>CAMQGK010000058.1:2300000-2900000 GCA_947000775.1 Pterois miles | reverse complement strand
CTTTCCTTGAAACATCATGGAAAATTGTTAAGAAAATATTAAAATCTAACACTGTGTGGAAAAAGGAGAGCAACTGCCTTATTTCAGTTTTATATATGGTAGGTGAGAGTACGCTTGTTTTGACCCTTATTTGTTCGTAGCATTGGGTGTACTCTTTTTCCAGACAGCAAATCTGCAGCAGTAAATTCTAACAAGCCCAACCAGCAGCTTCGTCTCCATAGACTATCTCCAGGCTCCAGGTCACCAGTGAAGTAAAGCGAACCTGTCAGCGCAGTGAGATGTGTGAGCGAGGTATGAGGATGATTGTGTGAAATGGAAATGCAGCAAGAGACAACAGGGAGGTGATGAGGGTTCAGATATACCACCTGGACAGACAACGGCGAGTTGCTACGCTGTTAGGACAAATCATTAATATGTTATTACACTGAAAATTCAACAAACATCTTACCCACTCATGAGCCACGCTTTGTCATGCAACATTCTGTATTCACAAAAATAAATCATCACCCTTTGTCTGCAACATCATGATTAAAAATTCAAATTAAATGAAGCACATTCATCTGAAGACAGCTTACTGACTTCTTCCACTGGCATTATTCAACGTCTATACTTAATGAATCACACAATTCAAAGTGCATTATGATTAAATGTGTTTATTCATTCAGAAAAATTAATCATGTATTAAAAAGTTAAAAAGATTTAGAGCAGTATAAAGAGAAGTGCAAAAGGTGTGAAAGCTTTACAACTTAGTCAGGTTGCGTCACAGCCGTTTTACAGCTTAAAGAAAGGCAACAGAGTGTTACACATGCTGTGTCTTGGGTGGTCCTTCATCTAAAAGTATGACATATTATCTGGAAGAGAAAACACAGACAAAGATTGCACTTTTGAGCGATTACAGGGATCGCTTCTGTTTGTCAAGATGAGCACTTTCAAATCAATACGATCAGTTCAGGTCCTAAGAACCTTCGAGCCACAGTGAGGTCCTGATGAAATGCTGACCTGCTGGTGACCTCTCTCGTTTTAGAGTAGCACACAGTAGCTGAGCAGCTGCAGGCAGAAACTCAAGACTGCTTCATTTCAGATGCTATTTTTAGCTGCTTGAATGTGTGATATTTCCAGCCTTTGGATGTGTGTGTACGTAAACATGATTGGAACTGAATGTCTCTTGGAAACAGTTGAAATAATGCCAATGGACACTTTGCCACAATTATGCATCCTTCCATTCATTATGCTGGGCTCTGTATGGAGGCTCAAGTGTGTCATAAGGAATAATTATTACCTTTTTCACTGGTTGATTAAATTCATTAAAAATGTCATTAAAACATTTCATTCGTGTTTCAATGATGTAACAAAAATAATAAAGTAATACATATTTTAATCTTCTATTTCGTTATTATTTATTTATGCATTAGTTAGCAAAAGTCCTCGTGTACATTCTTCCAGAAGCTGAGTGTATTTTCTTTTTTTCTTAATTTATTTTTTCAATGTGTTTCTGGGTTCTTGATTTACACTGTAGACCCTTTTAGTGCCGACACAATGATGTTTACTGGAGGAAAAACAAAGTGAAGACGAGGTGAACATGAATCACGTCAGAGTAGAAGACGAAAGTTACGCATCTAAAATGTCATCTTGCTGTGTTGCTGGGTGTCAGAATCAGTATGGCCCCAACTTGAAACTGCATCACATACCTTCGAGATGACAAACTCTAATTCAAGACTGTAGTGAGCTTCAATATCGGCAAAGCGTTTCAGAGATGGAGAGAAAACCATGTCAGCCGTCACAGCTGCTGCACACAGTGTGAGCTCAAATAAAAGGCTGAACTATTAGACAGACTCCTTTTGACAGACATTTTTGGATTGCTTTGCAGTGAATGCAGCTGTTGCCAACTTGTTCTGCACAGTAGTTGTAGACATCCAGAGATTTATACGACCTCAGTTTCTCTTTACTGGGTGCACTGGGTTTCTCTATCAGGTGTGTAAATGTCTGGCCATCGAGTCAGTGTGTGGGGTCGGTCAGTCTGGGCCCGAGGGTTAATGCTCACTTTGCTCTGAATACAAAAATACATCATCATGTTTAACAGAAAAAGGGTCTACAGTAGGGCAGGAAGGTCCAAATCAATACAACTCAACACCATTTACACTTTACTTATTGGCATCATTGTACCAAATATATGTACGAGGAACCGTCAAATCATATCAGTGTTTTAATATTGTGGGCTGACGCAGTGATCATAAACTTCTGTGTAACATTGGACAAACTAAAGAGATGATCACAGACTTCAGCATAGGGGAAAATAAAAAACTACCTCTTGAAATTGCCAGGAAACCAACTGATAATGAAAGAGTTTATAGTTGTTGGTTAGTTATAATCTATAGAAGCTGAGGTCCAGTTTTGCACAGCAGCTGTGGACGGTGTCCTAAACATTCACATCAATCTCTGTTTAGTTGCCTGACTACTGCTGATAAGAATGCGAGTATCTAAAATGGCCACGTCTCTTTAAAAAGCCTCTGATCATTGATAGAGATTATTCCTACCCAGCAGCTCCCCTCTGTGAAGGAATGCCCTGTGGGAGAAGGCTTGAAATTGAACCTTCAAAAGAACAACATTCACTGAAGCTTTTTGACTCTTGAATGATAAACTGTTGTTGTTTTTAGCCAAAAGTCTTTTTAATTGTGTTTATTTCCATGATGGTTTTCATAAATGTTGTGTTGAATGTTGTAGAACATATATAGGACATATATTCAATCATGAACTCATGAATTCATGAATTGTGAATTACTGTCCAGCACAACTTAATTGCTCGTGTAATTAATCATTATATAAACTGTCTCAATTAAAGACATCTGTAATTGTTCTGATGGCACACTTCAACCTCCACAGGTTAGAGCAGGTCTGACTCCTCTATGTCTTCTTTTACTCCGATATTTAAATACCTGATACAGTTTAACTCAGCACATCAACACTTTGAACTGAATGACCAACTCTAACTCTGTCGCAGCCTTGAATCAGTGAGCTTTATGCTGAGCTTTATGTTCAACTTGCAATACTCTATGTATAAGTTAAATAATATGAGGTAATTTGAAGAAACATGTCTGACACCACTGTAGAAATCTGATTATGGAAATGGTTTAAGGACAAGGAGTGTATGTAACCCCACAACATGTTCAGACCTGAGAGAGACTCTGTAGGCTTTATAGTGTGGTGCTTTAGGCAGGACTGCTGTGTGCAAACATCCCTGTGGTTTCACACTAACCCTGTTGGTTAGGCCATGCAGCCAGTGACTCACCGTCATTATCAGAGTCAGAGTCTGCGAGGGGGGGATGCGGACCAGGATCTGACGGCGGTCCCTCTGGACCACCAGCTGCAGCTTCCCCCTCGACTTCTCTATCAGCTTCCCAGCATCATGCAGAGAGAGGTTCTCTGTCACTGTCCCATTGATCTGCATACACCAACACACACACACACACACACACACACACACACACACACACACACACACACACACACACACACACACACACACACAGTATAGATGGTCAGACGCTGCTTTGTAAACCTGGTGAACTTTAACTTCATATTAGAGGCTGTGCATCTGTATATACCCTGTATTTTTCTAATGTTGGTGTCAGTTTTATCTTTGATTTTACTACCACGATTAGTTGGAGAAATCTAGGACACTGATGCCAATACAGACATTTTTTCTCAAGCTCAAGAACTCAACTCAAAAATTCATGTGCAAATTAAAACGATTTCACACAAATGTCTAACAAGATAAAATGATGAAGCAATGAAATTTTGTCATGCATGTAAACTGTAACTTGATTGGAATTTGGAGGCATACGACGGCAAGGCGGTAATTCTAGTTTTAATTTCGTTCCTGAGATACCGCGTTCACAAGAGCAGTCCGACTGATGGACAACCTGAAAAGGCCTCGGGCCACAGCGTCGCATAGGCATAAAGATAGAGAAGAGAACGAAGACAAAGATCCTGGAACCCCTTCGCTAGGTGACTTATCTATAATGGATGTACGACTGCATGGTGAATCAACGTGTGTGCACCTTGAGAATGATGTCTCCCTCCTGCAGGTTCCCATCCTTTGCAGCCAGGCCTGTGCTGGTCATCTGTTTGATGAAGATCTGACTTCCCAGGCGTAGACCATACTCTACACAAACATAAAGCACACCACAGTTACTCCGGCTGGAACTGACTCAAGATATCTTAGATCTTCAGCAGAGGATTTGGATGTCTGGATGTTCTTCCTTTGTTTCCTTGTTAAAGACAGGGTGGGTGAACTTGAGAAACTAGCAAGAGCACCCTAGCTTTTTGAAAATGATCCAGCCCACTGTTGCTAACTCTTTTCCAATGAAAGTAGCTGGTAGTATCAGCTGCTAAGTAGCTCTGAAAGTCCCTAAATCTAGTGAGAAAGTCTCCAAGTCTGCAATACTGACAGTCACCCTCTAAAAACACTCCCCCACTATTAACATTATGAACATAAACATATATGGCTATTGTTGGTACACAGCTGTTCAGATAGCAGCTTGTTGAAGACTCTGGTGATGCTCGGTGGGTGCATGGTCAGAGTGCACACAGGCAGACAGGTAGACATCAAATCATTCAAGCCGAATCAAATGATTGGACGGGTCATACGACAGCCACAGATATTGGATGTTTTTCCTTTTTAATGTCAGAACATTTGATTTATTGATTGCTGTATTGAATGTCTCTATGCATCAATGTTCTGATGATGGTTGATGCTGATCAGCTTCAGCTTTAGATTAAAGTTAAATTTGTCCGCTGCAACAGGCTGCTGTCGTATCAAACCAGATACTCATTAACCAATGATAAGACAGTGTTAAACATGTGATGAACTGTACATGGTGTAAGGGAACAGAAACAAATTTGAATCTGACAAATAAGAAACGCTGATCTGCTCATTGTCAATACGATTTTCAAGGCAAACTAAAAATGTCGAGCAGCTGGTGGGGCTAGAAGAAGTCACTGGTAGTTATCCACTGTGGGCCATGAATGTATATACCAGATGTCATGGCAATCCACCTAATATTTGTTGAGACATCTGAAGCTGGATCAACAGACTGTCCTGTAATTACATCTATAAGGAAACGCTGCTTGCTTGACTAACCAAAAACATCTCCACAAAATACTAGGGGTGGAACGATGTTTAAGAGTAAAGAAATGTTAAACATGACTCCAGTTCACTCTCCCTGGATGACGTATGACGTCGTCAACATGCTCCTGCAGCACATCTCAGAGCGACGACAACAAAACAAAGCACTGCTGATGGCGGGAAAGAGCCGGACGAGTGAGAGATTGTCAAGCTGTGCTTCAGGTCCAGCGTGTGGAAACATTTTGGCTTTTGCAAAAAGGGCGATGTCCTTGATAAATCGCAACTAGCATCATACTGTTGAAGCACAGAAGCCTTGATGTGCACATCAAACACATTACATTGATTATTCGACACAGTTCCTTCTGCGAATCAACAGGAATATCACTCCTCTTATAACTCCCTCAGGACTGTCTGATGTTGTCTGAGCTCCACATTTTTAAATATATTAATCTGAGGCTGTAGCAAGCTGCATGATGTGATGAGATTGTTTGGGTTCAAAACTAAAGTTGAAAAATAATGTACGTAGTCCCAGACAACAACTCTCGACTGGACTCCTAAAGAAAAGGATGGACACCCTCCACTCCTCTTTCTCAAATATTACAGCTGCTCAATACCGTTGTTTTCTAATTATTCAATACACTGAGTGACAAAAAGATAAAAACACCTGTACAATCTAATACACTCCAATACAACAGCCCTGCAATAAGTTCTGTCTTAGTGAAGTGTTTAGACAGCTGTCAATTTCCAATACTTTGTTTTTCAAAAAATTTGTCCACTGCCATTTTTAAACAAATCATAATTATACTATAATATGACTGCTGTGTTTCTGTGGGCATCAAGAAAAATTGATTTAAAAATCAAAACAATCGTCATCTCAATTGTGAGTGAAAAAAATAGTGACAGTTGACTCATTTTACATGGCAGTCTACAGCTGTGGTAAAAGATTAGCTCCTCTCCGTTCACTGGCAGCCGGGGAAGGAAGCTGGTGGGTTTTACCTTCACTGGGTCTGTTCTTCACCAACAGGACGTTGACGGGTTTCTCCAGCGGCTCCAGCTCTCTAGAAGGTTCTGGGGATGGAGGGTTGTCATTAAGGTGGTCCCTGCTCCTATACCTCCCTCCTCTTCCTCCTCCTCCTTCTCCCCGCTCGTACTTGTCCTCCATGCGGTAGCTGTCCCCGGGACTGCGGCCTCGGCTGTGGTACCTCTGGCGCTCGGCGCTAGAGTCCAGGGCTCGTCCCCGGCTACCCTCCCTCCTGGATCTGTCTGGGCTGGGCGAGGTTCTCTCCTGGCTCCTCCCGCGACTCCTTCCTCTCTGGTTTGAGTCCCGCCCTCCCCTGTACTCAGGGTCCAGGTATCCTTTGCTGTCCGAGGTGTGGTCCCGGCTTTCGTCACGGTACCAGCCGTTGTCGTTGTCAGCGTCGTAGTAGTGAGTGGAGGGGGTGTATTCCCGACTGTCTCCGCCTGGGGATGGGGGCTGCTTCAGCGAGTGGACCACCTTACGAGGTCTCTTCACCGTCTGACAGAGAAAGGACAAAAACAACAAAAAGCTCTTTAATAAAAATGGTTTCCACAGATTTATCAGATGAGCTCACGTAGACCTTCACTGACACCAGCTGCCATTCTCAAAGGTCTTATTTAAACACATTTGAACAATATTATTACACTACTAATTATATAAGAGCCGAAATTGAGCCTGGAACTCGACCACTCATTTTAGTTATTTCCAAATCATGACTTTCTTTTCCGCATGTACTCTGGCAACTGCAGTATTTTGGTTGGTTGGTTGGGAATCACCAATGAGCTACAAATCTTGGAAACCATTGGCAATCGTTCCAATGTCGGATAAGCCTCTGGGGGTTTCTGGGGTTCTCCAAGACTCCTTTTCCTGTTCATTATTTACAGTCCAATGAGGAACTTGAGATGCGAGACTGAAGTTGGAGCTGAGAGATGACGTCTATGAATGGACTGTTTCACAAATAGCCAGTTTACAAGCTAATTTTAAATCAATAAATAGCTGAATTGTCATCAGATGATAGGCAGTGGGTCCCCAGATTGCATTTCTGCCAATGTGTTCCACCTCTTTTGCTCTCAGCCCAGACCGTTTACCTGCATTCAACCAAAGCCGGCTTGAACATGATTGGTTAACACTACTCTGACTCCAAACATAAACCGATACCAAAATCTGTTGCAACCGATTCTGCACAGAATCTGTTTTTATAGATTAGACTGATTTAGATAATTTACAGCTACAGGAAACTTAACTTGGAATCCCTTTTCTTCCATATCTCTATCTGCATGCATGTGATGCTCTGTGCAAAAGCATTTGATATTAGTCCATCCATCCATCCATCCATCCATCGTCAACCGCTTATTCCGTTAGGGGTCGAGGGGAGGCTGGAGCCGATCCCAGCTGGCATAGGGCGAAGGCGGGGGACACCCTGGACAGGTCGCCAGTCCATCGCAGGGCATTTGATATTAGTGAAAACATCAAATAAGGACTATAATAACTGTTTTGCCTGACGTGCTTTGCCAAGTTGTTTTTGAAGCGTCCATGCCTGCAGCAGCACATATCTGTGTGATCAGGGCCTAACACAGGAATCTCACATAAACTGTATATCAGACCAGTATGAGCAGAGCAGCTTCAGCAAGCTCAAACTAACAAGAAGAAATGAAAAGCTTGTGGTCAAAAATGTAATCTGCTTGTTCTGTTCTTCATCAGATACAACAGCACAGAAACGTTTTTTCTATCAACTGGGTAAGTTTCATGGTGATATCTGTTAGTTTATCCTACTCACCTGGGGTGTCTCCCCTTAACTGACCTGTTTGAACAGTAAGACTACATAACAACTCATAAAAGAACCGTAGCTTCAAACTAAATGGCTTCTGTGTCTGACTCTCAGACAGGATTGAGAGAAAAGATACAGCTGGATGTCGTGAAAGAGTTATTTTCAAAGCAGCAAATCAGATTCTCTCGACATGTCAGGCTTTTATATTTAGCTGTATGGAGCGGTGAGATTAGTCCGGTATACACACGGGAGAGAAGTGCTGCTACTTTTAGAGCTGCAGCAGCGTGAGACTCAGTCAGGCCGAAGACCTGAGACATTACTGTGCAGGACACTTAAAACCACATACACACAATCTGCTCCTGCAGACGTTTGCTGCTACAATATAGTGAGCAAACAGTGAGTGTCAGTCCGCCGCACGCTGATCTGATGTATCCAGTATACAATGTAAAAATATTGCATTATAATAAAAACAGCAGATTTGGTACAAGATTAAATAAGGGCAAATTGCATCAGGCCCTGTTTCACTCTTTAAAATCAGCAGACCAATGAGCTGAGAGTTCACTGTGACTTTCTGGGGGGAATCTATTGTTCTCCAGGCTGCGTTAGCTACTAGCTTAACACCCAAATCTCCAGTCCAACTGATGGCAGTCCAGCTGCATTGATGGGTGCAATAAAAAAAGACAATATCTCTGGTTCTGATGCATCAATTTTGATCCTCTTTAACTGTCCATCAGTGACAATGTTACAGGAGCGCAAGGCTAAATCTGTTTATATTGGAAAAGTGTGACTGTGTGCCTTAGCTAACAAATTATGCGCGAAAAAAATGCAAGTCCATGTTCTGTCCTGGTGGGTGCAAAAGGACACTGTGCCTGCAGTGTGTGTGGGTCGTACTCACTATTTTAGCCACTTTGCCACATTTCCGGAGGGACTGCACAGCAAAGGAATGAGGCACGTTGTCCATGGGGATGGCGTTGACCTGAATGACACGATCATTCTCACTGGACAAAAAAAAAGATACACACAAGTAATGATAATTGTGAGAATAAAGAATAAAATATCAATCATAATGTCAATATTAAATAATATTTCATAAAATAATACAGTCGTGCTTTGTGCCAATTAGATTGAATTCCACTAAACTTGATTACACAAACAAATGCTTTTCCGTATATTGATTTATGGCTAGATAATCTAGGGGACAATGATATATACATTTGGAGCGATTTTTGGTGTTAATTTTAGCGAGATATTTTGCAGAGTTGTGCTACGTAGCTAACTCAGCTGTATGTTGGAAATGGGAGTTCAGTACAGGGTGACATGTATTGATTTGAATAGTGATTGAAATAATGATATAAATGGAAATATAGGGGTTAATTGCTCAGGCTGTATTCATGTCATACTGTATGCAGATAGAAACAAACATTTTACCTTTAGCACACATAATTTGTTCATTCACAAATCAATCTGCTAATTTGTCAAATACATACCGTGTGAAATGTGCCATGTGGTGAGCTAGCACGTTAACTAATGGGGAAAAATATCTCACAGTTTCTCCTCAGTTAGCATGTTGTATCAAGCTACATCCCACATGGTAACAGCTAGCAGGCACAGTCTAACAGGTGTTAAGTTAAAAACTGTGTACTTCACTGTACTGTAAAATTCAGTTGGTGAACTGAAATAATATATATAATCGAACATATATGAAAGGGTGAAGTAGTGCTGGTCATAGTGTGAGTTGTGCATGTGATGGGAGAATGTGCTGTGCATGCTGAGGGTTGTAAAGTTCCCTTAGTTAGTAAGGAAAGTTTATTTCTAGGGCACATTTAAACACAGTAATGTTCAGTCTACCTGTATACATAGAGATAAAAACCCAGTTAAAGCTGAGTGCAGTAGGAAAAAAGGGGAAGCTGGTAAATGATCTGTTCTTGTGACGGAGGAGTGCTGCTGAATGTAGTTCATGATCACAATTCATTTAAACCAACATACTTTTAACCTAAACATGTCATAAGTTTAGCATTAACAGGTAAGACATTGTGCAAAATCCCCAATTTTAACTTTCCTTGGAATATTTCCGGAAAACCTCACACAGCAGGCAACTCAGTCGCCTGCAGCATTTAACACTGAGGAAGATTTGGTCACTGTTTGACAGACATACAAGAGTAATCCATCTGCTGGTCCTCCCTGAAGCACATCTGACACGATGATTGACGTCTCGCCGTTGTCAACGTTGGGGTTGTCACGCCCACCTGACACAGCGATGCCAAAACCCATCTTAGAGTCCTACAGAAAAATAAATCAATTAGTAAACACAGTCAGACAGAATGTGACTCAAAATAACACTGAGCCACGCTGGGCTGAGAGTTAACAGGCATCATTACTTTCCACAGTCATGGAGATGCTGACAGTTTGGTTTTAACCACACATACTGCATCTGATGATAACCCTGTCATTAAAATGACCTGTGTGAACCACTTCGTGGTTTTACTGAGTACATTTTGGTGATCTCAGATTACATTTCACAATTTGTGGTTTATCTGTTGGACTCTAATCTAGCACCTAGTTATTTACAAACCAGCTAATATACAACTGTGTTGTATATTTGCTGGTTTGCAGATAGTATAAAACTCAGTTATTGAAGATGGTTTGGATTTTTAGTTTATAGGGATATATTCACGTGTTGGCTCACTCGCTGTCTTCACTCCTGCAGAGGTGAGTCTGTTAGTTAGGCTTCCTGTTGGAGATGTGGAGGCTCCACATCACGCTTCTTCTTTATTCTAAGTCCACCTACTTTTTAGTGGTCCAATCAAATGCAAAGGATTTAATTTAAATCACTCTGGTTAGCTGTCCACCATTCAAATTTTCTGTTTCACTGGGGAATACTCACAGTAGAGAAGCTAAAGATGCTCTAACTTGTGTTTCACTGGAGCTTTAAGTGTTGTGGTGTTTTTGATCCTGGCAGTCAGATCAGCCATGATGTACGACAGTGGATGTCACAACAGTTAAAGACAATATTAGTCTTTTCACCTCAGTTAAAGACATTTCCTTTCCTCTCTGTGCCGCTTGTGTTGAAGAGTGTTTGCCTGCGTGGTGTTACTCTCCCATCAGAATAGTGCAGTACCCTTCACCACTCACATATTAAATAGTCCTGTAACCACTAGTGGCTGCAGTCAGAAGCTGCAGAGAGTGGCTTTAATGGAAGGGGTGTGGGACAAAGACCTGAAGACTCATACACAGTAGACTGAAAATAGGTAAGCGGATCTAATTTATTCTATTAATGAAGATTTTAATGTGAAAGGATGTTCAGGATCAGAATTTGTGCTTTATCAGGAGGAAGTTTTCTGATGTTGGGAGACTGATGACTGCATAACTTGCTCCCCAGATGCTTCAGGTTGATGAATAGATGGATGGATGGATTAGTGGAGAACTCACCCGCTGCAGACTGACTGTGTACTGCTCCCACACCATCTCCTCCATCCCTGAGCTCTGTAGGGAGCACAGACACCACAGCAGGGTTAGCAAATACTGCATCTCAACACCAGCTACACAACTCATCCAGTAGCATGACGAAAGCAAATAATGAATCCTAAATAAAACATTCAAAGGTCCTGTAAAGAATCATCCAGTCCATATACTCAAGATAAATCTGCGTACAGTAAGAACATATAGATCACTGGAGGCTGAGCGCATGCAAGTAGAGAGCAGACTAACCCAGATTAACACACTCACACACACATCAGAGGAAAAGGGTGTGTGTGAACTGAAGTGACCTCTGTGAAAGAACAGTCAGTATCATGTCAATAACAGCAGCGCTGCAGCCTGCATGTTGTCCTGTCTGTCTCACTGCAGGGCTGGTGTATAATTGTAATTGGACAACAGACATCTGCCTTCATCTCTATCCAACTCATTTCTCTCTCTCTTTCTCTCTCTCTAACACACACATTCACATTTGTTATACCCCATTAGTGAGGTCTGTCTTCTACTGTAGCTATATTCACTCCCTAAAGAAGCACAGCCAGCATTTAGTTACCATTATTTCTTAATGTGCGTTATCATTGGGCCTTATTCAAGGTTGTTTTGTGAATGAGACGTTAGGAGAGAACAGACGGGAAAACTGAGAGAGGAAAGGAGGAAGAGGTTGTAATGAAGATTTTCCCCTCATACTGCCTCCTCTAAGACTCCATGTAGGCTTATTCATCCTCAGTGTTTCTCTAAACGGTTTGTCATTACCTCTGGAGAAGACCATAACGATGAGGAGCCTCATGTAAAGTAAACTATATTCTCTTTTTGAGCTGTTTACTACCCTTCATGTTTGATGATCACACATGTCATCATAGAGCTTATCAACCTATTATTATATACATGAGTGTGCTAAGTATTTTTTAATGATTTTATCCTGAATAAGATCAGACCGTTGTCCATTTCAATAAATGTCTGGACTGGAGTCAGTGTGCACACTGCTCTCCAAAAGCCTCACACCTACATGAGCTGTGCAGAAAATGATGCTTGTCCATGATGTCAGAGGACCAGTCGTGGAATAAAATAAGCAAGCTGTCATGAAAACATAGTATAGAGTAAATATCTGCCATTTCTGCCATTTGAAGAGTAACTTACCATCACTGGTAACTGATAACATCAGCACACCTCTGACCACAGTGACGCCGGCTGTGGTCAGAGGTGAAAGGGGTTTAAAACATTTAACCAGACAGAGCAGTGAAGCATGGTTTGGCTTTTCGGCAGTGTCTGACATTATGGACAGAATCTCGCTCAAGGAGAAGTCCTGTTCTGAAATCTGCTGAGGTGACGTGTTGTGGTGGAATAGGGGAATACATCCATGGTGGAAACGTGAGTGGCAGCCAGCAGAGTTTGTTGTGTTGGAGTACAGACAGCGTATCTTAGCGTTGTCTAAAAGGTTTTCAGTATCATGGCTGAGTATTTAGATCATTTCCACAATGTGGATGAGGTCCCTGAATTCAACGTTTGCCTGTATTTATGTGAGTCAGAGTGTATAGATATTCAGATTTTACAACCAGACTTCTCCTTGAGCGGGACTTGAACACAATAACGCAGACCGGATCAAGTGAAAGGTAAGAAAAAGGTTTCACTTCTCTGTAGGGTCCTTTTCATAATGCTGTCAGACAAAGAAAAAATCTGAGTCTGTCGGTGGTAAAAACATTGGCGGTGCTCACATGCCCTTGCGGCTTGTTGAATCGCTGCCGGTTACAGCGTTATCACTCAATACTGGACCAGTTTCAAGAACTGTTCATCATTAATCACATAGACACAAAAACATGGGAAACTAGGGTCCGGGTTGAAAAATAACCAAAGTTACCCTTTAAGAAATGTTGAAATTATCAGAGTGCAAAATCCCACAAATGAGACAGGTTGCCAGGTTAAAGTCAAATCTGCGGTTGAGCCACTGACTGTACTGTAGATCTAATCTTCTCTAATTCTAGCATCTGCATCATTTCTCTAATCCTCTGAGGGAGGGATGGAGGGCAGCTCTCCCTCCATTTAAAAAGAATGAAATGTCTGGCAGCGAGGTACCCAATGCTAAAATGGTACTATTGGCTTTGTTAAGGATTATGTCCTCAGATACTGGCCCAGATGCTGTGTTAAGGCTGTATGCTGGATGTCATATTAAGTATTTTTTAATGCACAGCTGGTAGAGAAGTGTGCAGGAAAGTGACACGTAAGATTAAAAGTGAAATTCTTGCATAGTCAGCACATTTGTTTGTGTGTGTGTGTGTGTGTGTGTGTGTGTGTGTGTGTGTGTGTGTGTGTGTGTGTGTGTGCACGGCGGGCCAGTGCCACGGTGAGTCCTGTCTGAACAGCTCTATTGGTTAAGATGAGCGGGGCTCAAAGCTTCCTTTCAGCGGTTAAATCATCATCAGACCGTAAATCAACCTACAGACTGATGAGGCTGAAATCTACAAAGGTTTGACAGTTTTTGCTTGAAAATAACTAAAACTGTTTACCAATAATCAAAAGAGCAGCCAATTAATTTTCTGTTGATCGACTAATTGTTTAATCGACTGACTTAGTATTGTACATTAACGATGATGTCAAAAGATGATGAAAAATCCGCCATTTTCACATCATTGTGACAGTTTCTTGGTTAAACTTTGCTGAAATCTCTCAGGAAAAGAAGCATTCAATGGGCACTGTATGCTGCATTTAATGAACAGAAGTCACATGATAGCTGAGTTGGTACTGTGAGTTTGAACAGATCTCCCTGCAAGCTCAACAGCAGAGACACCCAACCCTGAATAGTAATGGTGATGGTGATTCTGCTCAGATACAACGCAACACTTTGTGACTGACAGCTGGAGGTCCCACACTCTAACTAAAGTCTTCTGGATGGAGTATTTAACAACGTGAGTCCACAGAGCCAGTCACTAATTCAGTGTCAGGTGATAGACGTCTCTAGAGTAATGTCCTGCAGCATCAGCATCTGGGCAGGTGTGGATGTACAGACACATGCAGTAGCTTCCTGATTCCTGATGTTCACACACACTTTGTCTCATTACTGAAGAGGAGCTCCGGCCCCAGGCTGTGGTTGTACCCCTTCTCTATCCAGATGCTGCTTCCTCCAGCCAACATATTCATCATCATCATCATCGTCGTCGTCATCATCATCATCATCACCATCGACATCGTCATCGTCATCATCATCGTCTTCATCATCATCATCATCATCATCATCGTCATCATCATCGTCGTCATCATCATCATCGTCATCATCGTCATCGTCATCATCGTCATCGTCATGTCAGTGTGGCCAGCCTAAGCTTTCTTTTCTTTTTTTCTGGCTTTATCATTTTAGCTTCCTGTTTTAGTCTTTCAGTGTGCCGTCTGACACTCATACTGTCATTGAAACAAAAGGTTGAAGTTCACTTCAACTTACTTCCACTGTGTGTACATGTAAACATCATCACGCTGCAACTGACAGTTTAAAATGTCAGAGCTGCAAGTTATTGTCTGAGTTTTCCACTTCTTTCATCTCAGCTTTCTGCTCTAACAAAATCTTTGGTGAACCACTATGTTGTGGCTTGATGCTCAGAACAGCTGCCTCCAAAGCAAAAGGTCCAGGATCCACTACAGCCAACATGCTGTTTGGCTGATGAATTATTCCTACCACTAACAACTGCAAAAAACACCCAGCATTTTTTTATTTATTTATTTATTTTTTTTTAACTTTAATTGCATTTAATTTTGACTTGATCTTGTCTGGGCATCCTATCAAGAGGTTCTCCAGAGCAGTACGATTTATTCATCTGTGCCTTTCAACCACGAGGGCAGCTCCGGGGTCTGAGAAGTGAAACCAAAGTGGAAGAGCCTTAACGTGCATCCTTTCTAACAGCCAGCAGGGGGCGACTCCCTGGTCGCTAAAAAAAGTCTGATTGTATAGAAGTCTATGAGAAAATGAGCCCACTTCTCACTTGATTTATTACCTCAGTAAACATTGTAAACATTAGTTTATAGTCTCAATCATTAATTTCTTCTTCAATACAGCATGATGTTCATTTAGTAAATTAAGGTCCATTTAGAGTGAAATAGACCATAAAGAAGGGGATGCTTTCATTGTGCATTGTGTAATGTTAGTGCATAATAATATATCAGGTATGGAATTAATCTGCAGATGTTCTAGTTCAGACGGAGACCAAACTATGGATGTCAGTTTTAGAGCCACAATAAAGGCCAACATGTGACCTGCAGCAGACTAGGTGAGACTGAATCTCTAGTCTAGCTGATTAAAGGAAATGCGTTTTGCGACTGAAGCAGTTGCGGATCACTTGTGGCCTCTACTGGCTAGTTAAGAGGAGCGAGGAGTCAGCAGTCAATGATGGAATAAAACCGTCCAGGTTTTTGGAAAATTGTGGAAAAAATTACTGCAACCACAAAAGGTCCTTGAGCTTACAGTCATAAATGAGCACAAAAAATATCAGGCTGATGGGTCCACCAGTATGTAAGACTAGCAGCAAACAGACACACACACACACACACACACACACCTTTATCCTCTACAGGCTTATGACTGGCAGAGATAGTCACTATAAAAAATGAATCTGTTTATTGATGTGGAAACGCCATCACTACTCTGTTAAAGGTGCTAAATTTGAAATTCTGAGCATATCTCTGATTGAAGGATTGCCTCCACATGGTTCTCAACATGGCGACAGCTGAGCCGGCAGCTAATGGTGCTAACAGCACGAACAACAGTGTTGACAGAGCTCACAGTGTTAAACTGGGGGAGAACCCCCAGGAAGTACGCTCCCATAGACTTACACTGGGAAAGAGACCTTTTTTTTTTTCCCTTAGGTAAATAAACTTCCCAGTATGTACACTTGAACATCCCTCATTTAAATTATTAGGTCCTAAAACTTGTAAAATACACTTAAAGCCAAATCCAGAGTTATTTCCCTTCCTCCATTTATGTGAACGAGACCCAGACTGGGGCTGGAGCCAGGGCTGGGAGGCTGAGTTTAAGGTTAAAAGTTAAAGCTTGCTCTGTGGTCCCATTGATGATCATCAGAAGATACAATACTCTACCACTCGGCAGTTGAACCATTTCGGCTTCATGCGCCACAGAGCAACTCTCATAGGAATGAATGGGAGCCCGCCTACAGTGCTACAGACAGTTCTCTTTATACTGTTCATCACATACAGAATCAGAGGGTGGGTGCTACGTGTTATCAGCTGTACCCGCCGTATGACTGTGACCCCGTATGACCGTGACCGTATGATCGTGACCGTATGACCGTGACCGTATGACCGTGACCGTATGACCGTGACCATATGACCGCAGAGTGGCGGCCGTGAGCTAGTCAGTGGGACACGCACACTCTGGGACAAACTAAAAGCGTGCATGGCCAGACATTACTCCACTACGTATATCTCTACATAGACAATAGATGTTTGATGCTATTTAGCACCTTTAATATTAGGAGACCTGTGTTTTGATACCCTGACCTTTTCTCCCATCATAATTACGATGGCTACAAGAAGGGCACTTTGCCACTTAAATACACTGATGATGTGATCATTCTCACCCAACACACCAAACACAGACACACTGTTCATGGGAGTAAAGTTTCACAGTCATGAGTTTGGAGGAGCTCTATTTCTGTCTTCTTGTTAGAGTGGGCCGGATGAAAAACAACACATAAGAAAGCACTTACATGCACACATGTATGCCATTGACATTTACAAATACTTTATCTTCTACACACACAAACACACACTCCCTCTCTGCAGTCTGAGCACACAATTATTAAATGCCACCGAATGTAAGCATCACTACTGAATGTCAGTCAGTGTCAGAGTCGCCCTGTGCTTCACTGCCTCTCTGTCATAAATACACACACACACACACACACACACACACACACACACACACACTGCACAGGTAACACTGGCAGCCAGCAGCAAGTTGACCAACTCAGCGACACACATCAGTAGTTCAACTGTTCACAGCTCATTCACATCTTTCTCACTCATGCAAAAAAATGTCGGCTGTGCTCAAGCAATTTTCTGGCACATGAAAATGTCAAAACCATGACAGCTTTAGAGCGGTGAATACACCGCAAGGCCTGTTAGGCCTTCTGATTACAGATACAGATTTTTATTATGATGATTTTCTTGGAGTAATTTGATTAATTTTAGAGGCAAACTTGCAGAATTTTATACACCAATGAGTAAAAAGGAAACAAGAAATACACTTTTAGCATTTTAGGGATACAATTACAATAACTTAAATTCATCAGTGACATTAAGTTGAAGAACTGCTCTGCAATAGGTAGTGCACTAATTATACTGAAGAAGAGCAGAGAGAGAAGAGCTATTTCACTGACAACACTGTTTCCTCTCTGATAAACACTCACTTAGCTTTAGACCAAACTAAGCTTTTTTATTATATCCCAAAGGAAGAAATTCAGTGGTTGGAGGTGCAAGAAAATCCACACACACTCCTTACCCAACCGTAAAATACATAAAATCTGCACAGTCAGTACATTTTAAGTTATTCCAGTGTAATTCCTAGATATTTAAGGTCAGGAGTCTTTGAACTGATTCTCCGTGAAGCAGCAAGAAATCACAGTCTTTTGTTTGGCATCACTTTAGCCAAAATGTCCAAACCACTAAGGAATATAATTAGCAGAAAGTTTTTTAAAGATCGTATTATTTCCAGTTATATTAAGTTCCAGTTGCATATTCCAGCCATCAATCGATATTTAAATGCACCATGTTACAGACCTTTATGTCTTTTACATTTAATAAATTAAAATGAATACATACAATTCAACTCAATATATACTGTGCTCAACATAACACACTGCTGTCTATGCATTCATCCACCCATCCATGCATGTCCCACCAATCTGAGCAGACAGGAGTTCCCAGCAGGTGCGTAGAGGACCACCAGGCTGCCTTTCAGCTGTTCAGTGTCCAGCCCCCTCAGCTGGATCCTGGCCCCACCGTCGCTGCCGCCTCCCCCTTCCCTGCAACCATCTGAGGCTGTAATCTTGCCCGTCTCGGCCGGCCGGCACCGATGCCAGCTGGGATAGCCGGCGCAGCAGCCGGTCGGCAGCCACTCCAGACTCATGGCTAGCAGAGGAGCTTCCTCAGTGCTCCTGTGAGCGGAGCGGCTGTGGTGCCCCTGCCCTGTCAAACCCACAGCCCTGACTAGCAAAATCCTGCTTCAGCATGGTCTGGCTCAGTTTGGGTAGTTTAGACGGCATCACAACCAAAGTCAGCCTCCCCTCAGGAGCAGGCGCTTAACCTTCCTGCCTCTGTGTCCTACCTCCAATCTGGATAAGCCTGTGCAGTGGCGGATTAGCCTAGCCCTGGGAGGGAGGAGAGACTAAAAATAACAGCAGACTCACAGCGCCTCCTCCACCTCCTACTGCTCTTGTCCCGCGGAGAGTCCTGAGCGCTCGCACCGCGCTCCTCCACTTCCTGCACAGGCCGGATGACATGGCCAGGTAGGAGCGGGATCCACAGGTTCAAAGGGAGAGACAGGCTGGAGAACTGCCCAACAGAGCTCCCCGCCTGTCCTCCCTCCTCCCTCTGTCTGTCACTCTGCACACTATCCTGCTGCTTTTCCTCTCTCCCTCTCTCCCTCTCCCTCTCTCCCTCTCTCTAACACACACATTCACATTTGTTATACCATATTAGTGAGGTCTGTCTTCTACTGTAACTATATTCACTCCCTAAAGAAGCACAGTCAGCATTTAGTAAGTATTATTTCCTAATGTGCGCTACCAATGGGCCTTATTTAAGGTTGTTTTGTATTTTTTTTATCTTAAATTCAGTTTTAAAAACTGGAAAATATAGAATGTTCGGATTCATGAAACGTGTGCATAGCAATGGTTTATTACCCTCTTGAAAATCTTAAAGAATAAGGATGTACATTCCACTCAACAATCATATACAAACCTCAACAAATAAATCAAACTCCTGGGACAGATGAGTAGCTGGACTGATGGATCATAACCAGTGGGGTGCTGGGCCCAGGCTGCTACAACCTATTTTCCTAAACTGGTCAATTACAGCCGCTCTCCACATGTGCTGTCTGAAGGTAAAGTTGCAGCCTGACAGAATGAACTGAAACTCACTATAAAACTGTGTGAAGCCGTCATCACTATGAAGGATCCCTTTTACACTGCAGCACTGTTTCACATTGTATGGATTGTATGGATTCTGTTATAATGATATCAGCTTAAGGTCAGAAAGGTCAATTTAGTTGTTATAGATTTCAGTTAACCAAATTATTCCAGCTTTAAGTTTCTTGCCAGGAAGCCCCATAACGGAGAGCAGCCAGTTTTTTGTTACACTCCTTTTCTCCTGTTTTTCTGTGCTGATATGTGGTTCTGAATGGTACCTTTTCTTTTTAGTTTAGTTTAGTCAGTTTTCTGATTTCATTGACCTCAAGGTTGGTTGGTTTGTTATTTTGGCTACAACTCTCCCTGGTGATTTCTTTATTCTTCCATGTTTGGCAATAAAAAGTTACTGAACAACTTGTTCACAATATTCCTCATCGAGCTTCATTTTACTCCCTTATAGACCAACTTGGATGTGTGGTGAGTGGGACATTTAACGGTGTAAAAAAACAGAAAAAGATGAAGACACTGTCTAGATAAAAACAAATATCTTTTCTGTACTGAGATTTTAAATCAACCGTATATACACAGTATCATCATCATCATATT
Source organism: Pterois miles (assembly GCA_947000775.1). NCBI lineage: Eukaryota > Metazoa > Chordata > Actinopteri > Perciformes > Scorpaenidae > Pterois > Pterois miles. Next base: position 2,879,883 of record CAMQGK010000058.1, on the reverse strand, counting down.
ACATATAACAATAATTACACTAATTTATCATGCTCTAGCAGGAAGTAGTGTGTCCTTCATGTAGCAAGGTGGAAGTATGGGTGTGGAGATCAGAATGGTGACACATCTGACCTAACCAAAATTAAACCACAATCATCCCCTGACCATAACCAAGTGTTTCAGTTACCTAGCCATAACTATACGTATATAGATGCTATGCAAAGATCAGCTCAGATTACCTGTTTCTCAAGCATGTCGGAGAACTACGGTGGCCTCATTCTAAGCTAACAAAAACCCAACGATTCTTATTTTCAGATGATTATACACAAACAGAAAGATTATACTGTATGTATATTATCTTCCATTTCTGCCAAGAGAGCCCCTTAAATCCTTCACACTGGCCCTTTAAAAAGCTCTGGCGAGGTTTCTGGGGGCTGTAGTGGGTGTCATGACAGTACAAAGGAAAATAACTGAAAGGTTGAAAAATGTGGAAGTTACTGACAGTGAATATTGAGTGTGGCAGCTGCATGACGTTGAGTAAGATAATTAGCCTGCGAGACACAGATCAGCTGTGATCAACAGCAGAATGAAACGGCGTTGGTGGCGAGCACGAGAGAAAACACTGCATGAATCATGGTAGTTACATGTGAAACCAGCTCTGTACACACACACACGCAACTGCCTTCATTTCCTCCACACTTATGCAACCATCATACAAAAATGCCCTACATTTATGTACAGATACAGACATCAATAACGGCTATACATGGCCTGGAAACCATCGATGCATGTGTGCTCTTGATTTTAATGCTGAGTGTTAAAATGATCCTCTCTCACAGTATTGACCATGTGTTACTGTCACTGTCCTGCACGCTCCACAGTCACTGGTGGTCAAATGCTGCTTCAGCTCCCGCTATCCCTTGTCTTTCTCTGGTGTGCATTTAAAATAAACTTTAAATCACTGAATATTCATGATGTTATGTAACCTAAACAAAGGCTATGGTGGCAAATATATACTGTGTATTGTTCATAAGAATGTGCAGCTTTTACCATGCTGGCAGGAGGGCCTATAGATGGACATGTTGATTGGACCGGTAGTAGTGGTCCCGTCCCCTTACCCGGTGCCACATTGCTCTAGCAGGTTTGTGGATGTTAACATGGTTCCTGCAGCAAAATGATAACACGGAAACAACCAAGTGGTTAATGTTTCCAAAGCTAGAAAAGACAACTGGGTGGCTCTATGCCTTCAGACCCACACTGATTCTTTAAAATAGATGACACATCATGGTCTGCTCTCAGGTAGGACTTTCAATAATTCATACATCCAAAGTGCACACTAAGAAATACAGTGATTTGACATCTGAAATACACTCATCCTCTCCTCCACTGCAGAAACAGTGATGTGCTCTTTAATGCACTGGATGCATGTACGCGTGGCTTCTCATAACAGTGATGTCACAAAAGAGCATACAAACGTCCCCATTCACACCTATTCAGAGTCAACAATCAACCACATTAAGCTAACCTGCAGGACTGTGGGAGGAAGCCAGAGCACCCAGAGGAGGGGACATTGTTAGTGTTTTTAAAAAGATACATACTTTGTGTTATAATATCACAAATGCCACAAATATATTATCATTGGCTTGGCTTTGGCTCAGAGTTATGTGGGTCGCCCACCAATCAGAGGCTCCTCCAGTCCATGTGTCGAAGTGTCCTTGAGCAAGATACTAACCCCAGTTTGTTCCTGAAGGCTGTGCCATCGGTGTGTGAATGAGCATTTCGGTTAGATCCTGACTGCCATCAGTGTATGAATGTGTGTGTGAATGGGTAAAGAACTGTGAATCACTGCAGCCATGACAGGTGTTTGAGCAAACCGTCTTAAATGAGCACAACAAATTTCAGGCTGATGGGTCTAGTAGTATGTGAGATTAACAGTGGATAGACAGACAGACACCCACACACACACACACACACACAAAACAGGATGTGTGATCTCTGCACTGTGTACCAACGGAAATCCTCTGAGGGTCCTACTCTGGTCATAACTGTCCAGTGGGAGGACTCAGTGGAGTTCTCTGATCCCAACACACACCTGGAATCAATTTATTGGAAATCTGTTCTGCAGAAAAATCAGACAATATTTGGAATATTTGGGGTTGGGGGGTTTCATTTACTGTTAAGACTCAAGAGATTCAAACACGCTTTATTGACCAGACCAGAGCACTGCGTTGTCCAAGTCCAGAACAAAGGACAACGTAAACGGAGGAGGAGGCGTCGTTGCTGTGCTGGAGGACTGAGGTGGGCTCTCTTATGACAACAACACACTTCAACTTTTTCTTAAGAAATGTGTTTAGTTATCAGGAAGTTACAGTTTCAGCCTTCACTAATATGTGGAATAAATGCTCATCCTATAGGTCATTGATCAACCATCCGACCTCTCTGGCCATCTGAGGCCCCTTCCACCACCGGATGCCATGCTGAACCTTGTGCAGGGGAACATCAGGACATCTTTTGGCTGCTGTGGATGTGGGTTTTCTCTGGGTGGTCTGGTCAGCTCTGGGCCGACGTAGAAATCTGCCACAGCAGGCGGGTCTGTGTAGCAGTTCAACCAAGTGTTGATTCAAGATATGACTATGACATTAAATTTAGCTAATCGGCGTCCTCAAATCGAATCTGAAAAGGGCGATTATTTTATCAGCCCACGCGAGCTGCTGCTAACGTCAGGACTTCTCTCGATGTCAATGGTGGCTGGTGACTCAAAAACAGACAGGAAGAAAACCAACCCACGCCGTCTCAACTCCACTCTTTATGAAACAAAAGAACATAACTCACATTCTGTCTAATAATAACAACAGAGCCAGAAGTATATCACACTAAACAAAAATATTAAAACCTACATATTGGCCTATTGAGTGATGTTATGGTACAAATATGCCACAGACTGCACGTTAGATCAGAGCACATTGATCTGTTGGACTAGAGTTCTGCCCCTCTCAACTCCCACCACAAAGTTAAACTACGTTAAGGGAACAAATTGTTTGATGATATTTGTGTGATGGTAAAAAAAGACCTTTATTATTCACTTGAGAATTATTTTGATTTTTGATGGAGTAATAGATGAGGGTTTCTGAATCTCATTAATTCATGGGATTTATGTTATAATAACACATAGAAATGCGAATGTGTGTCCACATACAGTATGTTTGTGTCTATGTACATGCATATATATTGATGCACAAGCATGTGTTTTTGTTATTGAGCTCATTTTTTAAATAAATTTTATAATATTTCTGCAATTATTTTCCTTGACTTCTGCTTTCAGAACTAGTTATTAAATAAATTATCACTAAAACTAATAATAATCAAATGCAGAGGGAATTTTGTAATATGATCAAGAGTAGGTGTATTTATATAGTCCTGCAATTCCAACCAGCCCTTTGAGGGGAACCCTGATGCTGCTGTGGCCTGGGATGAGTTTGCCACCCCTGATCTGCAGTATACGGTGTATACCAACACTGTAGATTGTAATGTCAAAGCCCTACAGAGACTATTGGTAATCTTGCATAACCATGTAGCGTTAACGATGCATATTTAATTATCCGATAAGAGTTGACTATAATAATCATCACATCACTGGGCAGTCCAGCAGCAGGGTTATAGACGCCAACAGACGTCTGCTGATGTTCAGTATAATTAAGCGGAGCGTGAGGTGTTCATCCGCCGTTCAGGCTGCTGAAATAGATTTAATGTAATTGGCTGCTAATTAAGTCTCAGTGAGGAGCTGGAGTGCTTCTTTGGTGTTAACTACATTTCACACATGGATTCCACACAATGACACATGAATATAAATAACTCAGTATAGTGCCAAAAAGATAGACCTCAGGCTCTGCTACTGGATTTTGTTGGAGAACGCTGAATACTTATTTTATATTTCATGGAGCTACAAATGCAATCTCAGGTGAGGGACAATTTTTACAAAAAAATCTTTCAGTGACAAACAAATCAAATGAGCTGTGGGTTTCTCTAGCCACGCCCACATCATATTCCTGCTTCAATATCAATAATTTCAGTCTCTCTCTAAATACTCTCATAAGTTCTCAGCTGAACATCTCAAATAATCAATAATCAGTAATACAATACAATACCAATACGATACCTAGGCTCTCGTTTCATTAGGCTGTATGCCTGACTGTGAAAGTGATTGGGATCATTCTTTTACGTGTATGAAAACATCAGGCTTGACTTAAACATTGCTATCCTCACGCTGTAAAACAAAATGTACCAGATACATAAAGATATAGATTTTTAGATTTATTTAGCAACTTGGTAAAAAATCTTCTTCAGCTTATGGAGGTGCTTCATTAAACCTGCGGTAGGCAGTATATTATTGGCATATACTATATAGGGCATATTGTAATTCAAGTGCTCTGAGAGAAAGTTAAACTTCTGCACCTCCTCATAGCTCTGTTTGTTTTCAGGCTTTAACAAAATCTAGCCCATAATGGGAGACTTTGGCCGATGGTAAAGATCAGTGTGAGCTGCACATATTTTCTTGTAAAATGTCCGGTGTAATCAGTAACAACAGTTTATTAACCGGAGAGATATCTTCCTCAACATCATGACCCTAGTGCTGACTTGACTATGACTTGATCCAGACTGACTGGGACTATCATAAAGTGGGCATGTCTGTAAAGGGGAGACTGGTGGGGACCCACAGAACCCATTTACATTCACACATCTGGAGGTCAGAGGTCAAGGGCCAGTTTATCATCACCAAAATTTAGTGCAAGATTGGAGTATTAACCTCTGTCACAACAGGCTCTCCTGAATTTCCCTCCGGGGATTAATAAAGGTTCATCTTATCATCTCATCTTATCTTATCTTATCTTATCTTATCTCATCTATCACTATGTGGTACGAACTGACTCCTTTTGTTTTTGTTTTTTTCTTCACTAACTATAAACCTGAGCCCACTACAACATAAAAAAACACAAGCTGTGTCAATGTGTCAAAGAAATTAATGCAGTTAAAACAAAATTTGACTCATTGTTACTGTGTTAACTTTAGTCATACAAAAATAACACCTATATGAAATATATATATATAATTAAATAATAATTGATGTCAGTCATTTATTGAGTGATAATCCCTCCACTGTGAAGAGCTGCTGTTTTTTCCTTGCAGGTTTCAGTTCTGGGAATGGCTGCTGGACACTCGTCATTAGTTTGGACATTTATAGAATAAAGGATTTAATGACCACTGTGTTAATTGACTCTTTAAATTTAGCTGTTCAATTAAACGAATGGCTTTGTTCTATTCTTCCATTACTCCTGACTGCTTATTCCTCCACCTGGGGACTCTGGATTACGCTGCGTAATCCTCCATTGTTGGCTGTTAAACGGGATCCACTTTCCATCAGTCATTTTGACTTTGTCCCTCTCTGATTCCTTAAAAGCTGAGAGCAACTTCTGAAATTGTTTTAGCTCATTTCTTATTGAAACACTTTCCTCCCCTTGTTGTTGTAAATATTTCAGGCATTATCTTTCCATTATGAATAAAGAACAAGGCTCCTCGGAGAGCCGCAGAGAGGAGGCTAATGGGCCGAGAAGGACTACGCTTGGTCAGACAAGAGAAGGCTGCATCTTAACTTGTCCACAAACAGCGGAGGGCATGTTGTGGATGCTGGGAGAGAGGGGGAGGACGTTACTGCTCAGCATGACCTGCTGACCTTCACGGCTGAAAACATTCACCCCACAGCAGAGACAAAGTCAAAAATACACTGGATTTAAACTGTGAGTGCTTCAGTCTGCAGCGTAAATCAGAGAAGTGAATTCCAGCATGGCGTTTCCATGAACTGGGAAAGTTAAATCATTATCTATGAGCACAAGCTGTACTCGCTCAAAGCCAGAAACCACAGAAGAAAGTCTCGAACTTGAGATGTCATTAAGTATAAAGTGTGGAGCTGCTCCATAGACAGTGAATGGGAGGCTGGTTTCATGGACCCACAGACTGTTTGTTGCCTTTTTTATACCCAAAAGAGTTTTACTATTATGGTGTTCTCAGTTCTAAAACAGAAAACAGTCAGTTATCCAGAGCAACGGTCTGTTATCCATAGCAACGGTCTGTTATACATAGCATCAGTCTGTTATACACAGCAACGGTCTGTTATCCAGAGCAACGGTCTGTTATACACAGCAACGGTCTGTTATAGACAGCAACGGTCTGTTATCCAGAGCAACGGTCTGTTATACATAGCAACAGTCTGTTATACAGAGCAACGGTCTGTTATCCAGAGCAACAGCCAGTTATACATAGCATCAGTCTGTTATACATAGCAACGTTCTGTTATACATAGCATCGGTCTGTTATACATAGCAACGGTCTGTTATACACAGCAACGGTCTGTTATCCAGAGCAACGGTCTGTTATACACAGCAACGGTCTGTTATCCAGAGCAACGGTCTGTTATCCAGAGCAACGGTCTGTTATACAGAGCAACGGTCTGTTATCCAGAGCAACAGCCAGTTATACATAGCAACGGTCTGTTATCCAGAGCAACAGCCAGTTATACATAGCATCAGTCTGTTATACACAGCAACGGTCTGTTATCCAGAGCAACGGTCTGTTATACATAGCAACGGTCTGTTATCCAGAGCAACGGTCTGTTATACATAGCAACAGCCAGTTATACATAGCATCAGTCAGTTATACAGAGCAACGGTCTGTTATCCAGAGCAACGGTCTGTTATACAGAGTAACGGTCTGTTATCCAGAGCAACGGTCTGTTATACATCGCAACGGTCTGTTATCCAGAGCAACGGTCTGTTATCCAGAGCAACGGTCTGTTATCCAGAGCAACGGTCTGTTATACACAGCAACGGTCTGTTATACATAGCATCAGTCTGTTATACATTGCATCAGTCTGTTATACACAGCAACGGTCTGTTATACACAGCAACGGTCTGTTATACACAGCAACGGTCTGTTATACATAGCATCAGTCTGTTATACATTGCATCAGTCTGTTATACACAGCAACGGTCTGTTATACACAGCAACGGTCTGTTATACACAGCAACGGTCTGTTATACATAGCATCAGTCTGTTATACATAGCATCAGTCTGTTATACATTGCATCAGTCTGTTATACACAGCAACGGTCTGTTATACACAGCAACGGTCTGTTATACATAGCATCAGTCTGTTATACATTGCATCAGTCTGTTATACACAGCAACGGTCTGTTATACACAGCAACGGTCTGTTATACATAGCATCAGTCTGTTATACATTGCATCAGTCTGTTATACACAGCAACGGTCTGTTATACACAGCAACGGTCTGTTATACATAGCATCAGTCTGTTATACATAGCATCAGTTTGTTGTACATAGCAATGGTCTTTTACACATAGCAAAACATTCTAAAGTGTCCAGTGTCAAACAAGACGTGAAAATAACAGAAATCATTGTATTTTCAGTCCGGTGCAGAGCTTGGCATTTCTTTGCTGACATGGCTCTCTGCCCCTGACAGGGAACATGCTAATTCCTACTCTTGCATCCCTGGCACGTCAACAGTGGTGGAATAAGTATTCAGATTCTGCAGAACTGCAGTAAAAGTACCATTACCACACTGCAAAAATACTTAAAAATAAACGCTTCTATTCAAAAATGTCCTTAAAGTTACTACAAGGAACTTTTGACTAATTATGAAACCGTCTCAATTTAATACCGATGGCCCTTTATGACCACGATAATCAGACTAGGCTGTATTGCTGGGCCTGCTGGAGGGAAGGGAGGGAAGGGAGGCACGTGAGACGCAGAACCAGGACTGAACAGGGCAGACCGCCAGACCCCGCTGCAGTAAAATGAGAGGTTTTCTAAAGGGACTCTGGTGCGCGGAAACACCACCACACAGGGACTTTCAGAATTAAAGTTCCTCATTTAAGTAAAGTTATATTCGCTTTGTCAACTTATTGTACTGAAAGTTTGAAAAGTAAAAGTAGTCATAGCTTAGTAGAATGTTTTACTATTATATATGATGTTTCTGGATTAATATTACTGCTGCAATAATGTGTATGCTGCATTTTACTGCTGTGGATGTTTCAGGTTGTGCTTCTTTTAACTCCTTTATAACTGTTGTGTAGTTTAATCTCCAGTAATGCATCATATGCTATAAGATCTATCAACATCTTTCCATTCTCCTTCCATCCTCCAGACACCCTCAGACTTCGCAACGGTCTCAGTCACCTGACTCCAACATCCACCTGCTCACCTGTTCTTCATTTCCTGTTACCCCCCACAGTATACCAGTCATCCCCACTTTGATATTTCTTTCTTGTTCCCGGCCTCGAAACCCTGAAACCTGAACCCTTATCTGTTCCTGCCTGTCTGCACCTCTTACCGGCCCCATTCCTTTCAGTTACTTCTGTTTGGACTTGCTACCCACGACAGTAAGCTTTGCATCTTCACTTCAAATATTTATTGTTTAAACTGTAGCACTATAGATGTTAAACACCACAGCAGTCCCTGACAGATTCATTATTTTTCTAATAAAAAAGACTCAATATCAGGAGCAGTTTGGAAAGTACACCCTCAGTCCCATAATGCGCAGAGAGAGAGGAGGGAGGTACAGAGTGTCATGATAAAGTGAGAGAGAAGGCTTTCATTAAAATGGAAGTTTAATCTTCAAAGAGGAGCTGAGAGGCTGAGGCACCCAGGGACTCCCTATCGCAGCCTGTGACCTTTCCAGCCCACATCAGTCCAAAGAAGGACGAGTCGGCGGCAGCACAGACGACTGCCGGAAGAGTCGAGGAGGAATGAGATGGAGGAGACGACTCTCTGGGTCCCACTCGGGAGGTTTAAGTAAGGAGCAACTCTCAATTAGCTCGCTGTAAGAAGACCGCAGACTGCGTACATGAAGGCACTGTGCACGGTACACCAGCATAACCAAACGTTATCCACAGAGAGCTCAGCTGATGATTATTTATGCTAATGTACAATTTCAAATGAAACAAAAAGCCCTTTATTTCCCAGTATTTCTAAGGAACAAACATCACAGTTTCCAGTCATGTTTCCAGCTATCCTGCTCTTCAGACCAAAGACATTTGGCTGTAAAGCCCAACGATACCCACTAAACCCATTCATCATGATCTGTATAAATGTCGACGTATGAAAGTGTCACAAACTCAGTCATGAATCTTTTTGTCATAAACCATCAGAAGAAATAATATAAATCTGAAACATGAAGACATGACATGCAAAGATGAACATGAAGATTTAACAGAGATTTGTGAGAGTAAACCTGATTTAATGCAGTGCAGACTTTTTTCTAAAGTCACAGTTTGTTGTTGGAGAAGCTGATAACGGCACACAACAAAAAAGACATAAAACTGTCTTTTAAAACTGGACTCAGATCTGTTTAAAGAGATATTTGCCACTTCTATGTGGATGTACAATCAGTGTTGACGGTAAATATAGTTGATTGAGGCAATAAAGTCCTCAGTTTGTGCTACATTGCCCGAGAAAGCTGCAGTTCTCCAGCTGCAAAATCTGTTGTTCCTCCTGCATCCAGTGACGTGACAATGACCTACTTGCATATGGAAGAACTACAGTACAGTACTTCAGCTTTGGTAGCTTTGGAGCACAATGACACTCAAAAACTTCCTTGTTCTCTGTTGGTGAAATCGGCATCTCAGTAGTGCAGTGCAGAGAATGTTATGGATGAGGATTTTTGGCTGACTCGGATACTCAGCCAGAGAAAGGCCGCTAAAGGCTGCTGCTGCTGCAGCGGGGAGGATTTGGCTGGTGGGGACCGTCCAGAACCTGAGAACTCTGATTAATATCCATCACTGTGCTGAAGACCTTCTCCAGGATCCTAAAAATAAACTGAAATATAAACTGGAAAAGAAAACCAAGACCAGCAGGGCGACTTTGGGCGATTTTTGTCATTTGATTTTACGTATTTAATGATCCATCTCCGAGGAAGAAGGAGAGAGCGATCAACAAGCTACTGCTCAGCAGGCAGATGCTCAACGGCCGCCACGCCGCAGAGAAACACAGCGGACGTACAGACGGTATATTATCACATCTTGCTCAGTGAGGATTTATTTTGACCAAACCAGAGTTGCTGATTGTTGGAACACTGGAAAGACTAACAAACTAACGCTACTGGTTTTGGTGAGTTTGAATGACGTGTGTTTTACAGAGTTAACAAGACAGTAAAGCCTGTCTTAGTTCAGTGAAAGAGACGAACTTGAATTATTAAGGTGTATGGTTGTATTTTTCTTCCTAGGTGTTAGAATATTTCCTGCATTGATATTTTGTGAGTTTATTTTGTCAATGAATCAGAAGTTAGCTTGCTGCTCACATGCAATGCATCCTGGTACATGTAGGCACAGCCAGCAATGCTCCCCAGCAGGAGAGATCAGCTTTTCATGTAGCACACACTGGGGCATTAATTTCTTCAGTGGACCACGGTTACCATCCACACTAATTGGATATCCACATAAAAAGCAGCAAATGTTCTCTTTAAGTTTTGTTGACTATAAGCTATTATGAGGAATTTTCATTTTGTGCTGATTTTGGTGGTCCCTGTGGACAACAGTGGTAGTGTTTCTGAGTTGTCATTTTACTGCAGCAGGGTCTGACAGTCTGCTTTGTAAAGTCCTGGTTCTGGTTTTCCCGTGCCTCCCCTCCCTCCAGTGGGCCCAGCAACACAGCCTGGGCCTCCAGCAGCGTGGTATCAGTATTGGCTCCTGGCAGGGACCGGCGGAGCAGTGAGGCGAAGCTCTGCTCCTGGCCGGAGGTGAAGCCGCTGCTGCTCTCCAACTCCCGCCTGACCTCCGACTGCAGGTAGAAGGCCAGAGCAAAGCCAGATCTGGGACTGACCAAGGTGCAATTGTTGTTACCAGAGACCACACTGGTAAACATACATTGTTTTGTGTGATTTCGCCGGAATTGAACCCGAGATGAGATGGTCTTGTTTGCTTATGTAGGTCATATAGAGCCATCAGTGTTAAATTGAGACAGTTTCATAACCAGCAAAAATTCCTCTTAGTAACTTAAATGAGATGAAATGCCTGAGATTTCTTAACAGAAGTGTTTCAAAAGTGAAATCCTTGACATACATGTGCAGGTTTATAAGGGTGGTGCCACTGCAGTAATGGCAGCTTTTCTACTTCTGCCTACAACTCACATTTGTCTGTAGTGTACAGTGCATGTGTAGCTGGATGACCGTCACACACTCCTCCCAGCCCACACCGGTGAGACCTGTATTCAAGCATATCTCAGACAGAAGCACCAAACAGCATACCAACCATATCTCCGTTCTGCACAGCTGACCGATTTTAAATTCAAAGCAGCCGTACATTTAACAGTCAGGCAGGGACAGGCTGTCTCAAATATCCACTGTGACATCGCTCTCAAAAATCCAGTATCGGGCTGCACCTTAATAACCAGCAGGTTATAATCCAAATACATCCAAGCCTTGTTTCTATTATTCATCTGAAATTTAAGACTCAAATATATATTGGAAATAAAGTGTTTGTTTTTTTTTAAATAAAACGGGACAAAACATGGCAACGCTGCCAAAAAGCCGCAGCAGTTCACTGTCAGAAAAGACAAGACGTTGCGATCTATAAGAGTAGCGCTAACAGCAGATTATTAACTGCAGATTATTTACACTACACCCATCCAAAGCCACGCAGACAGAGCTGACCCAGCAGACTGACAGATGTGTGTAAATGAAGATAACTGTAGAAGATGTAGGGACACACATCCTCATTAAGGCCATCAAAGACCAACATCAATCACTGTCTATTGACCGGCTTCATGATTTCACTCTGCACAGCCTCTGTGAGTGTGTGTGTGTGTGTGTGTGTGTGTGTGAGTGTGTGTGTTATGCTAATGTGCAGTTCTATAAACAGAGAGTAGGTCAGGATATACACATATCTAATTAGGCGTGAGAGCTTTGAAGTGGAAATGCAGCTGCAGGCTCAGAGCAGCTCTGAGAACAATAAAACCCCTCTGACATTAAGGCAGCGGCACTGTGCTGGAAAAATATCCAACTTCAAAAGATACAATATTCATATTCAAAGATACATATTCGCCCACAGTCTGATTTCTGTCTGAATGTGCACAGACTGAGCTGGCTCTGAACTTCCTGTTGAGGCTGAACCGGCCTGACAGCTGATGGAATAGGGCCTGATGTACAGGAAGCAGGTCATTCTAACTAAAACACCTGAGGCAAGGTGAGGGTCAAGGTCATCCTGCAAGGCCTTCAGTTCACACATTATTATGCAACCCTGTTCCAGGAACAATCAGACATTTTGAAAAACAAACTTCTTTGCTGTGTGAGGTGAGAATATTGACGTCAGATTTTACAGCAGACCCTTCACACACTAAACACAACCTGTTCCAGCTCCACTGGGAGGCGCTACAGAGCCCTGAACGCCAAAACGACCTGACACAACAGTTTCCTCCCGCTGGCCGTCACTCTGATCAACACTGGTGACGATCAGTCATACACTGTCAGTAACCCTCCAACACCAAAACATTCACTGCTGCTGTTCAACACTACACTGTAACTTCTTACGTCTTCGTCTTTAAAGCACACAATTTTAACATATCATCTGTTACTGCCAATATAAATCCTGCACGCTGCATATACTGTAAATAGACTGTATCTTTACATGTATAATGTAAATAATCATCCAGCCCATGTATATCCATTCAGCCTGCATTTCTTTGGACTATTTTATTGTTAACAACTAACAGACCACTTGACTTGTATATAGAGGTTTGATTTCTTATTGTATTTTGTATTGTTGGTCATTGGTATTATATACAGTATGCACTGTATATTCTGAATTTCATCTCCACGGTTCTAGTACACAGTTAGTCTGGAATGGGAGTCACTGACTTTACGAGAGGGAGCCAGGGAAGGGGGCTGATAGCAATAAGATCAATACCATCTGCATATATATATATATATATATATATATATATATATATATATATATATATAACAGTACAGACCAAAAGTTGGGACACACCTTCTCATTCAATGAGGTTTCTTTATTTTCACGACTATTGACATTGTAGATTCACACTGAAGGCATCAAAACTATGAATTAACACATGCGGAAATATGTACTTAACAAAAAAGTGTGAAACAACTGAAAATATGTCTTATATTCTAGTTTCCTCAAAGTAGCCTCCTTTTGCTCTGATTACTGCTCCACACACTCTGCATTCTCTTGATGAGCTTCAAGAGATCGTCACCTGAAATGGTCTCCACTTCACAGGTGAGCCCTGTCAGGTTTAATCAGTGGGATTTCTGGCCTTATAAATGGGGTTGGGACCATCAGAAGTCAGGTGGAGACACAGCTGATAGTCCTACTGAATAGACTGGTAGAATTTGGATTATGGCAGAAAAAAGCAGCTAAGTAAAGAAAAACGAGTGGCCATCATTACTTTAAGAAATGAAGGTCAGTCAGTCCCAAAAATTGGGAAAACTTTGAAAGTGTCCCCAAGTGCAGTCGCAAAACCTGACTCACATGAGGACCGCCCCAGGAAAGGAAGACCAAGAGTCACCTCTGCTGAGGAGGATCAGTTCATCCGAGTCACCGGCCTCAGAAATGGCAGGTTAACAGCAGCTCAGACTAGAGACCAGGTCAATGCCACACAGAGTTCTAGCAGCAGACACATCTCTAGAACAACTGTTAAGAGGAGACTGTGTGAATCAGGCCTTCATGGTAGAATAGCTGCTAGGAAACCACTGCTAAGGACAGGCAACAAGCACAAGAGACTTGTTTGGGCTAAAGACCACCAGGAATGGACATTAGACCAGTGGAGATCTGGGCTTTGGTCTGATGAGATATGAGATCTTTGGTTCCAACCACCGTGTCTTTGTGGAACCAGAAAAGGTGAACGGATGGACTCTACATGCCTGGTTCCCACCGTGAAGCATGGAGGAGGAGGTGTGATGGTGTGGGGGGGCTTTGCTGGTGACACTGTTGGGGATTTATTCAAAACTGAAGGCCTACTGAACCAGCATGGCTACCACAGCATCTTGCAGCGGCATGCTATTCCATCCGGTCTGCGTTTAGTTGGACCATCATTTATTTTTCAACAGGACAATGACCCCAAACACACCTCCAGGCTGTGTGAGGGCTATTTGACCAAGAAGGAGAGTGATGGGGTGCTGGACCAGATGACCTGGCCTCCACAGTCACCGGACCTGAACCCGATCCAGATGGTTTGGGCTGAGCTGGACCGCAGAGTGAAGGCAAAAGGGCCAACAAGTGCTCAGCATCTCTGGGAACTCCTTCAAGACTGTTGGAGGCCATTTCAGGTGACGACCTCTTGAAGCTCATCAAGAGGATGCAGAGTGTGTGAAGCAGTAATCAGAGCAAAAGGAGGTACTTTGAAGAAACTACAATATCAGACATATTTTCAGCTATTTCACACATTTTTAAGTATATATTTCCACATGTGTTAATTCATAGTTTTGATGCCTTCAGTGTGAATCTACAATTTTCATAGTCATGAAAATAAAGAAAACTCATTGAATGAGAAGGTGTGTCCAAACTTTTGGTCTGTACTGTATATATATATATATATATATATATATATATATATATATATATATATATATATATATATATATATATATATATATATATATATATATATATATATATATAACACATACACATACATACATATATATATATATATACATATATATATATATATACATATATATATATATACATACATACATATATATACATATGTATATATAAATATATATATATATATATATATGATACTGTAAAAATGCTACTGGTTGAGTTGCTATCGAGCAACAATGGTTGTGTGCCAGTTCAACAGAGTACTGTCAGAGCAGTGAAAAGATGGAGGAGCTCTGCGCGTCTCGGCAGCCAGACCTGCTCAAAGTACAATTACACACTTAGAATGACAACAATGGACATATTGTAAAATTACACACAACACTGATCTACACTGCAACCCACACACACTAGCACAAACACAGTCACGTGCACAAGGTCATGGGAACCAGATCCATCCAGTCAGCAGTGAGCTGTAGCTGTGCTAGTATAACACACAAAACACACAATACAAGTACTGGGTCAGTTCAAACACTGAACCTGAGAGTACTGAGCGGTGTCAAATTACTGTGGAATTAGTACATAATAATCTATCAAATACCAAGTATCAAGTAGTGCAGAAGTATCATGTATACTCTGTCCCACAGTTTTGTCCCATGACAGCGTGAAGACACATGTGTAAAGAGTGTAAAGAGACATAAACACAGCAGCTGGAATTAGGAGCCAAAGTCTGAAATAAATCTATATGATTTCAAAGAACCACACCAGTGTTTGGCGAGCTTTAAAACACATCACACATAATTTACTACTGACTGCTGTGTAAGTTAAAGGACAGTACTCCTGAAGACCTGACAACTTGGAAACTTGCTTGCATGATGTAATCCACCATAGTGACTGAAAACTGCATTAAGTTGCTAATTTTACACAGAAATGAATAGAAAACAAGGGCTGCAAGGACGTCATATTCAAAAACGACAAATATAAAATAATAAATACCCTAGCTATGCACTGACACAATAGGGCCTTATACTCTCCTTCTTTAACTCATAAATTACCTTCTTCCTTTATTCATAATGGATTAGTGTGCACACATAAATTGACATGAGAGAAAATGTGTGCTCATGGTTTACACTTCAACAAATGAACATAAATAATACTAGAAGTAGGACAGACAGCTTCACTGTCTGGAGCAAGTTTGGCAGGAATGCATGAACACCGATCTGCTGCTGAAACCACTCACCTTGAATGTAAGTAGATGTAAAGCTAAAAATAGTGAAACACACACACACACACACACACACACACACACACACACAGAAGACATTACTCAGTCCAAAGTCTATACTGCACACCACCAATATCGATACCAATATCGTAAATGTGTCGATACTGCCCAAAATTCAGGATTGGTGAGTATGCAAGTCTATGCACTGATCCAGTACCATAATTTATTAACCCAGAAAAAAATCAACTTGTTTAGCTGGAAATCAATTCTTCTTCACTGCTCCAGAACAATAGCCTTCACTTGTATGTGTGACGACTGCCACTGGCAGCGAAGACGGGCTGATTACAGGTAGTCTGTCATGTGATGATAACAAACAACGACAGTGCAGAGGGTAATGGTAATGAGGAAAATGTCAGCCAGATGGCAAGATTACACAGTGGAAAATCCAACAAGTAAACGTCGGTACGTGCAGTATGTCAGGCTTCCGTTTCGAGGAGCGGCACTAGTGTTGCAAGTTTCAACACCAGCAATCTGATAAAACATTTGAAGACACATCAAGTGAAAAAGCACGACTTCATCAAGGCGAAGGGGGGTAAAAGTGCTAACCGCAGCAGCAAACGTTGGAAACTTCCACAAAGACAGCCCAAAAGCAACAAAGATATTATATCTTTCATGCTGGTATCGGATCAGTGCTCGGTATCAGCTAATACTGAAAGTTTAGGTGTTGGAATCAGTATCAGGAAGGAAAAGATGGCATCAGAACATCTCTACTAACTGAGGTATATACTAATTGTCATAGTGTATTGTCATTGTATATATCACATAAAAGTTAATATAGGAAATAACATAACTTGTAGGACTACCCCGTCTGAGTCCACTAAGATTTAAGTCTAGTAGACATGTTTTCATGCTTTTTTCATGCTTATGAGCACATCCATGGTCGACACAAGATTTAAAGTGGTGCTTTTGTGTGATTCGTTGTGGAGAGACTCAAATTAATTAAGTAATCGACAAAATCGAATCAAATGTGTGTTAGCTGACTAACAGTGTCTTTGGTGGAGGACAGCACTATTGACTTGCTCCAATGCATCACGAAGGAGGGGATGGTAGAAGATGTGGGTGGTCAGATGAGCAGGAGGAGGAGATGATATTACAACACATCTTTACTGTTCATTGTGTGAGCTCAGAGCACTCACCAATAATGACTGAGTGTTCCCCTTCACAGCGCTGTCTGTGTCTCATGGTGGAGTTGTGTTGGACAAAGACATCCTTTGAAGCACTACCGTCTACAACACACAGCTCTTTATTTAGATGACCGTCTTTCTATTCTGGAGTTTGTCTGTCTGATGTTAGTTTGTGTTCTCATTAATTCTGCCCTCATTATGCTGCTGTCTGACCTGCTTCATATTTAGGGATCCATTCATCATCATTATCTTACTGCACATGGACAGAGACTGAACAAAGGACAGACTGTCTGGACAAAACAGGAACAAAAAACGCTTAAACATCTTGAGTCCCTCTGGAGGCATTCCACACAAGTTTGTCCTGAGGGTGGCGCTACAGATACAGCAACTAGACATCACACCTGGTACCTGGTAACCATGGTTACCAAACTGTGGCTCAAGACCCTCTACCGTCCCTCTCATCTGTGTCAACGGTCTGCCGTTTCTCATCCCACCCGCTGATCAGCACTACTAGAGAGGGTGGAGTTTACAGTGAAAACACCGGTTTATTATTTATTATGTTTAGGTTAGAAGTTAGTAAAATTTCTCATTCTAGGTTGCAGCCAGTAGCAACAAGAAGAAGCTCTGTGATGTCTGCGGACCCACAAAGATCAGGACTCCCGAATCAAGTACAATAAACACATCTACAGCACAAACAGTGAAGCTGTGTCCAGCATGTGGTGCGTAGACCAGCACCAGTTTGTGTTCAATAATTTCTATAAAATTCAAAATTCTTTCCAATTTGTTCAGTTTGAATGAATAAACATATCTATTGATGAAACCTGTTTTATTCAGTTCAAGATAAACAAGATTTATTCCACCATATCTTGAATATAATCAATTTGTTTTTCTTTTTTACACAATCATTTTTTCTCATAAAAAGGAATAGCCTTTTAATTGAAAAATCTAATGTAGTAGTGGTAAATGATGTTGACTATATACAGCTGTCTATGTTGTACATCTCTTAATTTACACATATTTTTGTACAAAAATTGTTTTGTTGTTGTAAAAACATTATGGGCTCACCAGACTTTCAACTGGTTATGAAACTGTCTCATTTTAAAACTAAGAGCTCATCATCAGTGTTTGCAACCCAGTTGACAATAGGCCTTATCAATAATCATTAAATCATGAGGAGAGCGAAGTTGTGCATAAATTAGTGTTTCAAACCATTTTTACTGCCATGTCCACATCACCTTATGTTATCTTGGTAAACCAGCCATTTTGAAGAGATGTATGGTTGATATATCACAACTTCATTTTATTTATGTTATTGAAAACATATAAATACTTAATAAATGAGACCAAATGAATACATTTAAGTGGTGTTAACAGGCTCTCGTTCTTGTCCTCTCATCATTAAAACAACACAATGTGCACTAGGCTTTCATATTAGGATCTGTGTTATCAGTCGGCTACAACTACTGGAGCAATATGAACATTCAGGCTCCCTCGTGTGGCTCAAAGACGTACTGCAGATAGAAATGTTTGATTTATTTGGTGACCCTAATAAAATCTCCTGAGACCCACCTATGGGTCCCGACCCAGACTGTGGGAATGATATAGAGAAAACTAGTCATTTCTAGTTTTTCTTAATGCTTGTTATCGGTGCCACCAGGTCCGATTCTGGCAAAATCAGATGCAGGTTCACTAGAAACTCTTTCAGCTCAGATTCCAGCAGGACCTCCAGCTGTGACCAGCCGCCTCGGCTTGGTGTGGAGTTCTCCACCTTCTGCCGGAGCTCCAGCTGGAGGTGGAGAGCTCCGCACCCAGCAGAGGCGGCTCCTCCTCCGGCCAGAAGCGGAGACTCGCATCGCTGCCCCGCCGGTCCCCACTGGGAGTCCACATCAACACCACGCTGCCATATTACGCCTGCAGGAATGAAGGGAGGTACAGGACAACCAGAGCCAAGACTGAGAGGTTTCTACAGGGAGTCTGGTGCTCAGAAACACTACCACTGTTGTCCACCAGGACCACCAAAACAACACAAAATGACACTTCCTAGCAGTAGCTTTAAGAGGAAACACTAAACTAATCCAATGGATCAACATTACATCAGTTAACTGAAGTATTTACAGTATTTCTTCCATCACTGCCCATCGCTCTGCAAGATTTTCATATTTCTCTATTTTTTCATATTTTAAAAGACTGACAGTTAAATCTTTAGTGTGTCTCCATGAGTACTACAAATCCCACATGGCTAGCATGTGAGTAAAGCAAATGAAAGTACCTGGCCAGTGTTTTTCTATAATACAGATGTGGTTCCATTGTCGGGCTGCTGTAACAGTGACAGTGACGGTGTGGAGGCTTGTAAATGACTGCAGCAGTCAGAAGCCCAGTGAATAAACGCTGCTGCTGCTGCTGCTGCTGCTGCTGTTTATACATTCTCCTGTTATTGCACCTGCAGCTCTGCATGTGTGTGTGTGTGTGCTCCACTGCTTCAATGCCGTTTGTATTGATTATTATTGATTGTCTGAAGGCACACCTTTTTTACACCTGAGTGCCATTATTAATTTGTAAACATATTCAAGACTTTGACTAATTGTAGGTTGTGAAACACGGTAAGATTCTTAATCATACATACATTTTACAGGCAGAGTGTGAGGCAATCATGTTTTCTGGCTCTAGCATGTTTGATATTTGAAGGTATATGCTGTATATAGATATATATCTATAATATATATGCATACTCCAGTTCTTCCATTTTACCTCTGTTTAAGGTATTTTTGGTGAGTATTTCCTGATCTGAATCGAAGGTCTGAGGACAGAGGATGCTGATATGCTGTACAGACTGTAAAGCCCCTTGAGGCTATAAATAAAATTGGCTTAACTATACTGGTTTTTGGTTTCCTGAAGCAGAAGTGAGTCTAGTTATCGATCTGCTTCTGACCTCAGAACAGCTTCCTCTGTCCTCACGCACTAATTAACGCTCTGCTTCCTTACATATGGGTTTTAAATGACGTCATATTCTGCCAGAGGACTCTGTTCAAAACTCATCTAACTCATCTTTATGTTTGATATGTTTATGGATGGGCCGTCTGAGAGGGTATTTTTGGAAAGTGCACTGATGATAACACACACACACACACGCACACACGCACGCACGCACGCACACACGCACAGTGACAGCAGTGACAGTGATAACAGCTCTCTGCTCAGATTCACAGCCCAGTCACGACAGGACTTTGATTTCAACGCTGCTTTCAAGTCTGTGAACTAAAGAGCTGATAACCTGTGAACATGGCTGCTGGAACAGCATAAGGCGGCATGTCAGTGTGTTCTTAACAAGATGACATCCATCAACATTTTGACATACAGTATAATTTCAGGCCTTTTACCTGAGCAGGACTCCAAAAGAATTTGTAATACTGGATACTTTTTTATGCTTGACTAATATCGGTATGGGCATCTATATTATAACAAGTAGATTTGTTCTGCTACAAGTACCGGAAATGCAACTCTGAGTTGCACATACGCAGTACTGATCGGGCAGGTGGTAGTAGGGATGTCACAAGAACTGATAATTCGGTACCAAGTCTATGCCAAAATTCTTCTTTTTCTTTATGAGCACCACAGGTACCGCAGGTAATTAGGGATCAGGGCTCATGACTAACGGCGCCCTGGGGACAACAGTAAATTTGCCTGATAATGCTACTTTGAGAACAACAAATCTGTGTTGAAATCAACAAATAAGAGGTTGCATTGAGCTACATTATGATGTGTTCAAGCTCTATTTAGTGACAATTAGTATTGGGCGAAGATAAATCATAACCTTTTCATGTTTCACATTTAATTTTTGGAGAGAATAACAATAAATTTGCAAAAACCACTGGGCAAACAGTAATAAAGGAGTGCGTGTTGAAGTGCATGGGATTCACTGTTTTTTTTGTTTTGTTTTGTTTTTTTAACAATGGTATTGAACTGGGTTTCAAGAATTGTGATATTTCACATTGGTGTCGACACCTAAACGTCTGGGGTTGTGACATCCCTAGGTGCTAGCAGAGAGGACAACATAAGTGCTAGATAAAATGTCAGCAATTTGGCGACATTTTAGACTAGAAAATCCCACCTGTTTTTAAACGTGTAGGTATCGGTGGATACACTAGTTGAGGTATCAGAAGTACTGGGAGGGAAAAATGGTATAGGAACATCTCCAATAACAACAAGTGTCAGTATGGTCAGAAAACACTGGGGAGTTGATAGAACAGAGCTGCCCTCATGTTTTTCCATGATGAAGGACTGTGGAGCATTAATCAGCTCAGTTCAGCAGTACAGCAACATAGCAGGTAGTCAGGTCAAGGTCAAAGGTCAAAGGTCAAGATAGATTGACAGAATGACCAACGGTTCAACCACGCTCAGCTAGTCGCCTCATTAAAAACACATGGTGCACATGCTAACATACCTTTTTCAACAGGGGCTTTCAAAGTTCAAAGTATATTCATTGTATTTTATTTTATTGATTTATTTTATTTTATTCAATATTTTATTTAAGTATTTTATTTTTATGATTTCATTTATTTATTTGTATTGTATTTATAGTATTTTATTTATTGTTTTATTGTATTTTATATATTTATTTGTATTTTATTTATAGTATTTTATTTTAGTATTTTATTTTCATTATTTTATTTATGTATTTGTATTGTATTTATATTATTTTATTTATTTATTTGTATTTTATTTATAGTATTTTATTTATTGTTTTATTGTATTTTATTTCTAATTTTATTTATTGCTCAAAGTTCAAAGTATATTTATTGCCCCTTAATTATTGTACCTTAATTATTGTCCCTTAATCCCTTGATTTTCAGCCAGGATTTATACAAAACACAAAACCCTAAAAACTGAACAACACACAGCAGGACACACGGCAGCTCACAGAATGGATCAGTAGGAGGTTCTTAAGTACACAATCTATGCAATCTGTGCAAATGAGCAATCTGCCGACAGTTCAAAACTGCTGTTTAACATGTGAGTGCCAGCAGGCATGAAGAAAACCTCCTGTCTTGGTCCTTTACAGGCACTTTAAGACAACAACCAGAGGGTAACAGTTCTAACGTCGTCCCGAGGGCTGATCTAGACACTCCAGAGGGGAAGTAACCCTCCCAAGCACCTGCTTGCTCTACAGGTCTGTGAGCCGGACTTGACTCCTCCCTGAAAGCTTACTAGCCTCTTTGCTGAAGCTACCGAGCCTGTTTTTGTTGGCAAAAGTCAAGTTCCCATACCAAACCAAAATATAGAACATCAGAACTGAGGAGTCATCATCTCAGAGAAGACATTAAAGAGCACGTCACTAATAAAAAATGTGGTGCTGGACCTTTTTCCTGGAATTCATAACATATTCATGACTTTAGGTTCTGACATATTTAACTGGAAGAAGGACTACTAAGGACCAGATCCCACACTGTGCCCCCCTACAGGAGCCTAGTCTGGGAAATGATTTTTTTCCCTCTTCTCCTTTCCCCTTGTTCTCCCTTTTCTCATCTAAGAAAATGGGGCGCCGTTGGGGCGGCGACCCTCAGTCCTCCCGCTCCTGTCCCCCCGTTATGTGTCACTGTTTTTTATGTTCTTGGACGGGATGTAACTAAAAGATAAGTTCCCTTGGGATTAATAAAGTTCATCTATCTATCTATCTATACAAAGTCAGTGACCACAGGCCCATGGTGAGGCTCCTCCTCTTCAACAACATCACAGAATCACACACAGATTTGAGAATATGTCCATCTGAACGGTTGCTGTGACAGTCAGTATACAGAACGTATAGTAGAGGAGAACCAGTGCAGCAGATTGGAGCAAGAGCCATTTACCTTCAAGAAGTCCAAAATCCAGTTTAAAAAGATGAATTAGCTTTACTGCTAATAGTAGCTAGGTAGTGTTAAAAGCAGAGGAAATATCTATAAATAACATAATGTGAGCTTTTTTTCTCATGAAAAACATTTGTTTATGTTGTGTTTGTACGAAAAAAGAAAATCAATATATCATCAGATATTTTGAACTTTCAGGTGTTGATGCTGTCTAATATAAAGACAATGAAAATGACTCTATTGAGGCACTGAAGTGGGAAATAAACTTCAAATCTGACTTGAACCTGTCTGACAAAATTTAACAAGGAATGTATGACATGACTTTCATATGTGAACAGTGGTGTGTGTGTGTGTTAGTATGAAAGCTGCACACTGACCATTCTAAACTGGACGAGCGGGAAAACAACATGACTCACCAGTACGTTATTTACATATGACACACATACACTGGGCAAGTTATGCAGGTGTGGTGAGTCCTATCAAAGGACGGTTGTATATGCAGTACACAGTCACCAGAGAGACAGGCCTTCGACAGTTTGAGCAGCTTATACTGTTCTCCATGCACAACACATGATACGTCTGTGAAGGAAATGCACGTTTTTGACTGCTGACAGGCTGTGTGCCAACAGTAGATTTCACTGCTGATAATGACAACATGCTCTATCACAAAGATCATATCTAATGTCATGAACGTTTGATAACTGAGGGCCCGAGGCAGCATTGGTGGCTCCCATGGGATAACGAAAGTGTATCTTTTGATTGTGGTCTTGTCTTGGCCTCAGGACTCAGGGTGGGGTGAGGTGGAAACAGAGGAAAAGAGGCTTCTGCTGCAGGAAGCAGCTTGTAAACCATCACTCCCTCTTCCTGTAATTCCACAGATAACGTCTTTCTAGTCATGTTCACTGACAGGAAACAACAATCTGCGGAGGAACGCACACTCACAACACTGACCTGTAGCCTACTTTCAGACACAGGCAAATGCAGTGTCGCCTACATTCAAATGTGCACACAAACAAAACCAGTACAGAGCAACCATACTGCAATCACACCCACTGTCTAGCTAGTCCAAACACTATTTGCCAAAGCTGATTTTCATTGGGAGAGATTTGACTTTCAATGTGAAAAAATCCAGCTCTCCAGAGGACATTGATCAGATCTCTTACCCTTGAACCAGACATCAGTTTGCAAAAATACATGTTCACCTCAAAAACAGACAAAAATCTCCTCAAATATCTGAATACACACAAAAGATATACTGCACCGTAGTTACAACACAACTTAAGAGTCTACCGGCCGTGCTGTACACCAGGGATGCTACAATAACCAACCGCTCTTAACCGATTATTAACCACTAAGAGAGATTAGATTTGTGCCTTAATGAAGCGCCAGCTGTAGTGTTAGAGCACAACAGACAAGTGAGTCTCCAGTTCACCATCAGGAGAGTTACTGTAGCAGCCGCGGTGCTGCGTTCACTGTCCCCAGTTCACCGTCAGGAGAGTTACTGTAGCAGCCGCAGTGCTGCGTTCACTGTCCCCAGTTCACCGTCAGGAGAGTTACTGTAGCAGCCGCAGTGCTGCGTTCACTGTCCCCAGTTCACCGTCAGCAGAGTTACTGTAGCAGCCGCAGTGCTGCGTTCACTGTCTCCTGTTCACCGTCAGGAGAGTTACTGTAGCAGCCGCAGTGCTGCGTTCACTGTCTCCAGTTCACCATCAGGAGAGTTACTGTAGCAGCCGCAGTGATGCGTTCACTGTCTCCTGTTCACCGTCAGGTGAGTTACTGTAGCAGCCGCAGTGATGCGTTCACTGTCTCCTGTTCACCGTCAGGTGAGCTACTGTAGCAGCCGCGGTGCTGCGTTCACTGTCCCCAGTTCACCGTCGGGAGAGTTACTGCGGCAGCCGCGGCGCTGCGTTCACTGTCTCCTGTTCACCGTCAGGAGAGTTACTGTAGCAGCCACGGCGCTGCGTTCACTGTCTCCAGTTCACCGTCAGGAGAGGTACTGTGGCAGCCGCGGCGCTGCGTTCACTGTCTCCAGTTCACCGTCGGGAGAGCTACTGAGGCAGCCGCGGCGCTGCGTTCACTGTCTCCAGTTCACCGTCAGGAGAGCTACTGAGGCAGCCGCGCCGCTGCGTTCACTGTCTCCAGTTCACCGTCAGGAGAGCTACTGAGGCAGCCGCGCCGCTGCGTTCACTGTCCCCAGTTCACCGTCAGGAGAGTTACTACGGCAGCCACGGCGCTGCGTTCACTGTCTACAGTTCACCATCAGGAGAGTTACTGCGGCAGCCAATGATGTCATCACTTAATTTCCATAGTTGGCCATGTTATTGAAAGTGTAATGGATGCTGTAGGAGAGATTAGTAAAGTGAGGAAAAAAGACCCGAAATATGTTTATAACTACAAATGAACTTCTGTCAGTCCTGGTTTTTTAATGCCACAATTCCAGCCCTCTGGGGACTCTGGTGGAGGTACTAATTGGTTTTTATTTTTCTTTTATGAGTTTTTAGCTTACTGTCTGGCAATAAGCCAGGATGGGATCAGCCGGCCACAGCTTCATGGATGCACGATTCATTTGTGGTCTGGATGTGGAGGGGTGAATAATAGAAGAAAATATCACTACACGTGAATATCGCAATATTATGAATTACAAATAAAAACTGAAACCACTGATTACGGTGACTTCACGGTTATAACCAGCTCTCTACTGACATTCAACATGGTCACGGCCAACTGTCTCCACCCCAAGCCGATATAGATGTATAGATGTATAGATGCCAGTTTAAAATGATTAATTTAAAATATTATCAGGTAACTTCCATATTGTAACTCAAGTTTTGTGTGAAAGCTGTGTAGTTCTCTGCTAAGGACAGTCCAGGCTTTCACCATACAGTGCAAGTCGTTCTTTCTCTGTATAATTTCTATGAACATATTTACATTCATATGCAGAATCTTTAGGCAACAGAACAAGATTTTGGCATTGGAAGCTAGTTTCAGTTCCTAGTTTGTCCACAGTTGGCATGGAGAGCAAAAGAAGGTGAATGCAATCTGGGAGACCATCACCTATCTTCTGACCATGATTTAGCTTTTCATTGGTTTATAATTAGCTTGTAAGCTTAGCTTGTACTCACACTCAAGTTTCTCAAGTTGCTAATTAAACTGTAAACAATGCCGAAAATGGAGACAATTGAGATTGCTCTCCATATGACAATAAAGCCGAGTGTCTTCATAATCTTAATTAAGTAGTCATGGAAATGTGTAATATTTTAATGATGCTAGGGCTTCACACTGACTGGCTGGTTTGAAGAGCTAGTGCTACGCTTACATATGAATCTTTTACACTAAATTAACTTTGTGGGATTGTAAACTTTGTTGATTTGTAAAACTGTCCCATATCCATCATCCTTTCTGAAGAATGCAAATTTACTTGGTCGGTATTCTGGTCTCAGACAGCCTACTTGCTGTGTGGCGCCACTAGCAGCCATTAGAAACCAGTACAGAGAGAGTCCTCGGACAGGATATTTTAAGTATGTGAACTGATCTGAGTGGGTGAGGGTGAGGGTGGGGGTGGGGGTTGGAATGCTGAAGAAAGGAAGCGTTGTTTTTATCCACAGCATTAATGGGCCAACACTTCAATCCCTAACACTGGAGTACAGGGCATCAGGGGTATGAAGATGTGTGTGTGTGTGTGTGTGTGTGTGTGTGTGTGTGTGTGTGTGTGTGTGTGTGTGTGTGTGTGTGTGTGTTTGTGCTGGTATTCGTGACTGGCAGTGAAGCAGAAGCAATGAGGTAGGCTATGCTAAGTGGCATGTCATTACGTTGCACTAGACGAGCATATCACTCCCAGTGGGCCGAGATACTGCCAGCTCATCAGCTGAGGACAAGCATGCCAACACCGTCCCTCAAAGACTCATCAGTCAGCTGCAACTCTCAGAGGCTGATGACATTCAAGCATTGCTACCATGAAAGCTTTATGTGATTTCCAAATAGTGAAATGAATAAAAACTGTAAATTCTAGTGCACCATGGTGGAGTGTTTCTCCTGACGGACAGCTGACAGCGAAGAGTCGCAGTAGAGGAGGTTCCACTACACTAGTAGTAGTAGTTAGTAGTTAGTAGTTAGTAGTTCAGCTGCCAACATTCAGCTGAGAGCATCAGAGCTGCCGGCAGACACGAGTCATGCACTTTATCATGCTGCTCTCCGCAGGGCTGGACGGCATGGCCAAAATCTTACATCCCGATGTAGGTCATTTCATATCTCCATAACATACAGTCCCCTCCAAAACTATGGGAAGAGTGAGGCCAGTTTCTTTATTTCTGCTGTACACAGAAAACATTTGGGTTTGACATCAAAAGATGAAAATGAGACCAGAGATCAGTATTTCAGCTTCTATGTCCAGGTATTTACATTGAGATCTGTTACACAGTTTAAAAGATAGCATTGTTTGTTTGGACTAGAGGTCAACCGATATGTTTTTTCTTTTTCTTTTCTTTTATGGCCAATGCCTACTTATTATATTTATCTATTTATCTATTTTTTATGTATTTATTTTTTTGCAGAATAAGCATAGCCGATGGCCGATATATATGCCAATTATCCTCCATCGAATAAAACAACTTAATAACAGCAAATGATACACAAAATTTCCCAACTTCAGTAAACATTTATTTAACAACACCTATGGTCTGTCTCTCTAATCTACATTTTGTGTCTGTACTGCAGTGCACTTATATATTTTAAATAATAATAATAAAATAATGTATAAACTAAATATCCAATACATGAAACAGGTAATCAGAAGAACTAAACTTTGTCAAATAAACTTTTGGATGAAAAAATAAAGTTTTAATGCTCTCAGCAGCATTTATCACAGATGCAGAGGAGTTACTAAAGGTTTTTTTTAACTCAGGTTTGATTCCCACACTCTGTATTTCAGTGTGTCCAGCTGAGGCTGAGACATGATGAGCAGCCAGCTAGATGTTGCTGACTTACACTGCTTGAAGGTATCCCCAGTTCTGCTGTGCTTAAATCACAGGGAGGCTCACACACAGTGGACGAGGTGAGGACGTGACTGAGGCTGTGTGAGTGAAATGCAGTGCAGATTTTATTTAAGACAAAGACAATTTTACATTTACATCCAGCCTGCTGAAGAGGAGACTGGAGGGAGAAACCCCCGAAACAAACAACTACTGAAAGAGGCTGCGGTGAAAGACTGGAAAAGCACCACAGAAGAAGAATAGAAAAGTTTGGTGATGTTAGCAGGTTGTAGGCTTGATGTAGTTATTACAACATGTTCACACATGTGCAAGTCCATGCATACAGTCTATGAGGTCACACATGGCCCATGCCGACCTACTCAGACATGTATAGTTCATAAAATCTACATCACACTGACCTTTGTGGCTGCATAGACATGTAACAGTGTTATTTATAATTCTAGAAAGGTATTACAGTGACAGTACTTTCATTTTCCATCTCGACAGTCACAAGGTAAAAAAAGAAATGTGGACTTGAACATTTGATTGGCCAATGCAGCGCTGCACTATATCACAAAGGCATTTTGTTTTTATTGCTTTTCAGTTGAAGTAGGTTCAAGGTTTTAGCCAGATGGCACTGCATTCTTTTACTGCACTGGGCTGCATTTCTTTACTGGGTGGCACTGCTAATCTCTCAGAACACTGCCCTAGTTCAGTAAACATATCTGTACCATCCTCTCCTGTCTCACAGCCTGTTAACCCTACTCCATCACTTCTGTGAGGCAGTTTATATGTCAACAAAGTAGGCTTTTATAACACTGAATGATTTTCCAATTCTCTCTCTGTGGCCTTAAATGATGCAGTGTCAAGACAGTGCAGCCGTCAACTTACTTTTCAAAATCCACATGATCAACTCTTCATATCGGCATAGATCGCCTGCACAGCATGTATTTAAAAGAAAACACGTGACCTTTAAAGCTGGTTTGCCTGTTCGTCCCATTAACTTCCAAAACAGTGGTGAAGAACACCAGGCACACATGCCTGGATTGAGTTTTCATTAAAACACAATTATGACAGGTGTGTTAACTGCATACCAAATTATTATAGGCTACTGTTTAAACACTGTCCGGCACAGTGCTCACTTCACATAAACTGCACCGAGGCAACATTACATCACTTCCAACAAACTTCTCGGAAAACAATGAGGATCTATTTTAAGCAAATGTTGTCTGGTCTAAGTCAGCTAAACACATAAAAACACTGAATCCATCACCATGTTGGCGTGTCGTTCACTACCGAGTTTGTAACCAGAACCTACAACATTATCTTCGCCTCACACGTCCCTCCTCTGCTACGCCCCGCACACACGACACTAGAGGATATATTATTGTGTGAAATTTTTGCAGCAGTGCTGTAGAATGAATATAGAAACAAACACTGTGCTTAAACAAATTAACAAATTAGCACAAAAACTGGAAGTAGGAGAAAACTGCTAACCTCGCCCCATTGAAACAAAGAATACACCTTCCAACAGCTCCAAAGCTGGTAAATTAACTAACATCTACATTTCATCAGGTCTGTTCTTCGTCTGCTCTGGTCAATCTACTTCATGTGTGCACAGACAGTGTGCTCATTTTCTACATTTTATAACACCATGCTTTGCTTGCTGTTTTAAGTCGTGCACACATGCCCAGACCAGTAAGAGACCAGCGCTGCACCAAATGTGGTCTTCCCTGATGTTAGCTTGGGTTTCAACAGTGCGCCACGCCCTTGGCCTCTGAACCTATTCCCCAGCCACAGGGCAGTACTAATAAACACTAAACACAGACACGGAGAAGGAGAGGGAGATATAAAGACACGCAGGAATCTTATCAGTCAGCCACTCCCGGCAGCAGCTGTCCAAGCCCATGTGGCACAGTTCCCATTGGTCAGGGAATATCTGGAATATCTTGAAACTGTAGGAAGTGTATTCATACAGGCAAGACTCTCAATCAGCTCTCCTGGAAATTCAGAGAGCAGGCTCATTTAAGTAACCAGGTTTCTCACCTTAGTGCTATGGTGTTGGTTTTCACTAATACTTCCTGAATGCACAATAGAGGACTGAGCCTCCCACTTCCACACTGAGTCACGTGTAAAAAGGAGAGAGACACTTGGCTGAAAGTCAATCCTTGGTTGACTGTGAGAAAAAGAAAGCTGAACATAAAGACAAAATGTATATAAAACTCAGGCTCAGAGGGTTAAAGCCAGAGACAGACCTGAAGACTATTGTGATTATACTATTACTGACTTCCATCAACCTATACAGTCTGAGTTAGAAATAGAAGCAAAGTTATTTTGTGCATCGTTTGTTGTGTCTGTGGATATCAGGATTCAATCTATTGAAAATGATGGTATTGCTTTGAACAACACACAAGAGGGAGATGGTGATTAGAGCTCTTAACACACATTAATGCACCAAAACAGGTCAATTGTTAATTAGGGGTGTAAGAAAATATTGACACACGTAAGTATCATCATTATGTGCTGTGATACTCTATTGATTCTCAAAAACACTGTATAAACTGTTGATGAATAGTTTACGTGCAAAGATCCGTGGCAGACAGTGGTTCATTTGCCTTGTGTTTAAACACTTGACAGTGCTGTAATTTTTCTTCAGCCACAGAACAAACTAACTAACAAACTCAGAATGTGCACCTTGTATTCAAGTACAGCAAAAGGATATATTTTTTAGCACTGTTATTAGTAAAGAACTGTTAAACGTTACTCCGGTTCACTCTCCCTGCACATGACATCATTAACATGTTAGAGCAGTGCATCTCAGAGAGTCAACAGCAAAACGAAGCAGGGACGACGGCGAGGACGAGCCAGGCGAGTGAGAGATTGTCAAGTTTGTCGTCCAGCATGCAGAAACATTTTGGCTTCTGCAAAAAGGGAGATTACCTTGAAAAATTACTCGCTGTTTGCAGAATATACGAAGGCCAGATAAAACACACCAACATGATTTTGAAATTTCCAAGCACCTACTGACAGCGGTTTAACCTGCTGCTTCTACTGTCTTTTTCACCACCGTCGTATTCGCAGCAGGTTCACCCAATGTTTATCAAATGATGGCTGCACTTTATTTTTTGTTGAATGTCACTGCTCTACCTTTTCCTGTGAAAATGAGAACAGAAGCAGGTAGTTAAACCGCTGATCATTTAACTTGAAAAGAAGCTGGTTTATGTCTTGTATCTTGAGAACTGAAGCAGCGAGTCCTGAAGTTGTGCTTTTTATTATTTTCAAATAAAAAGGTATACTTATTCTATGACAGTTTTACTGAAATTAGATTTTTTTATAATAGCAATATATCACCTTGCTTACAGTATCGCAATATATTGAATCGTAACCTCTATCATGATATGTATTGTATTGCCAGATTCTTGTCAATACACTGCCTGCTGTTAATATTGCAACATATCTGTTGTCATTGCTCAGTTACCTTACATTTTATGCAGAAAAGGCTCAAAGGGCAAAGCCAATTCAGGTGAAATGGTGGATGAAGTTACATGGGCAACAAGGACTGAAAGTATCGGAGGTGCTGGTGCTATGGTACCGGTTTATTTAGATCATTTGTTTCTTGTTAAAGGGTGTACCTCCTCAGGCCTCCAACAGTTATTGAGAAGTTCAGACACTGCTTCATTTCAGGGAGCCATCAGCCAAAAAGGTTGGAAACTACTTGTCTAACACACCCAGAGACGTTAAGGGATTGCTGCCATGGAATAAAGCATGTGTCAAACTCAAGGCCCGCGGGCCAAATCCGGCCCGCCACCTCACTTTATGTGGCCCACGAGGGCTTGCAAAGAATATATTATGCTTATCATACAATTCTATGCCGCTTTGCATAAGTACTGAGTCCTTAAACTACATGTCCCACAATGCATCTCGATTTGGTGACATGCACACTGACGGGTCTGAATATCAGCAGTTTCCAGCAGCAGCGCAGTATTGCCAACTTAGCGACTTCGGGACTAATAAAGGTTGATCTTCTTCTTCTTCTTCTTCATTGCTATATTTAGCAAGTTTTCAGACCCCTCTAGCGAGTCTTTATAAAAAGAGACTAGAGACACATCTCGTGACTTTTTCTGGTGTTATTGGAGAGTTTCGGAAACTTAAAGCAGGTATCGGTCTTACTCTTCTCAGCAAGCAGCAGGTGCTGCCGTGGACCCCTCCACAGTCCCAAAGCTCGTGGCCCGGTCCTGGTCAGCAGTCCCTCCGAGCTGTTGTCAGAGCTGTTCACCCCTCCGCATCCACACTGAATGAATCCCGCATGCACAAAGCCGCCGCTGTCTGATGTAAATGTGAAAGTTTGGGAATCAAACCCAACAATAACTCTGCCAGAGTGTCTCTTTTGGGTCACTTTTCTGGTCCCAAGCCCAGATAAAGGAATTGTGGCATTAAAAACAAGCAGAAGAAAGTTCATTTATAGTAATAAACATATTTATGGTGTTTTTTTTACTCACTTTTTGTTTTCAGAGCAAGTTATTAAATAAAAAATCACTAAAACTAATAATAATCAAATGCAGAGGCAACCATAATGCTGATGTTGACACCCCTGGTATAAAGGGTATAACACAGAAGACAACTGCCCTCACAGGCTGAGTGGTACTCCACATGACACGTAAACTGATCTTTATGTGTAAATTCAGCGGCATGCCCCTTTAAATCCCCAAAAAATAATTAACATATTAAGTGACAATGGAAATAATGGTTAGCTGAAGCCCTGGCGACACTGCTGCCCATGAGGCGTTCCCGGTTACTGTCTAGCGGCGGCATGAGGCTTCGACTATCTCAGAGACAGAGAGATGTTCTGTGAAACAGCGCTCCTGTTTCCATGGATATCAGCGTTTGACTGTGTCAGCCATTTCTATCTGGTATGTGCCAACGTGTGAATGCTCTCCCTGTTCACTGTCAGCAGCTGTGTTGGTGTGAAGACGTCACTCCGGCTGAACTGGCTTCTCTGCTATTGTGAGGAGACAGAATGGAGCTGATGAACAGACCCCACTGAATCATGGGAGTATTGATAGAAACCTGATGACACTCAAGATACGTCAGTGCCATTGATTTTTTGGGAAGGTGATGATGCCTTCCAGTGAGCTGCACACATGATGATACACTGGTCTCTCTCCGTTAGAAAGGAGAGGACTCGGCTGTAACGTGATTTCATGTTCCATAATACATGAAGGTGCTGTGCTAGATTCAGCTGTCTGTGTGAATGAACAATGTGTACTGACTAGATTAGACATGGCTCGGGAGCAGGAATGGATTCAGCTTATTAAAAGCACAGTGGGATTTGTGATCAGTAAACTTCAGTATGCATCACTCGAGTTTGTTTTTGAAATATAGATAAGAATCATCTCCTTGATCCAGACAGGAACTAACTCACCAGATAATCATTAAAGGGTAAAAAAATAAATTTTCCTTTTCTTGCCAGATCAACAAAAGAAAATCGGAGGAGGCTCCTCTCCTTTATTTCAACAGACATTTATACTATTTTTGAACTCCCACAACAACTGAAATATGAGTGATTTAAACACCACTAACACCCACTAAAATCTGGCTTTTGACTTTACTAGGAACGATTGCAATCGTCATTCATTCTCAGGTCAAATGACTCTGCAGTAGCTTCGGGTATTTATGACTTGGACACACTGGACGTGATATTGTTTTTTTATTTTGACGCCCATGTTGACAGGTTAACAGGTCAGAGCCACAGTCTGCGTGAGCAGTGCAGCTCGGCTGCGTGTCGACTAGACTCCAGGTCTTTTTTCTTCATAACTCGATTCACAGCAACAACAGACAATGAAAATGATCTTTTGACAGCAGATTGACATCACACCAGCAACATTACTACAAATTCAACGTCTAGATCTGTAGAATATGTCAGACATGAAAAACTTTATTATTTTGAACGCACTTCCTGTTTTCATTTCAAAACAAAAGCCCTTTACTGTTTTTTTCTGTGGACAGAATCATTGCATTTATTAACACCAGGCTTTTATTCTGAAATATTTTCAGGACAGTGTTGTGGAAAATGCAGAGACTTGCACAGCTCTTGCACCGGCTTTTTATTGTGGATTATCACAAATGAACACACGCTTCTCAACCTTTTTCCTGTCTAAAAGAAATAGAAATGACTTTTATAATTAAATGAAATGGCCATTATGAAAGGCAAACTCAGGCAAAACCAAGATCCTTTTCTACTATGTAGAAGGAAAGAGCTGACAGTAGCAGCACAGCTATGATGCTATGTGACACATCTGAAGTGAATATATGATAAATAAAATCACCAGGGATTTGGACAACTATATACATTATATTAACATACAAAACATACATTTAATATGCTCTCCTCTAGGCCACCAGACACCAGGGACAACAGTAATGTTACCTCGCTGATCATCAAAACACACTTCATACAAACTGGACAGATGCAAAATAAAACCATCTAAACCGTCTTGTTAGTTTTTCCACTGTTGACCAAATTAAACGCTTCATTCATCAAGTTAGACGTGAAAAGAAACAGCCATTATATGTGCTCCTCAAAGCTACCAGACTCCATTGACAGAACCCAAAATTTCACCTCACACAAACCTGACAGAAGCAAAATAAAACTCATTGACACTATATTTGTAATTCTTTCCACAATTCTAACAATCAACAAACTGTGGTTGGAGAGTTGGAGACTAACAGATATCACTAAATAGAGGTAACCACCGTGACATTTCCACTGTGTACTAGCCCTGTTTTCTGGGTTAAAAACACAAACATGTTCATATTGTTGGGAAAAGGCTACAACTGACACTTGAACTGCTTTCACTCACTCTGTGTCACCTGACTTTGCAACTGCATTCACTCTTCAACTGACAGCTGAACTACTTTCAGGTCCAACACTTCAGTTGACATTTCTGATTCTGTCAGTGTTTACAAAGCAACTGACACTTGGTGTGAACATAATGCAGCTATCTCCAGGGCTTACGCTAATACTGATGATCCCACAGCTTTCAGCACGAGCCAAATGACACTTCATCTTACTTCAGCTCCGTTTTATACTCTTCAAATGACACCTCTAACCCTCTAAGTACGTCAGCTGACACTTCGATGCTTTAACTCCAGCTGAAACTCTCTTTCTTGATTACTTTTGTTTAATGCGTTTCTAACTGAAATTTTCTTAACAAGCAAGCACACAAACATCTACTGTAGCTGAGACACACTGTGTGTATTCATAATGAAGAGAGCATGTTAGACTACTGTAGTTGAGAGGACTGAAGACTCTCCTGCCCACCATAATGTGTGATCACACACACACACACACACACACACACACACACACACACACACACACACACACACACACACACTTTCCCAGTAACAGTGACCATTAATCTCAACAGCCTCTCTCATACTGGGCCCAACCAGCCAGACCAGAAGGAGCCTTAGGGGGGTGTATGCGCGCGCGCGCACACACACACACACACACACACACACACACACACACACACACACACACACACACACAGTAAGAGCCAACGTTGACCGACCGGCCGTTGTTATTGTGTGATCATCACCTCTCCCCAGTAGTCACAGCAACATTTAGTACATTATGTGCTTACTAAATAGCCCTTTTGTTAAAAAATAAAAATAATAAATAAAACATTTTCATAATAAATGTTGCTAAACGTTTGAAGTTGATGGTATTGGAAATGTAACGGGGAAGTATTTACTGCCTATCCTGTGTAGGATTAGACCAGCTTTCTGGGATTTGGCACACAGGTGAACAGGTTGGGGTGCAGCTACCAGTGTAGTCATCGTCATTCACCTTCCTCTCCGTCCGTCCGGTGGTCTACTGATTACAGCCAGTGACCTCCTAATCTCCAGAGACCACCCATCAAATCACAGCTGTCTGGGCTGGATTACCGTCTCTGCCGGCTATCAGCCAGCTCCACATCGGCTCTATGGGTGAAAGTTGCGTCCGTTTTCTCAGGTTACAGGCTGGTAAACAAGTGAAACACCAGCAGAGTAAATATTATGTAACGGAGGCTTTCTATTGGCTCTCCTGGAGAACAACAGGTGTACTGACGAGCAGACTATTGGCTGTCCAACACGCACCTCACAGCCCGAGGAGCCTCGGTCACATCCGCTCCACCGCGCACGGACAGTAAAAACACCTGAAAAACGCGTTCACGTTGTGACGAAGTTAATAAATCACACCAAGTGTAACTTCACACACTAGTCAGAAACAGGGCGCTACAGCGGCACTTACCCCGACATGGTCGCTCTTGCTCGGGTAGGAGGCCAGTCTTCCTCCGCCTTTCACCGGCATCCTGCTTCTCCTCGAGGCGGCTGAACAGGCGCGTCGTCGCGGTTAAAGCCGAAGCCGCGCGGATCCACTCAGACAGCGGTTAACACGGTGGCTACTAGTTTTTGAAATGAAACATATCTTTGTGACGGGCCGGCTCCGCCCTCCGCGGCCAGGCTGCTGTTCCTGCGGGCGGAAAGAGGGAGGTCCGTCCGACCAGCGCAGCCACTGTCGGCTCGGCTCGGCTCGGCTCACACTGCCGCCGCTACGACAGCACAGCAGGCACGGAAACCCCCATTTCCTGTTTCCTTCATTGGAAACGCTGTTTAGTATCAGCTGGAGCACCGATCAGGTCCTCCTGTGAACCGGCGGTGATCACCTCCTCGGGGCGCGGTGGGCTCGGCTGAGCGAATAGCGATTAAACTGTAAATCTGACTGATGGTACACCACATACACACGCTGATGGCTCTCGGTACCAGACGCCTGTCCTCCAGAAGCACAATCACACTTCAGATCCCGGCTGTGTGCAGTCACGACACTTTTATCGGGCTATAAACTGCGGGAGTTATGAGCATTTGGACCGGCGCACCATGCTCGCTCATATCCGGACACTCAGTGGTATAGTATGTACCGTATGTAGCAATAACCAAATCAATCAATACGTTGGATCTCTATCTCGTTTTATGGTGAATTCTAGTTGAATTACTCAAGTTTAGACTGCCCAGAAAACTTAAATTATTCATAAAATATTCACGCTTAAGTTGTGTGGCTGTCTTTTTTTATTTGACCTGCGTGTTTTACCTTAATTTATTGTATTGGTTTTATTGATTAAAAAGTCAGTTTGTGGTGCTGGAAGTTAGGAACAGATTAGACCTGATTATTTCTGTATTTGTTGGTGTTGCAGTGTGAGTTGATCTCAGCATACAAAGGATGAAATCTGACATTCATGAACAGGTGGGAGAAAAGACCAAAGAGCAGCGTATATGGTTTCCTGCTTACACCATGGCCTGCAGTGTGCAGCTACTTTGTCAGTGCTGTTTTACATGTAAGACCACTTCTTCAGGACTACTCTGACTAAACACGAGGAATAAAACTTCAGCTGACGGCCTTCAAAGAAAATCTCTGACTTCAGTGTCGCAAATGTAAAACAACACGTTTATTTCCAGACTAAAAACTGTATGTACTACCTCCATTTATTACCCTGTCAAAGTATACTATGAGCTCACAGCATCCCTTAACCAATAAAAATAAAATTGGCAATTATCAATAAGGCAAAACACTTCCAATACACTGACCTTTCTGACGTTGTGAGGTCAAGGTTGAACTTCTAGAATATGGAAAAAATAAACTATTATCAATAAATAACACAGACCAGTAACTCTTTCCAGTCTCTTCCCCCGTTAAGTAGACTGGGACCCAGCAACCAGACTTTGATGTTCACGTTGATCTGATTGACAAAGTTAAGGACCAGTTACAAGCACTTAGTGGTGGAGGAAGCCTTCGTTTCTTTACTTCAGTAAAAATGTTAACACCGCTACAAGTAAAGGTCCTGCATTCAAAACCTTACTGAACTGTATTATAAGCTAAATGTACCTCATAGTGGCACAGTGCAGTGAAATGTTCCCTGTCAGTGTTTTACTATTATATTTAATGTTTCTGGATTACTGCTGCATTAATGTCGCTCCAGCAGAGGACTCCAAACTCCCCTTTCCCTTTAATATGTGTGTTTTACTGCTGTAGATGTTTAAGTTGGTGCTAATATTAATTCCTTTATAAACTGTTGGCTAGTTGAATCTACAGCAATGCATTATACTCTATAAGATCTGTCACAACGTCCACAATCTGCATCCATCCACCAGATGACCTCGGACTTCCCCACCTGTCTCAGTCACCTGACTGACATCCACCTGCTCGGCTGCTCCTTATTCCTTGTTACCTCCACCCTCTGCCCTGTAACCTGAACCCTTATCTGTTCCTGTCTGTCTATCTCTAACCTGCCCTTATCTTGTTTACCGGCGGATTTTCACGTCAGTAAGCTTTGTGTCTTCAGCTTTTCAATAAATTACTGAACGGCATTTTGCTCCTTTGCCTGCTGCTTCATAACCTACTCACCTGCCTCACAAAGATAATCATAGCGTTATTGTCCGGAGAGAACTATGTATCTCTAAATAGACACAGGCTCAAAAAACTTTTTCTGTTTTGTGATGATGCGTTTTCCAGCTGGTCCAAGAGGTTTTTCATATATTTATCTTAGGATGTAGAGAGAGAGAAATTTCTCACCTCATGAAGGCACATTTTGTCCTTTAGTTCATCAGAAAAATTCACATTCAAAATCACTAAATATAGAGACACGTGGTTTTTACTGGACAGGAAGGGGATGAAAAATTGTACTTTAATTTTAAAAAGCTCTCGGGTAAATGTAGTGGAGTAAAAAGTACAATATTTGCCTCGGAGATGTAGTGGAGTAGAAGTATACGGTAGCATGGAATGGTGACACGGTTCATTTATTTGTCATTTTACAAACACTGGAGTATAAGTTGTAGCAGATTCACACTACACACACATAGAACATATTTACAAATGTTTAAATTAGAAAATAAAACATGAAATAAAATAAAACAACATACAGATCCTTATATACATGTATACCTGGAGAGAATCTGGTTTAGTAGGAATGAGTTTAGTGCAAAAGGTAAGTGGTAAGTAGTGTACAGATGTACGAATTTGAGGTACTTATACTGTACTTGAGTATTTCCATTCCATGCTACTTTATGCATGTACTCCACTACAACTCGTGAAAGTGAAATATTGCAATTTTTACTTCACTACATTTATTTGACAGTTATGAGGTACTTTACAGATTGAAACCATACGATAAGCTGTTGCTGCAACAGTTTGAGTCCCAAAGAGATTAAACTCTCCAATATTTCGCAAAAACCAAAGAGTAGAGAAAAGTCTGATGAATTATCCAAACAAATGCATCGGATAATTGTTATTTTCCTCCCATTAATCATCATTACAGCCACTATCATATATTTTATGATCCATTGGGAGGGGCCCGACCCCTAGGTTGAGAACCCCTGGAGTAGATAACACTTGTTCCACCTCAAGCAGCTACAACAGTAACATGCTGCTCTGACATTGATTCCTCAATTTACAATTTAATCATTATATCAGTCACAGTCATTTTCACTATAAGTGAATGAAGCTTTTACATAAAGCAGCTGTTGGTAGAAATGGAGCAAATATGATTTTAAAAGATTATTTTTATAAAATTATTATATTATTATTATATCCTGACAGTAGTGCATGAGACAGGTAATCTGGACAAAATCGTGTGTCTCCGGTGCTCGTAATGGCATCTGCAGGATTTCACAGACCGGAGGAAAACAACCAATCAGAGACAAGCTGGAGCCTGCCGTCTCTGAGCAGCTGTCAATCACTCACAAACTCCAATCAAACAGTCAGACTAGACAGTGTTAAACAACCAAACCGAGCTGAGCAGCCCTGG
Organism: Pterois miles; assembly: GCA_947000775.1. Lineage (NCBI taxonomy): Eukaryota > Metazoa > Chordata > Actinopteri > Perciformes > Scorpaenidae > Pterois > Pterois miles. The sequence goes on along the minus strand of CAMQGK010000058.1, from coordinate 2,840,203 downwards.
GCAGCTGTCAGTCACTGCTTATGAAACACGTGAACTCTGATCAAACTGTCAAACCAGGTGCGCTGATCAAATATTAATCAATATTCTGTTACTGCGATGAATATTTCTCTCCTCAAATGCTTTCAGAAATATCTTGTAGTAACTGTTTAGCTGTGAAATGAGAAAGATGTTCAGATCTGCTGAGGAAATACCAAGCACCGCCCACCAGCTGGAGCACACCTTCTCATTTTACAGCCAAACAGTAACAAGATGTTTCTGAAATCGTTTTACATGAGAAATAGATATTACAGTAACAGATTATTAATTCATATTTGATCACTGCTACTTAGTTTGATCGGAGTTTGCCAGTGACTGACAACTGCCTCCACTGAATGAACAGCCGAACCCTCTGTCTTTGAAATAGCCTGTGATTGTCCAAAGTCTCCCGTCAAAATCATTATCTTTAATCACACAAGGATGATCGGGATCAATAAAGATAAAGTCATACAGGCTTGTGTGCAGTGGAAATGCTACGGTGACCTTGCCTCCCCACAGCGGCGTGTCCAGTTTAGGAGGAGCTAGTGCTGCCATGCTGATGGTGCTGCAGCTTCATGTTCTAATGTTCTTCATGTCGTGCTGATAATGTATTATCTATGTGCTGAGGCTTGATCTTGACATGAACCTGTATTGATCCCCATTAGGACTTGTTTGACTACATTTACATAAACAGCTCCTTACCTTAAACAGTTCAAACTTTATTGTAAACAAGACTAAATGTCAAAAAACACATACAACGTAAATGTAGTAGAGGCTGCAGTCTTGGAAAGATCAGGGGTTCACTGAAATCAATATGATTCATCTTCTAGGGACATGGTCCTATTTGGTCCTATGAGATATTTTGCTGGATCAAGGTGTTGGACAGACTGACAGACAGACGAGCATCAGGATTGTCACAGAGGGATCCAGCAATGGTCTAGCCGCAGAGCTGCAGAGCTCCAGGCTCGGGCCCACCTCCTCTGTCGGACTCTTTCCGGTCCTGAGCTCGGAGAAGGAAGTGACATGTGGGATTGTCTATGCCAGAGACAATGATCAGGATATGATAACATGTTTTCTTTAGTTTGAATAAGCTAGAAAACCTCCACCAATAACACCAAAGTAATCAATACAACCTTAAAGGTTCTCAAACCTGTAAGATATCCAGAGCATTAATGTAGCATCAAACAACTATTTGCTATGTAAAGATATAGAGGAGTAACATCCCTCCCTGTGTGTGCTGTAATCAGAGCTTCTCCGTGGACGCCTTTTAGTGCATGTTTCTGCATGTCAACGTGCTCCACTGGCTAACTCGTGGCCGCTGCTCTGCACTGCTCTCATAGGCCGGTTACAGCTGCTGACGCCATTCAGACCGACGGCGCTGTTACAGAAGTGTAGCAGCAACCATTATGGCTCAGCCGTCGCCATGTTAAGAGCCATGTGGAGACAACTGAAATGCTCCCAGTCTGGCATTTAGCACCCTTAATATTTTGATATAACTGTAACTTATAAAGTCGGGTAAAGAAAGGTTAAACATCAATAACAACTTCATGAGTTTGCTAACTTACAAACATTAGCTGAAATTATTAGGCCTGTATTAAGCCTTTTGCGTTTTTTTCCTGTTGTGTTAATGACATTAGTGTAGTTGGCAAACATTCGCAAACTCGAAAGGTTATTTACTGCTTTCGTTATACTGAAATATGAAGGTTGTATTGTTGAACTTGATGCTATTGGTGGAGGTCGTGTGGCATGGACTAGAAATAATGTATTAAATATACACTCAATAGGCTCCTTTATTTATTAATGATAAGCGTGATAAAACACTACACTGCAGTATAATACGGTGGCATGTAAACATTATCAAATGATAAGGAAGCACAATAAAACACGTAATTTTCCACTTTAACACACATGATAACTCGTGATTTCCCAGCAGGGCCTTGGTGCTGGAGATGGGTCCCAGCGGCAGAGGTGAGCCCGAATCTGGAACACTGCGATGGGACGCTACTGGAAAGAGGGACTGGGATACAAAGGGATACAAAAAAACACTTGAGAGTAAAACTTACTGGGATTTTGTTGGAAATATACTGTATATCTAAAGGTCACGCTACTGAAAGCAGCCTTCCCAAAATCATAGTCCACCCTCCATCACAGTCCATCAGAGTTACCTGTATGTTCAATGCAGCGTCCGCTGTCATCATCACACCCTCCCTCCTCTCTTTCTGCTTGTATTAATCACATCATGACACCATGACCGTGGGCCATTGTATACCTTTCATTTCATTATTATAATATGCCACATACAGTTCTTCCTTTCTACCAGTTATTGATTCAAATGACTTTAAATGCCCTTTGCTTGATTGCTTTTTACTTCAACCTGCCACCTTAATGACTGTTCAGATTTTTATATAATTCCAACAAGTTACAATAAGCTCTTGTTCTTGCCTTAATTGGATTGACAGTGTTTTCAACACTGATAACGTAGACACAAATAACAGATAGACATAGACACAAGTGACAGTATGTGCTCAGTGACAGTGTATATGTAGTTACACCACTAAATGACTTCAGTGTGGTGAAGTGTTCACTCTGTCAGCACATCCATTATCTACTGACCTTGAATTTCCAGGCCAAATTTCATAGCAAACTCATCAAGCGTGGGCTGTGATTTAGTGTGTGTGTGTGTGTGTGTGTGTGTGTGTGTGTCCGCCTTGTAGCATCACTGGGTCTACAGACAGTCCCAGCAGCTGAGAGAGCCACCAGCCAGACTCCAACATCAGTCATTCACAGAGAAGCAGCGGCATCTAGAGGCTACTGAGGGAAACAGGATGAGACTGAGGAAAGGAGCTGCCTCGTGTTCAATATTATCATTTTAACACTAAATATCAAAAAGAATATTTTGAATGACTGGTCAAAAAGTTTCCTCTGACACACATTAATGATCAAAAAAGTCCTGTGGCTGTGCATAATAACTTGATTTTGATAAATATAGTGCAACCACACCAATATACTGTGAGATTGAACAACCCCAGAATGGAGAGTGGACATACAAACAGAGAGGCATTATACAACTTTATCTTTAGCAGCCTTTCATTTGATCTGAACCATTTTCTACAGTCTCCGTAACAGATCTTGCTCTTCGTTTCAACATTTTAAGATGAATGTAATTTCACTCCCAGTATTAAACATGTGGCGATGCATCCCACATTTCAGTCTTTTGAGTTTGTTTATTGCCTTGTTGTAAGTATTAATATTCATTCCCCCACTGATAGTTGTATCTTGTCATTCAAACCTTTTATAGGGAACGAATACATTACCCTTGACTTGCATTTTTTGTTTTCCCTGTTTGATATTTTTCTATGTAGTCATTTCTGTGTTTCACAAACAGCAGTGTCCAAGAATTTAAATGCTTTTTCTCTCAGAAATGTCACACTAAGGTCTGATGACTCACTCCTCCGCCACAACTGACTCACTGATGGAGGCTGATGTTATATGTTGTGACAGACAGAAAGAGAGAAATATCACACACTGCCACACAATCAGTAAGTCATGTGGCTCAAAAAGCAGTTTAACAGCACCACAAATATTATAACACCTACTAGCGCAGCAAGTTATAATGCAAAACAGCCTGAGATATTAATTATAATAATATCTCAGGCAGTGCGTGCTGCTCTTTGAGCTTTATTAGAGGTGGAGCTAAACAAGTTAAAGCTGCCCTAAGGGTGGCACCAGATCACTGAAATCAAAAAGGCTGATCCTCTTTAAAGAATGAATGTGCTCACTATGTCAAGCCACCAACAATATTATGAGCCACATTGTCGATGAAGTGGACACTTGAGTGTGAAAAACATTGTCATTTATCCTCTGGGGATAAGGAAAATCCTATTATTTAGTGAGAATCTTTACACACACACAATATAATGGATATACATATCCAGTATACAGGAAGGAGGAGTGTAAACAGAAAACAGCTTTAGGATTAGGCAACAAAACTACTTGGTTAGATTGAGGAAAAGATTGTGGTTTGGGTTAAAATAAGTTAGTTACATAATGTGACGTCACCTATGTAAGTTAACCTACTTTACTAAGTGGCAAACGTTTACTTTTGGTTTCACAGAGGACACAAACACCGGTCTACTAGGTGAAAGTCCACCCTGACCTCTTCTCTACGCGGACTTTATCGCTCCTCATACTACATAACCTGACTTCCTCCTTTACTCCCGCCATTACTACGCCCACATAGAGCATCATAGTTTGACGCATAGGTCCAGCTGCCATATTTGACAACTTGAGAGTAACAACAGGCTAGTATATCTGTATGTAGCAGTAAAATGTTCATATTTATCTTGTCCAGCTTTGTTGTCCTTGTGGTTTAAGGCTTTATGTCTATTTCTGTGCAACTACACTGAGAGCAAAGAAAAAGTGGAGTCAGATTCCTTCTCTTGTCAGCATCAGTGTTGGATGGACAGACCGACACAGCAGGCTGGATTACCATTACCGGGGGCTTCTGAAGCCTCATTCACTGCAGGTCGAATGGTTGTACAGGATTTGATTAATAAAAATCTATTTAGGGATTCCTACCACTAAAGACCACTATAAAGTGAGGCAGGTCTTCCTTTACCGCCTAAACTTGTGGCCCTATCTTACAGTTAAGGATTTAAACCTGCCAGTATGCTCCATTAGAAGTTCAGATGGTCAAATCGCATTGTAAACCTCACCTACATCTTTCTGATGTCGCAGTTTCTGACACACACTTGTATATGTGTCAAAAAGATTAGAAAGGCTATCCAACTAAGGCAGGTACAAGGTCTTATTTGTACCATTATGAAATAATGTAAAAATCGTAACAATCGGTTTACCCCATTCAGCAGCGCACAGTTCATGCAGGAGGCAAATTTATTCCTAATAAGAATATTACTTATTGTTGACTTTTGTCAGCTACCACCCCACTGTACAAAGGGAGGGTAGCACTAAAACTGGCACTTAAACTCTTCCATACAACTCTCACACTATGGGAGCGGCAGCCCCTCGCACTCGGCCTCCACCATATGAGGAACAACTGTGATGCGCAGTGACACTGTTCAATATTGTGATGATATGACTTGCGAAAAATAAACAAATATTGAAATATGCATATCAGCTATACATTTATATACACTGTATTTTTTAAAAAAACAACTGCTTACTAGGGAACTAAAGTCAGTCAGAAGTGCTAAAAAAGTACATTTACAGTCAGCTGTTACCACCAAGGGGCTGCATGGTGGTGCAGTGGTTAGCGCTGTCTGGCTTGGGGCCCTCCTGTGTGGAGTTTGCATGTTCTCCCCATGTTAACGTGGGATTTCTCCGGGTTCTCCAGTTTCCTCCCATTGTCCAAAGGCATGCAGGTTAAGTGATGACTTAAAAAACTGAATTGAATGTGACCGTGAATGCTTTTCTGTCTCCATGTGTCAGCCCTGCGTTGGACTGGCTAACATGTAAAGCGGTGGTTGATGACAGATTGCGGACAGAGCATGTTTAACCCTTTCATCATGTTTCTGCTTGTTGAACAGGTATAATGAAAATGTATCTTGGCTTTACACTTGCAAAGTTTTGAAATTACAGGTAGGAGTAGCGGTAGCTGTCTCCTCTCTGACCAGTTCTTCGCTGACTGACTGTGCTTTGTGTTGATGTGAATGAGGAGCTCCACACAGGAGAGGCTGCAGCTTTATCCCTGTGGCCTGTTTAATACCGGGCTTCATTAACCAGTCCTACATACAGTATAATGATTTTTCTTATCTTTTGTGATGTGTTCATTGTGCATGTTCTTATGATGACGCCGAAAATATTATTTATGGGTCAGCCCTATTTCTTATTCATTGTTAAAGTTATTTCAGATTCCTTTTATGATCATACCTTCAATGTGAATGTGACAATGATGTGTGTCAGCCTTGTGACACACTGTGACCTGAAATGTCTCTGTAGCTGCTGAGTCGCCTGTTTGATCTGCATTTGGATATGTTGTTCCATACAAATCAGAGTGGAGGTTTACCCACTGAGCATCAGTGTGTGCCACCGTGTGTCACAGACGATGCTGCTGTGCAAACATTTTGTGGTGTGATCAGGTTAAGAATTGAAATTGAAGGAAGGTTGTCGATGTGTTACTGCATCATATTTGCATATGCAATGCTTTGAAAATATCACTTTTAATGTCTACAGAGTAGATTGTAATGAAGAATATGATCAATCCTAGGACCAATTTCCTAAATGGAATCACAGTGCAGTTGGAGGGACATTCGAGCAACACATCGATCCACAAACTGCTTTCATATTCTGGCTGAGATTTTATTTCCTCCCCATTGAGCCCATGCACAATACACTCACACTCTCTCTGATTAAAACTAGCTAAATGACATAAACATGTTCCCTAAATTATAATGACTTCTCCAACCGTATGATCTCAGACAGGAGGAAGGCTACGAGGATGTCAGGACAGAGATGAACAGAGTGTAAATAGTCAAGCTGACCACTGAACTATGACTACGCCACGATCATATTACTGTGTTCACTTTGTGTATGCAAAATGACAGGGTATCAAAACTCATCTGTTTTTGACAACTTTTACCCAACCTGAAATAAACCACAGAAATAAACTTATGATTAGCCAACAGTTGTGGTTACTTGAAGCTCCACTTATTACATTTCTATACTAACAATGCCTCAAATGAAGGCATGTAGGGTGAAAGGTGTTGCTTATACTGATGAACCCACAGATTGTTGTAATAAATGACACATGATATCCATGAAGATTCTCATTCATCCAGGTCATCGTTCATCGTTCATCTGTAGTAAATCAGATCTGATTTACTACAGTGGATAAATGACACATGCTTTTTCAGCTTGGTTAGCACTGCTTCAAGGTAATATTATTGTCTTGTCACAGTGTTTCCAATTCTCTTTTAAGCAAATTAGCTACTGGATACTCAAAAACAGAGTAACAGAGTAATTCGTCATCTAATGCCAGAGGCTGATTTGCACATCAAAATATTTGCTAGTGCCCTGCAGACTTGGCATTAGCAGTGGTGGTGAGAAGGGAGTTTACTGTCTATGTGAAGTGCTGAACTTATCCGACATCCTTTAAATGAAGTGATTTGATTTTCTTGCCACTTGGGGTCAGTATAACAGGTTAAAAACACACCGCTGACATACAATATTATCATCTTATATAGTTGTTATTGTTAACATATTTCCACATTCAGCAGACATCAGACAACTTTATCATTCATTTGGAGTGGTGTTTGTGTCCACTTGATAAATGTAAGGCTGATATTCACTCTGCTTTTAGCTCTGTTTTTGGTCTAATTCCTCAGAAATCTCATCTGGCTCTTTAGCTGCTGAATGTTCGGTACAGTATGTCCAGCAGTAAGTATGGTATTCCACTTTGGGAGGCCCTAAGTGATTATCATTACCATCCTAATGCTTCAGACAGACCAAACTGCACCTACCACACTGCAAAAATGAAAGTGAAACTTAACATTGTAACATGACACAAACAGCATTTGGTTTAGGCAACAAAACTACATAGTTAGGTTGAGGAAAAGATTGTGGTTTGGGTTAAAACGTTGACTCTTGGTTTCTCGCAGGACATGAACAGTGTTCTCCTGAGTGGAAGTCCTGTGTTCAACCTCGTCCCTAAGCTGACTTTGTCCCTCTTTACACTGCATCACCTGACTTCATCCTTTGCTCCCGTCATCACTACTACGGCCACTAGAGGTCGCCATCATCTTGTATTTGTATCCGTGATCAACCATATAGATATAATACACAGCCTTCTGAACCTACTAGTACTGTAGGTGTAGCAGGCCCATTCTAACCCCAGCTATGAGGCTGATAACTGCTGATAATGATCTATCAATCAGCTGATAACGGGTGCACTGGTATTGAGCATGCTTGCTCACTTAATGGAACGAAGCGATAGAGTATTATCAATTCCACCTGTGTTTTCCTACTGTGATGAGTCAGAATGTCTGCTGTGGTGTATTATGCTGGTGGCAGCAAACATGAGAGGCTACAGAGATCTAATAAACTCACTTTTCAACTCCACAACTCCAGGTGTCTTTCATTTTCAACCTTGTAGTCTTCAACCCCAACCAACGTTGACATCACTGTTTTATATGCAGCTGACTAGCAGGAACTGCATCATTGGTTTGTAGACTGAAAAACGATGTCCTAGATTTGGGACTTAGAAGCTTACTTCACCTGGTGCATTGAGCTAAGTAATGTTAGTCAGTGGCACTGATCATCCAGCCACCAGTGGGCAAGACCCACATGTAGGCTGTACCATTAACATTAGCTGGCTAATATTTACTGCCAACTTTCTGACACTGTCAGTTAACACGCCAGTCCAAAGACATTTTAAAGTCTCTAGCATTAGTGTTAATGTTACTTATATGCTAATTGATGATGCTTGCTTGTTTGGGGACATTTGGTGACACTTTTTCACCTGTTTGCTTCCTTTAACAAATTTGTGATTAGTTTAAGCTAACCAAGGTTATGTTGGGCGAGCCAGCCAGTATCCTAATCCAACAATGATGGATTCATTTAGGATTAAGTTACTGGCATAACTAAATTTTGCAAAACCTTGGGAACAGTCAATCACAGATTTTAGGAGCATTCTGGGATTTCTTAGGATATTTTTACACTTTTTTTACCCGACTCAATTTCTGACGTTGATCAAAATGAATTTCCCCACTGTGGGACTAATAAAGGAATATCTTATCTTATCTTATCTTATCTTATCTTATCTTAAAGTACTCAGTACTCAGTAGTCAAAAAGCAAGTAGCAAGCAAGGAGCTGTAGTACAAATCTAGATTTCTTGAGTTTTCTATTGTTAATGACCTGCTGATCATGCAAAGTCAATTTCCCCTCCTACTGTAGAGAAGCATGAAAGCTTTGTTTTATTTTTGGATAATCAGGAGGATAAATGAGGACAGGAAAGAGAGGAGAAAGATGAGCAGGAGGAGGATGAGGAGAAGGACGATCAATGTTAGTAGGAAGGTGAAACCTGTAAATGTGTAGTCTGGCTGTGACCCCAGCACACTGATACAGCACAGGCCTATATTGACCCAGCCCTGTCTATTGACCAAACTGACATGTTGGAAGGTTACAGTGGTGCTGACAGAGACACATATTGCCCTGTTCCTACTGCAAAGCATTCAGACCTGCGAGTATGAGAACAGTACATGTACTAACACACATGTACAACTGTACAACCTCATATAAATGTGTGTTTATACATACTTAAAGGTCAGTTTAGTCATGTAACAGGAAACATCTTCAGTGAAAACAGTTGTTTAATGTCTTCTGTGGTCCTGAAAGAGCTTTGTCAAATCTGAGACAATCAATAACCTGATAATGTCAGTTTGAGCCTGAAGACTAGAAGGTTTTTACAGAAAATGTGAAAGTGAAGTCCTGGTTAACCAATATAAAACTGAAATAACTTATTAAAAACACAACCTCATCTCATCTCATCTCATTGTCAACCTCTTATCTGGGGTCGGGTCGCAGGGGGGATCCCAAGGAGTTCCCAGGCCAGTGTGGAGATATAATCTCTCCACCTAGTCCTGGGTCTTCCCTGGGGCCTCCTCCTAGCTGGTTGTGCCTGGAACACCTCCCTAATGAGGATCCATCTTTACCAGATGCCTGAACCACCTCAACTGGCTCCTTCCAATGCAAAGGAGTAGCCGCTCTACTCCGAGTCCCTCACAGATGGCTGAGCTTCTCACCTTATCTCTAAGGGAGACGCCAGCCACCCTCCTGAGAAAACCCATGTCAGCCACTTGTACCCGCAGTCTCTTTCTTTGGGTCCTGACCCAGCCCTCATGACCACAGGTGAGAGTAGGAACAAAGCCTGACCGATAGATCGAGAGCTTTGCCTTCTGGCTCAGCTCTCTTTTCATCACAAAGGTGTGATAAAGTGAATGTAATACTGTTACATACATATATTAATACTGCCCCCAACTCATGGCCAGTCTTCCCTCCCTGGAGTAGGCAATCCATCGGTTTCCTGCTGAGAACCATGGCCTCAGATTTAGAGGTGCTGATCCTCATCCCAGCAGGTGATACCAGCAGAACCACATCATCTGCAAAAAGCAGCAATGAGATCTTCAGCACACCAAACTGCAGACCCTCCTCCCTCCAACTACGCCTCAATAGCCTGTCCATGAATAACACAGACATGATTGGTGACAAAGCACAGCCCTGGCGGAGGCCAACCTCCACCGGAAAAGAGTCCAACTCACTGCCGAGAACCTGAACACAGCCTTCGCTTCCCAGAGACTGGATGGCCCTGGGAAGTGACCCCTTCACCCCATACTCCCGCAGCACCTCCCTCAGTACCTCTCACAACTTCAGATACTTCAAAATCATTTTTTAATACATAATGCTGCTAAAATGAAAATGCAAAATGGCTTATAACTTTCAGTGTAGTCCCATAATAATACAAATAATACTGAAATTGAATGTAAAACCATTTTATCATATTTGACAGATACTCATCATCTTCCTCTACTTCCTTCTAATGCTCCTAATGGCATTTGTAAGAAACCACCAAACTGAAGGAAAATAACCAATCAGAGCTGAGCTGTCTCTAAAGCAGCTGTCAATCACTGCTTGCAAAACTCTGATCGAACTGTCAAACTAGGCAGCACTGATCAAATATAAGTAGGGTCGGGTACTGAAGTGGTACTGACTGAACTACATCAGTACTACTGAGTATCAATTCACATTAAATCAATCAGAGCCCAATTTTGGTACCTGAGAAGACATCTGAGAAAGAGAGAGAGAGTTAGAGATAAGCGGCGAGCTGAAAGCAGTCACAGCTGTCATTAACAGTACAACTTTAAAAGCTCAATACATGCTGTAATACTTGTAAATGTAAATGCAAAGCAGGCCAGTGCAACACGTCTCACATGCGCTTCCTCCAGGAAACACACAACAGCATGTGTCCCTGATATGTGTTTGTCCCTGATATGTGTTTAAGTTTTCTAAAAGGTAAAAAAAATATTCTACATAAATAATGTTGAAATTGAGTTAGGACAAATTTTTACAACTGATTAGTGAGAGTAAAGTACCAAAAAATGTACCATTGGGTACCAGTACCAGTTCAAATGTGAACCTTACCCAACCCTGAATATGAATCAATATTCTGTTAATGTAACATCTGTTTCAAGCACATTGGTTCCTCCGAAGCTATGATGTGGGTTTACTACAAAAATATGTGATGAACAGTAAAGATTTGGGGCTTTGCTAAAACATTCAGGGCTTAAGCCCATAATGCTCTACACACTCATAAGTGACAATTAACTTGTTGGAATAAATACAGACCATTAAATACAAGTCTTCCTGATACTTCGTTTTTTACATTTAATTATACAGGTCCGCAAGAAGCAACAGCATGCTGGGAGACAGCAGCTATTTTCTGCTTGCCTGAAGTCAAACAGGCCACAATTAATCAAAGAGACAAACCAACATCAGGAGAGGAAAGTCTCTAGCTGAACTTCTCTTGTCTGACGTGTCCTCAGTTTATAGTGTATGGAGGTTGATGGAAAACAGAAAATTCACTAATGAAATCACAATTCACAATTGTGGTGGAGAGGTTCACCTCACAGCAAGAGGGTTGCAGGTTTGAATCCGGCTTGGGGCTCTTCTGTGTGGAGTTTGCATGTTCTCCACATGTAAGCGTGGGTTTTCTCTGGTTTCGTCCCAGTTTAGTTTAACTGATGACTCTAAATGTCCCGTAGGTGTGAATGTGAGCGTGAATGGTTGTCTGTCTCTATGTATCAACCATGAGATGGACTGGCGACCTGTCCAGGTACCCCATACCCTGTACCCCGCATTCACCCAATGCCAGCTGAGATCGGCTCTACCCCCCCGCAATCCATAATGGGATAAGCAGCTGAAGATGGATGGATTTTAGCTCTTGAACCAATTTCAGGATGTAAAGGATATTGAAAACCAAAGCAGGTAAAATAAAGGAATGTGTGATTTAACAGACCAGTGCATGACAGAATAATAAATACAGTGAAAAAGTGTCAGCCTGGTCTGTAGTGTTTCACAGAAACAGGTCAGAAAGTAAACATGTAATAAAAGACAAAACAACTCTGCTGCACATTTACAGGTGAAGTATGTGGGGTACTGTTTAAATATATAAAAAGTCGATAGGTTGAGTAAAGTAAGAGGCAAAGCTGATTGAAACAGGTCAGCTGAATCACCAGCTTTGAGGTTTTTGTGGGACTCTGACTGACCTGCAGCAGTGTAAGGGTAAAGAGTTGAGTGTGTTGGTGGAATACCTGGTGACGACAGGGAGTCACACACACGCATAGAGTGTGAGGCTGCTGGGAGTGCAGGCAGTGTGTGTTTAAGCCATCCAAGTGCCTCAGCACATACACCTCTGAGCTGTACCACTCCCTACAAGGAAACACCAGGGTCAGCACTCGCTCTGTCTTAATGCTGCACACGTGCACACACACACACACACACACACACACACACACACACACACACACACACACACACAATTGGGACAAAGACACACAGACAGATTTGCAGCTACATGTTTTCAACAGTAAATCAATACATCTGTAAACACAAACATGTAAATCACAAAGCAAGTTATTGGAAGGTGTATTTTTGAATGGGGCTTTTGATAAATATCTGTGTGAAAGACTGAAACTGTCAGAAAAAGCAAATGAACAGGATTAATACATTTATTAAAAAGGCTGTAATTGGTTTCACTCCTGATTCTTTAGAAAAGGTCTTTGAGGAAACCACACTCAAACCACACTTCAGTCTGAAATATCGACCCTTGTTTGGTTAGTATGCTTACGTTACATTACATTACATTAAAGCTGGAGTAGGCAGTGTATTTTTGGCAACATTCGGCAAAAAATCCCTAATAAACTTTCAGCATATTGTAATTCAAGTGCTCTGAGAGAAAACTCCTGTAACGGGACATTTTGACCAATCACAGGTCATTTCAGAAAGAGTGTTCCTATTGGCTGTTCTACAAATGCAGATGAGCGTGCACGACCCTTCAGATAGTAGAAGCTTGATTCAGCGGTGGGACATCTTGCAGGAAAAGTATTCCAACAACTGCCTTCACTGCAAAGCAACCTATAAAGGAAGACGGCCTGATCAAAAAGAGTCAGACAATATTGGCGAAGCGTTTCAGAGGTGGAGAGAAAATGTTGCTAATATTTTAGCCCTCTGCTCATGGCTGCTCTGCTGCTGGCTCGTGAGCTAGCCTCTTGGCTATGGCAGTAGCTTGGGGAATTCATCATTTTTCTTCATGCGTGAACCCACCAGAACAGCTTCCATGAGCAGAAGGCTAAACTATTAGTACCATTATCTCTCCATGTATGCACGTCATCTCAAAGGGCTGAACAGACCCACAAGTTTGCAAAGAAAACATCACAGTAATTCTGATATAATTGCCGATATATAACAGAATCAGGATCAGGAGGATGTTTGAAATGAATGACACCATGAATTTGTACAGGTGACTACATGAAGGATGATGGCACATGCCTTTGCTCATCTCGTGGGACGGGCTGAGGACAGAGGGAGGAGAGCTGCAGGATGAAGGCTGTATTTACCAAATTCTGCTGTTACTACCTACCCTCAATTACAATATGCTGAAAGATTATTATGGGATTTTTGCCCAGCAACATCAAAAATACAGTACAGACCAAACATTTGGACACACCTCATTCAGAGAGTTTTCCTTATTTTCATGACTATGAAAATTGTAGATTCACACTGACGGCATCAAAACTATGAATTAACACATGTGGAATTATATACTTAACAAAAAAGTGTGAAACAACTGAAAATACACTTTATACTTTACTCCTTTTGCTCTGATTACTGCTCCACACACTCTGCATTCTCTTGATGAGCTTCAAGAGGTCGTCACCTGAAATGGTTTTCATTTCACAGGTGTGCCCTGTCCGGTTTAATCAGGGGGATTTCTGGCCTTATAAATGGGGTTGGGACCATCAGTTGTGTTGTGCAGAAGTCAGGTGGAGACACAGCTGATAGTCCTACTGAATAGACTGTTAGAATTTGTATTATGGCAAGAAAAAAGCAGCTAAGTAAAGAAAAACGAGTGGCCATCATTACTTTAAGAAATGAAGGTCAGTCAGTCCGAAATAATTGGGAAAACTTTGAAAGTGTCCCCAAGTGCAGTCGCAAAACCTGACTCACATGAGGACCGCCCCAGGAAAGGAAGACCAAGAGTCACCTCTGCTGAGGAGGATCAGTTCATCCGAGTCACCGGCCTCAGAAATGGCAGGTTAACAGCAGCTCAGACTAGAGACCAGGTCAATGCCACACAGAGTTCTAGCAGCAGACACATCTCTAGAACAACTGTTAAGAGGAGACTGTGTGAATCAGGCCTTCATGGTAGAATAGCTGCTAGGAAACCACTGCTAAGGACAGGCAACAAGCACAAGAGACTTGTTTGGGCTAAAGACCACCAGGAATGGACATTAGACCAGTGGAGATCTGGGCTTTGGTCTGATGAGATCTGAGATCTTTGGTTCCAACCACCGTGTCTTTGTGGAACCAGAAAAGGTGAACGGATGGACTCTACATGCCTGGTTCCCACCGTGAAGCCTGGAGGAGGAGGTGTGATGGTGTGGGGGGGCTTTGCTGGTGACACTGTTGGGGATTTATTCAAAACTGAAGGCCTACTGAACCAGCATGGCTACCACAGCATCTAGCAGCGGCATGCTATTCCATCCGGTCTGCGTTTAGTTGGACCATCATTTATTTTTCAACAGGACAATGACCCCAAACACACCTCCAGGCTGTGTGAGGGCTATTTGACCAAGAAGGAGAGTGATGGGGTGCTGGACCAGATGACCTGGCCTCCACAGTCACCGGACCTGAACCCAGTCCAGATGGTTTGGGGTGAGCTGGACCGCAGAGTGAAGGCAAAAGGGCCAACAAGTGCTCAGCATCTCTGGGAACTCCTTCAAGACTGTTGGAGACCATTTCAGGTGACGACATCTTGAAGCTCATCAAGAGAATGCAGAGTGTGTGGAGCACAACATTTACTCTCGACTTAAAGCTGAAATGTAGAAATTTGTTGGATTGACGGATGGATGTTTCATTCGTTGAATCAGCAACGAAGCATTTTAAGCACTTCTCATCAATGTGAGTTTAGAAGTTTGTAAATTAATAACATTCAAGTAAATTTTATGTAAGTAAATTAACTTTCATTGTCAGATCTTAATAAAGTAAAATTGGACTGAGGTAAATCAAAGCACACATCCGACCTCAGTCTATCTTTACCTCCCACTCACAGCTGTGTTCACATTCACTTACAGCCCCAAGTACAAATGAATGCAAATCACACAATATTTGGATTGTCTGCATCTCAATAAGACACACACACACACACACACACACACACACACACACACTCACACACACACAAACACATATTCAGGGGTGATATGGTGATAAAAAGGTGGAAAATATCTAAAGTCAATGATCTGGTGTGCATGGGAGACAGAGAGCAGTAGCAGTATTACGTTCTACATACCTTTTACAGTATTTACAGTAGACACTCAAAACTGACAGAACCTTTGTCATACATGATATACAAAACAAGACAGCATGACAGAAAGTCAACGGAGAACGAATAAAAGAAGTGGTTTCAATAGAGAAACTGAAGATTAGAGGAGATTCCACACAGAGAAAGGGGGACAAGGTGTCCTAAAGAAAGGACAAAAAAAGTATTAACGTCCAAAGAAACAACTCGTTAGAGAATGTGATCCGACAGTCAAGTCAACCATTAAAAAGCTCGGCTGAGGCTAAGCAGGACTAACAAAAGTTACAGTACCTCAAGTACAGGACAGAGTGATGGAAACACCCAGTGAAAAGGGACTTTCATCGTGACATGACTAAATGACAGAATAGAGGCACAGTGGCAGACCTGAGACAGCTGTGAGATGTCTGACACTTTCAAGAAAAAGATAAATGCAACATGGTGCAACTGACAAGGTTACTTTGGGGTTAAATTGTGGGTGGCTGATCACAAAGTGAACGATCTAGAAAAAGACAGCTTATGCAAAGCATAAGATACACGCCAAACTGTCCCAAAAGTCCAACAATGCAATGCACATGGAAATAGAAAAGACATTAAACAGAGTTTGGATGGGAATGTGGCTGCTCCAACACAGAAAGTACAGAAGTGAACAGAACGAGTGTAGCCAGGCACAGAGGCAGATCTTTAGGCGAATGCCTGATGGCTGTGACTGTACACCCAGTTGGGCTCAACACAAGGGCAATGAACTGCCTGATTTGAACCCACACATGTTATTTGACTTCTGTACTAGTAGTGTCCTGTCCACATCAAACACTACGTTCAAGCATATCAGATCAGATCAGATCAGAAAGGGCAGAGGTCTTGACCGAAGAGAAGACATCTGAGCTACCTTGCTTGACAGACAAACAATAATAGATGGATGAATGAACACATGAATGGACCAACCTTTTGGATGTACAGATGGATGGATGCAACCCAGTCACCAGAAAAATGCTGCCATTGCATGTTTCTGCAAACCACAGATTTGTTGAATCTTGACGTTTCTGAACCAAAAATACATGAACACATAACACACACAAATATTTCATCTCAACATCGAGTGACCGAAAGAATGATATCACGGATACGGATACAAGCAGCCGAAATGAGTTTCCGACGTAGGGTGGCTGTAGTCAGCCTTAAAGATACGGTGAGGAGCTCAGACATCTAGAGGAAGCTAGCTGAGGTGGCTTGGGTATCTGATCAGGATGCCTCCTGGATGCTTCCTTTTGGAGGATTTCCATGCACGGCCCACAACACGCTGGACAGATTAAGATAAGATAAGATAAGATGGACCTTTATTAATCCCTGGAGGGAAATTCGGGTGTCATAGCAGCAGCAACAACAGTGCAGATGAATACAATAAGTAAAAAGTAAAAGAGAAGGTGCAATAAAGGAAAAGAAGGTGCAATGAAGGAAATTGGCAATAAAATAAATAGTAACAGTAATAAGTAAAGTGCAGCAGGCGGTGAGTATTGTATATGCATAGCATATATATATATATATATATATATATGTAATTATATAATTATATGTAATTATATACATTTGGTCCAGGAATAAATATGGAGCAGATGATCACAGAGTCACATGGGGGTCAGACCTTGGTTATGGAGCCTGATGGCCACCAACAGGAAGGACTGACCCAGACGGTTTGTAGTGTGCCGAGGGGGGATCAGTCTTTGGCTGAATGTACTCCCCATCTGGAACAGTTGGTCATAGAGGGGGTGGGAGGGTTATGTATCTGGAACGAAACTGTTGCTTGGGAGGGGGACTGGGTCTGGAATTCCCTGCTAAGTCTGCTGCGCCTGCAACCCGGCTCCGGATAAGAGGAAGAAAACGGATAAATGGATGGATTTCAACAAGGTAGCCTCAGCCGCGCTTTTTTAAGGAATAAGGTAAATTTAGAACATTATCATGACATGTTCAGATGTAATCTTGTAAAATGTAGGTTTTGGCAAGAAACTTGAATAATTACAGTTGTTTGAAGGAGATGTTTTCACAGCAATATAAAATAGATATCAGAGAGAGAACTATGACGTATCCCTATCATTAGCTTTAAGCAGTTTATAATACTAATATTTAATTAAAAATACAATAATCATCTGAATTATTTTTTGTAGTGTGCACTGAGACTGTGAAAGAACAAACTGTTAATATCACAGTTAAACAAGGCTGTGTTAAGTTGCATTAAATTGATTGTTCTGTATGTTTTTTTACATTTACATTTGGGCCACAAAAATGTACTTTAGCCACTAAATCTAGGGGCTTGGTGGCCTGTGGGGCCAGGCCAGTCCAGTCATTAGTATGCCTGAAGTATGTTACTGTGTGTGTTACACTGGACACAAACACCATCCACCAACCTACTCACTACACTGGAACTACAGACTGTTACCGTGGCTCGTTGGTCTAGGGGTATGATTCTCGCTTAGGGTGTGAGAGGTCCTGAGTTCAAATCCCGGACGAGCCCACTTTTCTGGGGGTGGCAGTAGCTCAGGTTTAGGAATTGAAGGGTCACCGGTTCAAGTCCCAACATGGACCAAGACTTGCTGGAGAGGTGCCAGCTTACCTCTTGGGCACTGCCGAGGTTCCTCTGAGCAAGGCACCAAACCCCAACTGCTCGGGGCACTTGTCAGGAGCAGCCCCCTCGCTCTGACATCTCTCCATTAATGCAGGTATGTGTACTGTGTGAAATTAACAACAGAGTGTAAAAACTGAAATGAAATGAAGGTTCATCTTATCTTATCTTATCTTTAATTAACGTTAATTCTGAAAATCAAACAATCTGGGAGAAAATGTGTTTTGAGGCAACGCAGAAAGCAGTTTCATTGTATAGGACCAGAATTTTTTAGGAGACCAGGCTGATGGATGAGTGGGATAAAAGGATGGATGGAAGGACAGATGGACAAACAATAATAGATGGATGGATGGACATACAATAATGGATGGATGGATGAACAGAATGGAATGGACCAGTCTTTTGGATAGATGGATGCAGGGCTCCAGACTAACATTTTATGTTAGTTGTACTGGTGGGCCTAACGGTTTCAATTAGGTGCACCCAAAGTTTGTCACTGTGCCTTTTGACCCTGCAATAATAGCTATATTTTAAGCATTTTTTTGGTTCCCATAGAAATACACATTGGTCATTTCTCAACACATTATGTAGCCTAAATGGTCCTAAACAGTAATAAAAGTGCAGATTTGTGAGGTATCTAACAGGGGACTAGGGAGACAGATATTGTTGGGCTGGGCCGTTCAGGGCCTGGTGTTATTGGTATTTTTTTTTTATGGGTATTTTTGTAGTTGTGATGTTGCTCGAGGAGGTTCACACACAAATATACAGAGCAGACCTGCTAAATGTCAGGCCCACTGGTGCGACCAATGAAAATGTTTAGTGGGAGTTGGGGCAGCTGACAATCAGGGATAGAGCAAGTTGTCCACCAATCACAAGGTCAGCGGTTCGATACCCAGCCCCTCCAGTCCACATGTCAAAGTGTGGGCAAGATACTTGATCCCAAGCTGCGTCATATGAATGCAAGGCTATTTACCATTTACTGACGGATTATTGGTCACACTCTGGATGCCTGGATGGATGGATGCTGGATAGATGACAGATGGATGAAGGACAAGGAGCTTCTAATGTGGCTGAGTATACTGCAGGTCACACACTGCATGTCTTTTGCAGGATTACCTTCTGAAGCGACTAATCTCAAGACTCTATGAAGACATTCTCTCAATGTCACATCTTTAGGCAGGGCTGGGCTTTACAGTGCACACACACACTAGCAGATACCTCAGGGTTAGACTGGCATTTTCTGCAGCAGATCCACTGTTCAGGGACAGAGAACTAATTCATCGCTGTGTTGATAGACAGATAAACAGAGAGAAGCCACTTGCTGATAACACTATGGATTTTTGTTGATGAGCAGATACTGTTACTTATTTGCATGTTACTGTCCTCAGTGTTAAATGAATAGATATATCACATTAGCGTCAGGGTGACATCAGATCCTACTGTATAAATTGAGCTCTGTATTGCTGTAGACAGACCCCTCTGCTCTGCTGTGTCCTGTAGAAGCAACAGTCAGCAGATCTCAGTTTGAACCTGCTCTCCACAATCTCCAAACCTCATATCCATTCATGAGGCATTTGACATTTAGGCTCTGCCAGTATCTGCAGAAAAAGCCATTGACGTTCAGTGACACCAGAGATACCTTCCACACAAGTAGACATCCTAATTGGACCAGAACTAGAGCGTCCAGTTTCTCACTTACTATTTTCACCTTAGTGTAGCTGTGGTAGTCACCTTTACAAATCAGCTGATCCTCTGCTGCTGTTCCTTTTGTCTGGGATCTTGTTCTATCTCATGAACCTACTATATGTTATTTCTAATGCAGGCGTTGGTGTTGGCGTAGTATGGTGATGCTGGAATGGCGTAACCACAGACATAATGTTTTATATCTATGTATGTTTATCCATCTATCCATTTATATTTATGGGTGTAACTCAACAAAAACAAATAGCAGCTCTAAAGACTTCTCTTAATGCAATGCTCTTTCAGACTGATTTACAAACTTCTTTCCAAAATAAGTTGGACACCATCTTATAACTTTTACTGTTTTGCACACATCTTCCAGTACAATGTTTGCCATGAAAACTTCTCCCTGCTTCTAAAAAAGGCCCCCTACAAACTAACAGAATAGAAGAATACGCCAAATTCAACTAAACTGCTGAAACTATGAGAGCTGGTCAGAGTCGGCCTGTAGTGTACGTTAACATCTGTGTGTTTACTGAGACACTAACCGGAGCTGTACGCTCCATGTACGCTTCAATAGTTTGTTTATTATACTTTAATCCAAAGTGGAAATGGGAAAAGGACCTGCACCTTCCCTGTCATTCCCCCTGCAGCCAGGAGACCACCCAGTTGGTATTAGAGCAAGCGGTGGCTCCAGGAGCTGGACCTTCAGTTAGTGGCCATATCAGCTTTCAGTCAGCACAGACCCCATTGCTAACTAGCTAGCTGCTAACTTAAGGTCCATCTGTGCCTTCTCTCCTCCATCTACAGTGACCAGATCACAACACACCAAATGTGGGACAAAGATTGTGTTTGTGTGGGACACATTACCAAGGCTGAGAGTTAGTCTACAGTCCCCTTATCTCCTAACATCTGTATCTTTGCCCAGATGTATCCACAGATTGTCACATCTCTTTTTCAGCCGCACATTTCTTGTGAGACTAACATAGACTGTGTTGCTTTATGTCATATTCCCCCTGTGTGTTTGCAGGGAAGCAGCCTCCCGGTTGTGGGGAGGATGAAACAAACCATGAGAGGTTTTCTCTTTTCTACCACTTTAAATGTAATCCAGTAAACCAACTATCAAAACATACGTGGACCCTGTACCTGCAAGGTGACTGATGAGCCCTCGGGGCACCTTTCATGTTGGACTGAGGGCAGACTGGACGCTACAGTGACTCACTATCAAACTCTCGGGGTACAAGCGGTAATACAAGTTGGTGCTAGCTGGTTAACATGCTCATTTCAGTATATCTCTGCAACACAACACATAGACTTCTTTGTCATACAGTAACCTTTTCACATTGTGTTGATATTCTGGCTATGTCTAATGCAAGACAAAAGCCGGGCCACTCTGCATGTGTCATAGCTAGCAAATCTGCTGCAGAGGCTCTGTCACAAACAGTGCAACAATACACTATACTACACTGCCTCAGATCTGACCTTGTAATTATACTGCTTATGGTAAATACTGCTTGTTCTGATCCTGAATCAGTGATTAAGAGTCAAAGAGCAACTTCTGCCTCCAGCCTGTGCCTCTGCTGTCTGTCAAGGTCACTGTGTCAGAGAGTGTGTGTGTGTGTGTGTGTGTGTGTGTGTGTGTGTGTGGAGAGAGAGAGAGAGAGAGAGAGAGAGAGAGAGAGAGATTATGCTTATGGGACAGTGGCAACCTGCTGAGGAAGCCGAACAGAGGAGTGAGAGGAAGAAAGAGAGAAGGAGAGAGAGAGACTACTGCAGTGCGTCTGAGCAGAGAGAGAGAGAGAGAGATAGAGAGAGAGAGAGTAACATCATGAATATTGAAACCTGACTTTGCCTCTGTCTCCACCTCTCTCTCTCTCTCTCTCTCTCTCTCTTCTCTCTCTCTCTCCCTCTAAATCAATTTCGTCATTGGCTGCTGCCCACATTATTTTTGGAAAGGTGTGAAAATGTCTGTCTTATAACTCTGCCACGCTTTGAGCCTCTACCAAAAATACACTGTACCAAGGAACCAGAAATAGCAATAGGTAGTAAAAGAAAAGAAGGAAACTGAGTTGAAAAGTCAAAGATTTCAAATAACAACAACAGCTGTGCCGTCCTATCATCTGCAGATAGTAGAACGCTTCACTTTTACCCCAAAATAGACATAACTGTAAATAAGGACACATCTGCACTGCACTGTGTTGGAGTTATGTAAGCCTGTGTGTGTGTGTGTGTGTGTGTGTGTGTGTGTGTGTGTGTGTGTGTGTGTGTGTGTGAGGTGTGTGTGTGTGTGTGTGAGTGTGTGTGTGTGTGTGTGTGTGTGTAGGTGTGTGTGTGTGTGTGTGTGTGTGTGTGTGTGTGTGAGCACGTGCTGGATAACAGTGGGAGTGGTGTTGCAGAGGGTACAGTAACACGCCATCACCTCATCCATCTGGCCTCTGCTAATTAACGCTGCTGCAGGAGATGTGAACACACACACAAACGCACACACACACACACACACACACACACACATCTCTCTGACTCTGAGAGCACATGCAGGACAAGAAGCTGAGAGGATGAAGAGGCCATAATATAAAGGAAGACACCATCGGAAGCTGCAAAACATGAGAGGAGAGGGAGGGGAAGAAGAAGGTGAAGAAAAGAGGAGAGACAAGGCAGCCTTGTCTCCTACAAATACCTCTCCCATAATAACAAAACTGCATTGTCAATTAAGTTTTGAGGGAAATATATTTTGTTGCATATTCTATTTGTTTTTCACATATCATAAATACTTCAGATAGTCCACAGAAGTCCACGTAGGGGGAGGTCGGAGCGTTGGCCGGGTCAGCAATCACCAGACCCAGGAGACCACTTTGCTCGTGTCCCGTGTGAAACTAAAACTCATATTTTTTTTAACTAAACCTAACCAAGTAGTTTCAACATAATGAAGTAGTTTTGTTGGATTTGTTTCAATTTACATTAACCAGGTGTTTAAAACTGCAATTGCAATCTGGGAAAAAACACATTTTAATTGAGAAAGCAGTTCAGTTGTATGAGAACATAATTTTGTAAGAGACAAGGAGATGCTTGTTTCTGTATCGTGTTAACTAAATAATACATAAAGTACATGTACAACAATTATCTGAAAGAAATACAAGAAGCTTAGCTTGATGTAATTTCTTCTGATAATGTGTTTGTCCAACCCGGTCTCACTTCCAACTCTTCAAATACCAACACTTGACACTGAATACTCGATTCTGATTGGTTAGTCACAGTGTTCTGTGGTCTGTTATTTATTTATAGCAGATCGTTGTTATGTATAACAGACCGTTGCTTTGGGTGCAGTTCTGATGTCGGACTCTGGTGGACTGTTTTTGTGTCAAATTATTGATTTCTTCAGTAAGAAGTCGTGCAGTAAGCAGGATAATGGACAGCTAGCAGGTCATTGTTGTGAAAGAAATCCCTGCAGGGCGATGAGACACCCCTCTGCTTTGCATTGGGGTCCACCCCTCCGCTTCACATCAGGATGGGTGGACCCAGGTACATGGCATCACCTTGTCAGGGTACTTGGTCAGTGACTCAGCATCTGATACAGATGCACCAAGTCACCCTTAAGCTTCTGTATAAGACCTGCTGAACTTTTCACTAACTCCAATGTAAATCCATCCACGTCATTATTAGACGCTCAGAGCAACTGACGTAGTATAAAGAGAGAGAAAGTCTGGTAGGGTGGGTGGTGGGTGGGAGGGGAGGTTAGACGGGTCAAACGTCACAGGACGTTTATCCAGGAAGCCGATGTTTGTGTCCCGTGTGAAACTAAGTCAATGTTGATTTATTTTATGAAGCTTTGTAACATAACTTAACAGAAGTACTTATATTAACCCAAACCACAATGTTTTCCTGAACCTAACCAAGTAAACCTAAAAACTAAGCAAACCAGTGTTGGACGTTTATTCTGAAAAGAATAATAAGAATAAGAATAAAAGAGCCTGTATACATGTTACAAGCGGAAACTGGCAAGTCATCCCTGACTTGTCCAAAACTGACGCTAGAGGAGTTCCTGGCATCATAGTTTGACGAATGTTTGGGTTTGTCTGGTGTAAGGTTGTAGATGGTAACCTTCAAACTGAGGATGGAGGACACCAGCTGTGGTAGTCAAAATTCTTCTTATAGCCAGATGTTCAAGTTGCCACACAAACTATGTATTTCTTATAAATAACTTAGTTATGTAGTTATTAAGGATCAGTTTACCTGAATTACAAAAGCATATTTTCTCACTGCCCTCTGGTGGGATCTCTCCATGCAGATTGTCCAGGTTTTATTTGTCCAGGTTTTGTCGCTTAGATTTCTGCCTCCACCTGAATACAATGGATGTGAATGGGATTTAGATTGTGCTGCACAATGGACTGATAAATACATCTAAAACATTCAACAGCAACATCAACTGATGACAGGGTCACTGTTTCTAAGAGGACACGTCACTGTTTTTAAATGCCACCTTCTTTGTATTGGGCTGAGGACCAAGTACCCTGACAAGGTGATGCCATGTACCTGGGTCCACCCATCCTGATGTGAAGCGGAGGGGTGGACCCCAATGCAAAGCAGAGGGGTGTCTCATCGCCCTGCAGGGATTTCTTTCACAACAATGACCCGCTAGCTGTCCATTATCCTGCTTACTGCACGACTTCTTACTGAAGAAATCAATAAGGAGTACTCTCACAAACTAGATCTAGCAAGATGTAAATACAATACATGTAAATACAGAATGGGCCACATGATGACCTCAGGATGATGCAATGCACAAACATCAGCACACTCTGATCCCCAGCTCGTCAGATATGGCAGCACTGTCCGCGGCCCTACACTTCAAGCTATGAGGCTCTAGGTACCCCTCCAGCATCAGGTAGTGTTGGTGATGGTGGGCCAGTTTCTGCTCGTTATATGAATAGCGTCTTTTCAAATTAACTTCCAGTGTACGTTTTATTAGATTGTAAGTATACTTATCTAGGATTAGTCAACAAAAGTACTTGGTTAGGTTTAGGAATAGATGGTGGTTTGGATGGTTGTTGAACGCTGTCCACGCGGGACACAAACAGCAGTCTCCTGGGTGAAAGTCTGTGTTTGTTGAATCCATCCATCCACCCTGAGCTTCTCCCTATGCAGACGTTCTTGCTCTTTATTCTACATCAGTTGCTCTAATAGACACGATGCAGACGCTAAAGGGTGCATCGATACTGAACACTGGGGGCCCCTGAGCAAGGTATTGATGAGTGAGAACGGTTTAAGTTAACCAGAAGACTAGCTCTTACACACTGAAAAACCTGCCTTAAACAACCGAACACTCAATTACCAAATAAAGAACAACAACCCATCATTATTTAACACTGTGTAGTAAAAGTGTTGGGCTACTCCGTGAACTTACTCTAATACATGCATGCATACATGAACTTACTTGTACATACTTATACTGTTTCTACTGTGGTCTAGTGTGCAGTGCCACACTGAGCATACTGTCTCAGAGCAGCATAAGTCAAATTGTGAATATGGGAGCACACTTAAAACTATGTGACTGTGCTTCAGACCATTTGTAGTGATGAATAGCCCTCCACACTTAAACACAGTATATCATAATAATATGAGACGGTATAAATGATACCTATTGTCCTTTTGATTCCTTGTGAGCTTAATGAAAACTTGCAGCACAGTGTGTTAGGCATCTGTATGTTATGATAAAGGCTGCTGGGTTGTTGAATGAGACAGAGGGATGTACAGACGAGGAGGAGGAGGAGGCAGGACGGTCGAGAAAAGACAAAGACGAGGTGACCCCCTGAACACTGGGTCAGAGCCATGATTTATTTTTGGTCTGTGTGTTTATGTCAGCGCGGCTGCTGAAAATGTGTCAAGATGGCAAAAAAAATGTACATGTAAGAAGTGTGTGGCATTATCTGCAGTGTGTCTGCAGCTCTGGTGTTTGTGTGCATCCTGGTGCAAAAAGATGTCCAAATGAGGTGGTGCACAATTTCATAACGTGTGTTTTCCATCAGCACACGAGGGCAGCAGGTAGGGATCTGTGGTACGAGATGAGTCTGCAGGATTCTCTGCCTTTTTTATGAAATGGCGGAAGTGAGTTAGTCAATATGCTCCAGACTGCAGACAAGACTGGAACACAACAGAACTCTTAAATAGAAAGTTTGAGGTGTGCAACTCTGGCGGAGATGATTGTGGCAGCTTGTGTATACCACAGAAATGTGTGAAACAGCTAACAACTGCAGTCTCCTCAGTCACTATGTAGCTTAATACAAAACCGGTTCTGTTTCTGTTAACATACTAAAGGTAGTTTATGAAGTGCATCTGGGAGAGAAGACCCTCAACTACCTGCATGCACACGTGCAAACAGCGCAAACAGTGCAAACAATGACAACAGTGCTGACAGAACAGTGTCAGCGAGGGGGAAGTGGAGGGTGGGCGCTACCTTTCTGCACTAAACGCCGTATAAGCACAATGCAGAGCAGTGTGAATTAACTAGCCAGTGGGACACCCAGCTTCTATTCACATGATGGGTATCACATGAAGGACTCTCTTGGTATTGGCGTTACTTTAAGGGTACTGGTATCATACCCAGCCCTACCCATAGCTGTACAAAACTGTATTATCGCATATTAATGAGGGTGCATGTTTTTCATCCCTTTGGACTTTTTTAGTGACGTCCCCATATTCCCAGAACTTAACAATTAACTTGGTGAGTACAACCTCATCATAACTAATGGGAATGAAAAGTTACAAAAATAAAAGCCAAATTGTGGATTTCATTCATTTCGTGTTTTCCTCTCATTTGTCAGTACTCTGTATCCCCAATACAAAAGTGTAATGTTTGGCCTATGGTGATGGTGGCAGTAAATTTCAGGGGGTCATTAACATTAAGATTTATCTTCTGGGGGCAATGAACATGCACAGCAAATGTTAGGTCATTCTGGCCATTACATAAATATAGAGATGTGTGTAGATAGACCTACCAGCCTTGCCATTCTTCATTCAAATGTCGTCTGAATACAACTATAAAAAGATATCAACCTGTGGGTAGTATCCATGCTGCCTCCTCCTCTATTAACACAAACAGTATATTCAAACAGCATCTACTGTTTCCTCCACCATTTACACACCTGGCTTTCAAATACTGTCCTCCCCCAGATACCCCGGGTCAGCCTGAAGCCAACAAGCACCCTCCTCGCTCAAGTGTCCTTGATCTAAAGCTACTGAGTCCTGCTCTTGGGGCTGACTGTGTCAGCTGACCTACCTAGGAAGTAAATCTTCATCTCCCTCACCCCACTGGCTGATCCTCACTCTACTTCTCAGTGTAAACATCCCATGTCTGGTGCCCTCTCCTTGACATGGCTCTCTGCACATTAACAGGAGAGGATGTTAAGATTCATCCTCAGAAGTGATCATGGGTCTGCTGCAGAAACACGGAATGAGGATTGTACTATGATACAGTGCTGAAATTATTCAAGACGTCCCTGCCTATGTTCTATTCGATGACTGAGAGAGGCCATATTGGACACAAACTGTACAAAGCCTCCTGAGTGAGACCAACTCCAAAACACTTTGGAGCTACACAGCAATGATCTGAAGATAGTGCAATTGTGTCTTTAGCCGCACCTCCTCTAATGGCTCCAGGTCAACTCTGACACAGTCCAATCTGTGTCTTGGAAATTATAACTCATTATTCCATCGGGAAATAATCTGCATAGTGAATGCAGCACGTCAGCAGAACAGCAGCTTCAGTCCTGTGTCAGTATCACGCAGGATGTGTTCGGGCACAGTGCAGCTGTTTAGGTCACAGACTGTAGTTACAAGAGTAAAACGGAAGAAGAAAGACTTAAAGCTTAAAAATACACAGCAGCCTGTGTAGTCAGATTAAAATAGAATCTGTTCCATCAGACGCACATGTGACAAACGACTGAAAAACGCAGCTGGAAGGCCTCCTGTGTAGACAGGATGAAAGGCCTGTGATCAGTGGAAGGACTGTTTTGTGCTGGTGCGAGCCGTTGTTTTTTGATGAAGAGGATCGACGCCAAAGGATGTGGCAGCTCTACCTTGGCTTTTGCACGCTGCTCTTTTAAGCTTTACCGCTGTGCTCAAGTTAAATCAGTTTCACGTTGGCCCTTTTCATAGTTTCAATGCACTACCAGGGAGATGACAGCTGTCTGCAACATAACCTGAAAGAGACCCGTGATGGCCAAAAACGTTTTATGCACCCAGACCTTTCTCCATAGCTAATGTAAACCTACATTTCACTTTGCCTCTATGCTGTGCTGCCTACTTTCTGACAAGCACAGCTCACACTGCTGATCATGTGTGGACAGCATCATGATGACAGAAAAAGTGTCACAGTCGACTCTTTCACCAATTTAGGATTTCCTGGCTGCAGTACTTGAAAAATGTAAAGAACAGCTGTAAATGGTAAACCAGGATCCAAGGCCAGGCCAGGGATCAGCCACCCCCCCGTGGTCACTCTCTGACTGACTTAACGTACAGCCTGCTGCTGATTGTCCCTTATTGACAGCACTTTGCTTATGAGCTATGCCTGTGTGTGTGGCAGTATTACTGTAGTGCGTTCCAGTGTGCAGCAGCGTGTAAACGTGTGAGTCACCTTTGTGTGCCATCTATCCACACGGCCAAATGGATCAATCGATAGAGGAACATTAATCCGTAGAAGCGCTCGCCTATAGCCCCGGCTGGACAAGACTGATTAGAATAAGAAATATGGACCCACCCACCCCCGGCTAATCCTAACACTCTGCCACACACACACACACACACACACACACACACACACACACACACACACACACACACACAAAATAAAGTATGCCCCCCCATCCAGTCTAGGGTGTCACTGCGCTGACACAGTCCTCACTGCGCAGAGAGCAACAGAAAACACTCTTACGTTTGTAGCCCCTGAAGTGGAGACAGCCCTGACCTTATCTAGACATTATCAGGAGAAGCTGTACGTGAGAACGCAAATCATTCGCACCGGACATTAAATAGACATTGTCCTGCCAGCTCCCTACTACAAAACCTGTGTAATGTCCAACTGAGTGTGAATAGAGCCGGTTATTGTCCAGACAATTCACTGTGTCAGGACATAAAACCAATGAACTGTTGATCGTTACAAATCAAGACTCCATAGTCTAACAACGGAATGTTTAAATCAAAAATCAATTTAAATTGTGACCTTAAAATCGAAAGTCAACTGGAATTGTGGATTGGCATATCTTGACAACCCTACTAGTTGTTAGCATAAAAGATTCACAGGCTAATTGAAACAGTGACAGCTACTCCTCACTACTCCTCTCGCCACAGTCTGCAGAGTTGGGAGGCTGTGAAGCACTGAAGATTTACAGGAAGGGGCAGGGAGCTGGTTGGTAATGAAACTGCCTCCATATGAATCACCTGACTCCAGATCAGCTAATAGCTAAATTCAGCTGAAGAAGCTGGGTTTTCAAACAACAGTTGGCATTTAAGTGTCAAGATTTAGACCTGAATCCATCAACACCACCACTAAAATACCCATATACATGGGTTTTCAGTTGAAAAACAGTAGATTGGGGTTGAGTAGAAGTTTAGTTATACTTTAAACTCAAAGGTCTTCTTTGTATGTCTTTGCTTTTTAATTACAATGGATTGAAATAAGAGTAAAACAAAACTGATTTTAACTTTTGTTATCTTTGGTCTAAATGAGGATCTGGTTTCATCCTGACGATGTAGACTAGGAGTGGAGAGAGGACACGCTATAGGAAACCAATGTGTTGATGTCTAAAAATTCAAGACAAAAAGGGACATTTAACATCTGTTACTGGCACCACCTCTATCAGAAAATATCCTTACCTACTTACTGTGGGTGAAAGTGCTTTGTGAGGCACCTTGGCATATATGGATGCACCAGGCGCAGTAGGTTACTTCACTGGTCATTTGAGATGAAAACTACCAGGTCACACCCCCAGGAGCCTTTAAGGCATATAGTGTGGGACGGATTTATTTTTATCAACTATGCTGCAAATTAGTGATATGATCTGCTTTGATTAAAATTATGGATAAGAGATTGGTCAATTTTGGATCAAGGGGGGTGGTTGGGGACATGGGGGAATTGCTGAAAAAGTGTCTGCTCTGAAGGAAACAGAAGAGTTGCTTATTAGGCATATTATATTTAGCTGAAAGGGATGAAAAGGGGTGGGGGGGGGTTATATAAATATAAATCATTAAAAGTTGCAAAAGGCTGGATCTAAACAGCACGGGGAGAATAGGCGATAGTTTAGGATTGGTGGGTGGACTGAAGCGCTGCACAAAGCGTTGTGCTTTCTAAACTGAAGCCAAATCTTGATCGTGTTAGCCACAACTGGGTTGTTAGAGATTTTGGAGGCCACTTTAGGGAGCTAGGAGCCAATTATTGCGGTGAGCTCTGCAACAACGACACCTCAGTGTGAACTTAGTTGACGGGTTCACTCAGTGTGTTTGGTGACATTACAGACCAGCGCTGGACTCAGACTTGACTTGAGCTTGGCTATTGGGAACTGGTCAAGTTAGTCCTGGCTGCTGATTTGAGATCAGTTTTACAGATCGTTGCCTGATTCTGACAGTGTTTCCCATATAAGCATTAACAGCAATCAACAAAAATGCAAATAATAACAACCAGATTTAAAAAAAATCCTCTTTACCACCACAAATAGTCTATTTGTGTACTGCACATACTGCCTTTATCCCAGGAGGAAAGGGGAAAACACTATAGTTTTATCACTAACTATCACCATGCTTAAATATTAATCTCAGTAAATAAACTGAAAATGAAAATTTAATGAAAATGTCCCAGGTGGTCCTGGGGTAAAACATCAGTAGCAAATATTTCAAATTCAAGGTTTATGAATGTAACGTTTGACTGTAATGGTCATCAAACCGAAGTTCTATGCATTGATTAGTGTGATGTTAGAAGATCAATTTTTTCTGTCCATCCTATCTCATGAATCACTATATTAGCATTGGAAAGACACTATTGCCTATTATGGTCAGGACTCAATTTGCTCTGGACGCTGCCTTTGGACTTGGTCTTGACTCATAGTCGATTGGACCTGGTCTTGGACTTGTTGAGTAAGTTGGACTTGACTACAGCCCTGTTACAGACCCAGTAATAATGACGGACATGTGGAAGTGTAAACCACCTTCAGACTTTGGGACCTGGAGGACTAATCTTTTGAGACAAGCAGGTTTATTGCTCCAAAGCAACACATTAAACTGCTGATCAAGACTGACAAAAAAAGACTGATTGACACAGACAGAGATGTGTTGAAAAAGATAGAAGAATTTTGTTTGGCACTGTAGTTCAGGCTTATCCCCCAATATCCAAAGTAAGAAAGGAGAATAATCACAATCCTTCCCTGTCACTTGTTAAAATGTTAATGTAAACCACTGCAGAGATAGCCGGGGTAACCTGCTACCCTCAGTACAACAATGCACTAGATAAACAAAACACAAACTGTCAGTTCATTTTCATCAATTAAATCACTCTGTATTTGCTGAACGTGGGTGGTATCATGCCCTTTCAGAGAGGGAGTTTGTTGTGGAGGAAGGTTGGGGGGGGGTATCTGTTGTCACAACAAGGTCGTTATGAGGCGACCGTCCCTGAATCACTGTGGATTTTAGGAAGCTACTCTTTTTTCTTTGCTTTACTTCAGCTACTGACTGCTAGCTCACCAGGCTAATGCAACACAACACAATGCAACACACTGACTAAACTGTCTCTCTTGGTGGAACGGTACACAAAGGTCATGGTTTGGTATGTACCTCAGTCCTGGGCCACAGTTCGGTTTTCATTACAATATGGAAACCAAAATGAATAATAATCTCTTTTTTTATTTAAAAAATGTAAAGACTCCACAGCGGCTCATTGGCAGTAATTCTTACTGTAACAGTTAAGAAGAAGAAGAAGAAGATATTCGTTTATTAGTCCCACTAGGGGAAATTCAATTTTTTTCACTCTGTTGTTAACTTATACACGGTACATGCAGACCCGAACACACACATGCACAAACATGCAACAATGGAGAGATGTCAGAGTGAGGGGGCTGCTCCTGACAAGCGCCCCGAGCAGTTGGGGGTTTGGTGCCTTGCTCAGGGGCACCTCGGCAGTGCCCAAGAGGTAAACCTCTCCAGCTACCAGTTCACACTCAGTTCTTGGTCCATGGCGGGACTTGAACCGGTGACCCTCCGGTTCCCAAGCCAACTCCCTACAGACTGAGCTACTGCCGCCCAAGGCACACATACTGAAATGTTGTCTATAAAAGATGAATAAATAACAAAATGAATATCACAAATGTTTGTAATTTAAATGTAATGCTCCATCATCAGACTCTGACTGTTGATAAATCTGAAATACACACATGTAGTGAGGCTCAACACATTTTGACCACATGTTAATTTTGCATTGCTTACGAATGAATGTGGTTGCATACACCGACAAAACACTTTCATTAGTTATTTTGGCACAGTGTTAATCTGCAGTGTGAGGCTGTCTGTGGAGAGAAGGAGTCCCCGTCCAGTCTTTATTTAATTCAGATACATCCAACCTCAGTTTAACAGTGTCAATATACAGGTTGACATGAATATCGTCCATTGAGCTGGACTAACCTGGCTAAAAGCTGACTGCTACAGCTGTCAGACAACAACTGGTTCCTGAAAAAAGGTCAAATTTGCATTCCACAATTTCTGTTACGTGTGTAAATAGAAGATATAAAAAGCTGTTTGGGTCACGGGGCGTACCGAACAGATGTCGAGGATCGAACAGAGCATCCGTTCAAGACCAATTAACCTCTAGTATCTACAGTATTTACAACACGACATGCACCGGATTAATGTGTATATATGGTGGCTAGCATTTAGAAGATCATGCTATTATTCATGAGGTCCAGTTTATTCCCATGTCATTCTTGCTATAGAATTATATATATATATATATATATATATATATATATATATTGTAACTACGATGCAGGTGCACACACTGCATACTTGCCTTTGCTATCTGTATGTTGGCAGTGTTTGCTGTCAGGTGACCTTGCCACACCTTGGCTTTAGCTGAATCGATGCCTCTGGGCTGTGTTACAGTAATGACTGGTGGATAAATAGTGCAGGATTGACGATGTGTTCCTCCAGCTGTGTGCGGACAGAGAGGCTGCCGTAGTGTTTGATTGGTTTATCAGCGACAGATCTGCAGCTGCCTCTGCACTCCCCCGTCGACGCCCAGCACTGAATCTAATACTGCTCCAGTCCCGGGACAAATCCATCAATCTAACACACACACACACACACACACACACCATGAGCTCCATCTGAGTAAAATTTTGAGGAACAGTATCCTTGTTAATTACATTTAAACAATCCAAGTCTCTCGATACAGTACATGTCTCTGTTTGTCTGTTTCTCAAACACACACCCACAGAGTGTCTGTCAATATCAATAAAGTCGTCTCTTTACCTCCTTGTCACCATCATCTCACACAAACCCACACACACTGTATGTTGTTATAGCTACTGCTGATACAACATGGAATCATAAACCTGCCGTGTTAAGCAGCCGAGACACACTCATGTAAAATAAATATGCATTTTACAAGCAAACATCATATTCCATCCCTTAAATGCAAATCACAAATAAACTGACCTGAGCAAGATGAGCACAACTCCAGGTGGCATTCATTTCTAAACACAAATGAGAAATTCAACACACAATCAAATGAAATTCGATTCGAAAATCCAATCAACTTGACTTGAAAACTCATCCACCTAGAGTATACATTTACACCCAAGAAAATGAAATAACTAATTTCCTTCTGCCAAAATGCTATATCCTTAAGTCCAATATACAAAATGTGTGCAATGACACAACTTTATTTAGTTTTTGAATTGGATTGAGATTTAAGCAACGCCACTGAAATTCGTTGGTTTAAAGGGGAAGTCTGAACCCATAGTCAGTAGGATCTATTAATAAATACGGAGTTATCCTCAGGATACGTTTAAACTGACTTAGCACAGAGTCATTTTCAAATTGAAATTTATCAAGACTATGAAGAGTCTGCAGCCATGCCAGCAGCTCTTTGAGGCCATATTTAGACAGAGCAGTGCTTGAGCTAAATGCTAACAGCTAAATGGTCTGCTGGGCTGCATGGTGGTGCAGTGGTTAGCGCTGTTGCCTCACAGAATGAGGGTCACAGGTTTGAATCCGGCTTGGGACCCTTCTGTGTGGAGTTTGCATGTCCTTTCTCCAGGTTCTCCAGCTTCCTCCCACAGTCCAAAGACATGCAGGTTAACTGATGACGCTAAATGTCCCATAGGTGTGAATGTGAGCGTGAATGGTTGTCTGTCTCTATGTGTCCTGTAATGGACTGGCGACCTGTCCAGGGTGTACCCCACCTTCGCCCAATGCCAGCTGGGATCGGCTCCAGCCCCCCGGGACGAGCAGTTGAAGATGGATGGATGGATGGATAAATGCTATGCTATCCATCTACAAACATGTTTATGAGAAATAATTTAAATATGGAGATTAAGGCCATCAACCAAAGAAATTCTTACTCCACCAGCACTCGATTAGTTAGTTTAATCAACAGATCTGTAAAACTGAGTTTCTGTACAAAGAATCACACAGAAGCATGACTTTAAATCTTGCGTTTACCTGAGATGTGCTCACAGATTGCTTGAAAATAACTCATTCAGCATGAAGAAAGCATAAGCTAAGACCAAAATGACGATGATGATTAATTGACTAGGAGGGGGCAACCCTAATGCTAATGTACAGCAGGAAATGTTTGCCATGTTCACCCGCTTAGTTTAGCATGCTAACATTTGCTAATTAGCACTACACACAAAGTGCAGCTGAGGCCAGTGGGGATGTCATTAGTTTTGCAAGTATTTGGTCATAAATCAAAAGGTAGGATTTTTAACTGATGGTGGTGCTAAATATGAAGTCTGAGAGTCACCACAGTTATTACGATTCATCCTGAGGGAACATAAATGTGTGTTTCAGATTCCACAGCTATTCCCCCAGGTACAGATCTCAGTCTCGGACAAAGTAGTCGATCAGCTCACCAATAACGGCATCACAAGAAAAAAGTCTAGAGGTCTTCATGAGACCTCTTGGTTCCTCGCAACCAAGAACCACCTCAGGACCTGAGTCAGGCCAGGTCCAAATCACTGTTATATTGCATTGGTGATTAGTTTGGTAGCCAACAAGATACAGGAGGTTTATAAGACTGATCTGAATTTGCTGGAAGATGGAAGCGATGGAACTGAAAGGCTAGTAGTTGACCCATGTTCCCAGTCATCCAAGACATCTCAGTACTGGATGCACAGAGATAAAACTGATCTCCTCATCTGTCTAGGATGAAGGTTAGGCAAACAACAATTTAAAAACAATTTGTTCAGGGTTAAGGTAATGTTATAGCATTAATATTTCAAAGGATAGAACTTAGTATTCAATACAACAGTCTCCATCAGCACATGAAAAGGCTGGATCTTTTGGCCAGTACAAGAACACCCAAAACTGCAGTAGCCTCTATGAACCAAATATAAACCCTGTACAAACCCTCAACACACTGCCACACTGTCCCCGGGCAAACACATATAAATGCACAAACTTGTATTATACATTGTAAGATATTGTAACACTAACCAATCCAATAGCAAACAGCTGAGCAGGTCAAACTTTGACAATAATGACACACACAGCAAACTCTTAACACATGCACCGCAGTGTAT
The DNA here is from genome assembly GCA_947000775.1 of Pterois miles. NCBI lineage: Eukaryota > Metazoa > Chordata > Actinopteri > Perciformes > Scorpaenidae > Pterois > Pterois miles. Next base: position 2,804,522 of record CAMQGK010000058.1, on the reverse strand, counting down.
CCACAGCAGCCTGCTGGAACGTCATGTAATCAAGTAAGAGTGTGTGTGAGTGTGTCCCCAGCAGCACCCAGAGGCCCTGCGCCTGGCTGCTGCCTTGCTCCAGAGCATAGCAGCAGGGTGGTGGAGGTGGAGGTGAAGGTGGAGGAGGTTTGACTCTACCTTGCCCTCAGTCCAGCAGAAACAGATGTTACTGGAGGTGCTCAGGATATCCGTAATGAAGGAAGAGATGCCGAGACGCATGGTGATGGATGACAACAACACCGGAGAGGTATACAGATAAAAAGAGGAGAGATGGAGAAAGATGTAGGAGCTGTTGACAGAGCGGAGACCAAGCAAGACTGAGGAGGGGAGAGAGAGAGAGAGGGAGGGAGAGAGAGAGAGAGAGAGAGAGAGAGAGAGAGAGGCTGGGAGGGAGGAGAAGAGAGGGGAGAGATGGAGGGAGAGAGGGAGGAGGATGGCTGCGCTACTACTACTGCTGCTGCTGCTGCAGGACTTCTGTGTGCGTGTGTGTGTGTGTGTGTGTGTGTGTGTGTGTGTGTGTACCTGCATGTGTGCACAAGTGTGTGTGCATCTAATGCTCAGCTTTAGGATGACAAAGCAAGCAGGTATACATGAAGATGAATATCTTTTATTCTGCTATTCACACACACACACACACACACACACACACACACACACACACACACACACACACACACACAGGAGAAAAAAAGAAGAGATTAAGAGATGAAAATTAAGAGTGACAGTTGCGTTTAGTATGAAAAGGCTGGGTGGGCATCTCTAACAGTAAGACGTGTTGTTTTTATTTACAGTATTTATAAAACTGGCATCAGACATCATGTCCTTATTAAACTGGACCTTTAGTCATTATTCGACTCGTTTCTGTGAGCGGATCAAGCTTGAAATCCTGCAGTCCGGCTTGGGACTCTTCTGTGTGGAGTTTGCATGTTCTCCCTGTGTTAGCGCAGGTTTCCTCCAGGTTCTCCGGTTTCCTCCCACAGTCCACAGACATGCAGGTTAATTGATGACTCTAAATGTCCTGTAGGTGTGGATTTGAGTGTGAATGGTTGTCTGTCTCTATGTGTCCTGTAATGGACTGGCGACCTGTCCAGGGTGAACCCCGCCTTCGGCTCCAGCCCCCCCGCGACCCCTAATGGGATAAGCGGTTGAAGATGGATGGATGGATGCTTTTGGTGTTTGTGCTGTAAAAACTTGGAATAGTTTACAGCACATTAAAATTACACACATCTATGCCTCTAGGTGACTCTCTTGAATAGAACTGTTCATAACAGTGTTGGTGTCTGGCTGATTGTTGTAATTCATTACTTCTGTTCTGTGTATTTATCCTGTTTTATTGTACTCCACATCATGCCTGCAGTGATTCCTCGAGCTTTAAATAAAGGTTGAATGAATGAAAAATTTCTCTGTTCTCAAGACAAATATGGGCACAGTACACAGTTGCATAAAACAGCTGAATTTCATAGCAAACCAATTCATTCAATGGATTTGCCATCATTCACTTGTGAGGGCAAAGTAAATATATGCAGATATTTAGTGTCAAGTTAAATTTTGATAAATTGATGTAAATCTACTCCGTTGGTGTGACCTGGGGCCGGCTGCAAAAAAACACCTTTTTACTTGCGTGGAAAACAGCAGCCGTGCCGCTTTCAGCATTTTAGCATTTCATCACTATCAGTGACAATGATGAAGTTGCTGTAATTGAACAGTCGGACTGACTAAACTAAAGTCATTCAAAACAGACCTAAGTGGATTTCCAGCACCATTTACTGCTCAGTTTCTGTGTCGGTTTAGCCTTTCAACCAGATGTTGAGATGTTCTTGGATGAAAAGGATAATCATAAAGATCTGGACAGACCTGCACTAAAATGATTCACTTCTCATCTGTACATTTACATTCGACTGATATTTACGGAAGAAAGAAAAGAGATCTGCCAGCTGTGATTAGTTGGTCCTTGTCACATGATATGCAGTGCATGCTGCACCGTTCTAAATTAACTATTTTATCTCAGGGTGCAGCCGTTACGCCCTGAAAAATCAGCGTTGTGACAGCGTTGCGACAGCGTTGCGACAGCGTTGCGACTGAGCACACCTGCTGCATTTCCACATTGACAACAATGGATTTGAAAGCGCAAATAAAACATGTCATATGAGCGGCCCCGAAGGCTGAATTTCTTAGCTGAGGGTCTTATTTAAGGGTGTTGCACAGAATCGCTTAAAAGGGTTTCCTGAGCTAAGGGAAAACTTTAAGACATTTACTGCATTGAAAGACATTTTACTGCAGTAAAATTCTGCTGTTTCCATGGACACAATTTGTTTGTCACCAAAACTGTCCAGGTTAGTCTTTCCAACAGTCACTAACTCTGGTTTGTTGTTTGAGGAAACTCTAACGTAAGATAACTGGACACATTCGTTGCTAATCCTACTGTAGCTCCTCATGGACTGAAGCTGTTTTGACGATCTAACCGGTTACAACAAGGGGTGTCATGATTCCCCAAATCCAAGATTCAGTTTGACTTTTGATTTTAAGATCACATTCGATTCAGTGATTGTCTAACATGTCCATGTTTGATAATGGACTCTTGATTCGTAAAGCTCAACAGATTGTTGGTTTTATTCCTGGCAACTGTCATTTAGCCTACGCTTTAGCCAGAACTAAACTCCCTTTTAATTTAGAAAGTGATTCAAAAGTTAGACTACAACAGTCCACAATATACTACTGCATCTTCCCAATATGAGTATCTGTGTGACCCCCTCAGTCCAGAATCATTACAAAAACAAAACAGAAGTCCTTCAGTAGAGATTACAAGTGTGCTATAATCTACAAAATACGATTTTGTTGTCATCTACTGTCGTGTTTGTTTCACTCCTCTCTTTTTTTAATCTCTCTGATAATAGATTAATCGGTTTGAGTCATGCTTCTAGAATAAAAGGTCTAAGTTCACTGATTCCAGCTCCTTAACTGTGAATATTTTGTGATGTCTTTACTTTGACTTGTGAACAAAGCACATTTGAGGACGTCATCTTGGATTTTGGGAAACACTGATTGACATTTTTCACCATTTTCTGATATTTTATAGACCAAACAACTAATTGATTGACAATGAATAATTGTTAGTAGCATCAAGGTTTGATCAAATCATTAACAGAATTTCTCAAACCTGCACCGTTTTTGGTGAAAGTGCATTTAAAGTTTTTGCACCCTCACCTTGGTGTGAGCTACAGAGGCATTTTAAACTAGATTACCTTATAAATATTTAGGATTTTAAAGCTTGTCCTGCTACTGAAGGACACTGCTAACTTGATGTCATTTGCTGTAAGTTTTAAGTCTGTTGTTTGTCTCTTTTATGTTAAAGTCTTTTATTTATGCTTTTATGTGTGACTTTTATGCTGCCATCTTCTAAATCTCAGTGGGACCATCGTACCTAGCCATCCATCCATCTTCAACTGCTTATCCCGTTAGGGGTCACGGGGGGCTGGAGCCAATCCCAGCTGGCATTGGGCGAAGGCGGGGTTCACCCTGGACAGGTCGCCAGTCCATCACATAGAGACACATAGAGACAGACAACCATTGCCTAGAGTCATCAGTTAACCTGCATGTCTTTGGACTGTGGGAGGAAGCCGGAGCACCCGGAGAAAACCCACGCTAACACGGGGAGAACATGCAAACTCCACACAGAAGAGCCCCAATCCAGATTCGAACCTGCGACCCTCTTGCTGTGTGCTAGCCACTGCACCATGGTGCAGCCCACCATCCTCGCTAATTAAAGGTTAAATTAAATGAATAAATAAAACATAACTTAAGCCCATGCTATCTGTGTACAGGCTCTCACAGTGTTAGATGTCACTACAACATTCATGGCAAATATGACATCCTACATCCTACATGCATTATGAAATACACCTGCACCTCTTGTGTTGTTTCTGTTGCTTACCGGCTAATGTGTATGACATATTTACTAATACTTACTATAACAATGTTAGGAAGGGTGGGGTAAATAACAGGAAGAAAGAACCCCAAACGCAGACAACCACAAGGACGACAGATTAACAAAAAGCGAGCCTTTAATATTCGACTGTATAAAAACCAATATCTTAATAATTAAATTAATACAAAAACACTTAACTGATACTCAGAAGTAATACTAACTAAACACAGAGTAACAAGAAAACTAAATAACTAAACACAAGGTAACAGCATGAATCTACAAACTACAATTAACACTAAACCTAAAGTACACCAAGAGATAGTGAGGACATACAAGTGTGCAAACACAGACAAGTGAAACACAAAACCACCAGGAGTGAACAGGGAGACATCTAACAGGAAGAAAACCTACCAGAAACAAAAAGAAACTCAAAGCTACACAGAGGAGAAGAGAGTCTAACAGAGAATCCGGGAAAAACACAAAGAGGCACACGAAAGTCACATTGGACGAGAAGATCATGGAGACTGAACAAATGGACCGACAAGAACGTCGGGGAAAGGGGAGGCTTAAAAACAAAAGGGAAAGACAACCAGGTGGAAATAATCAGGGGCGGAGCAACAATCTACTAGGTCACTAGGTCAAACTAGGTCAGGGGGTGTGAACCAAGAAAACGGAGGGAAAACACACAGGGAAAGGAAGTAAAACTAGAGATGACACAAAGACGCAAGATTTTCAAAATAAAACAGGAAACAACCCAAGACAAGACACCAGGAACAGGACAGGGAGTGAAACAAGACATGACACCAGAGGTGGGTGAGAAACACAAACAATTCAGTAGAACAGAAACTCAGCATGACAAAAACAGGACCAAATAATAAACTAACCAACAAAACTAACACAAAAAGTCCATAATCGTGACAAACAATATGGTATGATCGTCTATGGTTGTGTCTCTGTGCTGTGTGGCTCATGTGTTAGATGTGTGATATTACCATTTTCCTTGTAACTGCATATTTCAACATTTTGTCTTATTGCTGATCTGCATGTCTACATGTGTGAAAGCGATTATGATCGGTATTGCTTGGCCGTGTTTTGTTGCTTTGTGTTGCTTGCACGGCTACATAGTAGATGTTTTTTATGTACTATTGTACTACTGTTTTGCTGTTTTCTGTTGCCATGCATAGATTGTGCACTGTCTTGAGAAATGCTTATTTTGTTGCTATCTTTAAGGCATCTTGGCTTCTGTCTGTAAATTTTAATCACCACCTCATTGGTTTCATAAGGTGTCAACATCTCACCAAAGGACTGCAGTTGAAAATTAGGCTGCTGGCTAACAGCGGCACATTTACAAAAATGCTGATTAATGTTTGCCGTCCTTATAAATAAATTAATTACATTAAATTGTAGTTTAGGTTACAGCAGCAATAGGTAGTATCGGAGCAAATATTTTTTTAAAAAAACATATCCTGATCACCTGATCTGAAATCATGTGCCTTTGTGTCCTCCGGTGTCCTCCGATGCTCCTAACGGCATCTGTAAGATTTCACAGACTGGAGGAAAACAACCAATCAGTGCTGATTTGCCGTCTCTGAGCAGTTGTCAAATACTCGCAAACTCTGACCAAACGGTGAAACTAGGCAGCGCTGATCAAATATGAATGACTATTCTGTTACTGTAGTGACTATTTCTCTCCTCAAATGTTTTCAGAAACATCTTGTAGTTACTGTTGAGCTGTAAAATGAGAAAGTGACCTGGCAGCCATGTTGAGAACAGTTGAGTTAATATCGCTCATCCACCAGAGCAAACGCTCTCTACTAGTTCGTGAAGGCAGGGGGACTTTGGTTGTCTTGGTTAAGATGTGGTTGTGGTTAGGAAACCATAGTGGTCATGGCTAAAAGAAACTGCCTTTTGGTTGGAGATGTCTTCTGTGTTAACATGTCGTCCTTTTACTTTGTCACCCTGTATACCGTTGTCTCTCTTCCTCTTTGTTCCCGTCATACTTAGACAGAGGACAGTCTCTTTCCAGCAGAGTACCATGGCCTCAGATTTTGAGGTGCTGACTCATCTCTGCCACTTCACACTCTGATGCAAACTGTCCCAGTGAGCACTAGAGGTCACGGTCTGAAAAGGCCAGAACCACATCATCTGCAAAAGTGCAATCCTCAGGCCCCAAATACCAGACACTCTCCACATCTCAGCTGAGCTTAGAGATGACGTCCTGCCAAGAATGCGGACATGGCTCCCCCTTGATTAAACAAGGACAAAATGGCTCGTAGTGACAGCCGTGGTAACCCACATATTAATCTAAGAAGTGAGACATTGCCAGAAATGGGGGTTTGAAAATGATGGGGACATGTCCCCACAAGTCCAGGGGAAATTATGCCCTTGTACACACACACACACACACATACACACACACACACACACACACTAATATGTACATTTTCTATGCATTCAGCATTTTGAATCCATTCATTATTCAGACACTACTACACTGAATCAGTAATGTCATGTGCCCACCACACATACGGTTGTGTTTCCATGACTTCTGAGGACATTACATTGACTTACATTCATTTCCTGGAGACTTACCCTAAGTGTAACTGTTACTTACCTAATCCTAACCCTTACCCTAACCTCAACCTAAGCCTAACCTTAGCCTAACCCTAAACCAAGTCCTCACCCTAAAATTGAATGTTTTATGGGGATGTGTATTTTGTCCCCAAAGGGAAGGCAAGTCCCCACAATGTGACTGTGTATTCATGTCCACACACACACACACATACACACACGTTAGTAAAAACGTGAGCTCCTACTCCTTAAATACATTGAAGTAGTTATTTTGTGATGTACATGTTGTGATTGACATTTCCCACAATGCCTTTCAGCAGTCCTGTGAGAAGGGGAGTGAATTTGTTGCTGTCAATCAATGGTGGGTGTACCAGTGTATAAAAATAGCTGGTCAGCATATAACGGACGGGGGGGGGTGTCCGTGACATCATGAAAGCATGACATCAACAGCAAAAACAGTTATGATGGATAAAAACAATTATTAATTTGATATAAGATCAATAAAAATCAAACAATGAAAACAGAGACCACACAATCTAAAAGCTTAAAGACTGTTTCTGCTGCTGAAGCTTTGGAGTAAATTAAATGGACTGAATGCATCATAAGGTCCATGCACTATGTTGTCAGAGACATTGATGACGAGCAGAGTACGGCTGTCGTTCCGTTAAGGAAATGACGAATGAACACAAAAAGGTTCAAGCAGACGATCCACCAGCGTCGTTTCACACGTTGGTGTTATGTATGACAATGACAGGAAAAAAGTGGTGGATAAAACGTCAAATGTGTGTCAGCACTGTCCAACACGTGTGGCTAATGCTAGCGGTGATACTTCCATTATGATGAATCATTATGGAGACGTCGCTCCGGTGTGTCTGTTGATAGGAGGAGAGAGTCGGGGAGGAAAGAGCGACTCCTTCTCCCAGCAGCATTTAAACAGCCTCTACATGCAGACTCAGAGCAAACAACACAACTAAAGCATCGGGGATGTTTATCGCCAACGATGTGCAGCCTGATGCAGCTGTGGAGGATGCAGGATTTCAGCATATGATTCGGACACTTGAGCCGCGATAATATGCTGTCCGGCAGACACATAAGCTACACAGTAATTAAGAACTGCACTTTTTGTTGATGGCCTGAGCCTATAATTTGTTTTTTGTTTATTAATTATATTACTGTTGTTCAGGCAAACAGTTGACTTATTTTGGCAAATAAATGAAAAGCTGTTCAAATTGAAATTGGCCTCCTTGCTGTACCATAAATACTGTTTACCGCTGTACCGAACCAAAAACCGTGACCCCAAACCGTGAACCGAACTGTGGCTTGTATGAACCGTCCCACCCCTAGGTGCATGCTATGATTTTAATGTTTTAATGTGGTTCATTGTTTTCAGTAATAATAAACCTGTGCTGAAAATTGAACATTATAATGTTCTTCTTTAAGTCCTTAATATTTTGAATAAAACATCCTGTGATATTGTAGAAAAAATCCTCCTAAATGCACTAAACATACAATTGTGTAGCTCAGTAAGCCGGTAAACATACATGGAGGTTGCATAAGCACAAACATGTAAGTGGTTGAACGGTTGGCGAGGCTCTTAAACATTAATGTCTGCTTTTGATTTGAGGGCCTGCAGGGAGCTCAGCCATCATTAACATAAATAGATTCTCTTTGATTTTACATTGATTTCTTGACGACCACACTCCAGCCTGTTTCCCGTGCACTCACACACACAGGCTACTCAATGGAAATACACACACACAACACACAACTCACCGTGCAGGTTTCCAGAGTTTGCGTGGCGGCGGGATCAGCTCTCTCTTGTTGAGGGGGGCGACTCCAAGAGCTGCCTGCATGATGGTGATGAACTTCTTATACTTCATGTTACTGCTCATCAATGCTCTGGCATCATAGCAACACCAGTCAATCAATCTGTTGTCATGACAACACCTTTGCTTGCCAGCAGTTGGTCCACCCTTCCTGTCAGTAGGTGTTTCTGGCTGCGGCGCTGAGGAGTGGAGCGCGTCGTCTGGAAGCTGAGCGCTGCACAGAGGAGATAGAGCAGCCGTGGAAAAAAGCCAAAAGGCAAAACAGCCGTGTAGTGATTTGTGTTGAAGCATTACTGTTACATAATTCACACAGAAAATCCCACCACAGGAGGATAATAGTGGCACTAAGCCTCCGGGTGCTTACAGTGATAATCCGCAACATCCACCCTCATTTCTTTTTCTTTTTTTTTGAGTTTGGTGAAAACTTTGGTCAGTTCACACTCTGTAATGTAACATTACATACAATTAAAAAAAAACAGTTTTCACAGTTAAAATCTAAACAAAAGAGTCCAAATTTCTCTTTGACAAAGAAAACTGGACAACTACTGGCCAGACTGATATTGACGGTGCAACCGGTGCTGTGAACCGGGGCCCAGAAGCTGTCTGGGGTCCAAAAATCCCCTTCCAACACCGTGTCCACATTGAATCCGTTACATGCACTTCTGCTATGTCATGTAACGAACCATAGAAGCTACATATCAGCTGCGTGCTCGAGATCACACTGGAGACATAACCACTCATCATCCTCCATTTGTTCTTTTTAAACAGAAAACACATTCAATATTGTGAAATTTACTGGAAATGACATACAATATAGCCACCAGCGCCCTGGCGATCTCCCTCCAACCAGGTGCCACCTTACTATGGTTTTTGTAGTGAAATGAGGAGGTAACATAGATAACTCCTCATTTCAACTTCACCAATCAGCCCCTGGGCCACTGATTTGATTTCAAGGCAAACGACAGGAATAAATGAACCAGCTGGGTGTTTGACAAAAGTTCAGCTCAAGCGTCGCTCACAAGACCTGTAGGATGAACATCTAATGGGTCAGTACTGGTTTCGTTTTGTTATTATGGAGTGGGGTCAGGGATTTAAATCTGTAACACTGTAATCGTTACGCTACACCTACTGTAATCTGTCTGTGGTAACATTTTGGCTGCTGAGTCCAGGGAAGGCTGTTAAATTAGCCTTGATAAATCTGGCGCTCCGTGGCGCTGATCTAAAGCTGGTTTGCAGTGTGGGAGGTACATGGTGAGCCATGGTTGTGTGTGTGTGTGTGTGTGTGTGTGTGTGTGTGTGTGTGTGTGTGTGTGTGTGCTCTCAGCAGTTTTCATTGACTGTCTGAGGGGCAAAGACAAAAGTGGCAGGACCTTGTTAAAGCAAAAGCCAAAGGTGGTGAGATCACATAAAAAGTCAAGGCAAAGATGGGTAACACTTTCTGTGGCAGTAGCTCAGTCCATAAGGACCAAGACCAACTGGTTGCTGGAGAGGTGCCAGTTTACCTCTTGGGCACTGCCGAGGTGCCCCTGAGCAAGGCACCGAACCCCCAACTGCTCTGGGCGCTTGTCAGGAGCAGCCCCCTCACTCTGACATCTCTCCATTGACGCATGTATATGTACTGTATGAACAACAGAGTGTAAAACTGAATTTCCCCACTGTGGAACTAATAAAGGAATATCTTCTTCTTCTTCTTCTTCTTATAGCACTGTATAGGTATAAGCCCTCATAAATATTCATAATACTTTATAACAGGGGTGTCCAACCTTTTTTTCTCAGGGGCTAATATGACAATACGAAAGTGGCCGTGAGCTACTCATAGCACCAAGTACATCACCAATAGCAGTAGCAGTAAAATAAGCTTTTACTTTACTTAAAGCAAACAAAGTCCACTTAGATTAACTTATGGTCACCCTATAATGCATTATAACAGTATTTATAATGCATTATAAAATATTATTAAAACACTATATTATAACTGTAAAACACTGATACTTGCAATAATCAAGTATTATACTTGACCACAAGACATTATGAAATGCTTTATAATGTGTCATAATTAATGATATAAAGCATTATGACTATTCATGAGTGCTTACAACTATAATTATGCAGTGCAATAAGCAGATTATAACACATAAGTATGTTTATAATGCATCATAGACATGGACGTAATAGAAAGTGTTAGCCAAAGATGCAAGTGGAGAGTTTACCTGCAGGGGCAGGCAGCTAAAATGCATCTGCACATTTTTTAAAAATTTAACCTGAGCAAAAGATTCATGCTCCTCCCAAAGATTTCTGTCTTTCATGAGCGTACGGAGACAAGAGAAGAGCCTGGAGGAAATGTACAGAAAGAACGGGAGGTCCTGCTGATCTGAGATCAGTCGGAGTCTGAGCTGTCACACAGTGTGTGCACCGATGCACTGGTCAAATCTGCGTGAATAAAACAAGGCAAAAACTGGCTTTGCATTTTGTAAGACTGCCATGAATGAAAGCGCGATCCTCTGCGAAGATTCATTGTTATTGTAAAATCATCTCTATGTTTGTACGAGCCAACATTTTCACATTGTGGGTTGTAATAATTATTCCTGATGCAAGTAGTAGACATAACGTTCTGTGGATGATCCACAGCAACAGCACAGCCCAAACCCCTGCAAGATTTACAGCCTCCAATCTTTTTTTTTAAGTCTGTGGATAATTTATTCATTCATTTATTTTTTCTTCCCTTTGAGGTTTATTGTTATTGTATAATTCACTGAGGGATGGGCCATTTAAGAGGTATTACATGAAAAATAATAAAAATAAATCCTTCATTCATTTACTCACACAGGTTTGACAAAACGGATTAAAGTAGTACATTTTCCCGTCATGATTTCAGGGTGAGATGCCAGTGTCAGTATGCTGATGGATCAAACCCGGTGGAGGATGAAACACAGAGATCCTGTTGGACAAGAGCTTTGTCCTATTATTCCTGCCAGATTAGTGATAATATCACTGTCATAAACATGTGCTAATGATGCATGAGCACACACACACATGTACATTTTCTATGCAGAGTGCACGTTAGCATGATCCCAGTCATGGTCTCTGCAGTGAGGAAGAGGAGGACTGGTGTGGTATGATGGGGCACTGTGGGATTGTGTCGTGGTTGCATCATAAGCCTCTGTGACCTCATTCATCTGTCACCATAACCTCACCATAGTTCGGATCCACTCCAGATAGCAGTAGTGCTCTCTGGGAAATGGAGTCCATGATGTGATGTCAGGCAGACCTGCAGTGTGTTAACCAAGTCAAACGAAACCAGATCATTTAATGTCAGTCTGGAAAACCATCACACCTTTATATCTTCTTACGCATCTGATATCAGTCACGATACTGTAGTGTTCCTACATTCCTCTATAGATATTCAGGTTATTGATCCTCTGTTGTATTGATATACCAGTTATTGATGATCAGTGGATCATTTCCAGAGGATCAACTGCTCACAACAGCTCACTAAGAAAGCACAATGGTCAAAACAGAGACACTAGATTCATAATAATCTTAAAATACCTTCAATGTAAAACAAGGGCCAAACTGTGAAGGCTAGACAACTAGGTCATAGCATCTCCAAAACTGCAGCTCTTGTGGGATGTTACCGGTCTGCAGTGGTCTGGACCTACCAAAAGTGGTCCAAGGAAGGAAAACCGGTGAACTGGTGACAAGGTCATCGGCGGCCAAGGCTCAGCGATGCACGTGGGGAGTCAAGGCTGGCTCGTGTTGTCCGATCCAACAGAAAAGCTACTGTAGCTCAAACTGCTGAAAAAGTTAATGCGCATCACAGTTTGTTGTGTATTTGGCTGCGTTGCTGCAGACCGGTCAGGGTGCCCATGCTGACCCGTGTCCATCACCAAATGCACCCACAAAGGGCACATGAGCATCAGAACTGGACCACGGAGCGATGGAAGATAGTGGCCTGGTCTGGCCTTGAGGACGGACAACACAATGACTGTCCAACGCCTGCACTTGAGTGGTCTTAAGCACAGATGTCTGTGCATGTGTGTGGCAACACACAGGTCCCTTACACTGCTATACAGTGAAGCCTGCAGCGCATACAGTGAAGTCTGCAGCGCAGTCCCACATCAGTCCTGTTGGTGGTGCTAACATGGCATATTAAATCATTCATAAAGGAAAGTTCTGTTTTCAATTGAGGATTTCTGACACTTTGTGTTCATGCAATTATACGGTGTGGTTAAAACTACTTTATTTGAATTAGGTTGGAATGAAAACAAAAAGCAAAATTTCTATTAAAAAAGGAAAACGAAAAATAACCCGAGGCTGACCTACAGACACCCAAGGGGCAGAAGTAAACCATTAAGTCTATACTAAAATCAACCTTAAAATTATCAAAATCAAATTTGAATAAGGAATTTACAAACTAATCCAACTAAAAACAAAACTTTATGTCCCAAAATAATTTCACAGGGATCCAGCTGGCTTCGTCCACTTCCTGCTTGTCTCAGTATAAGACGCCACGTGAACTGCTGTCACGTCTTTTGATCCATGAAAATTGTTCCACCAAAATGTACTAAATGAAAATACAACCAGTCTTAATGTAGTGAAACTAATAACTGCTATCACACAGTAGTTTGATAATCCTGTATCATGTCTTGGGTTGAAGCTCCTAATATTGACGTTCTTATGGTGAAAGGATTGATGTAGTTGATAAATTTAGATATCTTTGAGTAATGATGGATAAAAATTATCATTTTTAAGAAACGTTAAAAAATGGTAAAATATATCGGACATGATGTTAAAATTCCTGTGCTACCAGCAATGATGGAAGTGTTAACCATTGACCTTGGATGAGAAAGGCTGGGTAGACACGTCACTTTGGTTGTCAAGTGGGCTCCTGATTTCATCTCCATTTTGGTCTCCAGTAGTCTCAATGGTGCGTTCTGGCGTCCCAGAACCGCCCCCCCTCTTATCTGGGACCAGATGGGGTCTTTCCTTTTCAGCCAGAGACTCTGGCTACTCCACTCTGACACCTGATGTTTCCTTGTTACCTGGCACAGGGCTTGTCCGCTGATCCGTAGGTCCCTAAACATCCAACTGCTACTAGGCAGATCTTTGCTCTCCAGCCCTGCTGTTCTACCTCCACTGACAGCTCTGTTTATCAGTTTCCAGCTTCCAGCACAATGTCCCCAAAGAGACTGTGAGCTCCACTAAATACACCATGCACTGAGAGTTGGACCAGAAGACGATATCAGGCCTCAAGTTGGTGATGGCTATCTCTGATGGAACTGCAAGCCGTTGGTCCACGTCCACCAGCGTCTGCCAGTTCCAGGCTGCATCCAGCTATCGAATCCTTAATTTGATCTCGGTTGAATCACAGACATGTGACATAACTAGGTTGGTTGTTCTGGGTGGCAAAATGCTGTTGGTTGGTCTCCCGCTTTCCAGAGTCGCTGCCAGGTACTTGAGCATTTGACTGCATCTCCAGGCACACCATCCTCAGGAGTCGCTCATTTTACACCCAGCAAAGACAATCTACCTGTGGCTGGTGTTGAACAAGTGATGGCTCGTTGCCCAGCCATTGGTGGAGAATTTTGGGGGTAAGAGGGACATCATAGGTTGCTCATATGTGGAAACAACTTCAAACAAATCAACTTCAGACCAATCAGAAACTCTTATTACATGATGTGGGCGGGCTGGAGAAGCAGTCATTAGAATACAAGAGTCCTTGTACAAATATAACTTCAAACTTGAGGATATAATTCAATTCAGTGTGATCAGTGGAGAAACATCATGTTCTAGGCTTTGAGAATGTTAGATTGTGTTCAAATGTGACTTGTGTATAAGGTGTTTAATGTCCTGACTTTAATTACTTTTGTTCTGAGACACTATAAAATCCTCCAGAGGCCTGTAACAGATTGTACTACACCAGTGAGCTCTCTCTGTGAAAGCAACAACTCAATAAATCCAGACAACATGAAGGGTTTTAGTTCTGGGAGAGTTCACCGAGGAGTTTATATGGAGACTGAATTCCACTCGGTCCACATCTGTAGGTTGTTCCAAATATTTAATGAAATCATGAAACACAGATGTGCAATTCCTTATTATAGAACATATAGATTACAACAGAACAGCTCACACACACACAGATCACTCATATGCAACTGCTCTCCTAAGGGCTTATGCTGATTATTGTGGAGTAGTATATGTATGCATACTCTGTGTCTTTGGCTCCCAGGTGATCCAACAGTTTTTTCATGAGTCACAGTATTTCTACTGCAGCAGGTGTGGGACCTCAGGAATAGGGCAGGTCAGATAGGTCCATGTTTTTATTGAAGATGATGGAAAACTCTTTAGAAAGCAGCTGGTGGAGGCTCAGACCATCATGGGTGTACACCCAGCGTTCGCCTGTCCAGTCGTAGCGCTTTGGCCCACTGCCAAAACACAAGCAAGAAAATGAGCCGAGATGTCATTTCAGATTTCTCAGTAAGAAAAAAAAAAGGAAGTGAACCCTGGAATTACCTCCACAGATACATAACACATCCATAAAATGCAGTGCGATCTTCATCAAAGTCACTATTACAGACAAGCAGCTCGCAGCTAAAGGCGCAAACAGCGGCAACGGTGCAAACTAAAACTGCACTAAAGGCATGCTCAGGTAGACATTACTCCACTATAACTTTACAAACAGTAGCTAATAGCAGTTTGCTGCCTGCTCTGTCTATTGAATTTAGCACATTTAAAGAATATTAATATCAATATTAGTTTACACCAATGTCTGTCCAAAATGTCATCATCACTTTCTGCTGCTAGACATTTATGTGACATTGACATAATTTGCATGTGAATTCTTGACTTACGGCCAAAAACATGTTGTGAGGTCACAGTGATGTTGAAGTTTGACCACCAAAATATAATCAGTTTATCCTTGAGTCAAACTGGAAGTTTGTGCTAAACTGTGCTAAACCAGGCGTTCCTGAGATATCGCATTATGTACAGACTCAAACCATCCATCCATCCATCCATCCATCTTCAACCGCTTATCCCGTTAGGGGTCACGGGGGAGCTGGAGCCGGTCCCAGCTGGCATTAGGCGAAGGGGGGGTTCACCTGGACACGTTGCAGAGCACAGAGAGACAGACAACCATTCATGCTCACATTCACACCTACGGGCAATTTAGAGTCATCAATTAACCTGCATGTCTTTGGACTGTGGGAGGAAGCCGGAGAAAACCCACACTAACACGGGGAGAACATGCAAACTCCACACAGGAGGACCCCGGATTCGAACCTGCGACCCTCTTGCTGTGAGGCAGTGCTAACCACTGCACCACCGTGCAGCCCGACAGACCCAAACACATAATACCTCCGGCCACGGCCCTCACCGGCACAGGGGCATAGAAATCCACATAGGAAATAGTGAACACCTTCATAAAAATCCAGAAAAAAAGGTGGAAGGGAATCTTTACAGGGTTACAGTTAAGGACCTGTTGAAATGTCTCCGATTTATGTCTCAGCAATAACAAAAATATGGTTCTCATGGACGGAGCCATGGAGGAGCACTGTTCCCTCTTAAAATACATTGATGATATTGAACATCTCAAACCTGAATGTTCTGCTATGTTACTGGGACGATGTTCTGTGAAAACCTGAAATAAACACTTTGTTTGGAAGAATAAAGGAAAACCAACTAATATCCCACCGTAACATCATCCCGTCACCTGACGCTTAACAGAAGGTGGAAAATGTAACTAAAAATGCCCCTAAACTAAAAATAAACTACAAAATGACTTTGACATAGATGCACTCAGGACACATGCAGGAACACTGGTTGAAGTCACCAAGGTTTCACTTTCTTTTTCCAACCTGACTTTGAATGTTCATGCAGATTATTCAATCAATACACCAAAACATGCAATTCAGATAATGGCAGAGAATCTGGTTTTCCTCCCAGTGTCACAGTACTTTGGGTTCAGGCGAAGCCAGACTCTCTGAATAGGCAGATTGTGTGTTCAGTGTACAAGAAAGATTTACATTTTGTGAGGCCTGTATTTTATTTTGGTCTACGAGGATTTAGTGCCTGATCACACTGATGAAGACACTGAGCTGAGTTTGTCTTTGTGTTTTTTTTTTTTTTTGTAATACCTTTTAATTCTAATGGGACAGGAAGGGTAATATAGCCAGGTGTGTTTTTGACCACGGCCCCTGCAGGTAGCACAGCACAGACTCAACAAGGGTTAAGCTCCTTAACTGCCTTTGACTGTGTTACCTGAATGCAAGACGCTCTGTAAGCCATAAAAGCAGCAGCTGACAGCAAAGATAAATGTCTGGACATCGTTGGTTTGTGCGTTACCCGGCCGATGCCAACGGCACACGTCAGCTAAAAGTCTGCTGACATGGCTGCACCATAGTGACTGACTGGAAGCCATGATAGACATGGATAATGTCATTCCTGCACCTCCCAAAACAGATGATGCTAGAAGCTTGGTGACACAGTGACACCTTGGAGGGCTAGCTACTACTGTCACTGGTATGTAGCATGCTAGCACTATCCTGCCAAATTAGCCAACCAAGTCTGTCTGAAATGTCACTGTTATTAATGCTGGTGTGATGGCCTTTAGAAGACCAGACCACACCCCACTGTGACACTGCAACAGACTTGAACCTTTAAACCTACACAGGCTCAATGAGAGCTTTAGGGGCCGTTCACATGCTGCGTTTTTTGAGCCTTTAAATCCATTGCTGTCAATGACGATGTTGTCAATGTTCTTCCCAAGCGGCTATTTTTCAGGGCGCAACGGCCCTAAGATAAAAATAGTTCATAGTGCTTTTGGAACGCAGTACGTCATGTGACATGAAACAACCAATCATACAGGGAAGAAATCTTTCCTTCCTTTCGTAGATATCAGTCTACAGCAAATAAGGAGAAGAAGTTAATCATTTTAGTGCAGGGCTACCTAGATCATTATGATCTGTCTCCCAGACTATTTTATTTACTTCACCTTTTCTGTCCAAGAACATCATAACATCCAGGTGAAAGGTCAGCCAAACTGGCACAGGCAAAGTGAGCAGTGAGGCTACTGTGAGGGATTTACAGTGCTGGAAATCCATTTAGCATTGGTTTGACAGCAACTTCATCATCGTCAAAGCAGTGCACAACTTTTGGTAACGCAACGACAGGCAAGACAGGAACGCAACCTCCCAGGCACCTCGGATAAAAGGGTGAAAACATAACATTTTTGACACGTGAACAGGAAATTACTCCTCTTATCATTCCTGACACGTGAAGTTTAAAGTGTCCTCTGCATTGGGCACAGAGACGAGGTGGCTCTGCTGTGCAGCTACAGTATCTGCAGCAGTCTGGGTAGCTCTGTGCTCAGCAGAGCAGAGCAGCTGCAGTGCAGAGCAGATAAGGCAGACAGCTGCAGACAGATGTTAGTGTTGCAGAGGCTCTGAGGCAGGCTTCTGGGAACACCTCTGTGTTCCCTTCCTCAGCACCATCGGGGTATGTGGAGTCAGGTGTAGTGCGACTCTCCAGTCTTACCTGGTGGGAGAAGACAGCCAGATCTGTTTGTTTGGTGTCTGTTTGTTGATGACGTAGGTGCCATGGTCCCTGCCCACATGCACTGTCAACACACCGTCCTGTATATAAACCAAAGACAGAACAGACGCATCAACACATTTCTTGTGACAAATGAAATTAAAAATCAGCCAATGAATAAACCACTTTAAACTATCCTTTACGCATGCTGTCACTGTAACTGGGATGATACTCATGAAGATGCTGAACTGCCCTTAAAGCTTTGAAACAAAAAGCACAAAAAAAGAAGAAGAAGAAGAAGAAGAAGAAGATCTACCTTTATTAGTCCCACAGTGGGGAAATTCAATTTACACTCTGTTAAACTCATACATGGTACATGCAGACCTGAAACACACATACATGCATTAATGGAGAGGTGTCAGAGTGAGGGGGCTGCTCCTGACAAGCGCCCCGAGCAGTTGGGGGTTTGGTGCCTTGCTCAGGGGCACCTCGGCAGTGCCCAAGAGGTAAACTGGCACCTCTCCAGCTACCAGTTCACACTCAGTTTTTGGTCCATGTCGGGACTTGAACCGGTGACCCTCCGGTTCCCAAGCCAACTCCCTACAGACTGAGCTACTGCCGCCCCCTGTGAAGAGTTGACGGTTTCTTCTGGATTAGTCCATAAAAATTTCCTCCAGCACCTCTCTGAGACTCTCTGCAGTGAGCAGTGCTGCTCCTGGCTCTGATTTAGCCAGCCAAGTTACAGCCCTCTTGATGTGTGTGTGTGTGTGTGTGTGTGTGTGTGTGTGTGTGTGTGTGTGTGTGTGTGTGTGTGTGTGTGTGTGTGTGTGTGTGTGTGTTGTTTATGGCCCCATATGTCACTACAGCCAGTTGAAAAACGAGGTCAGCTGCCAAGATGTGAACACTGGCCAATCAGTCAGAGCCAGCAGAGACAGCCGCTGTCCAACCAAAACGATTACACACACACACACACACACACACACACACACACACACACACACACACACACACACACACACACACACACACACACACACACCTTTATTAATCACCCTCTCCACTGACAGGGTGGAAGAAGATGTTACAGGAGAGAAGTGGGAGAGAGGGATGAAAAAATAAAAAGCGACAGAACAGTGACAGTCACATGGCTCAGTGGTGTGGACGTCCCATAACAAATATAACAGTGCTGCAGGACAGACGCACACAGACAGACAGGACAGCGTGATGACGACAGCGGGAAACACGAAACAAAATTTACCTTTCCCACCACGCGTGCCCTCTACGCCTGCCTAAAATATGAATAATTCATGCTAATGTGTGTTGCACATTTTTTCTCTGATAATATTTATCAG
The DNA here is from genome assembly GCA_947000775.1 of Pterois miles. NCBI lineage: Eukaryota > Metazoa > Chordata > Actinopteri > Perciformes > Scorpaenidae > Pterois > Pterois miles. The sequence continues at coordinate 2,785,296 of CAMQGK010000058.1, read as the reverse complement.
TCAGCGAGACAGCTTCCACATCAACAGCAGCTGTTATGAAGCCTGGGTGTGACTGTGTAGAGCATCAATAAAGGCAGGCTGACACACATGGAGCCCATCGCAGATCCCCCCCCGCCGGTCATATGTCAATCTGAACAGGAGGTGACACGCTCCGAAATAGCATCAGCTTGTAAGAACACATAGGAATACTGATCTGTCCATTTGTGGGATGTTTGAAGGATTTATTTACAGTAAGCATTTAATAACAGGAGATACTAAAGTCTAGTCAGACTAGCAGCTAAATGCTAACATCACAACACACTCACAGTGACAATGCTAACTAATGTGTGTGTGTGTGTGTGTATATATATATATATATATATATATATATATAATAACTAATAGAAATTAAAACTACAAAAGTAATTCTCATACTGTAAAGTAAAGTAAGGCTGCTGTGTTTTCTCAGTGGCCTGCTGCTGTCCTCTCTACCTGTCCCTCTGTCCTGAAAAGGCATCCTCCTCTCTGATTGGTCAGCATAGTTCTCTCACTGTTTCTGTGCGACTCCAGGATTTTCAGTTTTTAAGCTCCATCCTGCCAGATAAACTCGAGCTGTCTGCCAACAAGAACAACAGGCTCTAAGTGTGTCGATTCTACTGGGAAAGAAATCAATAAGGCAACAGAGCCCAGCAGCCAAACACCAGGCCACATCTGAAACAGCTTTATGAAGCACAGAGGGGTAACGGTCCATGAACACCTAACACCTCCAGTCTCTGCTGGCGTCTCTCAAACAGCATTCCTACATCACACTTTTCTCTGGCTTTTGAAAGTTTAGACCATAAATGAAACTGCTATGCCCTGTGACAGCAGTCTGTGGGTTAATTTCATGCAATACGAGACAAAACTGAATTAATTAAGTGGGTGCAATGGATGGCGCTAGTCCCAAACAGGGCTAATGAAGGAATGACATTAGCAAAAAGCTATCGTTTAGCTGCCTAGAGCACAATCACTACGGTCTAATCGTGTGTACAAAGTCTGCATCTCAGTATTCTTTACTTGGTTTGTCCTGAAGTGCTTTGTGCTGGAAGACAAATGAACAAAGTGAATCAGCTTATCAGATGCCATGTTGGATGATAACATTTGACTTTAAGGTGACTCTGAGTGGTCGTGACCGAAAGAACTAGATCACGAGTACAAGTGGCTGAAATGGGTTTTCTCAGGAGGGTGGCTGGCGTCTCCCTTAGAGATGGGGTGAGAAGCTCAGCCATCCGTGAGGGACTCGGAGTAGAGACGCTGCTCCTTTGTGTTGGAAGAAGCGAGTTGAGGTGGTTCGGGCATCTGGTAAGGATGATGATAAGGAAGTGAGAGAAAGTGAGTGACTCTGAGTGGTCAACTCTGACAGATGTGAAAAAAATCTGACCAGTTCTGAAATAATGACGGATGAAAGCTTCAGAGTCACTGATCCTCGAGAGCTCTTCATACTGCTCTGTTGATTGAAAGGACTGAGTAAAAGCGGGTTGTTGACAGAATACAACAAACAAGATTTACTTTTTTTGTCTTGATACTGTACAGTCACAGATCATTTATAGCCTAGGTTACGCTGCCAACTGCTGGAGATCCCAATGCACTACAAAAACACCAAACAGACCAATGACACTGCTATACCAGCGGCTATAACAAGACAAGAAAACAGTATCAGTATTGACCAATCGGCAATCGTATCGGCGGCAAAAAAACGTGATCGGGGCATTGTATCACCAATAGATATGTGCTGATTGTGTGACAAGAGGAGGACTTATAAAGGGTTGATGAGGATCTATAAAGACAGCAGGACTGACAAAGGAATGAGATGTTTATGGAAGGGGAACATGCAGTTATAGCTATAGTAATGTACAGTATAGCATATCTCCTCATTACACAGCAAAGAGAGAGAGATTTCTTTCCCAGAGTGCATCAGTTTTTCATAACTGCAAAGATGAGAGTAGATTATCTCACTTGTACCTGTCAATTTTGTGTTGAGTTAGGATCCAGCTGGGAATAAATATGAGTAAGTCAAACAGTAGGAGAAGCCATAAACTGCCTCTGAGGCTTCATTTAGACCACCGACGAGCAAATAATGCACACCCTCCACACAGTTACAATCCAATATATTGTGTGAACATTTTTTTAAATAATATGGAACATAAACAGTATAATATCGGAGCAATAAAAAGTGTGCAGCAGGTGGAGGAGGTGTTTATACATGTCATGTCTCCCCTCTTTGTTTATTATTACAATTTAATATGTTCAATAATAATTAATGCTCTATTTTTCTCTCTAACAATGCGTTTCCAATTACAGGGCAATATTTGTATAAGTTCATTAGATAACTGACAGAGTGCAGCTCTGTGGATATTCATGCTCTGCGACTACTCTGTCTGAGATCTTTGTCAAGTCACATGTCTGTTCCCACCACATCCTTTCCTGTGACTTAAATTTCAGCTCCGTTATATTTACTTCTGCTTTTCAGAGGTGAAGCATTTTACCCCAGAATTGTCCATCATAAATCGCAGTAAACCCAACCAGTAAAATCAACCTTTGACAGCATGTCTATTTATTTAAATTTATCAATTTATATAGCATCAGATCATAAGTTATCTCGAGACACTTTTCACATAGAGCAGGTCTAGACCGTCTCCTCCTTGTTTTTGTAATTATTCTTTTTAATTCAATATATCCTTGAGGTTAAAATGTTCTCTATATGATACCCAGGGCATCAATATTGCAGTAAACAAGTATTGTCTAAAGTTATAGAGCAGTAATGTCTACCTGAGCAGAGAATGAAGTCATTCTCCTGTGTGTTGGAATCTGAGCTTGCAGGGGAACAATGGCCATTTTTAAAACAATGATTATTATTCTGGTGGATTTATAACATGATGGACAAAATACTGCGACATGCACATGTATGCACATGTTGTGAGGGCGCATCGGGAAAACACAAGGTGGCAGCATTATCACAGTAAACAGCAACTGCCTGTCAGAGGCAGTTTGAATGGAGTATAGAGTTTTAGCAACATCTGCAATATAAATAAACAAGTGTTCACTGTTAACAAAAAATAGATTCAGAAAGTGGCAGCATGTTTATTTATTTTTATTGCAAATGTTGTTGCTATTCTATTCACCATTCATATCACCACTGACAGGAACGCATCCTTGAAATATGTGCGTACATGAGCAGGTTGCAGGATTTTTCCATCATGTTATTTAGCCTCTAGAATAATATCATGGCCTTTGTTCCCCTTTATGGTGGGCTGACCTTAGTGGCAAGGTCCTACACACAGGTCTAATAAACTGCCTCAAGTGAAGTCACACCCGTTGTTCATTCTACATTTACTCATCTTCTATGTTAACTAGGTGTAAAAAATAAGGACCACTGTAATAAGCCTGTCACCTTGCCCTCAGGTGAGTGGTCAACCTATTATTAGTGTGTAAAATCACCATGCAGTGCAGTCAGATGTGACAGTGAAGAGGAGATAGAGTGACTTACAGAGAAGACAACGTCGTAGTCTGCTCCAGTGAAAGCTTCATCTGTCAGGTCTTCAAAATAATCAGTCAGAGCATCCAGGGTCTCCTCTGCCAGCTTCTCATACTCTGCTTCCGGCAGCTCACTTGTAGACAGTGACAGTTACATGTTAGTTTAACCATTCAACGCCGGGCTGGTGATGCTGACAGACTGTGGGTTACCTTAACTGTACAGGTGTGGGGTTCTCCAGCCTGGGTGGTGTCAGATGGAGGTTTTTCTTCCACTTATGACCACCAAGTCTGCCCTCAAACCACTGACAGAGAAAAACTGAGGTCAGACACTTTAGCTCCCTTTATTCTCACATTTCCTCTGAAATTCATTCATCTTGTAGGATGTTTCACATAACTTAATGATGATTAAGTAACTTAATGATTTATTTCCACAGTATTCCTCTCAGCTCCCTTCACTTGAACATGGATGACGCACTTAAAGGAAACACGGTGAACGTTGTCACCTCCTTAATTCAGCCGAGTTAAGGAGGTGACAACGTTAAACGTTATTTCCTTAGTAGAAATCATTAAACTGTCAAACTGAAGCAGAGCTTACTTTGATTTGAGGCTGACAGATGGGATGCAGTGTGTGCGTAGTTAACGGACGAAACCCCGCCAGGTGAGATAAGGACCTGAGCTGCAAAAGTAAATAACAGTATTACAATAATACAATAACATCAGCGAGAGAATAAAGTCTGTTAATGAGATGTCATGTGTGATGCAACGACTAGCTACCGAGCGTCCACTGTCACTGTTAGCTAACGTTAGCCACATACGTAACTTCACCTCCGCAGTGTGTATCATCGGCTCTTATGCGCTTTAAACGCTATCTACCTGCTTAAATATGCTCCTGCTGCTCTGCGGCGTCGCCATGTTGAGCTGTGTGTTCACGAGGTGACACATCTGAGAATAAATACAAGTAGTTTTAGTAAAGAAAAGCATAACGTTAGCCTGCTGCCGTCCCACTGTGAGCCGTGAACCAACATCCACCGTCACACTGCCGCCTAGTGGACGGGAGGATGTGCGTTAATGACGCTGCCTCCGCCTCCTCCTCTTCTTCCTCCTCCTCCTCCTCTTCTTCTTCTTCCTCTTCTTCTTCTTCTTCCTCCTCCTCCTCTTCTTCTTCTTCCTCTTCTTCTTCTTCTTCCTCCTCCTCCTCTTCTTCTTCTTCTTCCTCCTCCTCCTCCTCCTTGTCCTCCGCCTCCTCCTCTTCTTCCTCCTCCTCCTCCTCCTCCTCTTCTTCTTCTTCCTCTTCTTCTTCTTCCACCTCCTCCTCCTCTTCTTCTTCTTCTTCCTCCTCCTCCTCCTCTTCTTCTTCTTCCTCTTCTTCTTCCTCCTCCTCTTCTTCTTCCTCCTCTTCTTCTTCCTCCTCTTCTTCTTCTTCTTCCTCCTCCTCCTCCTCTTCTTCTTCTTCTTCTTCTTCCTCCTCCTCCTCCTCTTCTTCTTCTTCTTCCTCCTCTTCTTCCTCCTCCTCCTCCTCCTCGTCCTCCGCCTCCTCCTCTTCTTCCTCCTCCTCCTCCTCCTCTTCTTCTTCCTCCTCCTCCTCCTCCTCGTCCTCCGCCTCCTCCTCTTCTTCCTCCTCCTCCTCCTCCTCGTCCTCCTCCTCCTCCTCTTCTTCCTCCTCCTCCTCCTCTTCTTCTTCCCCCTCTTCTTCTTCCTCCTCTTCTTCTTCCTCCTCCTCCTCTTCTTCTTCTTCTTCTTCATATTTTATTTAAAAAGTTCAATATAATAGCTACATAAACATGTTCACATTTTTACAAAAATATATATATATATATTTTACAGAATAACAGTATAATATTATTTTACAGTATTTTACAGTATAAAAATTATAAAAATGAAATAAATTATACAACAGCTAAAATTTCAAAATCATTCAACAATTTTTGAATGGTTTTTCCAAATTTTTGAGTTTTAAGTTTTCAATCATAGTCAAATATGTTTTAAAATCAATATCTTTAACAGCATAAATGGAGGGTATTCTTTTAAGCCCTATCATTGTATGTACAAGTATGTATATTATATTCTGCTATGATATGAATTAAATTAATTATGTTATGTTAATTATATATATGAAAAAAATATATTGAAAAATATAGTCCATATACAGTCCCTTACCAAAAATAAGTTTATTTAAGTGTGTAAACTTAAAATAAGAGAGTATACTTTCAGTTTACTTTTTCATACTTGTCAGAGATATACTTGACAAAATTATATTTACGTATGCTTGACTTCAACTGACAAGTATACATATACTGTATATACTGATTATGCTTACTTCAGATAGAGTAGCCTGTTAGAGGAAACTTACAAGTACACTTGCAGCAAAAAATAATAAGAGTATAAGTGTACAAGGTACTTTCATAAACTTAAAAGTGGGTTACAACTATATAACTATAAACTAACAGCGTACCAATAAGTTCACTTGTAGTATGGGTCACTTGATAATATAGTTTCAAAACAAAATACATGTTTGATGTGAACTAGCTGTGTACTCAAAGTTTACTGTTCTCACACTTAAAGTACACTTAAAAGTGTACTTTTATAAACTAAAAAGTATGTCAGTTAAGTCCCAAAAAGTATTGAAATAGTATGCTTAAAAGTATACTACTAGTACACTGATATTATTATACTTTCTACATAAAGTATACTTGGGAAATATATTGGAAATTTACTCTATTTTACTTCTTAAAATAAACTTGTAGTACTGTTTTGTAAGGGGTATAATCCACTCATATTTCATACTGAACCAAATTATATTTTAATGGTGGTGGCCACCTACTTTTGAGTCTTTTAAGTACAATCTACAATCATTTCAACCAAATCTATCAGAGCTGGAACAAGATGATACACAGTTCAGTATACACGACAGAGTGGAATAAGATTATTTTAACAATCTTAAAGCTACATAAGAGGAAATAAAGGGCTGGATGCTTTATTCAATAATATGCAAGGATGCATTAAAGTTGACCCCAAAATACAGTGTGATTGGATGTGGGCGGTGTTTGAACAGTGAAGGACACTCGAGGATACTGTTCCCAGACAGCAGACTCTGTACACTCAGTGGGAATGTGGAGCCATGTCACCGATCAGCATCCTCAACATGGAGGAATTATTGCAGCTTTAAAAGCTTCAGATACAAAATGCATGACGTTTATGTAACTACCTACGGTGCTGTTTTTATGAATGAAGCAAAGATCCAAGACGCGTTGTGACTGCAGAGCAATGTACCTATGGGCTTTATTATGCTGCCAATACTTTATTATTTCTCCATCATGCCATAATTAAGATCTTAAATCTGCTCATTCAGCAGTATATCTAAACAGTCACAAACCTGATGAAGTCATGCTGTGCTCTATGCAGTGACTAGGATACCAGTGTGAAGAATACTTGCGCATGCTTATAAGTCACTAATAACAATGAAAGAAATTTGAGTTGAATATGTTTTTATTGTTAAACAATGTGTGAGATACTGTTCATTCCCTACATCCTCATTACAGTAACTCATGAAGTGTCACAAGCGCTTATTCATGTACCTAAAGTGTTAAAGAGAATAGAGGTGTGTCTGCTAACCCCTGCCTGTGCTGTTGCTCCTATCTAAACTGCAGATCAGCTCACATCTTACATATTCATGAATCTGCAGCCGTCCTACCGGGGCTCAGCCAATCAGTGTACTCACAGCTGGTGAGATGTGTCGGGCCCTCACCTGATTGGCTGACAGCCTCTCTGGTGAGGGCCGAGCACTGACAGATCAGTGGAGGATTTCTGACTGAGGCCTCTGCTGAGGAGATCTATTGGATTGATGAGGAGAAAAGGGGAACAAGAAGTTAAAGCCATGTTATCTCATTAGAAGTGAAACTTTCACTAACCTAACTGTCATTCATTGTTTCATCTGTGCTAAGACGGTGGTCCTGGGTTCAACAGGATTGGCCCTGGACCCTTACAGCATTGAACCTGCAGGAGTTACTTTTCTGCTGGCCATTTTCCAAAGCATACTGTGGTGGATAGTGAGTATTGTTCACTCTTCCACTTTCAGGCACCATTAGCAATGAGTTCCAGTTAAAAGTCACAACTACACAATAATTTAGTAAGTCTAACAAATGCACATGTAAATAATGTGCAATTGGTAGTAAATTTGTTAAAACGTGCCAGAATTATGCTAAAGGAAAAGTTGAATTGAACATATTTAATAGAATAGGAACCATAAGAAGCATCAGAGAGTTCACTGTTGAACCGGGCCAGATCAACGACGACAGACGGAGGCCAAAATTAGGAATACATTCACTTTTTTATTTAGGGATGCATTTCTATGGGAATAAATTTGACCATACAAAAAATAATTTGCATCATTTTCATTCCAAACTGAAATAATAAACAATTCATGTATTACTGATGCACATTGATGCAAAGTGATAAAAAATATTCATTTATTATTTCAATTTATAATGAACAGATTCTTTTTTACCTAATGAAATTTATTCCCAAATAACTTTAACCCTTTAACCCTAAATAAAAAAAAAAGTGAATGCATTTTTTATTATGTTTTATTATTTAGCATCAGTAATGAATAATGGGCAGCAAGGTGGTGCAGTGGTTAGCACTGTCACCTCACAGCAAGAGGGTCGCAGGTTGAACCCCGACTTTTCTATGTGGAGTTTGCGTGTTCTCCCTGTATTAGTGTGGGATTTCTCCGGGTTCTCTGGCTTCCTCCAAAGTCCAAAGACATACAGGTTTGATTAAATATTGACTCTAAAATCTGACCCGTCCAGGCTGTACCTGCCTTCACCCGATGTCAGGTGGGATCAGCTCCAAAGCCAAATGCCACATGAAGTTTCTACGTATAGTTTTCACATGCTACCGGCAACACGAGGGAGCTTCACAGACTAGACACAAACACTGAGTTGAGAAATCAACTGCTGACATGAACCTCAGCTCATCAGAGCCGAGGTCAATGGTGCGTTTACTGTCCTGTTGTCTAAATTTCATATTCCAGTTTATGTGCAAGTCATGACAAAGCGTTAAACAAAACAGTACAATCTATCATTGTAAAGTCCTTCTGTATTTATTACAAAATATATCCAAAATATTTGCCATCCACTGGTACAACAGGAAGACCCATGAATTCATTTAACCCACAGCACATCTGCAGTACGTGACATTTCGAAGCATCAACAGGGCATGCTAATGCTCTTTAAAATGCAGACCGACTTGAAGAGTCTGTCACCACACTGACATAACTTTGCCTTGACTGAAAGCAGACACAATGTGATGTATTGCAGTACCTGAACACATACACACATCTGTAGTAAATGGACTAAAACACTGTTCATTAGTGTTTTTCTTTGGTATTTGAAATGCAGAGCGGAGGTGAGTTGTGCCACTGGTTTTGTTTCTTTATGGTGATTATATAGTATAATCCCAGCATGAATGGGCTAATGATTTGTTGCATGGTCCCATTAGTGGTACAGGCACCTGAAGCATTATTTATTTATTTATCCTCATTTTTTCTAGGACACAATCATGATTTCGACCTCATCTGTGCTGTACATACCTGTGCAGGAGATGAACTCTGCCTTAAAGTGAAGCTTGCAGGCGTTTTTAAGTGCCACTTGGATCTACATATTCAATCATTCATAGATTAATTCATTCAGTCATGGTTAATCTTTCTGTCTTGCTCTGGTTGAACCAGGATTCGAGTCTGCTTTGCAGTACTGCTGAACTGTGTGGGCTGATTCACAAATGTGACACTATGTGGTCCTTTTTAGCTGATGAAGCATTAAATGATGCAGAATCTGCATGTAGCAGCACAGTCACACACATTCAACAACTGGCATTTACTGTCTGATCACAATGCTCCATTTGGCAACAGGACAGCAGAAATATACCATTTAAACCCAAACTGTCCCAAAAACCTGACAGCTGTCTTAAATGTGGAAATAAAAGAAGTCAGGATTAACTGCTCTGCTCAGCCAGATCCAGAAAACACAAACAGATACAGAAAATGAATAACCTCCCACAGAATAGTCTGATTTTCATATCCAGCATAGAGATTGGTCAAAAGACACTCTGGTGTCTCTGTGAAAGCACTTGGTAGACAGCTGAGGTCTGCTTTCATAATGAATTAGTCCCGTTCATATTGTCCATATTGTCCTGGGTTTACTGCTGCGTCCAGTAACCTGGGCTCACTGAAGGAGGCCGGTCTGCTCTCAGCCTCTCAGGAAGCTTTCTTGGTGCACGTTCCTGGAGTCTCCTGTAGGTTCACCTTGGATCTGCAGACAGAACAGTCCAGGTTAGATTAGGTCCCATCACGCTGTTCATCAAATACACACTGGTTATAAAGTCCTTACTTTAAGTGTACCTGTGGCAAATCAGCTAAAGCTGTAAATGGTATGATAAGTATCAAATGCAAGGCTATATGTATATGTGCATTGGACTCCGGCTCACTAAGCCAGAGCATTCACGAAGTCAAGAGCATAGCAGTGATGCAGTGCTGAGACAGGAAGTTTAGTCTGTAGAGGATCATTATTATTATTATTATTCAGTTTTCCTCTCTGTCTCTGCATGCCTTCACAGAAACAGGCTGATGAATGATTTATACATTAATAATACATGAGCAGGTTGCTTATCTACATACAGAATGCCTGCTAACAAGCTATGTTAATAAGATACAGGTATGCTGCTAGCTATGCCAGTATGTAGCCACTGATGCACCCACAGTAACAAACAAAAAGTGGCGGCAGTAATGTTGGGATTTGTTGTCTATTTAAACTATAAAGAAAAACAAAGAACGTCCCTCACATTTCTTTTCTCTAGATAGTAACTGATTGAGACAAAGACCTCTGAGCTCATCTACAGCAGTTAAAGAACTCACCATATGACATGTATATGGAAAAAACATTCTTTAGTTTCTGGCATGTCTTTCTAATGTACAGCATGTGTGGACAAAAGTGACTCATGTGTAAATGACGGTTCCTGCTCTTACCTGTTGTGTGTCATGTGACTCTTGACCAGGTGGCCGGCAGCCAGAGCAGACATCAGTGAGAGCTCTCCAGCCAGCACGGTGGCACACACAACCCTGGCCAGCTGCCGGGCGTTTTCCCCCGGACACTCCTGACTGGCGCCCTGCACGCCCAGCATCTGCACACACACACACACACACACACACACACACACACACACACACACACACACACACACACACACACACACACAAATGAATGACTACTTAATTTAACTAAATATATTGTGACAGATGAGCCACCAAGCTTGGCAGAATTAACATTAATTACATTAATTTATTAATTTACAGGATTTATTTTTCATGTGCCTACAGTTGCCTGAGATGTGTATTTGTGATGTCCCCAAAAAATGACCTAAGTGTGTGTGTGTGTATGTGTGTGTGTGTGTGTGTGTGTGTGTGTGGACCTGGAGGCAGGCTTGCTGGGGGGGCAGGCTGGTGCCTCCACCTACAGTGCCCAGCTCTATGGAGGGCATGGTGCAGCTGATGTACAGGTCCTCCCCTGTTGGTCCCGATGCCTCCATCAGGGTGATGCAGTTACTGCTGCCCACTGACTGGGCTGGATCCTGGAGAACACACACACACACAGCCACGTGCATTAACACAGGAAACACCAGAATACATTGAAATTATCTGATGCACAATATTTCCTGAGAACTACTTTACCTGTCCACAGGCTATGTAGATGGCAGCCACCAGGTTGGCTGCGTGTGCGTTAAATCCACCGATGCTACCTGCCATGGCTGAGCCCACCAGGTTCTTACTGACGTTCACCTCCACCAGAGCTGCTGTCGTCGTTTTCAAAACCTGCAGCGACAAGCAGTGAACAAGAGTTTGCTGATATTAACATGAGATAGGATGACTCTAATGAATAGAGTACAACTTTATTTAGAGGCTCATATCAAACTTAAATAATCAATTTTAATTTTCAGTAGCAGATCATGATATGGAATCTAAATTTACCATTCATTCTTTCCTTCTGTGTGAAGGAAAGAAGATGACAGATGTTAGTGAGACAGATCAAAATATTTAACTGAAGGACAACTGTACAACTGTACACTGGGGCGGCAGTAGCTCAGTCTGTAGGGAGTTGGCTTGGGAACCGGAGGGTCACCGGTTCAAGTCCCGACATGGACCAAAAAACTGAGTGTGAACTGGTAGCTGGAGAGGTGCCAGTTTACCTCTTGGGCACTGCCGAGGTGCCCCTGAGCAAGGCACCAAACCCCCAACTGCTCGGGGCGCTTGTCTGGAGCAGCCCCATCACTCTGACACCTTTCCATTACTGCATGTGTGTGTGTGTTTGTGTGCATGTACCATGTATAAGTTAAACAGAGTGTAAATTGAATTTCCCCACTGTGGGACTAATAAAGGTAGATCTTCTTCTTCTTCTTCTTCTACAAGGGCACATTTAAGGTCTTTTAGGGCCTTTTCTAGTCTGAACCAAGGTCCGAACCAAAGGTTGTGGTTTTGTATCACACATTTAATACGGTTACTTTTGGTTTCACACTGCAGAGCTTAACACCACCACTATTTTTACCTCAGACAGTACACGCTGTCCTCTTCATTGTACAGATGCACATGCCTGTAACATGATATAGATCCAGTATATCCTGCTGGACCTGATGCCTCCTGTGTGACACCTCTCTTTCTCTCTCTCTCTCTCTCTCTCTCTCTCTCAACTCAAAAGAGTGATATGATGGCGAGGTAAATATAGCGTACACTTAAACTGATATAGATTTTTTTTTAGCTGGATATCATGCATTTTTCTGTTGCCTCTCTCTCTCTCTCTCCAGCCCTTTCAGCGGGCTGTATGGAGCAACAGCTGACAGATGTTAGTGAGACAGATGTATCACTCTGTTCAAAAGAGAAACATTAATTTAGAGTACACTGTACATACAACCTCATTTAAAAAAAAAAAAAAAAACTAACCCTTTCAGTTATATCCAAACTGCTCCAATGACTCAGCTAGTGTTAGCATTCATATTATTCATAAGCTTATTGATTAACTTACTTTGGTGACTTACATCACTGCTTTTCGCTAATGGTTAGATGGGTGTTTCCAGTTCAAAAACCAGGAAAAGAATGACCTTTAAATTGGTTAATGGCAGGAAAGACCTTACAACAGTAAGCTGCACCCTCAGCCCCGGCTCTTCCTACCTCTTTGACCACTTTAGCGGGGATGGTGGCCTCACAGACAGCAGACTTGCCCCTGCCTTCAATCCAGTTGATGGCAGCTGGTTTCTTGTCGGTGCAGTAGTTCCCACTGACAGCCACCACCTGCAGCTCTGGGAAGTGCTGCTGCAGTCTGCTCAGAGCCTGTTCTGTACCCTGCAGACAGACCAATTATCCTTTAAACAAGGCCATGAAGGACATTAGGACGAGCTAAAATACCCTGGGGGCTATGAAACACAGAGTCATTACTCAGTAAAACAGTTACCTTCGAGATCATATTCATCCCCATGGCATCTCCAGTCTTGGAATGGAAGCGGATGTAGAGGTTTCTCCCAGCCAGACCAACCAGCAGCTTCTGAAGCCGAGCAAACCTGCCAACAGCAAACACAAAAACTGTGTAGACACAAAACGGACACTGAGCTCATGCTTTGAATTCTACTTCTGTCTAAATCAGGTGTCATGATATACCTGCTGGTGTTGTCAAAAGCCTCTTTGATGGCCTGAAAACCGTCTGTGGTCTCCAGCCAGGCCTTGACCTCAGCGGCCTGGCAGGCAGAGGGCAGCCTCACTACCGGTCCTCGAGTCATGCTGTCACCCAGGATACGACAGCTGGCTCCGCCTCCCAGCTGAGTCAGATAAAGTGCATATTAACATGTTATCACAGTGTTCACAGTAACAGAAACACCACTTTTAAAAACCAACTTTCTTTTTCGAAATAACAGTTATAAAGCACATTTTCAAGATTTATGGAGCTGATCAAACTCAAAAGAGGTTATAAATGATCAATAAGTCTTTCAAACTCCTTTCTCATCGTCCCTCTCAAGAGGAAGACAGTCCTCTGTCTGTGTCCTCATGACCCAACCATCCATCTTGACCTCCTCTCTAACAGGTGTGTTAACAGTGTCATGCTACTTTTGTCTTCTTAGAAATTTTAAATTTATTATTTTAATAATTATTTATTATTTAAAATAAAAAAGTTAACTTATTGTTCCAATCGTAATGCAGTTTAAGTCCAGATTGAAAATTTCAAGAAATCTGCGCTGCTTCTACTCCACAACAATAACTGTAACAAAAATACCTGTGTGAAAAGTCAAATGTGGATAAAAGCAGCCTCATCTCTTGACTGTTTCATTTATTTTGTCCACCCTGGTACTTGTCCTATTAGGGTCTTTGGAAAACAACATACTGACATATCTGACACTCACAGCGATTGCTCGACAACCACGGTTGGTGCTGGCAACCAAGCAGCCCTCCGTGGTTGCCATGGGAACCTGGAACTGCTTCCCATCCAGATGTAGTGGTCCAGCCACGCCTACTGGTACGGGCATGTAGCCAATCACATTCTCACAGCAGGTGCCCATAACCTGGATAAACAGAAACAACACTGATGACATTGTGTCTGTGTGTGTGTGTGTGTGTGTGTGTGTGTGTGTGTGTGTGTGTGTTCACCTTGGAGTAGTCATAGTCGGTGTACGGCAGGGTGGAGAGTGCAGACGGAGAGGGAAGTTTGGCAGATATCATCTGTCTTCTTATGGCCACTCCTCTCTCCGGTCTCTCCATCATGGCCTCCAGTTTGTATGCAGGGATGTGTTTGGAGTTGACCAGCTGCATCACCTCAGCATCGCTCAGGTAACCAGCCCCCAGCTGAAAGAGACACAGTCATGAAGTGACTTCACTGTATAGTCTGGTCCAACCAGCGGCCAGTGAAACTACTTAGAAATTCACTTTAATTTGAGATGAAGTGAAAAATGCATTTTTAACCCTTTCAGATCACATCCCTGGTTAGAAAAAAATGACAAAAATCAATTTCTTTATATTTTTATATCAAGAGCCAATCACCTGTTCTTCCTGTAAAACATAATATGGCATGGGCTTAATGAAGCTAGTACCAATCAGTTTCAACCAGTAATATCACGACAACCCTCACCCATGGTCGTGAGCTTTGGGTAGTGATTGAAAGAATGAGACCGTGGATACAAGCAGCCGAAAAGAGTTCCTTCGTAGCGTGGCTGGGCTCAGCCTTAGAGATAGGGTGAGGAGCTCAGACATCCAGAGGGAGCTCAGAGCAGAGCTGCTGCTCCTTCGTGTCAAAAGGGGCAAGTTGAGTTGATTCGACATTTGATCAGGATGCCTCCTGGACATCTCCCTTTGGAGGTTTTCCAGGCACGTCCCACCAGAAACAGGCCCTGGTGTAGCCCCAGAACACGCTGGAGAGATTATACTGTATATCTTGTCTAGCCTGGGAATGTCTCGGCTCCCCCAGGAAGAGCTGGAAAACCTTGCTGGGGAGAGAGATATGTGGAATTCCCTGCTTCGCCGCTGCCCCTGTAACCTGACCCCGGATAAGCAGAAAAAAATAGATGGACGGATGGAATATCATCACATCCATCTATCAATCTGCAAATTTTACCAAAACAGAGGTGTGTGAGGAGGCGCCGATCACAAACTGTTTAGTATTTTCAACTGACATATCTGCTGTGGGAGCTCATGATGACTGTTAAGTTGTATGGATTCAACTTAATATCAGAGCCAACACATCTTGTAGCAGTTAATTCCATATTGAAGTTATCAAGACTCCCTGCAGATGACATCTCTTTATGCTTAGCAATAACTGAAGTACCAGCTTGATGCCTCTGCAGTCTGTCTCTCCACACATTATTATCAACTGAACTATTCTTATCTCACAAATCTTACTGGAAGAAACACTCCAATACAGTGTGGGAGAACTGGATCTGACTTTCGATGAAATCTCAACCTGTATGTGATGTGCACTGATGTGTCTTGTCTGAGAGAGTGGTGAGCTGAGTAGATGTGAGGCCACCCAGAGCCAGAGGAATAAGTGCAAGTGCCTTTTCTATTGGCGTCATGCTCTAATTGGTTCAGCCTCAAAGAGAGAGTGGAGTGACTAAGCTCATTACAACGTAGTTAAATTACACAACTGCCTCAAACCCCGCAGTCTTGTTGGTGGGATATGGCTCCACGGCTGAAACAGACACCTTAGGGAGCTGGGCTGAGGTGATGTAACCATTCAGGTTAGCTGAGTTATCAGCTGTGAAAGGGAGGTTTTATGGGTTTATGTGTAATGTCTTACCTCAGGGTTGTTAAGGATGGCCACACATTCGTCCAGGTCTCTGGGTTTTGGGGGGAGGCTCGGCTGATCGGTCTCAGACTTGGGCCCCTCCTCTTCCTCCCCCATGACAAAGAAGCTCTTTGGCTGGGGTTCAGCAGCCGGGGCAGTCAAGGGCCGGATGACCTCATCTAGGGAAACAAGGCAGAGTTGGATACCGCAGTGCCACGCAAGCCCATCTGCTACAGCTTCATCACCGAGCACTGACACACCTCTCTCTGCTTTGTTGGCAGGTGGCGCGGCAGCAACGCTCTGGGCGGGGGTGAGGGGTCGCGGAGGGCACGGCTCCTTCCTGCAGCAGGTCTCATTGGGCCGTCGTGGGGTCAGGGTGGGGGCGGACAGAGTGATGGGGTTCTTCAGCGACAGCGTAGACTCCATCTCAGCCTGCTCAAAGAAGATGTACTTGATAGCCAGCAGCAGGGCCAGGGCCAGACAGATCACCTGCTCGATGTCCATAGTTATCATCCTGCAGGGGAATCAGGCACAATAACAGGTAGAACAAGTTTGTTTTTTTGGTCCCTTGTCTTAAAGGAGACATATGCTCATTTTCAGGTTCCTACTTATATTTTGGGTTTCTAAAAGAACATGTTTACATGCTTTAAGGTTCAAAAACCACATTCTCTTTCACATATTGTCCTATATACCTGTATTCACCCTGAAAAAGTCCCTTTCAGCACCTGTCTCTTTAAGCCCCCTCTCAAAAAAGCCCAGTCTGCTCTGGTCAGTGTTTTCTGGTCTTTTGTATCGGTGCCAAGGCTTATTGAAAGAGACTGGGATATGGTTTTATGGGGTATGATCAAGCGCACAGAAAAAGCACTGAGCTCTGAAGCAAATTTTCGTAGAGGCGAAACGGCGGTACTACAACTTCTGTGTCCATCACGTGATGCCATTGGGCCCAAAAAGACTTTTTCCCATAGACTGACATTGGGAAAGAGATGTCTGTAAGTCGCCAGATATGTTTTTTGGGATGAATCAACTTCTCAGTGTTGAATAGTCCTTATTTAAGGCATTAGGTCCTAGAAATTGTAAAATGCACTAATAACCGAATCCAGAGGTATTTCCTTTTCTCCATTCATGTGAATGAGAGCTGGACCGCAAACTGAGAGGCAGAGTTAACAGAAAACTCTACAGCACCTGCTCTATGGGCTCAATGGGTGCAGAAGAGCCCGCCGACACTGTATCCAGTTCTCGTAATACATCCATGGGTATGACACATGCCCACTGTAACTGGAGCTATGGTCATGTGTTGCTGCTGGCTCAATTTCGGCGGGTGCAGACCAGATTTTACTGCGCATGTGTTGTACCGCAATGAGATGACAATGATGTATCTCCTCTTTTCACCCCCCTCGATCTGCACTGTCACCATCTTCAAAGAGTCACGTCAGCCCAGGACTCAATGAGTGTGTCAACTACTCAAACTTTATGGTCACTGTATAGTTCATATGGCTCATTTACAGGTTCCTGAACACGGGCTGCATGCATTTCTCTGAGTGTTTTGATAGAATAGTACAATACCCTGTATTTATATGACACTTAGACCTGCCATATAATCAAAAGACAGGGAAATCTCACTTCATACAATATCGGACCTTTAAATATACACTTTGCTGTACTCTTTATGCTGAGATATTAAGAGGAATCACATTATTGTCTTTTATTAACATAACTTAAATGTCTCTTTATTTTAGCCCCATGTGATTTTCAGACTTCATGGTGTGTAGGCCTATGTGTAACATCATTTCCGGTGGAAATAATTAAGATAATTAATTGGCATCAAGACATCATAAAACAGGGAAGATAATTCGGTCACTATCTCCGGACTGTCAATAAAGTTGTTCTTACTTCACATCCTGACATACAGTCTCAAGCTTAATTGTGCCTTGTGGATGTATAGCATTCCTCTCTACACAACCAATGCTCTGAAGCACTGCAGGACCGGCAGGGTAGCCGTCACACACACAGTTAAAATCAGACATATCACTAGCCTCACCTGGTGAGGTAGAAGTGCCAAAGCGGTTTCTCTGGCTCAATCCTCCTGGGTGAGAGGTGGTCCAGCTCCATGCCGACCTGTGGGATGCCCACTGTGGTGTTAATGGACAAGGGCTCAGTGATCCAGCGGCTGTGGGCGTGAACCATCACCAGGCCCAGAGACTGCGCACGGAGCAGAGATTAGACGTCACATGCGTGTTCAGATAAAAACAAAGACACAAATAAAGCAAGCGAGATGTTACCATGATCATTTTGACTCTCTGGGTGACAGGGTTAGGCTTGTTGTCCTCCTCCTCCTCCATCACTCTGGAGAAGTGGCTCAGCTGCCAGATAGGATGACCCTCCTGGCTTTCTCGGGACAACTACAAGAGCAAACACAGCACGGTCAATCAAACCGACATTAACACACATGTTCACACAATGAAGCACTGCATACTTACCTCCAGCACCAGCGAGACACACGCAGGGAAGAAAGTCATGAACACAAAGTAGTTGGCCAAGACAGACATGCAGCCAAAGCAGCACATGATTTCCAACTGCCGCACGCCTGAAAGATACAAGACAGATACTCAGGCATTCACAAGTCACGCGAGAAGTGGCCTCTATAATCACCACCATTACCCTGAAAAAAAAAAAAAGCATGGTATCTTTAAAAAAATCACTAAAAATACACCCTTTATCACAGCAAAAATGGTAAAAACACTGACATCATCGTCAGATTTTCAACTTTCTGATGGTCCTTGAATGGATAGTGTGTAACATGAGGAACCAAATCTAAGCTTAATATAGTGATAGTTCATGTGCATGTGGAGCTCGCATTTTTCCAATATTAGTAACACATACGGGCACATGCTATATATATATATATATATATATATATATATATATATATATATATACATATATATATATATATATATATATATATATATATATATATATATATATATATATATATATATATATTCTGTCTTTTTCTTCCAATTTTTGTTAAATAAATTCAGAAATTCAACTGACATTTTTTTTTTGCTTTTTTATGATTTATGGCATTATAACTGTTATTTTACACACAGGACATTTCAGAGTTTTCTCCACTTTTTGCCATGGTTGTGCTGTTTCCATAGAGGTGCAGGACTTGCCGTAAAAAACAAGGCCACAGTGAGCAAAATGTGACAGGAGCTAAAAACACCCTGAAACTGCTTGGGGTTCAAAGGGTTAAAGAGTAACTTAACAGCAAGCTGAAAAACTGTTTTGCTGTTCTGTCTGGTTGAAAGCCTGCTTCATCTGTGTAACCACAGCCAACAGTGGTGCAGTGACAGAAGGACTCCAAACGGCAGCATGTACCTGACATGGTTCCCACTCCGATCACTAAGCACTCCACCAGGGCGTCCAGAGTGAAGGTAGGTCCCAGTACTGCCATGCCACGAGAAATGTTGTCCCTCACTTCATCCTGAAAGAGTTAAAGTGCTTTATAGCAGTCGAGGCTACTGGTGAAATACGTACATGTTGAACGTTGCGGTATGATGAGTGAACATTTCTTCATACCTGAGAGCTGGAGCTTAAGGCAAACTTGGCGAGAGCGCATGCTTTGGAGAGGTCGATGAGCAGCAGGAAGAACGGCAGAGCCTCACTGGAGGACAGAGCAGAACAATCAACTGCAGTTTTAACCGAGGTGATCCTAAGAAAGGAAAGCATGCAAGCAGAGTGTGTCCTTACTTGAGACCTGTGAGCTCTTTATCAAGAAAGTGAATGACCACTGTGCTGAATACAAAGCTGGAGAATATGGTGAAAAGGCCTGCAATGCCTGCAAGAGAGGAGATTAGGTGTATTTTAAAAATATCTGACTAGTTAGTAAAATCCTCTACAGCCAAAAGATCAACAGCATCTTATAAACATCTCATCAATATTATACCTAAAATATATTTGGATCCCAGCTGTCTTAAGTTCTGGAACTGGAAATAAATATAAACAATGGCGATGCAACGTGTGATGGTCAGGATGATGATATCACTGCTCAGGATTTGCTGTAAACAGAGAGAGAAATCTGATCAGTGGCAACGTCACAGATATTCATGAGAAATATATGGTAAAGTGACAATCCATACAAATCTTGAATGGAGATGAGGGCACTACATAAGAGCTGTGTGGTTAGTAAAAGTATTCATATATTGGCACTACAAAGGGTGACTTATAATCTGAACTGCAGGGGGCCTGACAGTCTTGAGGCGCTGTCAAACTAGCTCGGTGGCCGACAAGACAACTGACATATTCATCTCATTCACTCACCTCCTCTGTTTTGGGGCAGTCAAAGTTCCAGCCACAGATCTGGTCATTGCCAGTGAACATGTTCATGGACATCATACAGATGGTGAGGGTGACGGTGCCAACAATCACCTCCCAGGGGTGGGAGGCCACCAGGAGGCCGTGCATACGGAACAGACGGGTCAGCATGGTGCAGCGCTACCAAATAACACAAGCAGAGGAACGTAAGCTGGGAGAAGCTGGAAGTGGCTGCTGCACACCTTTATGTAACAACATGTGGAAAACAAAAGCATTCAACAACCGCCATGGAAATCAAAAAATCTATTACACTCTGAGGCTGTTTTCAAAGGTCATTACAGTATGTATATAATCTATTATTTACTTGAAAGTTTTCATTTTATGCTATTTTATATTATTATTATATTATTATCATTATTATCACAACTACAATTTTGAAAGCAGGACATAATTTGATTTGTTCTTGGGTAATTCAGATAGCATTCTGCCACAGTTTGACATTTACTCTTTATATTGAACCTTGAGTCTATGTACTTTAAATTTCTTCCATACAAATGATGTTAGAGTTGTTTTTATTTTGTGTATTGCCAGAAACCTGATGACAGCTCAAAAAAAAAAGAAAAAGAAAAATCATTGTATAATCAATTTCGAAAAATCCAAATTTTAATGATAAATTTAACTCAGGAAGGAATTAATTCTTATTGGTAGCCGACATTTCATGAATGGTAAACTACCAAGTGTGGAAGTCCTCCACAGACACTGACTGAGGGAAGATATTAGGTGACACTGAGGGGATGATCTGATCAGATGGGGATCATATTTTGTTTCACAGCTGACAACACTACAACAAAATAAAACTCATTCAAGCTCATTTTGAGCGAACTTTTCTCGCCATGGAGATAACTGTTGATTTAGGCGGTGTTCCCCGATCAATAGTTTATTTTCTTAAACGAGTTACTGTATAGGTTACATCATTTTAACCGCGTCAATAACTAACAGATTACACCTGGCCACTGAAAAGTAAGAGAAACCCTATATAATAATAGGACTAATAAATTCTTCATTAATCCACAACAAACAGCCCGCTGCTGCTTTAAGCATTATGATATGATATTTTTTGGTGAGGCACATCAACATATTAATAATGTCACTGAGCCTGTCTCCTACAGAGTACCGGGTCCGGTGGATCGATGCGTCAGCGGAGCGGCTTTGTTGCGGCTGTGGTCTACTTTTGGCGTCGGCCACCCGGCGCGCGTCCCGATCTGGATTCAGTCGTCAGTGTCGCCTGGTACAGGCCTACAGGTTTATTCACAGCTGCCATAAAATGCATGTTGAATTGAAGAGATAATGCGGACTTACCCAGGCGGGGAGCAGAGCGGTTCCTGAGAGAGACGGATGATGGTGACCAGATCGCAGCCTCCCGGTCTCACCGACGCACGGAGCGGCTCCTCTGCAGCTCTCCAGGACCGATGGACCGATGGAACGATGGCACGCTACTACATCATCCGACTCTTCAGCCAATCACGTCGGTCACCTGCTTCACAAGCGCCTTGTCCACGCCCCGTTTCCTAGGTGACAGCAGTGATGGGGCGTGGCCAAAGCGAGGACGCTTAATCTCGCCACTACACAGACTGAGACGGTCCCACGGGGAGCCTATAGCTGCGGAGGGAGTGGGCTAATTCCTGGGTGATGCATCGGTGCCTCACTGTAGTACTGCGAGGCTGATCTAGTCCTGCACTAGTTCACACCTTCTTATACTTTATTCCACTTGTGTCACGTTAAGTCCCTGCTGTTTGACTCACTTACAGGTACATACAGGTACATACAGGTACATACAGGTACATACATACAGGCATATGGAGGACCACAAGAGTCAGGTAAAAAGTAATGGAGCTTTTAATTGCTAAATAACTAATTGTACAATAAAAATAGGCATTGAATTTGATTGAAATTGTTAATCTATGAATGCATGGTTTCAAAATGGCATTATTTGACATTTTAATGGGCAATAAAAAGATTTACAAATCAAATATGAATCCATCAATAAATGGTTCAAATTAAAAATGGATTTAAATGCTCTTTTACTATTTACATGAATCCACATCAAACTTCACAGTATTGTGTACAAATATTTCACAGAATATGGAGAAGGAAGTATTTTGATAGACTCCTCTTTGACATTTCAAAGTTGCTCCATTTCATGTCGCATGGGATCTTGTTAGGCATGTGGACATTTTGGGTTAGAAATACATTACATCTCAATAACTATGTAGGCCTATATGTTCATTTTACTTAAAAAAGTTCTCCAGAAACGAGCTTTATAAAGTGCATTTTGACATGAGAATGGGATTCTCCCAACATTTCTGGGGCAGCCCAGATGTTTTCAAGGCCACTCTGTTTTGTTTGTTCACGGTGCCAAGAGGCTGCGTGAGAGGGTGATTCACTTTCAGGTTCAAGGCTGAATCAATTGTTCAGTAACTAGCTGACATCATGTAGTTGTACCTCAGAAATGTGTTGCCCATGTCCTTCGCAGGGGCGTCTTCCAGGTACAAATGGACACAGAATGTTCCTGAAAAATGGAGCATTGCACTCAGTTTACCTCCCCAGAAGTCTGTGAAGGTTCTCATTCATCCAGGTCAGACGTTTCGCTCCTTATCCAAGTGGCTTCATCAGTTCGAACGCTGCAGTCTGACTAGTCCCCACTAGTCTGACGACAGAGAATAAATAAAACTTTTAAAAAATGCATCTTACTTTTAAATATTCCTGTAAAATAATGATCAGTGGGCTAAACAGAAACTGACATAAGAAAATGAATACTTTCCAACTGTATGTATTTTCAGATTTTTTGCACACACTGGATATATTGACAAAAAGTTAGTTTTTTTAAGTTTATGTTCAGTTTAGATTTTAGAAGGAATACCCCATCACGCATCCACACCCACAGACAAAGCTTCTGTGGCCAAAACTAGACACTACCAGGTGAATATGTTTAAAGGGTAAATTACCTGTTCAGCAGTGCATGCTGGGAGAGGCTCCACTCATACTCAAAAACTGTGACAGTGAATACAATTAATATTTACTGACATTGCCAATTTGAGCCACAAATAACACTTCTATTATTTCTTATTTTACCAGTTTCCGTCCAGCAGGAAGATTTTACCTTTACTCTGGTGCCACCATCAGGCCAAATTATTCCCACTGACAAGTACTTTGGTCCACAACAGTTTAACAGAGTCAATACTGTGTAGGCCTATATAGTATACTCCATCCATAATGACAAAGAAATGAGACAAGGAAAGTAGGGATGAAATGAAATGTCACTACATATGGTGCAGCCTGTCTTGAGTAAGATAACTGCAGTGCATGTTCATGTGTTCTCTAATTTATCAGATTTCTCCCAGTAATGTCAATAGGTACCCAATTACTCAATAGGCTACCAAGTTAGAATAAAATTTTGAAATACTTAATTTTTTCTTATTTCCATTTTCAACCTCATTTATACTTCTACTCCACTACAACACGGCTGCAAACGAATGGACTGAACTTCCAGCAGGTCATCTCTGAAACTCAGTGAAGCAGACAAACAGACTGTGAAGAAATGGCAAGCAAATAGTCTCTCACAATAGGGAGGTTGCATAAACCTTGCACAAATGTAACACACTTGCCCTCTTATGTTGTCTCTTATTCTGAATGGATTTGGTATTTGTATTTGTACCTGTCAGTCTTGCCAGACTTGGCGTCTTGCCCAACCGTCAGGTGATCACAATGGAAATAAGCCTGTGGCTTCATTGTGTAATTAAGTCCTCGGTCATTCTGTTTATGTATGTGATAACTGTGTTCAGCTGAAGCAGTATTATGTGTATTTTAATTATTGTCAAATAAATCTATCTAGGCTTATCTATTTCAGGGCTAGGCCTATTTTACGGCACCATATTTGTTTCAGATTTTATCTAGCCAACAAAACAATCTTACATAACGCAAGGTTCTAGATTACAGTAAACCAGCCTATATACAGCATGAAGTAGCCTATTGAAATCAGCTCCACTTTGACCACTTACAATAGTACAATGCTTTTTACACATTAATGCATCAGAAATTATCCAAAAATATTGTAGATTTGTCAGGACACTTTTACTTTTGATAGTGGTGGAGATACTTCTGTAGGCCTACTTAAGATTTTATACAGTATGCAGGACTTGATTTGCTTTAACTTGGCTAAAGCAGGTGACGCTGCTCCTCTAACCAGGAAAAAAAGGCCTCCAGATAAAAACATGGGTAATACTGGGTGCTCTGGTAGCTCACCCGGTAGGGCGGGTGTGCTGTGAACCAGTCCGAACTGTAGCGGCCAGGTTTGGATCCGACTTGAGGCCCTTTGCTGCAAGTCATCCCCTCTTTCTCCCCCTTTACTGTCTTCAGCTGCACTGACAAATGAAGGCAAAGAAATTTAAAATAAAACAAAGATCTTTAAAAATAAAACATAAGTAATATCAAGGTGAAATGTCCATTAAGGGATGCAGTTAGTGCAGCACTTTATGAGGCGCTACACAAACGGTGGAGGGCATAAAGTTTGATCACATATTTGCGGAGTCATGGCGTGTGATTATCCCAGCTGTGTCACGCCCCTATTACACGCTGTGGGTGATGGAAACACTTTTGCACCAGTGTATCCTCACTTATAGAGATGATTTTAGGAATTGCATCCTTCAAGATGGAGTACTGGGATCGATTTCCGGGTGACAAGCCGGAGTGAGGAGACGAGGAGGCTCACCATCGAGAAATGAGAAAGACCTGTGGATTCACTTTCGACAACATTTCTGATTCTGAAAGTGATAGTTACTGAGCTGTAACCTCCAGCGCTGAGAAATGAAGCCAAAGCTCAAGTGCCAAAAACTGCAGTTGTTTAAATGACCACTTGAGGGTGGCTCAATAAGCAAGACAATCCCCATAGACCTCCATGTTAAAATGCTCGATGTTTTAGTAGAAATAAACATATTCAGAGCCTGGTAACAAAAATGGTTTTGGTCTCTATTACAGTTGTGACCAGGGGGTGAATTTTTAGATAAATATACTAACTATAACCCGTTTATATCCTATTAATGCTTAAAGTTTGTCATAATTGAGGGCATGGCTGCTTTGAGTGTTTTCCAGTTTTGATTGTCTGCCCTGTCCTAAGATAAGATAAGATAAGATATTCCTTTATTGGTCCCACAGTGGGGAAATTCACAATTGAATCCTGATTGGTTTTTCCTGTACATACACTCCTCTACAGCCTCATTAGTTATTCCCACCTACTCTCCTGCTCCCAGGGTTCTACCCCCACCAGTCGGCTCCACGCCCATCTCTCCACCTACATTTCATCCTCTTATAGGTTAGTTTGTATTTACAAGTCCTAGTTTTCAGCTCAGTCTTGGCTGGATCCTTGATGTTGTTATTAGGAGTGCCTGTAGTCTCCTGCATTTGGCTCCACTTGCTCCACTCTCCATGACATTTTTTATTTCTATCTCGCTCTTTGATCACTTCTTAAAATCTGCATTGCATTTTCTGTGTATGACGTTCTTTAAAAAAATATGAAGTATCTTGTATGTCTGGTTTTGAAAGGAGCTATAGAAATAAAGTTGATATTATTATACACACATTCCCAAAGCTCACTCGTGACGCAACCATTAATTCTTCTCTGAAACGATCAGTGATCAGTAATTAAACTCGAGCTCCAGTGTGTTTCATGGAACAATAAAAATCCAGCCCAATAAGTACGCAACAGTTGAAATACTACCTTCAGACATCTTTATTTGCCACAGTTTCAGCTCATGGAAAAATAACTTCACAGAAAAGTTCGTCCACACAGAAAAATAAATGGAGTTAATGACCTCAAATAAAAGGCATCTGCTAAAAAGCACAAACACTTTTGTGAAATATCAGTTTTACATCACACAGCTGAATAAATGTTAGCCTCCAAATGATATAAGCAACAAAATAAACTGACACCGACGATAAAATGTACTGCATAATATAGACTAAATACTATCACATTAGTGAAAAAAAGTATAAACACGACTGAGGACACTGACTACATGATGGCTGGCGAAAATCGTCCTCTCTACAAAGAATAATGCTTCACAAAGTTAGTTAAAAGTGTAACACGTCAGGCGTCAACATGTGAATATGAAAAACAAAGAGAACATGCTAATATTAAGACCTGAGTTCTGCTGATAGTGACAAAGCAAGAACATTCATTCATTCACTCCTCGTCAACCGCTTATCCCGTTAGGGGTCGCGGCAAAGCAAGAATATGTTTTTGGTAATATTTTTTTAATCAAAGTACACAAACAACTTATACAAAATGACTGGTTCCTTTATAGAGTAAAAATCTGAGGAACATTTTATAAATTTAAAAAAAGACCAATTCCTTTTATTTCACCATATGTCTAATTGGATCTTGTTGCTGAGTAAAAAAATACCAAAACCTACAGTTCAGAGATTTGTCACATTACACGATGCAAACTGGACATTCACATTTTTACAATATAAAAATATTAATTCCTCACTTGTAAGAATTCTCAAGTTAAAATACAAATTATGGCTTTTAAGAAACAGTCAAAAGAAATCCGATGTGGTCCCACTCGAGCCTCTTTCTGATTGCTTTAACTCAAAAATGTAACTGATGTTCACTTACAAACTGGGAAATAGCAAAACCACTTTTTAAAAAATTCGACTGACTTGTAGAAGCAATAGACCTTCAATGTGCAGCCTTAACATTCAGTGTGAACAAGGCCTCACTGTTTAGTTTTGGGAGTCTTTTAAAGGGACAATGAGTAAAATTTGTAAGTCATAATGATCATGATGGCATACTGTAGGTCTTCGTAGAAAAATATCTCTGGTGAAAATATTTGCCAGACAGTGTCCCCAGGCCAGATGAAGGGAGTACAACGAGGACATATTACACAGAAGTGGAGTGAAATCTGAATGGCTGAATGGCTTTCAGCCCATAAAAACTGACTGGGTTGCCTTATTTCACAGTTTGTGGGTTGGTAGACACTCCAGACACCTAAATGTTTTTCATCATACTGTATGTCCCCTTACAAGCTACATTTTTGAATCCTAAACACAGTGGCTTTAAAGCAAGACTATGTAACTTTTGCACAAGGCCTCTAGTCACAAGTAACCCCTAGATTCCACCGGTCGAAGCTGGGCTGTGGCCGTCAGAGCCGACTGCAGACAAAGCAAAAGTAAAGGAGGTTGCACTTCACGGTGGCGTTCGAAATGTGGTGCTACATGGGAACCAGGGGTGAAAAAGGATAATGCCATTCATTATCTATAACCACTTAGAAGAGTCATGAAGTCTGTGAGCTGACAGCAATGTCAGTTACACATCAATATCTACGCTATCCAAAGTTTGCATCACCCAGCGTTAACCACCTTACGTCTTTAATGTTCATTAATGACCATTTTAAGTCTCGCTTTACATCAAGATGTAAAATCTAGTTCACAGTCCACACTGTGAGCCTGCACACTAGAGAAGATTGCATTAAAACATGAAAATGTTTGGGTTTTTTTTTGCATTTTCCCAGTTGTGTGACTGCATGCTACCAACATGCATGTTTGTGTCAATGTGTATCACAGTATTCAGAACATCCTAAAGTCTGCTGAGACGCTTAGATTTGCGAGCTGGTGTTACCTCAGTACTTTTTCTCTTCCGAGCTGATCGAGGGCTCTTTTCTTCATTAGACACTTTGACACCGTGGCGTCTGGATGTAGACTTGGGTGTGATTATTAATGAAGGAATTGACCTCCCTCTTAAAACTCTTTTTCCAATCACAATAGGTTCCACCTCTTCCTCTGACATACTCTGCTCATCTCCCTCGCCATCCTCTTCATCTGTATCTGAAGAGCGTTCAGCTTCCTTGTTGTCTTTGTCCACATCTGATTCCACTCTATCCCCTTCCTCCTCATCCATGGCCTCAGTTTCATCTCGCTCACCCTCCTCATCCGTTTCCCTGTAATCCACTCTGGGTCTTTTTCGTACAGATCTTCGAGGTGAATCATCATTCAATTGATGCACTTCTTCCTCTGGAGTTTCCTCTTCCTGCTCCTGAGTCTCCAGTGCTCCTTGGTCTTTCTGTCTTCTGGATCTTTGTGATGGTGTGGCAGATAAAGTTTTTATTTTGCCCCTTACTGCTCTTGTTGTTACAGTTGGAGCTTCTTCCTCTGCCGTCACAAATGCATCTTCAGCTAGAGCCTCTTCTTCAGCGACTGCAGCATCCGATCCCACTTCTGTAGCTGCAGACTTTTCTGTGACTGTGGTTTCCTCTTCCTCAGCTGAGTTTGTCTCTTCTACCTCAGCTGATGGAATCTCAGCCATGTCAGAACCAACCTCATCAACAGCTTCTACGCTCTTGCTGTCTTCCTCTTCAAGCACTGTTGCTTCGTCAGGCGAGGCATCCGTCATCTGCTCTGCATCTCCCACAGCCGATTCTCCCTCCTCGCTCCTCTCAACTTCTTCCTCCTCGACATCTTTGTCTTTCTCCATTTCTACAATCTTTCCTTCTCCCTCCACCTCCTCCCCTTTCTCCTCAGCTGATTCCTGCCCTGCCTCTTCTTTCTCTCTTTCAGTCTCTTCTGCCACAGCTTCTACTTTTTCTATCTCAACTCCTGACTCCATATTTTCTTCTTCCTGAGCTGCAGCTTCATCGCCATCCCTTATTTCAACCTTCTCATCGCTGCTTTTCTCGTTTTCGCCAGCTTCTTCCAGCACAGCTTTGGCTTCCTCTACTTGTATCTCTTCAGGTGAAGTCGTTTCTTCTTCTTCGTCTTCCTCCGTCTGACACTGCAGACGGGCTCTTTTGGATTTGCGTCTAGGTGTGGCAGCGACAGTCTTTCTTCCCTTCCTCAGAACTCTTGTTTCTACTACTGGTTCGTCTTCTTCTTCTGTGCTTTTCTCTCCAGTTGCCTCTTCCTCTTGCTCACCATCTTGTTGTTTTGTGGTTTTGCCTCTTGTTGTGGCTCTCACTGTCTTTCCACCACTTCTCAAAACTCTTGGAATAACTGGTGCTTCCTCTTCCTCAGACGCACCTTTTTCCTCGTCATCCTTTGCTGTCAACAGTGTCTCTTGCGCACTTTGTCCAGCTGCACTTTCTACCACTTCCGGTGTGGAGATTGCCTGTTCCCCCTCCACTGTGTCTTGTGTTGTGACTGCTTCATCTGCAACAACCAAGGTCTTGCCCTCATCAGCATGTTGTCCAGCTGGAGCCTCGGCGTCCTCATCTAAAACTGTCTCCGTAATGTCGGCCTGTCCCTGCTCTGGCGCATCTTGTTGTATTACATCTTCTTCTGCCACAGTATCCTCTTTCTCTTTGCCCACTTCTGCTGCTATATTTGATGCTGGTTCAGTTGCATCCCTTTCTTCAAGTCTCTCGCCCTTCTCCTGATCAGTCATCTGCTGCTGTTCCTCTTCTTCCTCTGCCTCTCTTGCCTCAACTGCTGCAGATTCCTCTTCTTCCTCTTCTTCTTCCTGGAGTTGCTTGCGGGTTCTTTTTGTTGGATATCTTGGTGTGACAGGGATAGACTTCCTTCCCCTCCTCAAAACCCGGACTTGAACTGCTGGCTCCTCTTCCTGAATTTCTGAAGTGGCCTCCTTTTCTACTTCACCCCTTTTCTGTCTGCTTCTTGCTAATTTAGTCTTTGGTGTGGCTTCAACGTCTTGCTTTCTACTGCCCCGTGTTCTGGTTTCAGGGATTGTAGGTTCCTGCTCTTCATTATTAATACTTATAGCCTCCTCTTCTTTTGCTGTCTCCTCAGCTCTCCCCTCCTCTGTATCGTGTATTGTGACCTCCTTCCCTTCCTCTTCGGTTCCCACAGGGGACCCAGGGACATTCTCCTGTGCTGTGTTTCTTGTTTCTTCCTCTTTCGTTGTTTCTTCCGTCTGCTCCTCCTCTGCCTCAGCAGCAGTCTCTTGTACAGGAGGGCTCTCCTCTGAAGCTGCTGTTTCTTCCTGGATGTCATGTTGGGGTTTTTGAAGGTCCACTAAAACTACTGTCACTGTTCGGAGATCAGAGAGCTGGGGTGCCATTTCCTCATTCTGTTGCTCCTCTGCTGAAGGTGTTGCCTCTTCTTCTTTAGGTGGCAGGACAGCTGGATCAGTGGCTGGTTTGGATAATGGTGCATCTGTCTCTCCTTGTACTAAATCATCTGCAGCAGCTGTCACTCCAGCTGTGTTCTCTTCATCTTCAGTCACTGGCATTGCTCTTTCTTCAGACTCGCCTTTTTCCTCATCTACAGGAGCAAGTTCTTCATTCTCCACCTCTATCTTATCCTCCTTTGGGGCTTTCCCCTCACCCCCTTCTGTTGGTGGCTCTTCAGCTGATCCCAGTCCTGCTTCTTCGTCTTCCTCTACCGCCGATTCCTCAGCTGATTCCTCAGCTGATTCCTTTGGTCCCTCTTCCTGTTTCGGGAGTTTTTTGAGGCTTCCACAAGCAGACTTCCTTCCCCTTCTCAGAGTTCTTGTTTCTACTGGAAGCTCATTTCCATCAATGCTCTTTTCCATAGATGCCCCTCCTCCTTCCTTACAGCTTTTTCTGGATTTGCCTTTAGGTGTGTCAGAGGCAGGTATGCTCCGATGTCTCAGTGTTCTTGTTGTCACTGCTGGTTCTTCTTCTTCTTCACTGTTTTCTGCTTCTTGTGTATCCACTTGCTTTCTGCTTCTTGTTGATTTGCGTACAGGTGTAGCTATGCTTGTTTTTGTTGTTCGTCTCAGAGCTCTGGTTTCAACTGGTGCTTCTTCCTCTTCCGCCTCATCTACTTCCGCTGGTGGAAGATTTTCTTCAGCATCATCTCCTACTGGAACGTCTACCTCTCTATCCGCACATATCTCAGAAACTGCGGACTGTTTCTCCTCCACTGGAACAGTTACTGTGACTGTATCCTTTGCCACAGCTTCCATCTCTACTTCCACCTCATCAGTGCCTGTTTTTGCTTCATCCACCTCCTTCTCAGTAATACCCTCACCTATGGTGTCTTCCTCCTGCTGCTGTTGGTTACTTCCATTTTCTTTTTCAAAATTGTCTGATTCAAGCTCTTCCTTGTCAACGGTCTCATCATCTGCAGATTTTTCTGGAATGTTTTCTTGCTTCCCTCCATCCTCCTCTTCCTTTTGCTTTTCTGGATCAACACTGTCTCCACTAACTAGTGATTCTTCTGCCTCCGTCACAGTAAGATGGTGGCAGGTCGTTTTTATGTCCACTAAGATGACAGTGGCTTTCTGGAGCTTGGGGATTTCAGAGCGGATGTCCTTTTTCTGAGGCTCTTCAGCTGCTGGTACAACAGTGTCACTCAGAACCTTATCAGGTATTACTTCTTCGGCAGCAGCAGCAGTCGCTTGTATCACGTCATCTGCCACACCAGAGACACCGACTGCCTCTTCCTCTGTTTCCATCACTGATACAGCTTCTGTCTCTCCCTCAGTCTCTTCCTCTTCCTGTACGTCTTTCATCTCCTCCGTGTTCACCTCTTCTGCTGCTTCCTCTGCCTTCAGAATTGTACCTTCTTCCACAACAGTTACTTTTTCGGTTGATATCTCTTCTTCTGTTTGGTCAGCAGTTCCCTCTTGTTCCACCTGCTGGTGCTCATCCATCTGTTTGTCTGCTGCTTGCCCATCTGCTGAACCGCCTGCAGGGGGCTCCTCTATCTCATCAGGGATACCTTGTTTGTCCTGTATCACTGATGATTCTACCTCCTCCCCATTCTGTTCCTTCTCAGATTCATCTGTTACTTTTACATCCTCATTTTCCTCCGTCAGTGTTGTCTCTGCCGTATCTGGAAGCTCCATGGAACTCCCCTCCACGACAGTGACGTCCACCCCAGGTTCCTGTTGTTTCTCTGTCTCATCTTTATTTGTCAGGTGTTCATCTTTCAGTTGTTGGATTTCTTCTGTTAATTCTTCCATTGCCACTACATCCTCCTTTATAGAGGATTTTTCTTCTTCTTCTTCTCCCTCAGTTACTGCTAACTCCTCAACTACTTCAGGTGTAGAAACGTCTTTCTCCTCTGCCACTTCTTTGACCTCTTTCTCCAGTTCTTCACATACTTTCTTGCTGCGTCGGGTGTATTTGCGTTTTGGTGTGGGGATGTTAATAAGA
Source organism: Pterois miles (assembly GCA_947000775.1). Classification (NCBI taxonomy): domain Eukaryota; kingdom Metazoa; phylum Chordata; class Actinopteri; order Perciformes; family Scorpaenidae; genus Pterois; species Pterois miles. The sequence continues at coordinate 2,753,048 of CAMQGK010000058.1, read as the reverse complement.
GTTCTTCCTCTCAATATTATCCGTCCATCCTGAGCTGTAGTTTCCTCCTTTACCCCCTCCTCTAGCTTGCTGTGCCGCGTAGATCTCCGTGTGGGGGGTTTACTCTGTACAGTTGTTATGGCCTTTACAACAGTTCTTTCTGTTTTTCCAGCATCACCACTGTCTGATGTTGCACATGTTGATAGACTTGCCTCATGTTGAGTAACTCTTTCTTCTGACTTTTCATCAGTGACCACAATTTCAGTTTCCTCTCCTACCTTTTCCAGAGTTTCTGCTTCATTGTGTACGTCCAGAAGCTCTGCAGTGTCTTCCTTCTGACACTCTTCCTCAATTTCTGATGCCACATTCTCAACAGTTATCTGTGAGTCTGGAGAGGTGTTGGTCAGATCCTGTGGGACATCACCTTCTTCTTGTGGCTCCTCAGTCGTAGGTCCTGATGTAACATCAGCCTCTTCTAGGTCTTGTGGGGCCAGGACAGTGGCTGATTGGTCCGATACTGGGACATCACCTTCTTCTTGTGTCTCCTCAGTCGTAGGTCCTGATGTAACATCAGCCTCTTCTAGGTCTTGTGGGGCCAGGACAGTGGCTGATTGGTCCGATACTGGAACATCACCTTCTTCTTGTGGCTCCTCAGTCGTAGGTCCTGATGTAACATCAGCTTCTTCTAGGTCTTGTGGGGCCAGGACAGTGGCTGATTGGTCCGATACTGGGACATCACGTTCTTCTTGTGGCTCCTCAGTCGTAGGTCCTGATGTAACATTAGTCTCCTCTAGGTCTTGTGGGGCCAGAACAGTGGCTGGTTGGTCCGATACTGGAACATCACCATCTTCTTGTGGCTCCTCAGTCGTAGGTCCTGATGTAACATCAGCTTCTTCTAGGTCTTGTGGGGCCAGGACAGTGGCTGATTGGTCTGACATTGTGGCTGCTTCTTCAGCTGCAGAATTAACTACATCCTCCTTTATGGAGGACACTTCTTCTTCTTCTCCTCCCTCAGTTACTGCTAACTCCTCAACTACTTCAGGTGTAGAAATGTCTTTCTCTTCTGCAACTTCTTCAACCTCTTTCTCTAATTCTTCACATACTTTCTTGCTGCGTCGGGTGTATTTGCGTTTTGGTGTGGGGATGTTCATAAGAGTTCTTCCTCTCAATATTATCCCTCCATCCTGAGCTGTAGTTTCCTCCTTTACCCCTTCCTCTAGCTTGCTGTGCCGCGTAGATCTCCGTGTGGGGAGTTTAGTCTGTATAGTTTTGACCTTTACAACAGGTCTTTCTGTTTGTCCAGCTTCACCACTGTCTGATGTTGCACATGTTGATAGACTTGCCTCGTGTTGTGTAACTCTTTCTTCTGACTTTTCATCAGTGACCACAATTTCAGTTTCCTCTCCAACTTTGTCCAGAATTTCTGCTTCTTTGTGGTCCTCCAAATGTTCTTCAGAGACTACCAGCTCTGCAGTGTCTTCCTTTTGACACTCTTCCTCAATTTCTGATGCCACATTCTCAACAGTTATCTGTGAGTCTGGAGAGGTGTTGGTCAGATCCTGTGGGACATCATCTTCTGCTTGTGGCTCCTCAGTTGTAGGTCCTGATGTAGCATCAGCTTCTTCTTGGTCTTGTGGGGCCAGGACAGTGGCTGATTGGTCCGATACTGGGGCATCACCTTCTTCTTGTGGCTCCTCAGTTGTAGGTCCTGATGTAACATCAGCCTCTTCAAGGTCTTGAGGGGCCAGGACAGTGGCTGATTGGTCCGACATTGTGGCTGCTTCTTCAGCTGCAGTATTAACTACATCCTCCTTTATGGAGGACACTTCTTCCTCTTGTTCTTCTCCCTCTGTGACTGCTAACTCCTCAACTACTTCAGGAGTAGAAACGTCTTTCTCCTCTGCCACTTCTTTCACTTCTTTCTCTAATTCGTCACATACTTTCTGGCTGCGTTGTGTATATTTGCGTTTTGGTGTGGGGATGTTCATAAGAGTTCTTCCTCTCAAAATGATCCCTCCTTCCTGGGCTGTTGTTTCCTCCTTTACCCCCTCCTCTAGCTTGCTGTTCCGTGTAGCTCTACATACAGTTGTTATGGCCTTTACAACAGGTCTTTCTGTTTTTCCAGCTTCACCATTCTCTGATGCTGCACATGTTGATAGACTCACCTCCTGTTGTGAAACTCTTTCTTCTGACTTTTCATCAGTGACCACAATTTCAGTTTCCTCTCCTACTTTGTCCAGAGTTTTTGCTTCTTTGTGGTCCTCCAAATGTTCTTCAGAGACTACCAGCTCTGCAGTGTCTTCCTTGTGACACTCTTCCTCAATTTCTGATGCCACATTCTCAACGGTTATCTGCGAGTCTGGAGAGGTGTTGGTCAGATCCTGTGAGACATAAGCTTCTGCTTGTGGCTCCTCAGTCGTAGGTCCTGATGTAACATCAGTTTCTTCTAGGTCTTGAGGGGGCAGGACAGTGGCTGGTTGGTCCGACATTGTGGCTGCTTCTTCAGGTGCAGTGTCAACTACATCCTCTCCTTGCTCTTCAGAAGCCAAACTGCACACACCCTAAAAATAAAAATAGAACCATGAACAAGTTGCCATACTGGTCATGTAAACAAACATGAAAATAAATATTTGCATATACACACCTCAATCTGCACCAATTCAGAGACGCATAGTTCTGTCCTCTGTTGTGCTGAAACATGCTCCTCTCTGGGAGTCTCTGCTTCAATATCCTCAATTCTAAAAAAGGTTAAGATATCACTTTAATTTCAAGCATTATATTGTACAGTGTAAAGATCTGATGGTGTGACAACACAGAGCCGATTGTTGAAATTTGGATTTGACAAGATGCCTTCTTCAACAGTAATAAACTTTCTTGCTTTCAGAAGTGAATTTGCTAATTCCTCTTTAAGCATGAGAGGGTGAGCCACCATCTGTAGTGCATAAAACACTGCAGCAATCCATTTTTGGGATCCTGTTTTCATGGCCCTGCAACGACCAGACCTCTGCAAATAATTCAGCTCCCGGTGGTGAAAAAAAAAAACCTGAATGATGAACACCAAAAGAAACTTAACTGGGAGAACGTGACTGCAGTGACACTAATGGTGGTACTCAATGCCGCCAACCTCTGTCTTTATTATTGTTTTGGCTGACAGTTGCAGAAAATTGCATTGCAAATGTGCATTTTAATGCATTATAGTACAAATGGTCATGACGGTAGGTAAAAGTGGCCAAACTGGATTTTCTCAGGAGGGCGGCTGGTGTCTCCTTTAGAGACTCAGAGTAGAGCTGCTGCTCCTTTGTGTTGAAAGAAGCCAATTGAGGTGGTTCAGGCAACTGGTAAGGATGCTCCTCTGTAGGGCGCCTCCCTAGGGAGGTGCTCCAGGCATGACCAGCTGGGAGGAGGCCCCAGGGACGACCCAGGACTAGGTGGAGAGCTTACATCTCCACACTGGCCTGGGAACGCCTCAGGATGCCCCAGTTAGAGCTGGTTAATGTGGCCTGGGAAAGCGAAGTGTGGGATGCTAAGATGAGGTACCCAGGAGTCTCCCCTTTACAGACATGCCCACTTTATGATAATCACATGCAGTTTGGGGCAAGTCATTGTGACTGTGTGCACTTTGCACAATTAAACGTTGACATGGTGACATGGCTCTCTCGGGACAACCCCTCCACTCCACTCAGGAAATGTCACAGTGGACCATGATGGTACACGGCCTACAGCAAGACTACTAAACTTTAGACTTTAGATCTCCAGCAATTTGAATGGAGAGGTCATATTTCGAGTATCTAAATTTTGAGTATCCCGAATTTCCCTCTGGGGATTAATAAAGGTTCATCTTATCTTATCTTAAAATCTTAAATTCCTAATTTGACCACATTTATGTGGTTTTTAATAGTGACGTTTAATTCATACTGACCTGATTACTTTTTCTGACTTGTCCTCTGCAATCTTTTCTCCCATCTTCCTTTGTTTTGTTCCACTACTCCTACCCCGGGCTGTAAGGGGTACTTCAGCCTCTGAAACGGTCACAATAGTTACAACTCACATTATTACATTGAATGATGCATACATTAATATACAAGCTAAGGGGAAAGTTTACAACATAGATGTAAAATGATAGATTGCTCACCTTTGGTAGCACTCAGTACTGTCACTTCCTCCTACAAAATAAAATCACAGGGATTATTACTAGAATTATTTGTTCCTCATTATTTGTTTCTCAACTTGTAAGAAATAATAATAATAATAATAGTAATAGTAATAATAATAATAATAATAATAATAATAATAATAATGTACCACAATTTCAACTCTGCATTCCATAGATGCAGCTTCTTGTATCTGAGTGGTAATTGCCTCCATCATCACATCCTTTTCAGTAATTTCAGTAATGACGAGTGATTCCTCAGTGAATGACAGTCTCTTGGACACTGCTGAGAAACAGAGTAAGACATCCAATATATGAATGCTTAGCTAAATATGCTAAAAGAAAATTTGTTGAATAATTTTGCGGTGCATTCTTTACTGAATTAAACACAACATTTGACAGTTTCAAGATGATCAGTCTTTATGGTATCAATCTTTTGAAATATACTGTCTGGGGAGATTAACGGTCCAGCAGCACAGTACAGGATCTGTTCTTGTTTTACCACTCTCATCCATGGCCTGGATCTTGCTGGCGATATTAGTCCTCTGTTTGGGCCCACCTATGCTCTCCACCTCCCACAGCAGGCCTGTGTCCCCTGGGTACTGACACAGGTACTTCTCACACACTAGGAACAAAGAGGAGTGTATTCAACTTCCAATAATGTACCGTTTATGCTCCTGTTAAAGGATTACGTGCTGCAGGGTGGTCTCATATACCTTTATACATGGATTTTGTGAGGGGGTACCTCAACCCCAGACAGTCCTCTTTGAAACTGAGCACAAAGTCCTCCAGCATCTGGAGGCCAAAGCCTTTACCACGCTGACCTTTTCTAACAAATATGGAGTCCATCACAGGGAGCTGATAGCTTCTGGTTGAAAAGGAATTACAAAAGCTGCCTACAAGAGAAACACAAAGCATATTCATAAGGACATTTTCAGAAAGTAATGAACCAATATCAATAATCACACATGGATTAAACCAGGTCTTGTATGGATGCAAACACATGAACAAACACCACACAGTGGTTGGAACAAGCATTAGCACTGAGAAGATCATTGAGAACAACAGCGCACACCGTTTTCATGATAAATACCAAGTGAAAGTAAAATACAGACCAAAGATCAAGATAACAGTTGGGGTATATCTGTGGAGATGCATGTATTTCACATTACATAAATTACCTGAGGGTTTGACTGAGTAGAAGCCAACAGCCTCTCCATTATTCCAGAGGATTTTAGCATTATCTCTTTCTCCATGGCAGAGGAAGGGAAGCTCTTCAGAGCTCATCTCCTTGGCTCTATAGATGACTCGATTAAGGATGTATAAAACTATTCTCTCTCCTACTGTCTCCACCTGAGGGACACACACAAAGAAAAACATGTGATTTTTAATATAATAGCACTTTGCCACATTTTTAATTTGCTGTTTTACAAAATGTAGGACATTGTGTATCATTTCCTCTAAGGTTTGGTAAAACAATGTTTCTGCTTGATCAGTTTAAAATAAGAGTTTTTATTTGTAAGCACTGAAACACACAGAAGTAGCAGAAGTAATCAACAACAGGCATTTTGGAGGTGATGCTCATCATGAGTATTAAAGGACTGACAAATTAATAACATGACTACATAACATTTTTATTTAAAGGTAAATGGACTTTCATTTATATAGCCCCTTTCTAGTCTTCCCACCTCAAAAAGTGCTTTACACTACATGTCAGCATTCACCCATTCACACACTGATGATAGATCTTATCACTCATTGATTAAGTCCCGACCTCACCAATGCACTGATCAAAGGCTCCACTGCTCAGAAATGTCCCGAACACAGCCAAACAAGGAGGAAAGAGAGAATACAAGCAGAGGGCTGCAGGGTCTCTATAGATACAGACACCACCACACACTTCTAGTGGGTCATAAGTGATGACTGAGAAGAATCGTATTTTTATTAGCATAGTATGAGCCCTTCATATCTACATGGTGAGCGGGTCCTCTTCATGCAGTGCACCATGCTGCTCTGCCATATTTCTTTCGCCGTCTGACTTCAGTTCCCCTAACGTGGCATTATTATGATAAGGATGGCATCTGAGAGAGGCCAACAGTGTTACCACGCCACGGTTTTGCACTTGGAGGCTCATGTTGCCACAGTCTTGGTAAGGGAAGAGTGAGCGGAGGGGTACGCAGCTGAATACAACCTGCAACCACACCACACCACTAAATCCTATGCATTGTCCCTTTAAGAGATCCCTTCCTTACATGATTCCACAGCCTGAAGTCTGAAAAATAGCTTGTAAAGTTCAGCTTGAGAATCACATATTTGTCACATAAAGGTTTACTGCCAGTGTTTTGTCCCAACATAAACCTACATACAACTAGTAGTATGTATACTTTAGCATGCAGCTTGATTTGTCAAGTCTCTGACTGCTAAAGCTTCATATTAACTCCAGAACAAGGACCGTAATACGAAAGGATGCCTTCATGGCCATTATGAGCAGCAGAACTCCCATCAGTGCTGCACAAGTGATGATCACTGTGGAAACCTTTTTTTCATACTAGTCAGGGGAGAATGGTTATTGACTATGTGCTGCAGATCTCTATGATCAGAATGAATGAATATGAAGAGCGAACGAGTGGATTTCCTTGCACCTCCTCATACCTCCACAGCTCCATCTCGAGCAGGGTCTGCCGTCTTGAGAATGTCGTCCACTGTCCACCACTGGTCCAGCAGGTACAAACCCACAGCAGTCATTGGGTCACTGGGAGAGAAGAGGGCCAGGATCTTCTGTTTGTCACTGGATCCATACAGAGGGACGAAGCCTACACTGGAAATGTCTATGGTGACCTGAGGACAGACACAAAATCACATAGTTGTCAACAACACCTCACTCCATGCATACGGCTTCAATGACACTGTTACTGAAATCAACTCTGCTAGTTTTGATCCACTGACACCATTGTTTCAACTGATAAAAGCCTAAACTTCCTCTATTCTGGGGTGTAGGCTAATGTGGACTTAGCTGTAACCTTTACAATAAAAAAAAAAAACATATTTCAACCAAATCTCTTAAATACAAGCATTAGTGTGGTGCTGCTCTGCTCATTGTCTTATTCCACTACACATGTAAATCCATAAATACAATACAGTAGGAACATTTCCTCTCCAGTGTAATCTTTCCAGGATTTTGAGTCCTAGTTGAACCTCCATGTTGCTTCCTTGCAGCGATTCTGACACGCTTGATACATCCGGACCCCGGCCCCGAGGTTTTGAGACACTACATTAAAGACACTCAGTGCTGCTCTTGCTGACATTTATGCAGAAGTGGGAGAACAATTTGATTGTTTACTTAAATGAAAGTATTTGCATCAATATATATTTAAAGTAAAAGTACTCATTATGCAGAATGGCCCATTTCATAGTAATATACATTATATTACTGGATTATGATCACTGATGCCTTGATCACTTAAATGTTGCAGCTGGTAAAGGTGGAGCTCATTTTAACTACTTTATTTACTGCTGGGTAGCTTAATCTATAATAATACAGACAACCTGTAAAGTCAATTAAGTTGGCAAATGAATGTAGTGGAGTAAAAGTATAAATTAGCCTAAAATGGAAATTCTCAAATAAAGTACAGTGCTTAAACTAATGTACTTGGTTACATTCCACCACTACTTTTATAACAGCACACTGGTCCAGTCAGGAGTGGGCCAGGACAGCGCCGGTCACCACCACAGACGTCCAGCGTGAGGTGTGTTTTACCTGGGTGGAGTCGGAGAGGGTGAGGTGTTCAGGAGAATCAGGGTTGCTGTAGAGGAGGTTGTTCATGTAGTTGTGGGCCAGCCGTTCCAGCTCTGTATGGCTAACATCAGCCAGGAGGTCCACAGGGAACTTCATCCCTACACAACACACAGCAGTGGGAAGGAGCAGTCAGCCATTACTGTCATCACAGAGGATACACCTAAAAACTAAGGCTGCCATTCCACTCAAATATTTAAGTGTGATAAATCGCATGATTGCCGCAAAATAATTAAACATTTTTTATATTAGTAAATTATTATTAACCATAAATAAAGCCCCCTCTTGTCACTGAAGTTATATTTTGTTGGTATGTTGATATTTTACTTTTAAAGTAAAATGCAGCACTTGTTTGCATAACTGACTGCAGTAATTAACGAACCTTCAGTCTCCTCAGAAATACCCAGCCCAGATAAACCCACAGCGCCCCCCGTCCCAGCACACGGCCTCCAAACCAAACAGCAGTCTGGTCACTTCAGACGGACCGACTCAACCTGTGGCCGTGGTAATCTGATCCAATCCACCCGCCACAACAAATCCGTTAATCCCCAGTGATCTCTGCTGAGACTAATAAGCTGTGAAAGTTACTGTACAAAGTTAGCTTTAGTGAGGATAAGAAGCCAAGTTTAGTTTCTTCTTACTATTTATTTTTATTATTACTATTGGGGTACACAGACAGAAGTGTTTTGATAGATTAACATTCAGTGATTGAGCACCTGAAGCTAACATGGCTAGTGTCAATGTCCTGTCAAACCAGCAAAATATCAACTATGGCTTTCATAACCAAACTCACACCTGAAATGAGACAGGTAGACACATGCTGAGAAAACTCAAAGTCTGTTTGAAATGAACAGCAAAACAAGTCGGTCTCTTTAACTGGAGGTAAAATACAGACAGAGCTAATTCGACACGATACCGTTTTAAATTAACAGCATGACTAAATAACTGAAGACTGGCTATCAAACCAAACGTACTCCGATCATCTCAGTGAGCGTAAGAATCAACGGATGTGCACACTGAAACACAGCCACACAGTGCAGCGACACCGCCTCATCACATGAGGCCTGTCTTTTCTAAAGCTGCACACATCCACAGTGAACTACTGTGGATGCAAACAGAGCTGCAGCTGGATCTGGATCACGACAGGAAAGCTGAGGGTGTGTTTGTGATGCCTTTTCATTAGCATCAATTATTGTTAAACATGTCAACTGTTTGAATAGGGAAGTCCTTAAGAAAGGTGTCAAAAACCACTAAGTTCACAAGGCTGGCATGTAGACCCAGTTTGTGATTTGGCTCAGGAGTGGGTGATGGGGTGCTGGACTATAATGGTTCAGGCCTGTGCAACAATCACTGTGTTTGCAACACTTGACATTTGCCAGTCAGCTTGCTGCAACAAGTCATTAAATAGTTTTGGTGAAATGAAATAGTTTGAGCAGGGTTTAAGTAGTCTGAAATCAAACCTGGAAGCTCTTCTGCATACATGAATAAATGAACTAGCTGGATTCAACTGTTGACAATCTGACATGCATCTGGATTGATCAGTAAGTAATAAAATACTAATAAAAGGGCCAGTGTGTAGCATTTAGGCGGATCTACTGGCAGTTTTCATTGGTGTATAATCACCTAAAAATAAGTATTTTATATTGCTGTGAAAACATTCAGACAACTGGATTTATTCAAGTTTCTCACCAAAAACTACATTTTGCAAGATTACATCTGAACACTTCATGGTAGCGTTAAAATTTACCTTCACCCAATCTCATTTTTACTGAATAGAACTAAATGCATCATAATTTAAATCAATGGCACCAGTTTGGTATTAACTTGGTAATGAAGTATTGGTTCTCGTGACATCCGTACTTCAACCAACGACGAGTAAAAGATAAACAAACACTGAACTAGCTTGGCGACCTTTCCAGCCCCCCAAACACAGTACCGAAATCTTACTATATTACATTACACAGTAGCTTCAGGGGCTGCAGGGTGGAGCTGGGGAAGGACTGGCCAAACAGGAGGGCTTTGATTGTTTTCCAACATATGCACACACACCGTCCCCTACAAACACACACTCCTTCACAAGGCTTTAACAACTGTCTGATCACACATGCTGACAGGACTACATGCATGAACACATGTTCACTCCATGTTTTGCTCCACATTCCTGAGTGTGAGAGTGTTGAACACAACTCACCACGGTCCTGGTGATAAACACAGAAATAAAGACCTGATGAATCAGCGTGAGCTACCAGCAGGACCAGTTTGCTCTGCATGTAAACTAACGCGGGTGGAGGTGTCGATGTCTACACATGCCAACATGCCAACAACATCAAAACAACCTGGAGGCATAATCTCAACCTCATTCAGAGAGCGGCTGCTTTTTGCGCCTCTTTCCTTTCCCACTCAGATTAACATACAGCTCCCTGGGACTCTGCGCCTTAGTGTTAAAAGTAACTTCCTCTACAAATAACAGAAGCTAGCACAGAAACACACACAGTCCAGATATTACATTACTGACTTTTAAAGGGCACTGCAGGAAACTCAACAGTGGACATTCCTTGAGGAGGTTTGTACGTCAGATAGGCTGTTAAACTAAGCAGCCTCCATCCCCAGCACATCATACATCTGATAACACCACATCATACATCTGATAACACCACATCATACATCTGATAACAACACATCATGCATCTGATAACACCACATCATACATCTGATAAAACCACGTCATACATCTGATAACACCACATCATACATCTGATAACACCACATCATACATCTGATAACACCACGTCATACATCTGATAACACCACATCATACATCTGATAACACCACGTCATACATCTGATAACACCACATCATACATCTGATAACACCACATCATACATCTGATAACACCACATCATACATCTGATAACACCACATCATACATCTGATAACACCACATCATACATCTGATAACACCACGTCATACATCTGATAACACCACATCATACATCTGATAACACCACATCATACATCTGATAACACCACGTCATACATCTGATAACAACACGTCATACATCTGATAACAACACATCATACATCTGATAACACCACGTCATACATCTGATAACACCACATCATACATCTGATAACACCACGTCATACATCTGATAACACCACATCATACATCTGATAACACCACGTCATACATCTGATAACACCACGTCATACATCTGATAACAACACATCATACATCTGATAACACCACATCATACATCTGATAACACCACGTCATACATCTGATAACAACACATCATACATCTGATAACAACACATCATACATCTGATAACACCACATCATACATCTGATAACAACACATCATACATCTGATAACACCACATCATACATCTGATAACAACACATCATACATCTGATAACACCACATCATACATCTGATAACACCACGTCATACATCTGATAACAACACATCATACATCTGATAACAACACATCATACATCCCGCTGTACTGTGTCTACTGTGTCTTATCAGATCCGATACCAGAGTTTAATCAATGAGCTGTATGTCTCACTGTGTGGAAGTAACTGGGATCACTCTTTAGACAGGCGTCTATATGGGACGCGCCTTTAATTCCTTTTGCACCAAAAGTCATGCTCAGCTAAGATGAGAAATACTATCAGACTGATCATCTAAAACAGAATGAATATTACTTGTATTAAAAATGAGGCAGGACACCTCTCTTTATCCTGTTAAAACTATTTGTCTCTTTTGTTTACCGCTGTACTGAACAGTCTGAAGCTTAACAACATTGACTTTCTGAGCATTATTATGAATAAATTTTAGAAACACTGCATGCCTTCTCATTCTTTCTATCCGTCTCTTTGAGACACACAAACAACACATCGCTCAGCGTCTCTGTAATTGACTCAGTCTTCAGTCTAAAAGTCAACATTTATTGAAAAAAATTCAATGTAATCATTTCCAAAATTCATAACATGCTTCCATTAAATGAAGCTCTCTGCTTCAGTCCATATTTGTTGGCGTCTAGCCTTTCAAAACACAAAGGGAGGCAGCACCATCAATCTGAATGAATTACAGTTTGGTTCTCATGGTTTCTGAAACAAATGAACTGGACAATTTAATTGTGGTGTATCTAACCGATCTAATGATGTGTATGTTGACAAAGGTTACCCAGCATTTAACTGAGACCTGTGTTTATTTGTCAAAACGTGTCCCCACACCCAGCGAATAAACTCAGCATCCAACTGGGGCTCTGCATTTAATTGAAGTTTTGCAGTAACTTCGCATCAAGTCTGAAACAGGGAAATACAGTTGCTCGCGGGTTAAAAACACACCCGTGGCCTATTCACGGCAGTCCATACACTCCGGTGTTGGCTGTTCTTTTACATGCCCACTACCCACAATTCTGCACAAAATATTCGCCATTGTGTTGGAGGAGCAAACAAACATCCTATCGGCATTGAGATTGCAAGATTGATTGTTTATTACTCTGAAATACTGCTATTTTCTTCGGTGCCAGTGCATAACTATAGTAAAGTGTAGTGCAGGGACCTGCAATTTGACCATTTCCAGGACAGAACTATCCAATCAGCTGCAGCTCCTACAGATGTGGATGACAGTGTATTTATTTAATAAAAATCCAACAGAGGCCACATGCACAGACCCACATCCATTATGTATTATGCCCCCTGTCCCGTCATGACTGACACACACACACACACACACACACACACACACACACACACACTGTCACTGAGCATCACCAGCCAAGCAGAAAGTCCAGTCAGTCTTTTGTGAGGCTGAGAGAGAGAGAGACAACAGACCTGGCTGCTGACTGTGTGTTGTGTGTTGCTGCATGCATGGCTGTGGTGAAAGCAGGCCCAGTACTCCCTCGGGCCAGGGAGTAGACAATACCACAGAGGCACCCATTAACCAGACACTTCGCTCTTGCTATCTCTTCAACAGCTCTACATGGGTGCCTGGTTGCTCAACATGTTTGGGCACCAACATTGCTCAACAAAATTTACTCAAACTGCTTCAGTTACAGCAATAAAACGGTGGAATCCCTACAAATAGCAGAGTACTGTTGAAGAGGGTCATGTTGTCTCAGCAGCTGTCGGACGGCTCTTTGCCTCGTCTCTTCCCTCGCTGCTGCCTGCTGCTCTGTATCCGGTCTGAGAGCGTGACCAGCCGGGCGACTCAGTAGCTGATAACCACTAGGTTCCTGTTCATTTTAAAGTGGATGTTTGTGCTGTGATATTCAAACCAACCATCCATCAACAGGGAATAAAAGCCTCCTGTCTACAGACCGGCTCATAGCGGGTCAGCCTGGCTGGCGAGGTAGCGCCACCAGCAAGTGCTGGCTGGCTCTCACAGCAGTTTCTGAAGCTTCGCAACTCCAAAAACACTGGAGCAAATTTCAATTCACCATCAATTTTTGCAAAATAGCTCATAGAGCGCTTGAGTCCCAGCCCTTCCGGTGGAGCCCGTGGGACCTTATATCAGAAAAAATATGAACAGTAGTCAACGGAGGGAGAGAGATATTGTTTTGATCCTGTTTAAATTGAACCATGAATCACACAGATGATATTTGTCAATTTAAAACATATTTTTCCAAGTGAAGAATGTCAGTTTGTCGTAGTATCATCTAGTTTTGCGTGAAACCGCTCAGTGAACCACATCTCTCATCTTGGACAATATACATCACCAGCACTAGCTGGCTAACGTAGCTACAGTCTGTTCAACACACAGATGAACCGGTATCTGACCTGATGTGTTTATCAGTGACTCCTGGTGGTTTTATCAGACCTGTAGCTGGTGTGACTTCATCCCAGAAGGAAACACAGACGTCGTAGTTTCATAGATAGACGTCACTACGCGACTTTTAGTTGTGTCGTCTTTGTAATTCGGTATTTTCACATCCTGTATTTTCCAGTGGGCGAGGTAGACTGCTTCATACAGGAGATTTGTTCCAAATCTTCTACATCTGGGTATTTCTAAAGGTTGGGGGACAAATCCTGTGTATCACAATTTTTTTAACAATCTTGAAATTGATTTTTTAACGCCAAAATTGATATATTTGCTTCATTTGAGTCTATGCAGAGGTAGGTACTGCTTTTATTGTAGTAATGTGAGTGACGTGACGTCATCCGTGTCCATCAAAAGGAGGTCTGGCTCCATCTGTTCAGACACTCCGGGAAGCTGACTGACATTCTTCTGGATCCACTTTCTCACACAATTATGTTTACATTACATGCATTACTTTTTGTCATATGGATTGCCTATGTTGTGTTTTCATTATGTTGTTACTCTGTGCACGTAACATCTATTACACATCGGTCCATCCTGGAACGGGACGGTGAGGTTTCTTCCATTGTTTTCTTTTTTCCCTGTTAAAAGAGTCTGTTTTTTTTTTTGGTAAGGGTTTTTTCTTATCCGGTGAGACGGTCACAGTGTGAAGAACAGAGGGTGTCATATCCTGTACAGGCTGTAAAGCCTCCTGAGGCGAAACTGTGATTTGTGATTTTGAGACATACAAATAAAATAGATTTGACTTGACAATCAAAATAAACCAGTCGGCTGAAACAAAAGGGTGAAAAAAGCAGATGGTCTGCGTGGATACAACCTCCCATTTTAAATCCAAGCAGAGCTAGACATCACGACTAAAGCTGCAAGCTAACTCCGTCACGGACGGGAAACGTCATCGTACGGCGGTAACGTGCGGTCCGGCCGCCCGTCGCTCTCGTCTCCGTGGTCCGACGGGCCGACGCTACGACTGTAGAGCTCCATATACTGACATTTATGTTAAATGCATTCAGACGGCCCCGATGGAGCTGACCATGGATGGATAAAGAGAACGGCGCTGACGGAGAGCTAGAGACCACCTTGGAGGAGTTAGAGGAAGTAGACACCTGGGACTACGGCCGCTTTTCAAAATAAGGTGTTAACAAAGGGAACTGGGTCTACAAAATACATCTATGGAAATAAGATTGATTGGATTATATATTCAGCAGAAATATAAAACATTACATGTCCTTCATAATTTAAAAAGAAAATACCACTAATTTGTGAGGGAAATGTTTTTTTATTTGATTTTCAGGTTGCTGAATTAAAAAATGTTATAAATAATTCCTGACAGTGATCCTGATATATTTGACTTCAGGACATCTCTGACTACATACATGCTGAAAATCAAACATTTTTACTGGATTCATTGAGAGATTTCACGAAGTAAAAGTCCCTACAAGTGTCTGATTTCACTTTTACCCCCCATGGTCTGGAGTTTAAAAAGTTTTTATTAAAAATCACAACAAATACTAATACAAAATTGCACTAGATATGGACTCAACACCCAAGTGCTGTGATAGTATCAGGAGATAGGTGAATCGTCCCAGCTCTGATCTTTTTGGCATACTGTAGATTTTGCTAGTGTTCACATACTACATGTTACACCTTGGCCAGATGATAGATAGATAGACAGATAGATAGATAGATAGATAGATAGATGGATGGATGGATGGATAGATAGATAGATAGATAGATAGATAGATAGATAGATAGATAGACAGACAGACAGACAGACAGACAGACAGATAGATAGATAGATAGATAGATAGATAGATGGATAGATAGATAGACAGACAGACCGATAGATAGATAGATAAATAGACAGATAGATAGATAGATAGATAGATAGATATTGGACTAATATGAGGTTTTGACTGCAGCCTGTTTACAGAGGTGTTTCCAAAGTTAACGGAGCAGTTTGGCCTTTAACATGTTGGTCTTTACCATCCTGCTTGCAGCCTAAGGCTACTACTGGCCCTTTCTACTGGACACAGACCTGCTGTGTGAAAACAGAGGAGGACATTTTGAAGCCCCACAGAGAAGAACAACCCGACACAGGTACTTCAGGTACACGATGTTCTGATAACAATGTGAAAAGGCTGCGCAGTGTGCCTCGTCCTTCTTACAGCCAACATGCACAGCGCAAACACACAAAGCTGACTCTCATGGAACTGGGTGAAGGACAGGGTCTGCACAAAACCGCTGAGTGCGCACTTTATCATGTTACTGACGCACAAACCTCACAACAACCGCAAAAAGTCTTCAGGACGGTAGTCAGCAGAACTAAGTAAAACCGCGCGTAAAATGGTACAAAGAGTTCCTCAGTCACGGTAAGA
Organism: Pterois miles; assembly: GCA_947000775.1. Classification (NCBI taxonomy): domain Eukaryota; kingdom Metazoa; phylum Chordata; class Actinopteri; order Perciformes; family Scorpaenidae; genus Pterois; species Pterois miles. Next base: position 2,736,919 of record CAMQGK010000058.1, on the reverse strand, counting down.
CTGGGACAAGAGAGGGGGAAGGGGTGTGGGTGTGTGTTTGTGTGTGTGTTTGTGTGTGTGTGTGGGGTGGGTGTGTGCTCTCAGCAGGCACGCTGTTGGTGACGAAGACTCCCCCTCTGCCCCAACAGCAAACAGGAGCGTAAAAACTAACTTTTCAGCAGATTGCAGACGCGTAAACTCACCACTAAGTATTAAACGCTACAAGTCGGATCCATTTAACTCATAATGAAAATGATGCTAAAGGTTTCCAAAGCTTCCAGTGAGTCTTTGTGTGTGACAGTGTTCAAGACCACACAAATAAAACTAGTAGGTTACGCAACAAATCTTAGCCAGAAGCCTGAAATATTTGGGAAACAAAGTATTTCTACACTTGTTAAACGCAGTTTAAGGTCAGCATGGTGCGCACTGAGCGGTGGGAAGGTTGGCTATGGAGCAGCAGCTTCATGGTCGGATACGATGTTTGTATTCAGAACATTTTGTTCCCGATAAAAACTCAAAGAATCGTGTTGGGAGAGTCTCCTCCAGCCAGCTGTCTGCAGCAGCGGTGCTTTCCAGCGCTGCCCGCGTCCACGCTGCGTGGACTCGCGACAGTCTAGATTTAATACCTGCCTGGTTTCCACTCCAGCAGATGCCGCGATCGGCCTCGTTTCTGTCTCTGAATTCAATAAGTGCACAGAGAACAAACCCAGCGCGCGCACACACACACACACTCACACACAGACCCGAGCCGAGCCGAGCCGAGCCGCTGGAAAACACACGCACTCACCTGTATTCTTCACAGGACGCGTTTCTTTTCCTTTAAAAGTCTCACGGTTCAATTTAAATTCCGTAAACACGAGTATGGTTTCTTGTGTTGTTAGGTACGACACCCAGTGCGCATGCTCAGCTCGAACCACCAATCCCGTGCGGCTGCTTTATATAACTAAACTATAATCCAGCCTAACCCCGAATAATCCCAAACTCACTGATCTGTCACTTCAGCACCTCTGACTCAAAGGAGAGAAAGGAGGGTCCACAGAAAGGAGGTTTGGTGATCACAGATAGATAGATAGACAGACAGATAGACAGACAGATAGATAGACAGATGGACAGACAGACAGACAGACAGACAGATAGATAGATGTACTTTATTGATCACAAACTGGGAAATGATTGCGTTACAGCAGCAGTTTATCCAAACAGTACAAAAAATGTACATATATGTAAATAATACTGGAACACACTATAAATATACCCGACTGCTATCATAAAGAATCTAAATCACAAACATAAAATAACCCACTATGCACAATAGCAAAGTCTGCAAGTTACAATATTTTGTTCTTTAATTTAAAAAATCTACTGTGTTTATTAATGCAATAAAATACATATACATATTTTTGTTTTTATATGGAAAATCTTAACTGTGACATTTTTTATATGGAAAATAGACTACTTTGTCAAATCATTGAAATTTATAAAAGAATCAGAATCATCTTTATTGAAAGAAATCATACTACTGAAAAACTCTGAAGATGACCTTTTGTAATAAAATATAAGTAGTCACTGACCAGGATGTGCCTAACGCTGATGTGGTGATAACTATCTATATAAACTCATGTTGTGTGGACAAACTGTTTTCAAGCCAAATATGACTGAATACTCGGTAACTATAAAATGATGTGCAAAACATCTAGAATATTTCAATTTGATGGAATGGTGCAGCCATAAATGGAGTGTACATTTGAATATTTCATTCAGTGTAAATTCAACATTTCCCTCTGAAATACAGTAGAGTGGAAGTATAAAGGAAGGTAGACTAGTACTTGAGTAAATGTACAAAGTTACATCAGGCTGTCATGTCGTTTTTTACTCTTTTCCCACGTCAAACATGGTGGCTATAAGCACACTAGCCTTTCATCATTTCCTGATCACTGATCAAAAGTCGTTAATCAATCAGTCCCTTCTAGTCTGATATCATCACTCACTGTCTAAGTGAACTGGTCACTGTCAGATAGACTATCCTGAAACACTTCTTACAGGCTGCATTTCAGTTTCCAGGCCAGTTATCTGTTTGATGTGATGGAAGAAGTCCTTTAGATGCAAAGAAGCAAATCCACATTTCCAAGTGTCCTGCATTGATTATTTGGTTTAACCATAAACTACCTGCATATCTAAAAATACCTCCAGGGGTAGATGAGAGATGAAGTTATGAACCAAGAACAACTGTCAGGTAAATGTAGTGGAGTGAGAATTACAATATTTCCCAATGAAAGGTTGAGCGTTAAAATCATATACAAACCAAATAATGTATGTAAATATATATGAGGGAAGAAGTTATTACAAATACTCAAGAAATACGCTTTGCCATTTGATTTACACACTGAGAACAGGAAGCTACCGTGCTAGGAGCTGGTCAGGGTCTCAGTCCTCAATCCCTGGAGGTGTGTCTAACAGATCACATCCGCTGGATGCAATACACCAGAACCCAGAGTGAGATGACTCTTGGCTTTGATATGGGTGTTGAAGACCTGAATATAATTAGTACCACTAAATTTAATCAGGTGCTCCAACGCTGCCATAACAGCTGAGTGAGGGTTTGGGCAAAAAAAAAAAGTTGTTTTATGACACAAATGAGCCCTTGTTTGTTCTCAAATCACGACCTGGAGATTGATTACAACTCAAATTTATTTGGTAAACATTCAATAATGAAAATGTTGTTGCCCAAACCTGACAGCACTATGCAGCCACATACTGTCCCAGACCTGGAGCGACCTGGAGCGACCTGGAGCACTCAGTCACTCTCATTCCTCTCCCTTACATCATGTTCATAACACTCTTAGTTATGGCCACGTATCCTGTAAATCTCCAAATGGTAAACACGACAAATGAAGCCTAATTTTTCAACTTGTGTCTGGTGTCACACACACACAGTATGAATGATAAATAGATATGGTATAACTCACTTTCTATAATCTAATTCTATCAATAGCTGTGCAAAGCAGCACAAACTCTAACAGTGATAAGTAACATACAAGAGTAAGCTTACTCCAAAAAACACAAACTTACATTACTGTATATGTTATGGTCTGGGCTTTTTATGATTAAATTTAAAACAATTACATTAATATTACATATCAAGAATGAGACAACAACAACTCTCACAATATAGTCATCACATGTTACATATCTAACAGAGAAAGGTTAACTAAGTTAGTGGCAACACAACCAGAAGGCCTATGGTGTGGAAGAACTGGACGGGTCTGCACAGGGCCCCGACCCCGGCCCCATCCAACACCTTTGCACAAAATAATAGAGAAAGCTGATCTGATAACATATATGCTTCCCGGTTATAATACAATGATGTAGCTGAGCTGCTTCTTTAATGTGAGCTTGTTGTCATTTTGAAGTTAATATGCAAACATTGTGCATGTCTTTACTTCCAGTAGGAGGCACTGTCCTCTCAAAAGTCTCTGGACCAGTTGAGGAACCAGCAGAGCACAATCAGCAAACAAATGAAATGAACACTAACGCTTAGTTGTGTGAAGATTTCTCAAAGACACAGTGATGTTGATCAAGATGTGAGCCGTATGTTAGTGTAGAGTAGCAACAGTTTTTATTTTATTTATTTGTTTCACTCATAAAAAACATGAAATATAAAGTATGTGTGAGGGGGCGGCAGCAACCTGTACTGGGTTATATAAAACCTAACACAAACAAATACCAATATCAATCCCAGACCAAAGCACCTTCTAAATGTTAGTTTTCAAGATCGTAGTTTCTAAGAGTTATATTATGGCACAGAGGAATCCACTGAATGTACTTCTCCATTCCACCATATAAATCCACAAACACTGACCACAGTATGTTTATACAGAGCTCAGTAGTTTACTGTATGCACACGGTGCAAAGCCATACTGCTTGAACAGAGAAAAACAATCAGACAAAGAGGAAGTCCTACAATCCTCAGCCGACGGAGGGGGCACACGCAAAACCTGAAAGCATAAAGCTCTCAGATCAGGAACCTGAACAGCTGAAAGAGGAGGTGTCCCGAGCACATCTTTTAAGCTCAGATGGAGATAATTCAACTTATGTCATTTCACAATTAATATAATGGTGTTCAAATTAGTCTTCATATACTGTCAAACCTGCAAACCAACACTACAAATGAATATTCACTGTGCTGTGTCCAGTTATTTAAACTGTGGATCCTGCATCTGCTGAAGCTTGTGTTAGGCGGATCGGTGGTGGACCAGAGGTGGAGCACAGAGACTTGTTGGACCACTTCGGGGAGTGGTCTGAGAGGAACCAACTATACTCCTGAATGTGGTCTAGACCAAGGAGATGCTGGATTTTTAGAAGAACCAGGGTCCGTTGAATAACATCCAAGAAATGGAAATGAAAAATATAGTGACCATACAGCAGACTGGCACATACGGGTACTTTACAAACTGTCAAGGCCGCGCCCCTTTTTGGGGGATAGAAAACCGAAGATCCAGATATTTCTTATCTGGGCATCTACACATATTTGATTGAATCACATTAGGCTAGTTGTTGTCTGTAAGTAACCAACCTCTAGACTGTAGGCTGAGATTTAGTTGGCGACGACGCTGCTTTACTGTGTGACTGCGCTCCAGCAGCTGTCCATCAGTAGTAACTGTCACCAGCATCATTTAGCCATTTAACACACTGACAGTGAGCCTCAGATCTCAGTGTGAAAACACTGGTTAACCTGCTACACAGCAGCTTTTCAGCATTTTGCTGTTTCACTCTTTATGTGACCCAAAAGGCACACCTTCACAGCTAACATGGATAAAGATCATGGCAACTTAAGCTATGCACATAGTACAGATAAGACGTCCTGTATGTGGACTGGTTCAGGCAGACAGCTTGACTGATGCCACATCCTGGATCAGGTGACACATCAGCTGAGTATACAGACATCACTGTGGTGTGTTTAATCTGCTACCTGGTCACGTTCCACTCCGTAACCTCCAAGGCATTTACCCAGGAGCTGTGTTTCCTTATGGTTTCCAAGGTTGCAGAGGTCATGACCTGCTCTGGCCTTTGTTGGTATTAAAGTCAGTCTGTTTGTCTAACCTCCCTCTGGAGGATGTAGTCTGAGCCACTGCTGAGCTGTACAAACAGGTGTTATTTAGCATATTTAAGCACAGATATACTGTAAACGGGGTGGACAAAATAACAGAAACATCAGATCATATTTGTAACACATCCATTTTTTTAAACAGCTTATTCTGTACAGTGTTGCTGGGGAAATATCCCAGCATGCATTGAGTGTATAGTACAAGTTTTTAAAGGGGAACTCCACTGATTTCATCAGGAGGAGTGTTATCCAGCCTGGGAAAACAGAGGGTTTCCAAAATTTGAAAAAAAAAAGATCTGGGTTATCTCGGTTTTGGCGAGAGACTTTGAACAAAGCGTCTGCATGGAGGTGTGGGGTTTGAACGAAACGGGCATTCAGGAGGCAGGAGGATCAAATGAAAGATGCTATGAAGTTGCATTATGGGAAGTGTAGGATCATCATACTTTATGGAAGTCCAATTCACTGAACATTCCCTTTCTGTATTCCCAACCCCTGTGAGATGGTTCAGTCTCATTGGGGTGGGGCCAAAAGGGGGGTATATAAAGACCTGCAGGGGGGCTTTTTAGCCATCATTTTTATTTTTAATTTTGCCTTAAACCACCCTCTCTCAAGCACACACTATGTACACCTTGACCAGTGGCTTTTTCATTTTATGTATATTTTCTTATGTTTTTAGCCAGTTTTATTTTATTCATATTAAAAACAACAAAAACTGCTCCACTGGCCAGGCAATGAGACATGCTGCCTCTAAACCAAGTGGGCTCATCCATCTCCTCCCTCCGTCACTTATGAATAGAAAAGCTAGAAGAGCAATCTGCCAGGCTCCTACCAGATCTACTTCTACAAACGTGGCGGGGACAGTAAGTTGGACGTAGACTAGCGGACGCCACCACCCAGGACTTGCACCCCAGGAAACACCAACCTTGAATACTTTTCCGGTAAATGGAAAAGGCACAGATTCATTACTGATGAGGCAAGAAACATTTGCAAAATAAGTTAAATATTTTATTAGAATTAAAGTAAATGCACTAAATAAGAGGAGTCTGGAGCTGTAGGGAAAGAAATGAATTAACAAATTAATTAAACAAACTAATACTTAAAAGTATTCTGTATTTTAACAATATCTAAGAAGGCCTTATATGAAATTTAAAATCTAATGTGACCTTAAAATATTACAGCTGCCAGTTCATAGTTAAACTAAGCTGAGGCCACAGTTGGAGAAGCAGATACCACTTAACTCACCTTGGGTGCAACACAGCAACCGTCAGTAAAACTATGGTGCAGACTGTTTGCATCCCAGTGCTCTAAACTCACCATGGTACCCAGAATCCCAACAAAGTGACCCAGTTTCTGACAGAAAACTACTAAAACAAAATATTACACTACTAAACAGAGTGAACACAAACCATCCAGTTGGTTAAAAGGCAAAAAGCAAATGGCCAAAGCTAAAACTCAAATCAACAAAGTATAAACCAACTAAAACCAAACTAATGAACTATTATTATAAATATTTAAAGGGACAAAACAATGAGTATAAATAAGGAGGCAGAAAGAGCAGCTGTGTTATTTTAGGTCAGCATAAAATAAAATATTAACAGGGTTAATAACACTGCAACTTAACACTACAGCACTAAATCCTGAGCCACCATGGGGCCTCACAAATAATCTCATCAGAAGCAGTGGAACCACCAACCAGGGAGAGGCAAGTGTCACATGGTCACAGGTAAAACCAGAAAAAGCAAACATCTCACTGAACACATGACTTAAAAGACAAATAGTTTAAAACAGCAGTTTCACACACCTGCTGCAACACTACAACAGCATGCCAGGTAGAAGCAAGAAGACCTAACACGCCCCTGGTCCCTTATATAACCTGACCCGAGGAGCCTGCGTCCAAAAACTGCAGATATTAGGGGAACCCAAAAAAATACGCTACCCATGAAAAAATGGCTCCTTACCACACAGGCATTACCTGGTGGGGAGTTGTTGTTATTGTTGTTATTGTTGTTGTAATGAAGAATGTACAGCTTGTACTGAAGTTGTGTTATTTCAGTTATTTTTCATTTTATTTGCTTATTAAGTTGCCCGGGACTTTTTGTCTTCTCCTTTGTTCATTGTGATTCTTGGTTAATAAAACCACGCCCTGCTTTCTGCAGCCTGAACCATTCGTCAATCCAGTTTCTGCTCTACTCCTCCAGCGGCAGACAGCCACACAAAAATCCCTTTTTAATGTGGAATTAATCCTAGTAATGCTTCATAGGAGTAAATGGGCAGAGAGCGTACAGGCATCTGGGCCGAATGAAACGATTGATCAGGCTTATTACAGTCCGGTCCCAGCCACAGACAACACTTTTTTTTAATTGATTTATTGATTCCTGTCAGGATGCTGTGAGCATTTCAACTACAGTAATATTAAAAGAAAAATGTATTTGATCAGCTTTAACAATCTCACCTTTAAAGGAACTATGAACATAGTTGAGGAGGTATGAAAGCTCTCTTTTTCATTCATCACACAGTGACTTTCTCTCTTTTTCACTCATCACACAGTGACTTTCATTTTGACCAGTCTTCAGACGTGGTCATTCGGACACTTTTGCCCTTAAAGCTGCAGTAGGCAGAACGTTTTTGGCATCACTGGGCAAAAAAAATCCACAATAACCTTTCAGCATAATAACCTTTCTGAGAGAAAACTAGACTTCTGCACCTCCTCATGGCTCTGTTTTCAGGATTTAGAAAATCTGGCCTGTGACGGGAGACTTGACCAATCACAGGTCATTTCAAAGAGAGAGCGTTCCTATTGGCTGTTCATTCATCGGAGGCAGCTGTCAATCACTAACAAACTCCAACCACACAGTCAAACCAGGCAGCGCTGATCAAATCTGAATCAATATTCTCTTACTGTGATGACTGTTTCTCTCCTCAGATGTTTTCAGAAACCTCTTATAGTTACTGTTCAGCTGTAAAATGAGGAAGTTTGCTCCAGCTGGTGGGCGGTGCTTGGTATTTCCTCTGCTGACCCCAACATGGCTGCCAGGTCAGAAACACTGGAGGACACAGAGCACGTGATTTTCTTCAGATTACTTGTCTCATGCTCAGCTGTCAGGATATAGTGACCATTTATATGTATTTAATCATATTTGCTCCATTTCTACACACTGCAGCTTTAATGTGATCAAATCACACTTTGTGCCAACAAGTTAGATGGAAGCATACTGTACCTCAGTCTTAACTCATTTCACTGAAGGTCAAAGCTTCATCCTCTGTGGACCATGAATACCACAGTCACATTCTGGAGTCAATCAGCTGTTGTAAAGTTGTTGGATGGGTGAACCAGCTGACCGGCATTTAAATGAGGAAGTTGGCCATGTGATTGAATTTGATCAAATCAGTAAAGCTTAACATTGACCCATCCTAGTGTTTTGGTATCAAGTTGTCTTAACTTACTAAACCAATCAGTCTTTTAGGAAAACAGGCCATTTGTATCCCAGAAGTCTCTTACTGCTCAGCAGCCAAGTGAAGAGTGTTTGAGAAAAGTTATCACTAACAGTACTCTGTTATTCCAGGCAATTACCTCATGTAGTGAGGTGTTGGTTGGAACCGGCGGCTGTCTGCACAGACAAGGCCTCCATTATGTTTAGAGAACTGTGCTCCTTGGGCAGTTTTTTCACTGGCCATCAGTTATAAAGCTGGCTTTTCATGCTAATGAAAACATGAGGTCCATATCTGTTAGGACGAATGAGTAACAAGTGACTGGCTTGCAGGGAGCAAAAGGAGAGGGTAGGTCACTGCAAATTCACTGTGATTAGAGACGTTTTCTCAATGTCAGCACACCGCGTTTCTGTAGCTGGCCAGTAACATCCAGATGGATTAAAATGAGTGAGGCAGATGTAAAGGATAACCCTTGGTGTTTACTTTTGAAACTGAACAGTTGTCTGAAACTCACACTTTCCTTGTATCTTACATTCACATACTTATTTGTTTGCTCAGGTTGTGTGCTCAAGCAGATATTTGCATTGAGGTGAGAGTGGTAGAGTGGCAACAGAGAGCGAAGGAGAGGGGTGTAAGTGTTAGCCCGAGGCAGAAAGAGAGAAAGTGAAATTACCAGTAAACTGCTTCCTGGGAATGAAAAACACATTTTGTTCATCCCTGCATAATGCTGAAAGTATTTTCTTGTGGAAAATGCAGGCAGAGAGTGAGTGAGTCCAACACTTACAACACACCAAATCTCCAGACCGAGTTCTAAGGTTATAAAGCCATTAAACCAATGAGACAAGTTTCTGTTGGTTTTTGAGGCGTGCCTTATCTTAAGTAAACACTAACCTCTGACCATAAAGTCACAGTTAGAAAGGGCAGATTATTTACCACCTTCCCATCCCCCACACATCCCTGGATTCATAATCCTGCAGTTGGGTCCTGGTTTACTCCGCTGGAACAAAGACAGGCTGTTCGCCCAGAGCTACTCCTGGTCCATCTAGGTATGAGGCATCGTCACCACAGGAACTGGGCAGGACTGATGACAGTCTGTATTCGGATACATGCTGAGAGGCCCTTGATTGGGTCTAACCCTGGTCCATCTCCGAGAACACGCTCTTTATACTGCCAAATATAATGGCATTTTTACAAGTTACCTATATCTACAACTATAAATACAGCCAGCCTGTACTGTACTGTACTTTTAAGTTTTACAAAACAGCATGTTTACTTTGAAAGAAAGAACAACTGTCCTTTTCACTGCCTGCTCACTGTTTGGAGGATCAGACTACACCAGCCACAGCCTCACACTGAAACAGCTTCTCACCTTCTCTCACCTACTCTGCTTTTGTATATTACTAAACTGCAACGGCAACAACCAAGATGGGAACATAACCATCTGTGTGACACAAGTGTAGTTTACTGTATAGGTTGGTGAAGATTTTAGAAGAAGAAGAAGAGCAACAACAACCTTTATTAGTCCCACGAGGGGAAATTCAATTTTTACACTCTGTTGTTAACTTATGCACAGTACATGCAGACCCGAAACACACACATGCACAAACAGGACCAATATACATGCATGAGAGAGATGTCACATGTCAGAGTGAGGGGGCTGCTCCTGACAAGCGCCCCGAGCAGTTGGGGGTTTAGTGCCTTGCTCAGGTAAACTGGCACCTCTCCAGCAACCAGTTCACACTCAGTTCTTGGTCCATGCCGGGACTTGAACCGGTGACCCAACCGGATTCCCAAGCCAACTCCCTACAGACTGAGCTACTGCCGCCCCCTTTTAGAAACATCCTGACAGCAATCGATAAATCAAATGCTCTGTGGCTGCTGCAGGACTGTGACAGCCTGAATGTAATGATGGGACGCCTACTTGCCTACCTGCCAAGACAAGACTGTTGACTTGTTTTAAGTTACATAAAGCACTTAACTTACATCACATCAAGTTATGTACCCTATGTAACTGGACTATGTAATAAATACTTATCTTAACCCAAACCATGATGAAGTAGTTTTGTTGCCTAAACCTAAGTGACACCAAGTGATGCTAGCGGTCCTGACCAAGCGTCCGTATGTGACGAGTTGGAAACGAGAATGGTTTTACACAAATTTAGTGGAGATACAGAGAAGGAAATTATAGCTGCTTTGGTTAGTTTTAGTTTCTACAGTTAGTACTTTTTTGAATGACCTATCAGAGATCTGCAATAGGGAGTCAGACCAACAAACGAGCCAGAGACCGTCTGGTCAGTCGGCCGGTGTGTAAGCTCGGACAGAGGGGCTGCGAGTGGTGGGAGCTGTAACATGCTGAAGATGGTGCCTGAGGCCTGAGATGGAGACACTTTATCAGAGATTTCTTTAGATCTTCTTCAGATTTTTGCGACAGGAAAAACTCACATGGTGAATGGCAGATTGGACAGACTGGAAAGGAACGTAGATACGATATCCTGTTGGATATCTGTTTGAGCCGGCCAGCTGGACGAAGTCCTCTGGGTGAGTGGCCAATGATTTCATCTTTGCATAACAAACAATCTTGTGAACAGTGAGCCATAATGTAATTACTTTGAGTGGGGGAAGGTTGTTCTTGTGCTTTTAAAGCCAAAATCGCTAGAAAACAAATCACAAATTAAATGAGAACGTCCATGGGGGCATAAAAATCTTTTTGCTGAAACCGAATCATAAATTCACAGACTTGGAAGATGACACAGCACCTCTTTGGGGAAAGAGGTCTTAATGAGCCAGAGGAAAAGAAAGAAAGAAACAAAGAGCTCAGCTTGGACCCCGTCCAAAATACCAGACCAGAGGGAAAGAATGATGCTTATTGTTCATTGTATACCTGCAGATAGACAGACATGTAGGAGGGGGCACAGGTTTCCTATTCAAATTTCACCTGTCCTCTACAACCCCTCCACACCATAGAGCAGCCATGAATTGAGTTTATTGTGAGGAGCGGGGCAGTATGGACGAAGAGGGCAGACGGTGAGGCCGCTGGTGGTGACTGGCTGCTCCTTGTCCACTCCGGTGATCCCGACATTAGATTTGACACCAGACGTGTGTGCTGCTTACAACTGCTGCGAGCACTTTGATTATAACAGAGCATTAAGAATATCCATCAAGTCGCTGTGTTATAGATCTGCAGGGCTTTTTGTGATGATACTGTCATTACAGAAAAGAAGAATCTGTCCATTTTCAGTGACTTCAACAGCAGCTGAAAGAAACAACCTCACCATGAGATCCATTAGTAGTAGTAACTGTACTGGAGCTTCTGATCGTTTCACACGGTGTTACTCAGCAGACGGAGTTTTCGAGGAATTTCGGATGAGTCAGTTTTTTATTTTCTGGAGCACATTAAGGGCTTCTTGACCATGTTTCCTAAACAGGAAACACTTTGTGAGTGACTTAAAGGAGTACTCTAGTGCCTCCATGACGCAGCTTGATAGTGTATTTTCATTAGACCCTCAGTGCTGGTAAACATCCACGGCTTTCAAACGCCACGACTCCAGTTTGTAACACAGACTTCCTGTTATGGGTTTCTGGTTTCATCATCACCATGCTGACATGGTTTCTTTGGTAGACTTGACAAAGCTCCTCTGAGTAGTACTTCTTATGACTAGTAAAGTGATCTTGATGTGTAGAAATGGGTGGAGTGGCCCTTTAACTGTCTCTGCTACCTGTGACCCCATTTTCATTCATAAGGAGCTGGAGCCCGGAGGGAATACTGCACAATGTGAAACTCCAGTAGTCATTGTGTAATCAAAGCACATCGGCAGTCGGTTGTTTGCCCAATATATTTGCTTAGTTAATTAAATATTACGTTTGTGTACCCAGAACTCCCTCCTGGTGAAATTAAATCAATGAAACTGAAGTTGCTGAAATATACAGTATTAGTTGTGTATCCACACTAGTGACTGACTGTGAAATGTTAAAGCAGTTCAGCTCAACTCAGAGAGTTTTAGCCTCTTTCAGTTCATTGTTTTGGTTTGACACCTCACAGCTCAGGTCCACCTGGCCCTCTAGGTGTGTGAAGGTCTCCCAGCAGCAGAGGTGGTGCAGCTGAAACCTGGGAAGAATCAGTACTGGGCTAAACATTGGTGAAGGATCATGTCACCAGGGCAACAGCCTCCAGCAGACCAGGGGCTCAGTGGTTAGTTAGTAGGGAGCACTTGGATAAATCGCCTCATATGACAGTGTCAGCAGAGACCCTCTGGTTTCATCCATCCTCAGTGGGAACAGCAGCTGCCTGAGAGAAAGAGGCTGACTTCAACAGCCAACATTCAGTCCCAATATGCTCTTGATGGTCCTCCTGGTGTGCAGCCGCTGACCAACCCTGTCTCCTACACAGTTATGTTCCCATAGCCTACAGCTAAACTGCATTCTCAAGTAAGGGAAACATGTTCCATCACAATATGCACCAATATGTGGCATAGATGCCAAAGTTTCTACTCAGATTTTGTACCAAAATGGGAAATGTAGTTTCTCTAAGTCTGAGATCCAAACCCTTCTAGAGGAGGGCAGAAGGAAAACGACTAAATGTGATGCTCCAAGGACTCTGATCATAAACGCTGAAGGCCACCTTGTTGGGGCATTTCCATCATAACAAGTCAGCTAAGGAGTTAGCCATTTGACCTCTCTTCCATTATGTCCTTTAAAATCTTCCTGTGAACGACTGCAGCTGATTAAAGCCTTGAGGTGTTTATCTCCCAGTGAAGCAGACAGAAACATGAGCTGCTGCTTCGCAACCACCACCTGCTGCCGTTACTATTCTTCAGCACCTCATCCTTTGTGTTGTATTACCTTTGTTTAACCAAGGGCCTGATCCCATTTCAGCCTGAACACTGGCTCATCAGCACTCGACCTGAATGCAGTAAATAAAAGGAGCCACAGTAGATGTAAAAGGCAAAAATGGCATAGCAGGAATCTCGAAGGAGCCATTCACCAAGCTGAGATGGTGAACACGAGACGTCTAAAGCTGCCTCTACATTCATGCTCTCCATCTCTGTAATTGTACTACAGTATGACAAGAGGCCAGTCCCCCTCTATTGTACAACTTTTGTGCTTGAATACCTTAAGACCTCCACAGGTTTGTTAATATAGCAGCCCGACCAGGTGGGATGGGAGCCTTCGGAGGCCACTGTTCTTCCTCTCTGTTATGCTGACAGACTGAGGAATAGGAGTCAGTGCTTCGGCACCCTGAGTTATGGTGGCTCGCTAGCTCCCACCTCCTCACACTCATTTCATATACTTTATATCAGTCCTGTTCAGTCATCAGTATTTGGAGCCAAGTGTGGAGCCAGCCAGAGAGGGAATTAAAACGCCACTTTCTACAGTTAGATGCACTTAGGAAATGATAAAGTGAAAGCCGCAAGATCAGTATGAAAAACATCATGACTTACATCTACATAACTAAGAAGGGACCATTAGACCAGTCACACTGAATCAGGATCCTCAGCTAAACGTACCCTGCGGAGTTGTCACTGTAAACAGCTGTGTGCATCCTTAAACCTAAACAACACATTTAATATTTGTGGATAAAAATCCATTGATATACATGGTGTGGACACAATAACAGAAACACCAGTGTGAGTGAAATAACCAGACAGAAAAGTCTGTTTCTGACTAATCCAGGCAATTTAATGCCTGAAAAACATCAATGTATTTCAATATTTTTAAGCCAGAATTCAAAAATTCACTCCAGTATTGCCATAAAGTCCTGCTCACTAAAGACTGCGGTGTGCTTGTCCTCTAATGCCAGAGTCTCGTGGGCTGTGTCTGGATTGACGATGCTGTGTCTGACGTTTTTTTTCAGAGACAATCCGACAAGCACGTCAGCCAGTAATAAACCAGAGCTTGTTCAGAGGTGACCGGGTATCACCTAAGACCACAAGTACAGCCCATAAGAAGCATCATACCTTTATTCAGGAATACATCAACCACCAGAAATCACAACCTTTCATATCAAGCTACAAATCAGTTGTTATCACCATGATAAAAACAGACAAAAACAACAAAATAAACTTGGTGTAGCATTTGATTTACAGAATACATGAGAACAACATGAGTCTTTGGTATTTCTGCTCTCAGCATGAGTAGTCTCTGGGATCAAATTCAAGAACAACATGGACACTGTATTTGATGTGATATCAAGCTGCACTTGTTTTTACGACCCCATTTTATCCCATTACTCTTTTAGACAAAGGCACTTTTGCATTTCCTTCTGTTCCTGATTTAATGCTCTATGTGGTCAGTGAAAGTTACCGACTGACAATGTTTAGAGTCAGGATGGTAAAATCAAGAAGAGGTGGAAAGAGAACAAATCATCGACCAATACCACCTTGAAAACAAATAATGTACCTTTTAAATAAACAACAACAATCTCTTTCACAGTGTTATATTACTGATGTATTATTGATGCAGTGTTTTAATGTTGCAGGGGGTTCAGGCGGTGCCTCTCCATATAGTGCTGGGTCGTCTCTGATCTATAGTCTCTAATCTCTAATCTACAGCTTGTTTGCTTGAGAAATCTTAATCTGCAACATAATTCGAAGCCATCAGACAATGTTTTCTAATTAAATTGTTCAACCTAGTCGCCAGAAAAAAATGTTGGTATTAAACGTTTCTGCCAACCACAGACATGTTACCAAAAATATGTTTCATTAATATGTTTCAGCCTCGTATCACATTTGCAGAAACACACAATACCATGTGGTTAATGCTGTGAAATGTTTGGTTAGGTTCAGGCAACAAAACCACTTGGTTAAGGTTAGAAAAATGATCATGATCTGTGTTAAAATAGTAACGTAACAAAGTTACATACCAACGCAACGTAGCAACTAGCATAAATAAATAACAACCACCCTCAGCGTACTTTCTTAGGTAACATTGTGTAACAAGCGTAACAACGTCACCTAAAAAGTTTAACAACATTATATAACAAGCGCAAATAACAATAAGAAGCGCTACATTGACATCACTGGTTTCACATGGGACACGGATAGTGGTCTCCTGGGTGTGTGTTTGTTTGACCGGCCCACCACACCCTCCCACCAATCCTTAGTGGATTTTCTCACTTGTTATACTCGGCATTAATCCACGTAACTTTAAGTAACGGTTCCTCGACATATTACGTCATTTGCTCTGCGTGTAGCGCTTTGTACCGCGTCACTTACTCTGACAGAATGCTAAAATGTCGACATTCAGCGTACCTGTGGTTTAGAAAAACGTACAATGCCAGCATTTTTTTCTTGGTAGCTGGACTGAATAGGCAATGGAGTCTAATAAAATGAAAACATTCAAGTAAAGTGCCCACATTTCAAAACTGTGCTTCAGTACAATGATTGAGTAAATGTATTTGGTGTCATTTTTGCACCTTTGTCTAATAACATAACAAATACTGGAACTACTCTCTCTTCTCCTTGTCACATTTCCTCTTCCCTTCAGTCTTACGTTTGCACGAATTGACGTTTTTCCATCAGCTTTTCCTCCAAACACTTAATCAGGATCGGGTCCACTTTGGGGTCAAATTTGTTAGCAAACCAGTGGCCGTAGTTTAGGAGCCAGCGGAGTTCAGCAGCTCCGTAGATGCAAACACTGCGCATGTGAGTACCTGTGCAGGCTGGGTAAAGATTTCCTTCTAAATAGTTCCATTTGACTAGTCGTGTCTTACTCCTCAGATCGGTAATGTCAGCCTCTGACCTGGGAATGTGTCCAGGGACCCCAGGGACCCTGACAAGGGTGGCCCAGAAGTGTTCGTCTGGTGAGTATGTGTCAGCCGACCAGGCCAGGAAGTCCTTTGCCACCTGGCTGCTGCTAATGTAATTCACAAAATCCCGTGACAGGACAAAATATGCACTCCCGCTGAACATCTCGATGCCGTGAGGAGGAACATCTTTCAACACTGTGGTCTTGACGGGAATACGACGGTACTCATAAGGCACATTTTTCAGCTCATGCTGGAAGCTGAAGCGCTGTTTCTTGAGGTCACTGGGTCGGCTGGACTCCAGCATGTTGCTGCCGTTCAGCTGCTTCAGCTCCATTACCAGCTCATAGTTTGACTTGAGAGGAAAGTCTTGGCCACACAAGTTGATGACATACTTCCACTTGACCTCTGACCTTAGCAAGTCAGAGAGGCAATTTAGGTCGGCATTAAGCCTGCTGATGTGGGCATACTCCACAGATTCCAATTTTGAGGCAATGAACACGTTTGGGTTACACTGAGCCAGGTTTTTAATGGCCTTTATAAACGCTGGAGAGGACTTCTGATCATAGTGAATGCAGTAGATGTTATGAGGTACATAAATGGCACGAAGAATACGCTCCACCATGGGCGCATTCTTATGCACTACCAGAGAGTAAGCCAAGGGGAAGCTCCGCTCCGTATCCGACACCGGATCCTGATTGTAACCCCTCGTTTTGATAAACGTTTGACAGTCCGAGGTCAAACTAACAGTGCTATCATCATCCACCTCAACAATGGCTTTCCGTTTAATCTCAAGAGCTTTTCCGATCTCCACGGGGTCCAGCTCGTAGATAGCAGTGCAGTTGATGTCATATCTGTGGTTGTGGGTTCTGGATGAGCTTACACTGATTCCATAGGGCTCAATGTAGACACTGTCCCGCACTGTCACTTTAATGTAGACCAGTTTGAGCAGACAGACCGCCAGCAGAGACACAGAAAACAGGAAGCACCTGTGTCTCAATCTATGTGTGTAGCAGGCACATCTTATTTTCATTCTGGGAAAAATGGATAAAGAAGACATAAAAAATAAGAATCTATGTGATATGATGTGTCCAACTACACAATAACAATACACCTTTAGATGTCTTTACATTTTTGTTAAAGTGCTCGACATTCTTTGCGCACAGTTAACTACAGGGACTTCATTTAAACCGAGTGTTGGGACACAGCACAGGAACTTTCTTCTCCTCAGATAACTTCATGAACTCATCAGTTTAACATTGAACATGACTACTTTTAATCTGAACTGTGTTTAAGTTAGACCAGGTGCTCGTGGTCTCTTACCTTGCTCTCTAAAGTTGTCTTTGCGCGGCGCTGGTGCCATGCAAACTTCTCCAACAGCTCCACGTAAGGACCTGAGTACATGAGGAGCACGTCTTCAGTACGTGTAGGGGTAAAAACAGAAAGAAAAAGAGAGGAAACAGTAGATATAGAAACAGCAAATATCAGTACAACCGCTTTATACGTGAGGAGCAGTTTCAGTCGCTAAATTCAGATTTTCTAAATTACGCATCAGACGTCTGAATAAAAAAGGACCAGATGATGAAGCACGTTGCGGTACAAACACAGTTTATCCTGAAATCCTCTCTAAGCACCACCACCACCGTTAGGAGCAGACGACTCACCACCGAGCGGCCGACGGTCCCGTCTGCTACGTCTGCGGCTCCATAGCGGACTGGAGCGACGGTTCAGAGGAGTGTCGGGTGGGGGGGAGTCCCGGCAGCAGTCCGCCCACTGCCACATCCAGCACATCACCAGCACCCGATACATTTACCACCCACTCACTAATGATTAACAGGGAGAGCTGCTCGTGGCTTTAACACTGCGCTCCTCGTCGGTGTGTCCAACACCTGCCCGGGAACAGTCCGCCAGCGCAGCGCTCAAACGGTCGGAGCCATAACCGACTGGTCCCCCCAGGGCCGGATGTTTCCTCTCAACATCAGGGGGACACAGGGGACAGGGGGGATTCTCATGACTTTTCTCACACACATTTAAGATGGACATCATAGGCAGAGTTTGAACTTTAATGTTGGGGGTTCACAAAAAAGGTGTAGAGGGAACGTAATGTGTACAATGTGTGCAGCCTGTATGTGTATGTGACAGCTTCCTAACAGGACGCAACACGAGCGTCTGATAAAATCCGTGATTTCAGTTTTCTGTCAGAATGAGCTACCTGGCTACGACTGATGAAGCTGTGCAGGGTGTCACGAGCTGAACTCTTATCAGATGACCTGTTTCTAGTTACACAGCCGACGAGGAACAGCTGACTCATGAAGTTGAGTTCTCTACACAACACCTCATTTCACAGCAACAGCAACAACAACAACAACAACAACAACAAACATAGTTAAGGAGGCAGCAGGCTGGAGGGAGATTACATTAAATTCATCTAAACTACGGCTGCGTTTTCAGTAAATATCACAGTGTAAAACCTGTTTTCTGTTTAAAAACAGAAACGTGGGAAGAGAGTAATGCTCCCTGATCCTGTAGGTGGTCACGTCTCTGGTCTGATCTTGACCCCACAGCCGATCTGTACGATCACATGAAGTAACTAAAAGTGCACGTTTACCAGTGTGTGGTAAGCAAATAAAAAGAGCACCAATCAGTCTTCTTGTCTTGATGGTTTCTTATTCTGTCAGTAAGAACAAACAGGGTTGATATTATTCATCATTACAGTCCATTGTTAGTTCTGCAGTAGATGCATTTCTAGCGTGTCCAGTGACCCCTGAACCAATGCAACCTGTTCCACCTGTGGTGGGAAGTCTGCATTTATGTAGAGCAAACCAAACTCTCTGCATGCAGTATTACTTTAAAGTGTGTACTCTTTTGTGTCTTGTTTGGGGAAGTAACCACTTTAAATGTGCATGTGGCACCGATTCACCTCCGTGACAGACGACGTTTAAGCTGAAGTTGTAATTTAATGACAATAAAGTCCTGATATTTCAAGAAAAAATCTACGTGGCCTACAGTCTGCTGTGCATTAAGACTCTGTTGGGTTGTTAGTCCCCCCTTCAGACCGTCCGACAAACACAGGACCCTGTTTGGGCCTCTGGTCTCTGGATGAGACAACGTTTAGCTGCTCTGAAGCTTCATAGAGTCTGGAGACAGTCCCAAACAGAGCAAAGATGTCCACAAGTGAGGGGGACGCAGAGACAGAGAGCTACAGGTCTCACATTATAATATTATGACTTGATTCTCTAGTTTTTCTAACAATGGCCCTAATACCTGTTGATTTATCGTAATCTCTTGCTAATTCGCAGATATTAGAGCAGGTTAGTCACTGGGTGTTGGTAGGGACATCCCTCCCAAACTGCACCTATCCTGCAGCTCAAACCTTTAACCACACACTTTTAGAAACTCTACTATCTTTACTGCTTTAGTTTAATGCATTTAAAAATGAAAATATTACAAGTACCTGAACTTTAATTAAATTTAAACAGTTACAACACAAAACCTGAAATATAAACACATCCGTGTAACATGGGAAAGAAAATTAATACACTGAGATACTGTTCAGTCCCACCGGTGGTTTTGGATGTGATCACTCAGTGGAAGTCAAATGGTGCCAAAATTACAGCTAAAAAAAAAAAAAAAAAAAAGTACAGCAAATTGATCATGAAATGAGTGAGGAAGTAAAACTCACCAAGTTAAATTATCAAAAGAAACACAGTTATGGACAAATGCAGGGAGAGATGATTATGATAATTCCCCCCTAGTCTTCACCCTCTGAATAGTCTTTCTTCAGGAGCTCCTCCCAGTAACAGTCCATCAGAGCGTTCGGCAGCATGTCCTCGTCACCCACCACATGGATAATCTTGATTTTCATGAGACGTCTCAGGCTGGCTGCCTCTGCAGAAATAAAAAAGGGCAATCAAATACATTCAAAACATAATGAAGTCCCTTTTTAAAATAGATTCATTTTAATGAGGCTGTTTGAAACAGTGCTCAGAGGAACTCCAGGTGGGTGATGTACGAGGCGGCCGATTAATTATTGACATAGAAAAAGCCACGCTTCAGTGACTGCCTGCCTGCCCTCTTTATCTGCTGGAGCTGCTCTGAAGGAAATGTCAAAGGCAGGATGTATGTGGAGCTGAGGCTGGGTTAGGCATGGCAGCAGCCTGGGACAACAGACCTGGGGTCAGCGTCTCCTGAGAAGAAGCAGCCCTGTGCTGAAGCTCGTCCTCAGGATGAGTCCCTGCTCTGTTTCCGTCTGCCTCCGTGTTCAATAAGTAATGAGACAAAGGTTTGTCTCTGAACGTCACCTGAGCAAACAGTGGACAGAGTTCATCAGAAATATCTCTCAACACCATTGACATGTCCGTTTATAAATGATGACTTATTAATGAGAGGATCAGCCTATCCTGGGTGCGATACGTGAACCCCGGGGGCCTATCGAATGTCTTCCAGCAGCACTCTGGATCATGCAGTCTTTAAACAAGCCTCTGTAGCACTACGCTATTTTTAATTTTCTCAATGAGATGGAGGATGTGGAGTAGGAGGTGGTGGAGTGTGTGCACGGCTCTACAGTGACCGCTCAATAATTTACAGCTAATGCTGAGTCTGGCCCTGTCTCCACAGACCCCTACTGGCAGGCAGGAAACCTTGTTCCACATCAACAGATAAGGAAGGAAAAGTGATTCTGCACAAACTTCAGTCCTCTGGATTCAGAACTAATGGAAATCAAACAATTACACTAAAAAGGCAGCTTTTAATGTCACTGCATTACTGTATGTTACTGCACTGACCGTGAACTGCATCTTGTCACCTGGTTTTTCTTGTTACCTTTTTGTTTGTCCTTTCATAAAACACTTTCCAATCACTGATTATAATAAATGTTAGATAAATAAACTTAACTCTAGGAGGCCCAGATAGACCCGCTTTAGTCTCTTTTTAGTGGGGTCCAGGGTTCTTTAGGGGGAGATAGCCGGTCAACAGTAGATGTCACACAGAAGTGGTGTACATCAACTGAAGTTATTCCAGTCATAACTCAGAGACAGACATTGTGTTTTAGTTAAGGTGCCTACTCAAATGTTGAAAGATGAGAGAGGGAGAGAGAGAGAAAGGGGGAGAGAGAGGGGGGGGGATAGAGAGAGAATAAGAGCCTACATCATTATGACATACTGTAAGTATATGATGGTCATCCCCATGATCTACTATGTCTCATAAGTTGTTGCAGCAATTTTTGGCTTGACACCATTTGTTACACAGATTTGGTGCTAAATTTAACCATTTTTTGCCCATATAATCCATTTTCATACAATAACTTGAGGTCAGAGGTCAAAGGACCAGCTACAGACTCTTAAAGACAGTGATGTCAGCTGGGATCACCAGGTCTCAGAGGTTACTATTCTAAACTTTATCAGTGATTTATGTCAGAGATTTATCAAGTAGGTCAGCACAAAAAAAAAAAACATTTACTTTAAAGGCCAATGTTCAAATCATGCAAATATGCAGAAATGTTTTAAAGGATGCGGCTGGTGTTAATTCTATATTTTCCAAACTGTGACTATTGTAAAGACCAGCCCCAAACACTGTTAGTCTGTCGCTCAACACTTTCTGACTCCCTGTAATGAAGGAACATGTCATCCAGTGCAGCAGTATGACTCACTGATGTGTATTTAATAATAATAATAATGCATCTCTACGGCCCAGAGGAAGAAGATACCAGGCTTTGTCAGCACAGTGCTGCAGGCTGGCTGGAGCCTCTGTGTAAAGTCTGCATGTTGTCTTCATGCCAGTGCTGGATTCCTCCCACACTGTGGGACTGTGGTGGATTGGCCACCTGTGTTGTCTCATCTGAAGTGGAGGCTAAAAATCTATTCTTTGTCCCGTTTAACTTATAGGAACATCAATGGTGTCGGTAAATTTTGATCTGATGGTGGGACAAGAAGGAAAGGTCACAGAGTCACCAGAAGATCTGGATTCATCCTCTGGGCATGATACAGTAAATATCTACAGGAAGATGGTAATGGAGATCTGGCCTCTAGCTGTCCAGACCCGGTATCTTCCTCTGACGTGGTGTACAAATGGACAAGAGTTTAAAAATGCAGGGCATGGTGGCCTAGTGGTGAAGATGCCTACCAAACACTGTGATAGCAATGTCCATTTCCTGTTTTTGAGTAAAGACAAAATGTCCCCAAAATACTTCAAACAAAACACAAAGATGAGAATAGGTGTGGCCATGTTGTTTCAGGTACTGGTGGTAAAACAATGAAACACAATCCACGAAGCCAATCAGTGGAACAGATCCACGAGTCTGCTGTTTTTAGGATTTTTAACTTTTCATCAGGAACCCCACTGTAGTGGTCATTGAAATGAATGAAGAGATTGCTTTTTCATGCAGAGCTACTGTCTGTCTGTTTGTGTGAGCTACAGTGAAAAGCCAACAGACAGGGTGTTTCCTTTTTCTGCAGCCATTCTTATGTTTTTCAGAGCAGGGAGAAGCTAAAGGCAGCCTGATGTCTAACCTTGTCCCAGGCGTACGCTGAGCTGACGGGGATGTTGTTACCAAGGATAGACTCCAGCCAGCATTCTGGAGCCAGGTACAACTTGCCTTTGCTGTCCTTTATCGAGCCGTCAGCCAACACATGAGCAAGATGCCAGCGACCCTGCAGACACAAGACCAGGAGGTTGTTTCCTGACATGATGACAGCAGTGCTGTGCTATGCTCTAGCAATGTGGGATGACAGCAGTCAATAACTTATTAAGAGCAGAGGGAAGGTTTATCTGTTGACACATTAATTGTTGAATGGCAGCCAGTCATACTTAGTCGCAGCTGATACTCACTGCAGTACCAGACAGATGGGACCCTGTCATGCCACGATCAAATGGGAGAGCTCCACATATGTACACTATGTGCCTGTGGATGAATGACTTTCATGGACTTTGAGGAAATGCTATAAAAGTAAGAGGTGCTGTCTGTATCACTGTTTACATTCATCTGTCAAACAAATTTCAAGCAAACGTTTGAAATGTCGTAAAAAAGAACCTGCAACAAAACAAGTCAGCATCTACCCATCTATGAGAAAGTTTTAATGGGCCTTTCACGTCAACTAATATTGGCTGTTTTATGCTGTTCAGAGACAAAGACACTATAAATATACACTCACTGCCCACTTTATTAGGTACACCTTTTAAATTGCTTGTTAACACAAATAGCTAATCAGCCAATCACAAGGCTGCAACTCAATTTAGGCATGTAGACGTGGTCACGACAACTTGCTGAAGTTCAAACCGAGCATCAGAATGGGGGAGAAAGGCGATTTAACTGACTTTGAACGTGGCGTGGTTGTTGGTGCCAGACGGGCTGGTCTGAGTATTTCACACTCTGCTGCTCTACTGGGATTTTCACCCACAACCATCTCTAGGGTTTACAGAGGACGGTCCGACAAAGAGAAAATATCCAGTGAGCAGCGGTTGTGTGGACAAAAATGCCTTGTTGATGTGAGAGGTCAGAGGAGAATGGGCGGACTGGTTGGATGATGCTGATAGAAAGACAACAGTAACTCAAATTTACAACCGAGGAACGCAGAACACCATTTCTGAACGCAGAACATGTGGAACCTTGAAGAAGATGGACTACAGCAGCAGAAGACCACACGGTACCACTGCTGTCAGCTCAGAACAGGAAACTGAGACTACACCAAAAATGGACAACAGTAGACTGGAAAAACATAATCTGGTCTGAGTCTCGATTTCAGCTGCGACATTCAGACGGCAGAAATGGTCAGAATCTGGTGTAAATATGAAAGCATGGATCCATCCTGCCTGGTAGCGGTTCAGGCTGCTGCTGGTGGTGTAGTGGTGTAGGGGATATTTTCTTGGCACACTTTGGCCCCTTAGTACCAGCTGAGCATGGTTTAAATGCTGCAGCCTACCTGAGTATTGCTGCTGACCATGTCCATCCCTTTATGACCACAGTGTACCATCTTCTGATGGCTACTTCCAGCAGGATAATGCACCAGGTCACAGAGCTCAGATCATCTCAGACTGGTTTCTTGAACCTGACAATGAGTTCACTGTACTCCACTGGCCTCCACAGTCACCAGATCTCAGTCCAATAGAGCACCTCTGGAACTGCTGATGATATCATGTCAATATGGACCAAAATCTCTGAGGAATGTTTCCAACACCTTGTTAAAAGTATGACACCAAGAATTAAGGCAGTTCTGAAGGCAAAAGGGGTCCAACTTTTTACTAGCAAGGTGTACCTAATTATGTGGCCAGTGAGTGGATTCACTACACCTTTCTAAAGCAGTACTTCAAAATGTGCATTAAAAATTGTAAATGGAAGCCTGGCTTATGTCAAACATGAGGAAAGTGTAACCAGTATGTTTCCTGTCATGAGAAAAGACATTCACTTTAATTAGTTCAGGTTGTTTGGTGACAGCTGTTACACATGGATTGAACAGGTCTTATGAGAAGAGCTTTGCCTAACCTTCAGCAGCAGCTGGAGAGCACTTCCAGGTGGCATGACTCCCTTCTGTACGAGCTGAGAGAGATGTGTGCTGGTGTCTTCGGCTCCTGTCTGTATCAGAGCATTATTTCCTTTCCGTTGAAAGTTGATGTGTTGTAAAGCTGTGCTTGGACAGCTACTGGCTTTCTTAGTCAGCACATCAGTGTGTGTGGCAGCCGTCTTCCTCTGTGCCAGTGACAGTGCAGGAGGCCTGGTCACTGTAAAGTCCTTGCCATTATCTGCAGATCTCAACAGACTGGTCTGTGTAACAGGTCTATGGTTTTCCTGTCTTTGCTTACAGCTGTGTGCTTCTTTAGCTTTAGAAGAGGCCGGTGTGGAGTGCTGTCTCATTAGTGTACTGCCTTGATGGTTGGGAGGCTGAGTGGAAAATTTGGCCTGCGTGGTTACATACACCTCTACCAGATGTACTTGCTTCTGGAGGATCTCCACCAAGGTCCTCTGACGTGAAGCGAGGGAGACGAGTTGACTTTTCAACACACCTTGCCGAAAGAAGACGGGCACGCTCCTGCACAGAGAATCAAACAATACTGCTGTTAATTACATAAGTGGTGTGCTGGCACAATGATGATACCAACCTTTAGGCTGACAGTCGTGTCTTTAAAAAGAAATGTATAAAGATATAAATATATATATATAAAGATTGCATAACAGGTTGAGAAAGACAACCACAATGTTAATGAATGAAACTAACTTCACTGAATTTCTGCCTCGACTAGACAAATGGCAGAGAACAGAGACCAGCAAGACAGAGCGAGGGGAGGAAAGCAGCCCAGTTCGGTTCAGAGGAGACTGTACTGACCAGGATCCATCCATCCATTTCTATCAACCAGGAGCATTTATTCAGGGTAACATAGAGCAGTCTCATGAAAACCAACCCCTTTGCTCAGTCTAGCAAATATGATAATATAATCAGTACAGCAGTTGTAAAAACAGCTTTGTGTCTGGCAGCATAATCACTGGACACTGGGAATCTACATTTGCACTGAGAATAGACTATATATATCTGTAAATATGTCCTGTGAAGACTTAATATTTGTTTCTAATTAATTATCTACTGCGCAAATTAACTTTCACTTATGCTAATGAAAATGAAAGTGTTGTGAAACAACATCTATTGCTGCTGGTACGCAAAGCTTCACTTAAGTCAAGGATGAGAAAAGTTCCTGAACTGACCAGTATTTTTGGGCAAGATTGTCCTTCTCCAAATGCTGTTTGGTGAACACCTCAATCAGCACAACCTGGATCTGTGTTAGAGCGGCACAATATCTGCCTGGAAAACAGCACAAATACAGTATTAATTCAGATTCTTTCTAGCTGTCCACTATTTGAAATCAAGCTGACAATATTTTGCTTATCACCTAATCTGCATTAAATTATGATGAATAATAATGTGGATAATAATTCAAACATGAACATGTAAATGTATATCGTTGCTTCTGCCAGTGAAGCAGTGCTGGACTGTTTGCAGCTGCTTTACCTGCATCCTCTGGACCCGTCAGAGTCCAAGTCAGTATCTCTGTTTGCTTCCTCCCCACTTCTTCCAAACCCAGTGATATGGCCTCTGATTGACTCAGCTATATGCAAAAAAGATTAGTGAAAAATTCACTTCAAAGCTACAAAACCAGTGAAGCTTTCAATAAAGGATGACATCAAATATTGCATTTGTGCCATAAATGGTTAAAAAAGACATTTTTTGTCTATGTGCATTTAATCCAGTCTCAGCTCACACAACTGCACATTTGAGTCTAAAGGTATTCAGCATGTAAAGAGCTCTCACATTATCCGTGGTGGCGTCTTTCTTCCTCAGCTGAATGTCACCAGGCTCTCTGGCTCCGTCGCTGTCACCTGATTCTCGGGACTGTTCGTTTGCTGTATCACTGCAGCTGGGCCGTGAGCTGCTCTGGCAGTGAGCCTCTGAAGATGTGTCACCTGAAAGAATCCTGCACTCACGACCTCAGCTCAAATCACTACTCCTAAGAAATCCTAAGACTTACGGCTTTCTACGGTCGGAAAACAACAGATCCAACACAATTTACACACAGATTTTGACCCAGATTGAAGTATGGTAGTATGGCTGTTCAGCTTCAGGCCTGGCGTCGCACCACTCGTCAATGTCACACTTGGCTCAGACAGCCAATTAAATCAAGCAAGAGGTGGCCTTTAATACTTTACCACTTCCTGTTTTGATGCCATCAGCGTTGATGGAGCTAGTTAGCTGTTGGACTGTGAGAGGGAAGGGGGAATTCATATCTCATGTTGTGATGGCTTCATGTAGTCTTTGAGAGAGCTATGTGATCGTACTTGTCATACAGGTGTGCTCCACTGACAACCTAGCCTTTCAGTTCAAATGCTCACCTACTTTAGGCTTGAAAGGTAACAATCTTCACAAAATAAGGTATCAAAACATCCAGACACTTCTTAAACTACTCTGTCAACATTATCCACTTCTCTGCAGGTTCATCAGAATGCTCCAAATGTTCATATGATCCATAATACCGCTGCTTCAATTTGCCATTAGTGTTTGATCCTGAATCCAGTCTTTCTGTGGCGTATAACCTATGGTAAGCATCTGTTAATCTATTTAGTGTGTATCATATTTCTACCAAAATAAAAGACTCACATTACATTTGTATGGAATGTAAGGAAGCTCACCTGGTTGTCTGTACTGTGCAGATGCCTCACATGGCTGCTCATGAAGAACAGAAGATAGTTGGAAAGAGAGCAGCTCTTTGATATTCTCCTCCTTTGCCAAGTCTAGTGCACTGAGGCCACCGACAGTCCTGTCACTGGCGTTTGACCCATGCTGGAGGAGAAGCTTCACTACCTACAAAACACACATGCATTTCACATCTTGTCAGGAAGTTAAGCCTCCAATAGCTTGTGGAATGTAATATTGTACAAAGGTAACTCCATGACATCCACGGTATCAGTGTTCCTGTGTTCAATGGAGGCATTCAACAATGCTGATGAATGGTAGCCCTTTCATTACAAAATGATAAACTGTACTGGCTCAGAACCAGAGCTGATGTCACAACTGACAAATCAAAATCATGTTCAAAGTCAGAAAAGTCCCCTTGCCCATTCTAATTGATGCTAAAACGCTGCTGTGCCTGATGTATACCACACACTGCACTCATCTTGGAATGTACATTTACTGTGAAACTGGGGAGTGTACCCAAACTATGACAGATACCAGCCTTATCCACAATAACACATGCTTCATAAGAATTGCTGTGAGCAATGCAATAACATGTAATGTAACACATTCTCCATGTGTACGAATCCTTTAATGTGTTCACTGGATATCAATAAACTTTTGTTGTAAGTAAACACAACCGTGACCATGGAGAGTACATTATCTCAAATGTGGTACTGGGCTACAAAGCAGGTAACCTCAACTTGCTCTGAAAAACAAAAACAAAGCTCTGTTTAATTGAGGTTAAAAAAACCCTGTATGGTAATAATACTACCAGCTGAATGGTTTTGACCGGTGGCCGATGGATCAGTGCATCTCAAATCCAAACGCAAATTGGTTAATTACACTGTGGCTAAAAACTCATCTGATCTGTAGGTGACCTATAAAAGTGAGTTTGCATGCCTACATTTTGCATGTAATACTGCATCACTATGTGAAACCCTAACTTCAGTCCTAAAACATAATCAGTATGTTGGGATATTCATTGCGTTTGTCTGGATACTCTGTCTCATCCAGACATGGCTGGAATAATAGTACATCTTACCTGTCGATCCCTAAAAAAAGAGAGAAAAGACACAGAGATAATGAAAAGGAAAGAAAGGGGCAGTTACATTAGGGTTAAAATTCTTTCACCAAGTGTTGTAGTCACATTCATGTGTCTTTGTAAAGCCCACGGATACGTTTTATTTCAGACAAACAAGATGTAACACTGGGTTACCAAAGCCTGTGACAAAGAGGCTAGTCTGAAAGGACTTTGGTTCTCTATGTGGAAAGCGTAACTGAAAACTATACTCTATATCTTAGAAGTGTTGTTCAGAGTTTCTCCATCACCTGATAGTGTCCAGAGATAACAGCATCATGTAGGGGTGTGACACCATCAGAGCTTCTAGCATTAACATTAGCTCCAGCCTTCAACAGCTCCTCAACCACTGCCTTGTAACCCCTAGCAGAAGCCTCATGGAGAGCTGTCCAGCCTGACAATTCAAGTTAACATTGACTGATAAGTGTGTTTTGTGGTTGACGGTTAATTATTGTTTCACGAATGACAGATATCAGAATTTAGAAATGATCAAGTGAACAGACGAACCTGCATAATCCTCCATGTTGACGTTGATCCCAGCTTGAATGAGCAATTTGACTTTTGCCAGATCTTCTCTCTTGCATGTTTTGTGCAGAAGAGTCTCTCCTTTTCCATTTCTCTTGTTAAGATGCCTTTTGGGGATTTTCACACATCGTGAGACCTTTGCTGCTTTAAAACATTTCTTTCTTCTTTCTTTCATTTCTAAAACATGACAAATCAGAGGGGAAAGTACTTTCAGTTACAGTGGTCTTACTGTAGTGTATACATGCTGTTGTGACATTTTTTCTCGTTATTAGTAGATGTTGAATTTGTCTGTTTTTACAAGACACTTTTTTTTTATCATGGCAGCATATCCCTTTATCATGATATATCACAAAACTTTCTCACTAAAACAAATTTTCCTCATTAAAACACAATAAATTGGTATGCTGTTATAACAAGTAACGGTAACAATTTGTGTGCAGCGTAATGCTTTTCAGTTCAACACTGTTCCAGATTAGTACACACTGGTGCATGTGGTACAATGATGGTGGTTGTGGATCAGTGCAGACATTGAAAGATAGGCTTACAACCTCCTGAGGTACAGTATATGGTCAGGAAGGGTGGGCAGGTCTTATAGACAGATGGTGGCACGAGAGAGGTGCTAAACCGAATGCTAAACCGAATGCACATTTCGTTCATCATTAATGGCAGCAGGCAGTGTGCTCAGCCCCCTCCTGTTCTCACAGCACACTCATGAGTCTGCAGTCGTCGACATGGACCGCTCTCTGTTGGGAAGTCTGCGGACGACCCCACCATCATCGGCTGGATGATAGCTGGCTAGCGATGACATTTTCTATCAAGACTAAATCAACGACCTTGCAGAGAACAACTTGGGGGGAGGGGCGTGATGCCATGTCTCTAGTTTATTGTTTATGTTCTTTTTTTAATTTCAATATTTGAATATACATTTTCGTGTGTGTATTATGGAGGGGGCTACAACTGTATTTCATTGAGCAATCTTACTGTATAATGACCATTAAAGGGATAGTTTGGGTGTTTTGAAGTGGGGTTGTATGGGTTACTATCCATAGTAGGTGTATTACTCACAGATGGTGGCGGTCAGCGTGCCACCAGCATTGCCGTTCTTGTCGGATACTTTAACATCTGCTGTCAGCACTACATGGACCCAGTTGTAGCCCAGTCATTGATCATATACTGTATACCAATTATGCATGCAGTAATTGATTATATGTAGGCGTGCACATAAAATGAGAGCAGCCATAATATATAAAAACATCTTCCAACATGCCTACATCATCATGTTATACATTTAACGATCCTGTTTCATGACTGCTGTCGGCTACAGTGTCTCTTCAGGTATTTTTCTTGTTATAACAACATACTGATTTAGAGCGAGAGAAAGAAGAGAACAGTTTGTTTTAATGAGATATGTAACAAGAACGTTTTGTTATATAACAAGATACAGTGTTGTGTTATTACAAGAAATGTTTCTTGAAAAAAAGGACTAATAAGGTATCTTGTTATAATGAGAAAGTCCTAATAACATGAAAATATTTTGCCTATAACGTGATGAAGGATCTTGTAAAAATGTATCAAGAGAGGTTTTAGGAAGAAGCTGCACAGATATTTATTGGCAGCAACATGCGGCTGTAGTATGATCTTCTAATTACCTGATCGAGATGTAGAATCAGCACAGCCTGCTGCAGACTGGGTACCGCTGCATGTTCCAGGTGGTTTGAATTGATTTCTCTCCATCTCCAATTCCTTTCTCTGCTCTTTGTTGCCAAATTGTGGATCCAAATCTCTGATCTCCACGTCCTGAGCTGCCCCTCTACTTTGCCGGGCATTAAGATCACACAACAAGCTTACAGAGTCATCATCTGAAGTTGATGCATCTCCATTCATCTCATGCTCCTGATTACAGCTGTCAGTCATCTTCACAGTGTCTCTGAAGAAAAACACATATACACAAATGACACTTTCAGAGTACTTCCAGATTCCTCACATACTATTCTTCCCGAATCAAAAATATTCTGGTCGCTGCACAATAACAATGATTTGAACCAACAAGTCCTCCAAACTAAACAACTACACCCCTCACTTGTCACTGCCCTCTAAAAGTGTTTTCTGATCTGACACTCCTACTGACAGGATGACACTGTTTATCAATCAATCAATCAATCAATCCCTTCTAAATTCTTTATGATATATGATGACATATGATGTTTATGACACAAAGTCTTCTTGGTTACGAATCATAAAAGATGGTGGTCATGGTTAAATGAAAATATTGACTGTTAGTATTAAATGTACAGCAGGTGTCACACTTTGTTGGCCTATCCACGCACCCTAACCTCTTCCATATAATTGCAGCTGATCTGCACTTGAAAAGGTATTGAGGTTAACGTACAATAGATTTTAAACTGCAGAAATCTTTTTTAATCTTGGCTCAAAAGCAACCAATGGATTTATTTCAGCTAGTTCAACAAACTGAGTAAATTTAAACACAGTCACTGATCTGTTAAACATGGTCACACTATATGCAGACTATTTAAAAACTCACTTTCCAACTCCTGCCCACTCAGAAATATTAACATCTGATCTCCAATATTGTACAAATTATGCTCCATCAGTGCAATCAATTGCATATTCACTGATCCTACGTGTCTAAGCTTCATACCAATTTTTACAATTCAAACCTGAGATTACACAGTATGGCCAAGAAACATTTTAGTGTAACTGCTCTAACAGACTGAGACTTGATGCTCTGAAATATTTGAACATGAATGACCAAGGGCAAAAAAAGACTTTGATTCTGACATACAGTAAACCTTTGATACGTGCTTTGATACAGCCTGAATGAACAAGGAAATAAAGCAGCATTTCTGGCTCTGTAATTAACAGAGTTTTCACTCAGCCCACTTTCTGGATACATCCCACTGCCTTGGTATTCTCTGAGTAACTGCACTTTGCAGGTGTGCTCTCTTTTCACAACTGTCATTTATTGTTCAATTCTTGTCCCCAGTGAAAGTGACATGTTTACTGTATATTGTTATATCATCACGGGGATGAAGTACATAAAGACTGCGTTCCTCTGCATTTATATTAGAAATGTTTGTGTCGAACACAGAAATCACAAACAAATGTGTCACGTAATCAACAGCACTGACTGACAACTAGAGGGTCACTGCTGATGCCATAGTCAGTCCCAGACTGAGGCTGGAAAACACAAGTGCTACTATCTTGAGAAGTGCTGTATTATTTAACACTCCCCCCAACCCCCCAAAAATACAATAATGTTTAATACAATATATGAGCAATAAGAAATATTCACTTTGAATGACAATCATGTGCTGATAGTGTTTTTAAAACCAATCTGCGTTGTCATTGTGGGTCAGAGATGCAGCACCACAGATAGTATCAGACAGTTCACCTCGAATCTGGACTAAAATTACCACCACCAGGAAAAGACTGATACGACATAAAAACTGAAAGGGTTGAGCAATGTGCACTTTCATCAGCTGCAGAGAGTGAAACATCAGACCCACCTGGTGGTCAGAAACAGATTGATGATGCACCTGTACTGGATGCTTTGCACTTCTTCTTTCACCTCCACATCTGCAAAGTAAAGTAAATATGAATGATAAAAGTATTTAAACTGGGGTCCCTGAAAGATTTTCAAGATAAAGGTTTGAATTTCATCTCATGTCTGTATGCACTGCTCCCAGATAGGCATGTTTAATTCACCACACAGTGGAAATTGCAATCATTTCACAAAACAAAATTAGCTAATGAACTATCATAGAAAACATGTATATACATGTACTGCACTAAACTAAAGGTAGTTTCACAGTATAATAGTGAACATCTAACAATCGATCAATCCTAGCTAATGTCACAAACCACATTCAATCAGTAAATATCTAAAATGCAAAACCTGTGATCATCTGTGTTGAAACACAACTGTGTTGATGCAGCTGCAGGCAATATATGGGTTTTCTTCTTCTTTGCTCTGACAAATACAGTGAAAGGCAAAAAACTGAATGGCTATTGTTTATTATTATTGTCAACAAATCCCACAAAAAAGACTCAAACCACTACTGACTGTGTCCTACTAACAAGTATTGCATGTGTGTATCAAAGCCTGATATGTCTTGGAGCTGAGTACCACAAATACAAAAGAAATCCTCACAATGTACGCATGCTGCCTTATATCAGAGCTGTAGAAATTTAATGCTGGCAAATTTGTTGTTTTTTCCCCTGTAATCCCCCGTTTGAACAAATTAATCGTTCACCTTTTTGTGTTCTTAAAGTGGATGAAGCATCTTTGGTGTAGTGATGTTTATGCTGCTTTCTTTTCATGACCTTTGAGCTCATGGCATCTCTGTCTTACATAAATGTCTTGGAAAATTACCATCAAGAGCCTCACATCATCACTGTGTTTTTGCAAATGCTTTTTAGGGCAGTTCTACTCTCTTATCCACATTATTTTTTCCATCCTCCATGCATGGTTGGGACAGCTATTTACAATCACAGTTTCCTGACCAGCATCAGGATGAGATGGTTATAGGACTGGATTCCTGTAACCTGTAAATACTGGATAATTTACAGCAACTCATTTTTTAATCAATGCAAACAGATGTGAGTTAAATGGCCTATTTTAACATCTCCCACTAGATAGCAGCACAAACTAAAACATACAGCGTGTTTGCTAATAACACAGAGTGGACATGTGCAATGAAATAAAAATTTACACCATCATCCTCGCGGAAGAAACAATTTCCAACCACTTGTGTGTTTCACTTAAAGCATGTATTTAGTACATCCTACTGGGTAATGTTAATGGATCTAACAAAATGCCATGTCACCAACCTTAAGAGATTTTCCTTCATTCTGAGGATAAAACATATCCTTTCATGCTTCATAAAGCACAAAATACCAGTAAGAAATACCAATGTCACAGAAAGAAGACGACTGTAAAGATCTCACCTTCTCTGATGTAGAACACACTTTTGGAGAAACTACACTTTACACTGCAAAGAAACAGTACCATTCCTGTTAGTCCTCAAATGGAGGCTGTCATATTTCACTACCACAGTGACAATGATTACCCAAAACTATTTCTATATTGTCTTTGCTGGGTTCAGTGGACTAGTCCAGGTCTTAGGGTAAAAAATTGCTTTATTGTATGAGGAAGAATAAATGTAGAAGAAAATCTGTCAAAATGGCGGCACGCCCCAGAATGCTCCGCGGTTCCCATTCCCCATAGCACCAGCTAGCCATACAGTAACAGTTAGCCTTAAACACTTTTTAGTACACTCACGTTAAGCTATCTATCAAAATATGTTCCCTACCTCAACTCATAACGTCGCCAAAGAAGATAAAACCTTTGAAGCCGACATTTCTAATCAGGTCACAGTGTGTTTGGCAGTAAATGATCTGTTAGCTAACGTTAGCTTCCTAGCCGTTAAGGTAACGTTAGGCGACGTTAGCTTCCTTGCTATGAAGGTTTTTTTTTTTTTTTACGTTACTCTAACTTCAACAGGATGTAACTTTTTTTTTTTTTTGCTGGTGAGATAATGTTCTCCATGGGTAAAGTAAGTTAACATCACTAACTTAATAACAGGTCTTGTGTCAAAGTCTGTTATTACCTGTCTAAACACAGCTGGGCATCGCTCTGCATCAGGTTCCTTCAGAAAGTCAGGAGGTGTAGCTGGTACGAACGTGACTGTGTGGCGCGAAAATACCACAGTCCCTTCCAAATGTCTGTACAGGTCCAGGACCATGGACCAAGCGACCGGGTTTCTAGAAACCAGCGCCAGCACAGAGGAGGCTCTAGTTTGTACCCTGGATGTGTTGCAGTAGTGTGTTTACACTGTCTACCAGCAGAGAAACCAAGAAGACGCTCAGCAGAACATACACAACGCTTCAATCTGGAAATGTGTTTATTCTGCTACTGGGATTGTAAAGCAGAATGCAGAGCACGGCAAGCATTCACAGCAGAACCTACACATCACCGTCCCTCCCGGGCAAGACTCTCATTTCCAGTATTGAACTTAATTTAGCACCTAACCAAGTTAAAAGGCAAGCAACCAATAAAGTTCCTTATTAACAAGGAAAACATATTAAAAGCCAAAACAGTGCGTAATGTGAGCATGGTCATTCACAAACCAAAGCCTTTATCTATTTAAAGATTATACAAATACTTCCATATATATATGAAAATGAAAAGACATAAAACCACATTTAGGGCTGACTTCACTTCACTACTAACAAAGATCTATCTATCAACAGGTAAAGTTCCTCTGAATCTCTGTGCAATGCCCCATAGGTCTTTTATCGGAAGTGTAGCCAAGCACTGAGACACAACGAGACCACAGCATCAAACATCACTTGCATTAAGCACAGTTATTCATATTGAAAAGAAAAACTTTGAAAATTTAGTTGGCCAAATGAATGCTTTACATTAGTAACAACACAGTCTACCTCTGAATGCAGAACTATACAGATGAATGAAGGCATACATTAAGCATTGCAGAGCCAATGCTCCTGATCCACAACATAGAGTCATTTTTGATCTGATGATCTCCACTTTGCCCCACAACAGAAAATCAAATGGAAACACAGTTCAGAGGGAGCAGCAGCAGATGCTGAGGGGCCACTCTCACCAACACCTCTATACAAGAAGCACATCAGGTAAAAACTTGCGTCATCTAGTACAGAGAGGACTGAAGCCTGACTTTAAGAAATCTACAACTAAAACAGCACACAAACTGACATGTTTGTGTGATACAGAGCAGAGTGAGGCTGCAGTTACACTGATACATCTGTAGCTTATAAAGGAACAAAAAACAACGGCAACACTGGACTTTTGGCCAGTACACAGGAGACAGCGCATACAACATGTTAGTACATCTTTGTATGGATATTAAATTGATAACAGAGGAGCTTAGAAACTGTCGTAATCTTTCTTGTCCTTTTTGCCTTCACCCTCAAAGCTGTCTGTCCCGTCGCTGTTGTCGCGGCGACGCTTGCGGCTGTTGCGAATGTTGAAGCGAGGGTTCATCTGCGGCAGAGGGTCCATACCCAAAACTTTATGGATCTGACGGAACGCCAGAAGCCTCAGAGCAAACTGTGTAGAAATACAGAAAGAAACAGTTCATCAGATTTATGAAAGCAGATTTCCACGACAAAAACCCCGAAATTAATTTTATGTGAAGCCTGACATCTTCTGGTAGTGAGAAACAGATACTGACATGAGGACAATAGCTGATTATGCTCCTGTCGAAAAGTACAAAAGATAGTAATATCAGCTGACACTGAAGAGCAGGTAAGTATTCAAATGTAAATCCTGAGTCTTAAATGTACCTGTGGACTTCATCACATGACAATAAACATCATTTCTCCTGTTTAAACTGTCTAATTTCTTCATGTCTCTATCAGCTTGGTAGTGGATGAATAATTCAAGAGCGTGTACTTGGGCACTGGAGGTGATGTCCTCTCTCTGCTGCTCTCCCATAGAGGTTAGCGTGTCCACAGGCTTCTTTTCACAAGGATCTACCAGTCCTGGTGCGCCTAAAAATATAAAACAAAAACAGCACTAAGTGAGGTTTCATTTCATCATATTTTTCAGTGTCCTCTGAATCAATACAACAGAGGTCCATCACAATTCACACCTAGGAAAGTTTGAAAATCCACCAACATTTAAACTGAAATAAGTCCAGACATGTTTTTTGCTCATACATATTATACTTTCACATTTATAGTCACAGCATCCTGAATGTTAAAACCTTTCGTACCATTTCATCTCCAGAACCAAGACAGGTTGTTCATCATTTTGGTAGCCTTTGAATCTATACGTTGGGTTGTCTTTATTTTGGACAGGCCTATATTAGACAGGCCTTATATTCAGAGTTAATGTAAACCCAACACTTCCTCCATATTCACTTGCTGCCTTGATAAGTTCAGTATAATGTCCATTTCCACAGCACTAATAACATCAGCACAGCAAGATCAAGTCAATTTTCCCATGTTTTTGTGCTTAAGTGACTGGAGAATGGAGACAATTTTTAAAACTGGTCCAGCATTGATGGATAACGCAGCACATGAGCAGCATCGATGTAATGTTACATCTACTAAACATGCTAATGTCACTGACAGGCTGAGGTTTTATTATTATTATTTATTAAGTGTCTGACAGCGTTATGGAAAGGACCTTACAGCGTAAGATAATGTAAAAACCATTTTCTTACATTTGAATTGATCCGGTCTGTTTGTTACTGTGTTCAAGTGGTGCTCAAGGAGAAGTCTCATTGTGAAATCTGAATATCTATATACTCTGACTCAAATAAATTCGGGCAAGCATCGAATTCAAAGACCTCATCCACATTGTGAAAATGATCTAAATACTCAGCCATGATATTGAGAACCTTTTAGATAACACTAAGCTACGCTTTCTGTACTCAAACACAACAAATGCTGCCTGGCTGCCACTCGCGTTTCCACCATGGATGTATTCCACCTTTGTCTTCCAGCAACATGTCACCTGGCCAGATTTCAGGACGGGACTTCTCCTTGAGCGAGACTCTTTCCGTAATATCAGACACTTATAACAACAGTCTGAGCCTCTCTTGGCAAAAACGGTGGACGTAAATATCAGTGCCAGGTTGCCCCGACAGGATTACACTGCAGCTCATGAGCAGCTACCGTGAGCAGCACTCTCCCTCAATACAGGATCAATTTCAGAAATTGTTGTCCATATTAGTCTGTTAGACACAAACTAGGGTCCAGGTTGGTAAATACCAAAGTTACCCTTTAAATGTTTCGCAGCCTTCCCTTCACAGGCAGGAATTAATGTGAACAACTTCAGGCAGCGTTGAGATGTGTCGGCGGCACCTTAACACTGATCAGTAGTATGGCAAAATAACATTATGATACTCATTAAGAAAACATGTCTTGTGGATGTAAAGTCATATTTCACTGACAGGGTTCGGTACCAGAGCTCGTTAGCAAACCCTGAATCAAGCCATATTTGTCTCTGCACAGAGAATTTCTTGTAAAAATGATATTAGGTTTTAAGTCAGGTTATTGTCAAAAAGACAGAAAAAGTCAGATTACATTAGTGCATGTAAACACAGTGTGAATGCAAAGAACTGTCCCTCTGCTCAGCTGACCCATTAACTGGTCCATGATTAAAAAAGTGCTGATAACGGGTTTGTCTAAAGGGGAGTAAAAGAGCCCAATAAGTACAACAATAATCAATGCATAGGAAAATAAAGAAACAATATCTTACCAGGGAGTAAAATCCCAGAAGAAATACATTCAAAGACACGTCTCAGTGCATCACCTGGGCTGAGGGGGGCAGAGGCGCTACTGATGGCCTTCTCAACGAGCAGCTCCATGGCCTGAACAGAGTGAACAGTCAAGATGGCTTAGAGGCTTAGTTTGCATTACAACAGGCAGTTTCTTACTTCAGCATACCATACATGCAGAGCAGTTTGATGGTATTTCACTTTTCATTTTTGTCTTCACAAAATTTCCAAAAAAATGAACAAATCTAGCATATAGTCAAATACAACAGGATGTACATGAAATCTGAGGAGGTGGATGTAAAATACAGAGACCTAATAGTCAGTCACTATAATTACAGTAATTGTTTAAAAGGTGAACACAGTCATTTTACTGCCTCTTTGCACTAATTTTCCATAATATATAGGCATGGGTTTGCAAATGTTTTCTGTAGCTGTTGATATTCTTTTTACAGTCAAGCCTTACAAGCATTATATTTCCTGGGAAAGCTCAACAAGCACTGTTTGCACTGTACTTGCTTTAGTTTCTCTCAAACAAAGAGACAAACATTAGTGCAGCACTTGAAATGTGAGGCAAGCTTCATACATAATAATTACCAGCAGTACTCCAACTGTGCCTCATCTTACTAGCCATTGTTCAGTTTATGTAAAAATCAAATACACAAGACTGTTTATGTGAGGTACGCCAAGTGTTAAATCAAGCTCAAGCAGTGCAGCATTACCCACCAGGGTCAGTTTCAGGGTCAGAAGTAGATAAGCATGGTGTAAAATGTGTGTAGGAGTTGTATCTCTTAAGTATTGAGCAGCTGCAGTTAGTGCTGCATTGCTTACAACCCAACTCAAAGTGGTGCCCTTTTCAATCAATAACCACACTCTGGAGCCAATCTAGAAATTAAGGTTCTTTCTGCACCTTTCATGTTCGAGGTCTTTAAAAAAAACAAAAAACAAAAACAAAACAAAACAAAAAAAACGGGAGGAAAAGGAAGTCCTAGATTGAGCTTTGGTGACCAAACATGTCTCGTATCTCCATCAACTTCTCTTCAGGTACAGCCTGAAGTCACAGTGCTAAGGCTGCATTCACACCAAATCTGGCATTGCGGCTAAAACGCCAGTCCTCCCATTCGTTTGAATGTGGGTAGTGTATTTAACCAGCGGTGGTAGGGACCGCAGGGGGAAACAGCAGCCTGCTATGAAAAGTCGAAACAGACTCCAACTTTTGGAGAAACAAACGTGGCGTCACACTGCGGTGGAAATCAACATCAAAAAGATGTTACTCATGCAGTCGCTTGGTGTTCATGGGCCATTAAGTGACACTCCAACAGCGCCAAACAACCCCGCGTTACTCGCCACAACATTTGAGATGGTGTGAATGCAGCCTTAGAGGCATGTTTAAAATAACTTACCCATCCTGGGAAGGGCGACCATGTGGGGACTCGCTGGCAGAGGTCTCGCAGGATTCGGATGATGATCACACAGGACTGAAGTCCATTGGCTCTAGCCTTTTGATGCAATAAAGTTAGGTTTACGGAGTGACAAGAGTGACAAGAGATGGACCAAACAAGTGAATCAGTTCTATCACAGAGGTCCAAACACTACTGTGCATAATGGAAGCTTGAGTATGGTTTGAGGTGTGTATGAGCCATAAGAGCTTGCAATCAGCTGCCATTCCCAGTAGTCTTGTACCTCACAGTTAGTAAGGGAGTTCAAAGTTTGCAAGATGCACAAGAAGTGAGAACTTGTCATCTTCTAAACCCTGACCCCGGGTTTAACCAGGTATCTCACAAACAGGTACTTAAAAGTACAAGAGTCCACCTGAAAGGAGAGTATAGGGACTGAGAGAGCAGGAGGAAATCTGCTTTACTTTGCCTGTGCTTTTGCTCAGGTAGCAGAATCACAGGAAACTACTCAGATATTCCTTTTTCTCTCAATCCCTATTCTACAAAAATATATAATATAAAAGCAATACAAACGTTGAACATGAAAGCACTTCTTGATGGCACAACTTTGTGCAAGTTATTGTGCAGCCTTATGGAATCACATGGAACTATAATGCAGTACTTGGAAAATTGAAAAGGGAATACAAGGATGCCAGTTCTTAGAGCATTGTTTTCATATGGAAGTTTCAAATGAACTTAAGATTTATTATCAATACATAAGGACATTAACCAGATCTTTGTTGTAATATGTGGCATCCTTGAATATGTTTTTACTTCAAATAGTAATAGTTTTCCTCATTACTATAAAATGAAAACCAAATGTGTAAAACACAAATAAATGAATAAACAAATAAATAATGCATCTCATAAGGCTACAATAAGAAAGTAAAATGATGTTCCGAACCTGGAACCACTTAGCGTGGCGCAGAGCAGCCAGAGCGTCAAGGCATTTTTGCCTGTCCAAGACGTCCGCTGGGTCTTTCACCATACCCGAGGTTACATCTAAAAATGGATTTGAAGTGTCAACAATTCTGGCGATGAGGAATGGGTGTTTGACCAGGTCAGCGAGGCTGGCAAAGAGCAAACACATTGCCACACATACCAATGTCTCTTTTCGTGACAACCTACAATTGGTTGCTTGTGTTGTAATTTAAATAAAAGGTTACCGACATTAAATATCTGACTACACAAACCAACTCATTGTCAAAGCAAGTGGACAGTTACAGACTGACAGTGTTCAACATGTTAAGTCATTATAGGGGTATGGATTTACTGACTCAACATTAATGACAAATAGTCTGATGTGTTTGGCACCAGTCCAGCTAAATTACACGGGTTCAGGCTCACAAATGTTTTGAAGCCAATACCATTTTATCAGGTTAATTGTGTCTTAAAGCTTACCACTACCCTGGTAAGTACCATGGGATTTTTTTTTTTTTTTTTTTTTTTATTTTATTTTAGTAGATTTTCTTCGTTCAAGCACTGGGACGGAGGAGGGATTCCATGACTGATGAGTATTAGTATGGTGCAGGAATAAAGAAAGGGCAAATGGCTAATAGCGAGTGACCTGATAAAAAAGTGGCATGGCAATAGTAGGTGTGGCAAAGTTTTTGGGATGTGAGAAAACCTTGGTCAAAAATCCTTCCGAAGCTGTTGGGCCCTACTAAACCTCTGATGGGAGACAATGTAATAGAAAATTTGTTGATTTTTTTTGTTAAAGGAAATAAAGGGGTCTTTGTGCCGGACTTGTAGATATTACTACAAATATAAAGAGGAGGAAGCAATGGGTGCTGAAGAAGAGAAAAAAACATGAGAACTACCAGCAAACAAAAGGGGTTAGGATATCACTGCATGCATACCTAACATCAGTAGGTTGGAATAAGACCCCAGCAATCATTGTATACCAAAGGCTGTACTCAGGTCCAACCAAAGATTCCTCTGTCATAGCCTTCTGTACCTGAACTTTAATCAATACTCCCCTAAGAATCATTTCAAATATTTGGTTTATCTTCATCTCTCCTTTGTCAATTAATTCAAAAGAGAAAATGGTCATTCCTCAAATAATTTGTCCTAATCTTTCCTTTGTTAGCAAAACCAAAAAGGACAAAACCTTGTCACAGGATTTCATTTTTGAGTCCTATTCGTGTAAAGGAAGGTGTCAATCAACTCAGGGGAGCACTTCAGAACAGGGGACCTCAGCATGGTGAATGGGTGTTCACCAGTACACAAAAGGAAGATTTGTTTCCTGTGGGAAAATAACATCCAATTTCCTCTGCCAAATCTTGATTTGAGAAAAAGGGTTACAGATTTCAAACGTCTTTGCACTAATTCCAAATTAAACTTGAGGAACAGAAGTGCCTCCTGTTGCCTATTTGGTCATCTTCTGCACGTCTTTTTTGTCTCCTCATCTCAAAGGAAATTTGGTGAAAAGATACTGTAATGCATGTCTCCCATTGATTATAGCTAATGATAAAATGGAAACAGAATCCCCAGGAACACAGGAAACAAAATAGAATCTCACCTGGGATTAACTAGACTTTAACACAATGCAAACACTGGTCATGCTTTGTTTAAAGGATAAAGAGAGCATTTGAAAGGTAAGAGCAAAAAGCCCAAGAGCAATACTGCTGGCACTTGCCTACTTCATCTTGTTTTCATTTTATACTAGAAGTGATCGGCCCACATAATTGGAAAGAGCTTTAATTGAGGAAAATAACTTACATTGGTGGTCTCTTATGGGCTCACACCATCGGCCAGTAAAAACAGATCTGATATCTGAATCTAATGCGTCATTGAAAAGAATCAATTCTGATGGTTTCAGTTGTGGGTGGTATTAAAAATGAAATTGTGCAGGGCATAGACTGTGCACAACAAACCCTGAAGCTTCCTGTCATTCATTTCTGATTTCTGAAATCCAAATGAATCCTACATGAAGAGCAAGTGGCCAGGTTGATCTGATTTAAATGTTTGTGGAGTGCCAGCAGGACAGCGCTCTTCAGGGTGTCAACAAACATACTGAAACTGATTTCATAAAGAGATAGCAGAAAGACAAGAAAGGAGGTGCAATGGGAAAGGCTGTGATGGGTTTCCCAACCTCCATCCCGGCCAGTTTCCTCTCTGATGACGGGTGAAGTCAGTGTGATTGTCACTTGCATCTTTGGCTCGGTGCAGGATGTCAGAATGATCGCTGCTTCCTGGATCGATCCACTGACCTCATATTTTTCTGGTGTTACCATCTGGAAGAAATGGCGTAGATGCAAATGTGCAAACATTATTTCAGTTGACCGTCAACTGTCAAAGTAACAGATGGGGAGCATACCTAGATGTGAGTCCTCTATGCTATTCAGTGGCCACTTTCATAGGTACAGTTGTTAGTACATATGGACTGCCAAGTTTATGTAACAAAAGGATCCTCATTGGAATCGTGAGATTCAATTATTGTTAAAACAAAATAGGGATGCTAGAACTACATAATGTGGTAGGGATGCAAATAAGTTATTTAATAATGGTAATGTAAACCACCATTCATCATACCACCACCTGAAGCTAGGGCTACGCTCTTTACCTCCCTCTGCCACTTTGAACACCATATTTCACCAACTGGGTAAAAATACTGGACCAAATGCATCAGTCATTACTGCTACCCATAGACTTTTCCTGAGGCCTTGGGGGCATCAATTATGCAATGTGACAATATTACAGCCATCCAACTGTGAAAAGTGTACTTCTATGCAGACGACATTCTACTACAGATCACAAACCCTTTCGTTCTTATTCTATTCATAGTTTTTCTCCTATTACAAACTCATTAGTAACTCAAGTGGTTATCTCCCTAATGTATCATGTATATGCTCCGTTACAGAATTGTATAACTGTTTTCGTATTATAACAACTTCATGTAATGTGCATTCCTTTAACAACAAAATTCACCCCAAAACTAGTCTTATGGAGTACCTCCTTAAAGAACTTAATTGACTCAAAACAAGGATTCCTTAATTAGGGTAGAAGAAGAGAAACCAGAACATCTCGCACAGGTATGCTATTAACAACACTGTTTAAACTGCAGGCTACATCATATGCAACATGAAAATACATTTTCTGGTTTCCTGCCTTTTCTTGACATTGGTATTTTTTCTCCTTATAAAGTAATATTTTATATGCATGTAATTTAAGTGTATGATGCAGAGTTAGGGCTATTTAAACTATTCTTCTCCACCACACTTACTTTCAGTTTTTTAAATATTTGTCCCAGTAAATTTCTGTGACAATAGTGCTCTCATTCTTCTGCACAGAAACGTTTCCAACTAAACCAAAG
This sequence comes from Pterois miles, assembly GCA_947000775.1. NCBI lineage: Eukaryota > Metazoa > Chordata > Actinopteri > Perciformes > Scorpaenidae > Pterois > Pterois miles. The sequence goes on along the minus strand of CAMQGK010000058.1, from coordinate 2,692,812 downwards.
ATAGTACAATATCTTAGAAAGCACGAGGCAGGAACCTATTCAAGTAGCCACTGAAGAAATTAACTATGGTGTGATATTTGTAAAAGGTAGTACTGTTAGTTGTTTTGGGAGGTGCTCCACAATGCGGGTGAGGAGGCCCTTGGTGGGCTTCTCAGAGCAGAGCAGGACTAAGTTGACATTCTTGTCCCCACGAAGCAGCAAGCCTTTGGCCAGGACTCCAACCCTCATCACTCCCTTCAGGGCTCTAGACGGTTATACAAGGAAGATGAGAAACAAGAAGAAGAAGCAACAATCATTTTGAGAAGTGAAATACATCCAAATACAGCATTTTATCGACACATACCAAATTGTAAAGCACTCACACTGCTGTGTTTGGAGGAAAGGTAAAATGAGCTGAGCGAGGCAACCCATCACTCACCTCGTCTGTTAGCTACATCTGTCCAAATTATTGTACGATCTAGTCTACAATAAGATGGATTTAAAATGGAATGAATACATTTTCTAAAATGAATTTTAGCTGATCAGTTCAAAAGTGTCTATTACAACTTTTTCAGTAGAGATTCCTGCACGAGCCTGGCTGATGAGTAACTGCACAAGTAAAATACATGTATATTCATTCCCAAGTTGTAAAAATGAATTAGAAGAAGCCAGGCTGCAGGTGGAAGAAATGTTGCAGTCTTAATTTTCATCTTTACGGAGGGGACGGATTTACAAAGCTGGGCCTCTGTTTCAGAATACAGTTTTGCTTGAGGACAGAAGCTGTATCTCTGTTTGGGGTGGTATGGTACGTGTATTCGTGCTGAACCGTTCGGTACAGAACGCTCGGTATGAGACATCCTTTTGGTATGCCCTGTGACCCAAACAGCTGTCTCGGTCTACTACTCGCATACGTACATGTAACAGAAATACTAGAGCGCAAGTTACACAGAAAGTTTTGGCAGCGCACCAGTTGTCTATCAGCTGTAGCAGTGCTGTAGCATGCTAGTCAGCTTAACCCACTTAGTCCAAACACAATGGGCAACAGAACATTGTCCAACTGAATAAGCAGAATAAGACAAAAACAGTTCAACCAACATTAAAGCGTTCGGTACACAAATCTGAAATGTATAAGCAGCCTAGGTGTCACACCTGTCTTTAGAGGGTTCTTTCTCCTCTTTGTCCTCTTCCTTGGCCTTGTCCTGGTCTGTAATGATGTCCGAGACCAGTTTGAGGGCACGCTCTGTGATTGACACAATCTTCTGGATAGACTGGAGCTCATCTTCTGAGGGGTAGATGGCTGCATGCTTGGTCATGACATAGCGGTCATCTGAAGAATCAGGCCGACGTGGAGGCTGAAAGATATAAAAGTTCAAGACTGTGTTTCAAATGGTCATTTTAGCTGAATAATCATGTTTTGATATTATTAAAACTCCAGAGTGTCGAGATAAAGTGCATCAAAACTAAAGCATAAATTTAGACAGCACACATTTCATTAATTTACTATTTCAGTTTCTAGGATTAGTAATAGTAAGACCGAGATGATATCAAGATGATTATATTGCACAAACAATTTTATACTGCACATCTGCAATTAACACAACCATGACACATTGCATTTTTGTTGAAAACAATGTTATGAATATTTTGCCTCCAAGTCAGCAAACATTCAATTTGTAATTCTGTTACACATAACTGCGCTCACTCATCTTTAAATGTGAACTATGGAGTTGATAAGTATTTAATAACATTATTAAAGTGTGTCTGTTACTCATTTTCTACTGACTGATGTGTCTTCCTAATATTTAGTTTCACAGCTTGTCTTGAGCATTATTACTATACCATAAAATATCTTACAACAGGCCCCCAAAGCACTTAAAAATGTGCAACTCAACTCTTTACTACTCACTATAGAGCTTCCAATTTCTACCATGATGCCGGATAGTTTAATGAATACTAATGCATCAGATTTTAATGGTTATATTTTGTGAGTCAAATCTGAATTTGCAGCATAACCAGTAATATTTCTCTGTCAGGTAAACTAGTACTACTATGGGGTACAGTGAGTTGGAACAGTATATTTTTCTTATCCTCTTAACATCATAATAAATGTACAGCTGTTTGGGGTACTTTCAGTTGCATACCTTGCCAGTAACAGTAAAGTCTGCCCCTATTGTTTCCCCCGTGAACCAGAGTGTATTTCAGTGTTTCTGACCGAGAGTAGCCATAGTTTGGGTGTGTGATGCAAATATGTCATGGCAGGTGTATCGCTCAGGACCAAAAGAAGTGTCATGTGTGAAATTGTTTGTATGAGCGGTTCTTGAGAAATCTGCAAGCAGCAACACCACAGGCCAAGCATTTGGCCCGTTCTGAACAGGCATGTTTTGAACGGACACTGCACTAGTATACTATATAATCACATCATTAAGCCTTACCACAGGACCCTGAGGCTGCAGGCCAGGCATGCCTGGCCGGACCCCAAGCAGACCAGGAGGGCCAGGAGGCCCCTGTGGATACCCTCCGTCTGGCATGCGCCGTCGGTCATCCCAGTGGTGCTGCTCCTCCTCCATACGTCTCCAGTACATGTCTTCTTCATAACGCCTGAAAATATGAAACCACAGCTCGTCTCCATCCCAGTTTAAACCGTTTTTTAAATATCTAGTGTACAGATGGCTGACACATTAAAGGAAGCAACATGAGGTGTCTCAGTACGTGTTTGTTGCACCATGAACATGAGAAGAGCTTCAGTGCTCCATGGCAGAGCTTCTCCATGTTTGTGGAACTCTACTGGAGTGATGAACGCCATTCTTACAAGAGCTGCCGCCTCCTCAGGTAGGTCTACTAAGACTCTCAGTCATCTAGGTCACGGTATATCTAGAAGTCCAAAGTCAAAAAAGTAACTGGACTGGCTTTACAATCTCAAAGACTTTGCTTTTAATGCTTACATCCGGGCTACACCGCCTGCATGTGCTTTTTTATTCCAACACCCATTTTAACAGGTTAGAGCAGCCACACAGCCCACATGTGAAGTGCAGCTCAGCTGCGTCTCTTCTAGAGATTTGAAGTCTTGCTTATTTTTTTCTGTGCAGTGCAAAGTTCACGGCAAAAATACACCATGAAAATGATGGTTTCACCGTATACTGACATACAGCAACATTACTACAATTTCAATGTTCAAGAATAAAAAAGTAAATAACACTTCTTGTTTCCTTTTCAAAGTAAAAGCCTTTTTGTGAACAGAATCCTTTCATTTGTTAACACAAGGCTTTTATTCTGAAATATTTGAAGCAACTTACACAGCTCCATAAATTAATGGAGAACCAGCTCTTAATAGTGGAAAATTATTATTATTTACAAATGAGCACACACACTGGTTAGTGTGACTCTAGCTCACCAGTTTGTCCTTTGCTGCATCAGATGTTTTCTATATTTGTTTCATGTTGATCATTTGTACTGCACTATTTGTAGGTCACTTGTAATCCACCATTTGTTTTCATGTTGCTTTCATGTCACTTGTATTGCACTTTAACTTAAAAAGTAATTAAAAAAAAAAAAAAAAAAAAAAACGAGCACACTTAACTTTTTGTCTAAAATAAATCTGAATTACATTTGTAATGAAATGAAGTTAAATGAAATGGCCATTATGGAAGGCCAACTATGTAGAAAGAACGGGCTGGCAGAAACAGCCCAGCAGCAACACTGTCTGTGTGGACACCTCACACGAGGTAGCCGCCACACGCTACTCACACTGACGGCGTGGCCCGGGTGTTTCCCGCCAAAACCTGCTTCTGAGGGAGGATTGTTTTTAACAGCAGACAATGATGTGGATTTGTCACTACTACTGTATCTTTCTTCAAAAGCCTTAATAAGAAATTCCAGTAACCATACCGCATCTCCATTCTCCAGCGCTCCTCCTCCTCTCTTCTTCTCCAGTACTCCTCCTTCTGCATCTGCTTTCTCATTTTCTCCTCCTGAATCTTCCTGGCTCGGATGCTGGGCTTGACCTCCACCTGCAGATCCGGGTTCACCTTTTTCTTCAAAATAAAAAGATAGAAAAAAAAAAAAAAAAAAAACACTTCATGGGTGTACTAGAGATTACAGAAATATGAATACTTCATTCAGATATACAGTGGACTTGCTGGCAGATCTTAAGGGTAATGACTGATTGATGAAAAGCAGTTTAAACATATTGCAGCCTCCAAGTATCTTGGTCATTCCTAGACATTTGGGAGAAAGTTTGACGAGGTCTCGTATCTCAGAGGAGAGCATTAACAGTTAAATAATGAAGCTTCTTACTTTCGCTCTCAGCAAGGACAAGTTCCCTTTTGGGAATAATAACATGGTCGTTTTGCCACATAACCATGAAATTACAGCAGGGCAGTTGTTTTTGATTCAACACTGTCAGTATTTTTTTTTTATTGCAGCCAATAGGCATTTAGATCAGATGTGTATGTGGTTGGACTAAATCATTATCCGAGATGTCTGCTCTGCAGGACCGCAGGATTAGTGCAAGGCCAAATACTTTTTCCCCCAGCTTTTCTCACACGCATCATGTCAGAGTCGGGACAACTTCTCTACGTTTATAATGATTAATTTACTAAAATGTGTACAACAGGACTGAATGCGTCACTATTAAAACTGAATTTCCTGCTCTGAGACACCTGATGGATATACTAGCATGTATTCAAATAGTGTGGAGTAGTGCAAGACATGCCAGCTACAAACCTTGTATTGAAGGCGGTGCCTGCGACCTTTTAGATGCATTTCCTTTGCATTTGGATCATTGAAACTACATTCACACAGCTTGCAATGGAAGCGGATGACTTTGCCTTCATCATTTCGGACCTAGAAAGGAGTTCCACATATTACACACAAGATTTAAATGCATTTCTTCAAAGCAAGTATAGATTGGCTTTAGCCCATGCATTGGTCTGTCAAAACTTACTTCCTCCACATAGTCATGACCAACAGGCTGGACGTCACTCTGCAGTGCAGCCAAGGCCGATGTTGACAGAGAGTCTGAAACATCAGTCTTGGGGTCATGAGTACCAGAAGAGGGCGCTGCAGGCTTGGAAGCCTCCACTTTGGCCTCATCTATCTTCACTGTGGTCTGTAATTTATTTCCACCTGCATTGGAGAAATTACAATAGAATTTAATCATCGCCCATGAACCTTGGTCTAAATAAATCCATGTAAAAAAACAATACGACAGAGTTGGTGAGGTGACTCTGCAAAGGAGGATTTCTCTGATGGAGAGGGATGTCACTCTGTAATCATAATAAAACCCCAATGTTTTTAGCATTGAATGGCTTTACAAAGATGAATTACACTAACTATCATTTAGATAAATGAGCACACCTATAAACTTTCCTCTCCTGATGAATTCCACCACTGGGTGTAATATGCACGTGACTCTAATGAAAACTAACATTTCTGGTTCAGTTGGTCTCCTGGTTTATGTTCCAGTATACATCATACACTTATTACATACCTTTCATGTCCTTTCATGTATGTATAAATAAAAAAAGGTGACTTAATATTTAAGAGAGCATCAAAATCACTGATACTGACATCTGCAACAAATTTATCCTGAACCTAAATGACACCCCGCCACAGTGTGTGATATAGTGAAATAGTGAACAAAAAGAGGAGGAGCTGAACAATGTGATACCCAATATGTGCTGCATCACAGTAAAACATAACAACAAACAAAAAGTTTTCCAATAAGGGTGAAGATACCACACTATTCAAGCTGTGGAAAAAAAAGTACAGCTCAGTAAAATGTTGTTATAATCCATAAAGTGTTGGAGGAGCTCTGGTTTACACAAACCACAGTACATGTTTGTTAACTGCAGCTCTTCATCCAACAGCTCACTGTGGCTGTTTCTCCATGTACATTCCTGTGAGATTTTAAAACTGATCTGTGGACAAAATATGTCCATATCTTCATAAAAGTGCTTAATTCAAAACTTCAGAGCACATCTATGATGGAGGGACTGTGTCCACATGGCTCTCAGCTACACTTCTGTGACAACGCTGTGGGTCGGTACGGCGTTATCAGCTGTAACTGCCGTATGAAAGCAGTACAGAGTGCTGGCCATTAGCTAGCCAGTGGGAGGCACACGTTCTGGGACTCGCATGAAGTAACACGCATGTACAGCCAGACCGGCTACAATAAATATCAATAAAGCATGGAGAAGCTTGGATTACAAAACTGAAACACACACACAGCGAGCATGACTTCATTCTCTGCTCAGGTAGACATTATTCTACTATTGAACAACAGTACCGGACTAACTTAAGTTTCTGATCAGCAGGATTATACTTCGGCAAAACTACTTGATCAAAAATTTGAAGAATTTCATGCAAGGATCAAGTGAGCCAGAAAGACTAAAAAAAACTCAACATGTGCTTACTAACCAACAAAATTGATCTTGGGGGTGTTGACTTTCTTCCCAGCTGAGGCAGAGTTGGCAGCTGAGAGGTTGTTGGTTAATGGGTTCTTGACACCTGCCATACCACTGCTGACTATGTTGACAGGTTTCAGGTATGGGGGGCTGGAGCTGGTCGTAGAGGAGGAGGCAGCCACACACAGAGAGCTGCTGGTGCTGGAACTGCTCAGGGTAGCTGTGGTGGTCTTGCTGGGAGCAGCCGTGGTGGAGGATGATGTCTGAGTGACCATGCTAGGCTCAGTAGAGGGAATGGGTTTACCAAGTTTGGTATGAAGCTTCACAACCTGGAGAAGAGAAGTCAGAGTACAGAAAGACCATTTTAAGAAGGTCTGAAGTTTCCATTTAAAATACTGACAACACAGTAGACTACCGATTCCAAATCCTGACTATATCATTTATGTATGAATTAAGGGTTTAAGGGTTTTTTAATGTTGTTCATTACTTCAGATTTAGGTTTGAATAAAGAGGTCTGAAAGTGCAGGATGGAGTATTAAACTTAACCAGCACCAGGTCAGGCAGTCTGCCATACATGCAAAGAAGGTGTCAGTATGGGAAGGACAATGTTGAAAACTTCTCCTTTGCAGCATTTACTTAAATATATGCGTAAAGGCACTTAAACTTTTGTGATCGTTTGTGTTAATCTAAATTCTGTCACAAAGATTTAAATTTGTGTTCATCTGTTATCAGTCTCCTTGATTACTAATATTCGGTATTGGCCCTGAAAACACATATCGGTAAAACTCTAGTTTGTTCACTTCATCTCCTTGATTTATATTTGTCTTCTGTTTTATCCCTCCTCCTCTATAGGGTTTGCATGATCCTGAGGTGTCTGTGTTTCCTACCAAAGATTTAAGACATGAAGGTTAACTTAAACTGTCCGTAGGCGTAAATATAATGTGTGTAATATGTATTGTCCCACTCATACCCATACCTTCTGGTGTTTGGCTCCACGGATATGGGCAGCATAGGCATCAGCTCCAGTGCAGGAAACATCACAAAGTTCACAGCGGAGCTGGTTTTGAGCATTGCGGGCCAGTACCCCTCCACCACTACCGCTGCTGGTGCTGCTCTGGGAAACCTTCAGTGCCGCTTCCTTCTTCTTATGCTTCTGGCCTTCAAGATGCTCCTTGTAAGTCTTTACAATCAATGTTTGGAGGAAGACAGCGCCATTAGTCTCACTGGTTGTCAAGTATTTGTTTGGGACACAAATGATTGTTACTGTATGTGACTTTTAGATAATACACCTAAAAACATCAAGTAATCTACATTAATGCAATGCCTTCTCTACTGTAGCTAACGTTGGAGCTAACCCCTTCAAGTAAACAGACTGTGGCAGGCACAAGGGAACTTCTTATGAGGAGTGAGAGTATTTATTCACAGACAGCCTCAACTGTACAAACACTGCACTGCTACGCTAACAGCCATAACATTACTGCCGTACTTGATATCAGCTGTTCCTCCCTCTCTGGCTGTAGATTTCTCTCTCAACCACATACAACTGGACACGCTGTGGTGACCAAAGCCAATGTGACAGTTTCCCCACAACAACAATGGCTCTTAAAACACACTTGATATCATTATGTGCATCCTGCTTGATTTGAATGTGAGAGTAATTCCTATTGAACTCACCTGTGGACCCGCACAGCTGATCTTACAGACATCACAATAGTGGATCTGAGGGGGTTTGGGCGGTTGCTTGGGCCGAAGCTGCTTACTCTGAAAGGGGGGTTTCTTGGTGAAAGTGTTCCCCGTCCATGCTGCCGTTGCTGCTACAGCTGCCACCGCCTGCTTCTGTTGCTGCTGCTGCTGGTAGTAGCTGGAGGCTGCAGAGTAAACTGCTGCCTCATAGCCAGAGTATGAGGTTCCTGGAAAAGGATAAACCACGGCCTACTTAAAACCTTCTCACTGCATTTTATAGCCATTTGAACAGGCTCCATGAATAAGCCATGGTTTATGTGCATAATTCTAACCATGTTCACTATGAATTTCCCTCCAGGGATTAATAAAGGTTCATCTTATCTTAGCAAACATTTGATAAATATATATTAACATGAAACACATCACGTCGTCACAATTCAGATTTTCTTTCTATGCTGTTCTGCAAATTCTGGCATCCAGAGAAGACGCATTTGCAGGGTGGTGTCGATGAAGGTATAGCTAGTTAGCAACTGTAAGCTGTAGTGAATGCAGTACTTTGCGATGGAGCAGGAGAACACTCTGAAGCTAATGCGCTCTAGTTATATAGTGCTAGGAGAGGGATTATGTTATGGAGGCTCCAGTGCGTCATTGAGCCATGCTTTAATTCCATGGTCTAACTCCACAATCCAGTGCAACAATGTTCAGTCTTTGCACATGTTTTCAGCATTAATAATGTGTTTAGAAACGCATCTCTGATTTTCCTTTACATGGCCTTTAAGGACCAACCAACATGGTCATCCCTAAAGCCATGCAGCTAGCATGGCTAAAAATGAAGATTGGATTTATATAATTTCACAATAAATTACATATTTCATTTAGTTAAATAAACAAATCTGGGTTCATACACGTTTTGGGTAATGGATTTCCATTACTTAAAACCAATTTTAATGACTGAACATTGTGTAAATTCTGCGTATACTTCATGTTTAGTGCAATCAACAAATGGACGCAAGGTAAAGCGCTAAACTAAGAGGGTGATGGTAAATATTGTAACTGCTTAACATCAGAATGTTAGCATCAGCACTTTTTGAGCATGTCAGCATGCTGATATTAATATTTAGCTCTAAGCACCACTGTGCATTAAAAGCTTACCAGAGTAGGTGACAGCATTTGTGCTGTAGGTTGGGCTTTGGGAATAAGAAGGGACCACAGAGGCAGCAGCGGCCACTGGCTGGACAGTGGAGGTCACTGGGTAGATGGAGAAAGTCGATGAGGCTGGACTGGGGGCAGCTGGCTTTATCACAGTCACCTGTCGAGTCTGCTGGGTCTGGGTGTATGATGTTACCCCCTGGCTATATCCTGATTTTGGGGCTACAAAACAAGTGGATATACATACCTCTCAATCATTTTTTGTCAATGTACAAAAACATGTTGAATGAAAAGTGTTAATTAATTTGCTGTGAAAATGAAAATTCAATGAAATTAAAATGAGTGTGTTTTTAGCATACCTGTCTGGTAGTAGGAATCTGCCACGCTGGGTTGTGGTTGTGCAGCAGCGACCGCCGCTGTAGCAGTTGCCTGTTGGTAGTACTGCTTACTGTCATAAGCTACAGCAGGAGCTGTGGATCGGACATAGGAGTAGGAGTCCTGCAAAGGAAACAATAAAACAGAGTTGCAAGGTTGGCAGCTCAATTCCTGGCCCCCTATCCACATGTTGAAGACAGTGTACTCCAAATGGCCCCTGATGCATGAGGTGTGTGTGTGTTTGTGTGTGCATGAATGGGTGAATGAGAGGAAAATTGTTAAGTTGTTTTAGATAAACATGCTTTATGAAACTCAGTCCATTTACCAGTTATAGTGAGTGAATAAAAACAGTATATCTGTACAAAACAAAAAGTCACCACTCAATGTGATTCTGTTGTACTGATTTATCATGTGAACTTAAGAGTACAAGTAGTTTCCACAAAACAGGAGCATGAACAGTGGGTCCATGTAAATGGTTACAGAGCATTCCATTAATAATTTAACTATACAGTGAGGACGTACAGTATGAAGCCATGCCTCGAGAACTGCTCATCCAATCTACTTCACACTGGTGTACTGCTGGGGACCCCATGGAGTGCTTTGCTGACACCCAGCACATCCAATATTAATATATTTTGGATTCATTGTTTTGACCCCTGGCGTCCAATTCATTATCTGCCCCTTCTCCAAGAATTAAAAAGACAAAACAGTTATAATCTGTGTAGCACCCTTGGGAAAAAAAAAAACAAACTTGTGATGTACCTGGTAGTTCTGAGAGGTGACTGGTGGTGGTGGTGGAGGGACTTCTGGCTGGCGCTGGGGGTAGCCATAGTCAGTGGCAGCGTGGGTTGGCTGGTATCCTCCATAGGCTGCAGCAGTAGCAGCTGCTACTGCGACGGGCGCTGGCCTAGCTACAGCAACTGTGGCTGCAGTGGGAGCATAGGCCGCCGCCACGGTGTGTGCTGCCACAGGTGCTTGATGGACTGTGTAACTGGCCACTGTGGTGGGATGTGTGTATGCTACCCCGGCAGCTGGCTGCTGACTGATATGGCAACACAAAAGGGAAATGTCACGGGTTAGCTGGTCAGTTGCAACTTTGGCAGTGGATATAAAATGAAGGACATAAAAAGATTTCACACGTTGATGGCATGATCTCTACACTAGGTCATGTGTCATACATGATCAGTGCATCTCGTGCTTTCACTTTGTGAGCAATGAGAGGGTTTGCCATGTCTCAATACTGCAGGGGAGACTCCTGCTTTGCAATCAATATCCAAAGAACTCATCTTTACGTTCTCTTTTTCTAGGTGTCCATGATGCTGTCTTCCCTATCAACAAATATTCACCAGCATCAGGAACGAGTAGGAGAAAACATAAGCAGCCTAAGCTGACCAATCACAGTCCTTGCTGTCTTTTGAGGAAGTGTATGTCAACAAAGCAGCTGTGGTGGTTATGTGCATAGGCTCTTGATATACCACCACTACTCCTTCAACAGGTATAAATCCACTAGCAATGGGAATTTTTGGGAATCTCTCTGTATGCACAAAGCCAAAGATCTCAGCACACATGCACCAGCCTCAATTTCACTCCCACAGCCATAAGTGGACTTAGAAACACCCTTAACCACCCTTAGCATATATATATATATATATATATATATATATATATATATATATATATATATATATATACATATATATACATATACATATATATATATATATATATATATAGCTCTTCAGTGCTTTACAATTTAGGGTACACTGAAAAGACCACTGACGGGAAAGAAGGCTCAAATTAGGTCAAAAGAATATAAATGCGCCTGTAATTGAAATTTCACTTTGCATGTGAACAATCCAGTGCAACAATATGAAAGCCTTCCAGGAGAGACTGTGTATGAAAATAAAGGCCATTTTCTAGATCTTTAAATGATTATTGCGTCTTGCCCCTTTTTAGGACTGTCATCTTTTCATCCTGCCTTCAAGTATGACATGTATCTGAACAACTAAAAAGACATCTGCCTCCTAGCATGGCCGAAGGGTGCGTCGTACAAACAAGCTCTATTCTGGATACTGTGGTCGAACAACGTGTTGATATGAACCACTTTTGTCCAGTAATATAAACTGGTCCTTACTCTTAAACACAGGGCTGTTTTCAGTCACAACACATAGTTGGCTCCATCAATGAAAGGCCAGTGTGCAGGCCTACATGACACTATATAATACACAACCTCCTTGTTCATTTAAAGACCACTGGGGTTTTCTGTCAAATAAGTTTCACATGGCTCACCTTAACTGCCATGTAATGTTCTCCAGCGACACACTGACGGAAGAAAGAGCAGTGTGGACCTTCCTGGTGGTTAAAATGTCACTGGCAAACTTCTGCAGTTTACCAGAGTTGTGAATTCCTCCTAATATTAAAGGCCTCTGTGTTGTGTTTTGGCGTCTGATAACCCTTTAAACTCGTGGATGTATATTACTGAGACTGGGCTTTCTGTATATAAATGTATTTCCTATGCAAAGGGCATCAGCGCAGCCCGTTGCGTTTTTTACGCAGTGCCATGTTCAGTGTGAACTCCCCGCTCGCATCCAACTGCAGCAGAGTGCAAACCGCCCCCTCCCCCAGCTTGAACAATGGTAGCAGTGGGAACATACAGCCTGTACTCAGGCTACCTGCACAACGCGACGTTACTGACTCAGCTAACATCTGAGCGAATAATAATTATGCAGCATGTTTTAACCGACAGGCCAATGATTTGGGCCCCCTTACCTGTACTGGGCGGCAGCGCCATGGGTAAATCCAAAGTAATTGCCGGTAGCCATTTTGGCATCTTCACCAAGCCGGCTGGGCACTGCGGAGGACACACATACAGGATAACGCTAAGCTAACAGCTAGCAGCAGGCTCAACTCAGGGTTCAAGGACTATCCATTAACGTCTATATCTTAATGTTGATTCTACATGTATAAAGGTTTTTAAGTCTCTCTAGCTTGTAGAACAATATCCATGTTATTAATGATACTCACCATAGGTGAAGGACACTACTGGACATATGGGAATCATTGGTTTTGTATATTCTATCGACGGCCGAGCAGGAGACCAGCGTATTTATATTACATGTCGTACCCGGAAATGCCGTCCCGGCGCCTGCGCAGTGGAAAGAAGCGGCGTTCTGCCTGCCCGCTGAGGACTGCATACCACTAACGGGAGCGCGCACAGCTGCGGCTGCTTCAGCGGCGCGCGCTCCCGCAAGGAGCAGCTCGTTCCCGGCATAACACCTGTCACATGTGTGTGTTTTAATTGTTTACTAACATTATTAAAGATGTATTAAAATATGAATCGTAAAAAGTGGAAACTGAATGAAATCAACTTTTAGAACTAATTAAAAAAAAAAAAAAACTCCCAAATGACCATTTTTAAAGGGGTCCCTTGACCTCTGACCCCCAGATGTGAATGAAGATTGTTTCCACGGGTACCCACAAGTCTGCCCTTTACAGACATGTCCACTTTATGATAATCACATGCAGTTTGAGGCAATAAAGACATGAAGTTTCCTCATGCAGTATAAACATGTTATTTTCTCCTAATCAAAAATGGTGTATCTGAATATTTCTGCACACTGGGGTCCCTAAACAGTCTTCACTTCCATAAACTGGGTCTCACTGTAAAACTGAGACTCTTGTGGCTCCAATGAGTCCAACTGTATTCATGTGTGATGACGTTAGTCCCCATAAGAGCCATTTCATTGAGCTCACTGTATAGAATGAGCGGTGGTGACCTCTTGGATAATCACAGCCTTATGAGACTTTACCGCCACAAACTAGAGACCTACTACTACTAGTACTACTACTACTACTACATCCTGGTAACTGGAGACCTAGAGCATTCAGAGGATGGATGGCTTTCCTAGCTATACTGGCAATAAGGTTGTTTCTGAGCACTTTACGCAACAGAAGTGCTTGTCATCCACTCACTGAAGAATGCAGTCTGCAAATGTCAAAAGTTTTTGATCTCAAATCACTACATAGCTTTTTCTATGATGTTCCCCAAAGTCTTGATGTCTTAATATGGTATTTTGGAGGGTTTAATTGATCATTTTTATTAGTTCTCCAGTGGTATAAATAGTTAAATTTAGCACCAAGTCTGTGTAACAAATGGTATCAACCCAAGAATTGCTGCAACAACTTATGAGACATTATAGAGCATGAGGATGGACATCATATACTTCTATCATAATCCTTATACACCTTTACAAATAATTTTAAACAATAAATTAATTAATTCATGATTATTTCTCATTTATGAGCATAACAACTGAGCAGCATCTCAAATTAATTTTTGGGTTCCCAGCTTTCAGATGATGTACACCACTTCTATGTGACATCTACTGTTTTTTTGCAGTTTGAGTCTATAGTTTGTTAGTTGGCAGTAGTAATAGCCTTTACTTTTGAACTGTTCTGAGGTTTTTTGCTCCTTTATAATTTGTTCATCCTGAGACCACAGAACATAAACGTCAGTTCAGACAGCAAACGCATGTGGTATCTTTCTTTGCAATGCAACCATCCATTACCCTCGGTGAGAAAGAACAATTACCTGTGTCACCAGATTCCTAATTCATGGTGTTTCATAGGGGGAAGCGCTACGTGTGATCTGATCGCAATACCCTGCCCCAGTTATTCATGCACTTGCAGTTTATATATGCAAATATAGATAGGTATGAAAACAAAACTCCACTGAGCCAATAGAGATCACTTAATACAATTTTTATTAAAAATAGGATAACAGTTATAATACACTCAGCACAGTATGCATTATGTCTTTGTTAACCAATGGGTTTGTCAAAAAGGTTCAATTTACTTGAAAAATCCTGTCAGTCATGATGGATATGATGCAGTGTGACGATGGGAAACCCTTGACTTGAACAGTTTATACTTGTAGTTATACCTGGTAGGCAACTAACAAAAACTCATCTGTCATTTTATAAACTCCACATTTAGAAAATTAGAAAGAAGGGTCCAAAAAGCAGTTTGCAACAACAGTTTGGTTTTGCTTTATAATTAGTTCCTACTGCACACTGAGGAACCTCCTCTTCTTGGCTGTGTGTGTATATGCATGGTGACGCCACTCCACATCTGCGGTGCTCTCATTCTCCAGGGTGCCCAGTTTGATCATATACACTAAATAACACAACAGATGAAAATATTTCACATATCCAAAAAGTGGTGCAGAACAGAGGAATACGACTCAACATTTTATAAAGAAAATGCCCTAAAATTATGATTTCCTGAGAACAGAAATATATTTTCAGTTTCATCTCTTGCTGAAGAGACGTTTATTAATACTAATATTTTTAGTTAAGCTCTTCTCATAGATATTTTGGCTGTGTGAGCATCTTCCAGTGTTTTTTTTCACTGGTCTTTATTCAAAGGAAGATTTCAACACTTTAGGAATTAGATCAAGTTGTCCCTTATCAAAGATCGATAGATAGAAATATTTTATATTTATTTTAAGTGAGTGCATCAGTTGCAGGGATAGGTCTGGACCATGTTTAACCTGGCTTTATATCAAGGTTGTAGTCAGAAAAAATAGCCTGGCGAATACTGGAGTTTAAAATACGATACTGAAATTCTTTTTTTTTTTTACATGAACACAACACAAAACAAAGACTTTATTATTATTATTATTATTATTATTATCATTATTGTTATTTTTATTATATTATTGTTATTATTATAATTATTATTTTTATTATTATTATTAAAAATTTATTTTGTTGTTGTTGTTATTATTATTATTAACTGTATAGGGATCCCTTACATTTGGTCATTTCAATATCTGACACAAGATACGCACAGAGACTTATTTACATTTTACAATTAGAAAATACACCAGTACTCTCCGGTGGAAAAAACACTACCACTATGTAATGCCATCACTGTTTCTCAATGGTCTCAAGCATCATTTCTGTACTGCAATTTCCTGTTATTCATTGGTCAACATATACAGGCACCCATACATCTGTGATAAGCTAATATTGTCCAGTACATTGGCCTGGCTAATTTACTGGCTTCCTGGATTGTTTCAGAAGGTCACACTGCTTCCTGAAGCAGCACGCTGTTATTTTCAGTTTGAGCACCCAGACAAACCTCGCCTAGTTCCACCAACACTGGAAAAGATGCTCCTCCTAACCTCGTAAAGCTGTGGTATTTACATGTTGTATCTTACAGTCTTAGTGCTACTAAGCTAGGCTAACAGCTCCTAGAGCTTTCCAGCTGGACTGGTTGAACACAGAAGGTGAAAAATAATTTTTTTTATCCATCCATACTTACATTTCATTTCAAACCTGGGTCCAACTTCCGTCAGCTCAATGTTCTTGTGGTCTGTTTTCTTGTAGGTGTGGTGTCTGTAATTAAAAAAAAAACAACTACTCTTAGTACTCTTTACCTCAAATAAGGCAACGTTTGTAAGGCATTTACATTGAGGGAGTCCTTTCACACTCACCTGAAAGAGATGAAGTCTTCTTGGTTGGCGAATGTGATTACACGCCTACTGTCCTCCTTCGGCACCGGAAAAAGATACTTGAGGATATTTGATACCTGTGTGAGCAGAATTAATTAGTTGTACCCAAGAACAAGCTGGGACAGAGAATCAACGGCATGTGTCCAATGCATGGCGCATCACTGACTCACCCTATTGCCAAGTCGTGAGGTGAAGTTGTGAAAAATGAGGTGGGGGTAGGCCTCAGACATGGTGCCTATGTCTGGAACATCGTGCCTCATTACAACGTTGTACAATGTGAAATACGCGGTGGGTCCAAATGGCAAGTGGCACACCACCAGGCCATCTGCAAATATACAGGCACAACAAAATCAGATCCTCCATGGTCAGAGTCTCTGTATTCACCGTAGTCTACGTGATACTCTGCTTATAGGATGCACTCTGTTTAAAATTACATTGAGTCTTATTTACTAATTTATTATTCAGAAAATGTTCTATTTCTAGTCATGTGGCACAGTGATAGGGATAGGTGACCACTGGATTTACTGCCATTAAATTAGTGTGAACACAACATGCTAACATTATGTTTACTATGGTCGCTATCTTAAATCAGCATGCTAACACGCTACAACTTAGGCTGATGGGAATTAAACAATAATTCATAGTCAGGGAACATGAATGTCTTCAAATAACCCTCAACCCCACCCATGCTGTAACACCCACCACCCAGAAAATGTGGACAACAAGATTTTTATTACATTAATCAGTTAACTACTCAATTGTGTTTTCTGTAAATTGTATTTCCAACATTAAGGCCTAATCAGTGTTTTATACTCTAAAACTCACAAATGCCACAGTACCACAAATACAATTGTGGTGTGGAAAAACAGAATCCCATATCTATGTATTTAGTTTTTGTTTAAAAGTCAACTTTAAATACATGGTTACCTCTAAATGGTCACAATTTCAATGTCAATATGCCACAGTCAATTAAATTTTTATATATAATTTTATACTTTTGTTTTCCAAGATGGAGCTGTTTCTTTACCATTCATAATTAGTTGAAATCATTGTACCTTTTCCTTGTGCAATGTGCATAGTGACTTTTTCAGAAATATTTTATTTTTCCCCATTTGCACACACTACATATCCAAAACCTGCTTAGCTTTAGTGTGTAGGATAAAGCTAGGAGAGAACTTTAATTTTCTTAGTGGTTGCTTCATGTCGATCCCGTAGGATGTACAAGACTGCTGGAGAGAGACGACCTGCTTAAAGCCTCAGGACAAATCCAATGTCATAAAAAGGAAAAAAGTAAAGACTGAGGTAAACAGGCGTACCTGGCTGTCCTCTGGTTTCGTGCACAATGACGAGGTCTGTGACGTTGTTGGCTTTGCAGGCTCTCACCAGTGCATTGATCTCATGGTTTCCTCTGTTCATGCGCTGGGCTCCAGGGAACATCAGCTTTACCTCCTGAAACAATTTATACACATCACGATACCATCCTCTCTTTTGTTACTCCCCACTGTCAGTTTTGTTATAAAGAAAAGACACAGTTTGCTCCTGTAGCAGCTTTACATTGTAGGATTATTTGTCTACGCTGTCATACAGTGATACACTTTCACCCAGTGCATGCTGGGAGAGACTTGTTGTTGGATTACATTACTTTTATTAGATTATTAGAATTAGCAATTTATATTATTTGTTTTATTATCATTTTCACTTTGAGGCCTGTCAATAAATTTATAAAAATATTTTAAAAAATCTATAATAAATGAATCAATGCTTTATTTCACAGGTCTGTAATTAATGAAGTGGTATAACTTGTAATTTGGTGCAGTTATTGTGTGTTTTACCCTTTAAGGGACTGCTCCATTTAACCCCAAATAAGCATTACTTTATTGTCCATTTAATACTGAAAACTTTTTTATCCATTTATGTTGAATAGTACGCTTGCCCCAGAGAGAGTTCACATTTTAGCATGTCCAGGTGGCCCAGTTTGCTCAGACTCTCTACTTAATGCTAACAATAAATTGGAAATGCACAAATTAAAATGATTCTGAAATTATCTGGAACTTGCAGACCCATGAAATGACGTGTTACAGTATGACCTCCAGGTCCACCTGCTGTCCCGACTGACTGACCTTGCAGAACATTTTGAGTCTGGAGCTGGGGTCTCTGGACGTGGTGACCATGACTTTAGGATCTTCAACTCCGGCCCATTTATACTCATCATCCATGTGTGAGCTGACACCTGAACAGACGAGAGCCAGTAAATCAATATAAACCAATACATTGATGACTACCTTAACATGGGATTAAAACTGATACAATCAGATAGGATGCCGTTGACAATAACAGGAGGTAGTAACACTAGCCTTCTGCGCCTTCATCGTCGTACTCCAGTAGTTTCTGTAGCTGCAGAGCGTCTTTGCGTACCTCAGTTGGAAGGAGACAGTTTTCTGCAGAGGAAACGAAACAGCTTATCCACACCTGGATTTGTGGTAGAATCATTAACACTGAAGAAAAATGAAACCTGGTGATCACGCCACGCTACCATCAAGTGCTCCCTTCAGCTTCTGTTTCTTCTCCTCAATTGTTCGCAGCCGGTCCTCCTGTGCCTTCCTGTACAGGTACTCTCGCCTCAGCCTCACCTCTCGGCGTAGCTGTAACAACATTACAACACATTACCTCGGAGACATGCAGGATCTCCACACACTCATTCTGAGAGGAGCTTTGCTCGGAAACATACTGGGAACATCAGATACTCTCTACTACATTACTTTGACATTTGAGTTCATTTTAGATTTTTATGAAATGACATTAGACAGTGGGATTGTCTGAAATTACTCTATATTGATTTTCACAACGGCCCCATGGTTAAATGTCATTAACGCCTCAAGCTGTTTTTAACCATACTAAATATGACACAGTGATAAGCGACCACTTTTCAAGTCGACACCTATTTTAACTTAGTGCTGTTTGGCGAAGTTAGTGCCGAATGCAAATACAGCATTTGATCATCAAGGAAAATCCTGTTTAATGAGATATGCGGGTTAATGAGGTTCAGATTATGTAATTAAACAGGTTTTAAATGCAGTTCTGGGTGTCGTCTTTGTACCAGACTATTTCTACTGGTGGACCAGACTGATGTTTACATTCAATGAGGACAGCACGCGCACATTAATTATCAGTAACATTAGCGTTACATCAGTCGTTAGCTAGGTTGCTAATTAAACATCTTCATACCAAGCTATTAAAACATTTATTACTCATAAATCTTCCTTTTACTCAGTTTAAACTTACCATGATGATCTGTTAGCTTGTAGCCAGCTAGCAGCAGGCACTCACATGGAGAGAGGAGGACATACGTGTAAGAGCGTCCTTCATTGGCTGATAGGAAGAACCAATGAGAGCGCTCGATACTGACTGGCAGGCTTTTCAAAATAAAAGCCCGAGTTTCGCCTCGGTGATGATGAGAGTTGAGCAGCACGGGCTTCAAACTGGCACCAAAATCACTGGAGGAAAAACAAATCTCTCTTTCCAACAAGATACGTGGCAGTAAGACTATTTTTGGGAACGAGTTCTTGAACCAGTTTTTTACTTTATACTGCTTTATTTACGCTATAATATCTTGGTTTTCTTTTACTGATGCTTTTTGGTATTGCATAAACCCCTTTGCTGCTGTAACACTGCAAATGTGTCTGCAGTGGGACTAATAAATGATTATCTTTTAAGGTAATATGATGAACATCTTCCCCTTTACTAGTTACAGATATGCATCTTTTGATCTGGATATTGTTTTTGGCTGTAGGTGAGTATAGACTTTCACCTTTATAGAGAACTTCAGATCAGATTCTTTCTTCATTAGTACACTGCTTCATTTAGCCAAGTACCACTAGCTGATTTTAAATGCTGTACCAACATTAGAATAAAGCCAGCCAGCGTTTTCCTCTTTATTCATTTCAATCACACATTTGTCTAGAAATTGAAAGCATAACATACCAGCTACCACCAAAGGCACCAGAAATAGTACTATCCTTTTAAAAAAAAAAAAAAAGTATAAAAAGCGAAAAACTGACAGTTGTGAGGGTGATGAAATTTCTCATAAAGGTTTGGCTTCTTTTATATTGTATGGTAGGAGATTATACTGCCACCAACTACTTTATTTACTCCTACATGGTACTGTGTGCAGGTGGCTATGACGCAGTGTACTGCAGAAGCTGACATGTTCCTATGAACTAAAGCATGAAGACCAGCTGAGGGTTTAGTGAAGGCAGAGCTCCACCGACTGCTACGGCGGCCTCGCCTTCAGCCAGAGAGACCACTTAGTGGATGGAGGCAACCTGAAGGTGACCCAGCAGGGCTTGGCCTCCTTCACTGTCTTCACTTCACCATCCATCCATAAAACTGCAATCATTTGTTTTTTTAATATTAACACTGGCTCAAAATGTAAAAGGTGTTGCTTATGCTGATTAACCCACAGAAAAGTCGTTTTAGTTTTCTGGCCCTCAAATACACTCCCATCAACCTAATTTCCAACCACAAAAGCTCTGATGAGCTCGCTGTACTCTGCCTGCTCAGCAGTAAACAGCAGGCAGACCCAGTTAGACACCAACATGGTGGAGCATTTAGCAGCTACAGAGACAAATACTTCCCTCGGCAGTGGGTGGAGACCAAACACTGAGCTGAGAGGAGAGTGAATATTGGACTTTGATTTGTGAGGTGGTCGGTTCATCCTTGAATCCAAGTGGACGTTTGTACCAAATTTGAAGAAACCCCCTCCGGACTACGTTCTAATAAGCCTGTATGTTTCATAGACAGGGGAACCAAATGTGATTGGCTTATTGAATCACGTTTTATGATCCAGGCAGCCCGCAAAAAACTGACTGGGTTGTCTTATTTCACAGTTTGAAGGTTGGTATGCACTCTAGGTACCCAAATGTATGTGCATAAGTACTGAAAAAGAGTTTTTCATGACATGTCCCCTTTAATTCAAGCTACCCAAATCACATTTACGCATCATTGCCGCCCCCCCTGCAGTGTCTGGTGATTAGCTCACTGGATTCTGTCGTCTCTGATACCCATGGTGACCATATTTACCAACCTTTACTCCAGAAGTAAGCCATCCTGCTGCTCCACCAACAAAAACACTCAAATTCTTGAGTTAAGGCCAAAAAAAGTGTTTTGAGGTCACAGTGACCTTTACCTCAAAAATCGAATCATTTCATCCTTGAGTCCAAGTGGACATTTGACCTGAGATATCACGCTCACAAGACGAACGCTTGGACGGACGGGCAGACAAACTGAAAACATACAGTAATGCCTCCGGCCATGAAGGCATAAAGGAGGAGGAGAAAAATAAAAGGAGAAAATACAGGCCAAACAGACACGATTTATCTTTAATGCAGATTATAGTAAATTCACATCAGGAAGACGTTAACTGAACTCTCCAGTCTTTCACAGCAATAACAAAACACGTCTAAAGGTAAAACTGACCATTTTTTTTAAAAAGTTTAAAAAGAGTTTAAAAATATAATTGATAATTATACTTTCAACATCATGGATTGCTTGAGGGCATCTGGCCAAACATCTGTCTTTTCTTTCTTTAGAAGGAGCCTCATGGTGGCATCACTGTGAGCACAGCAGGAATGGTCGCAGGTTCGGGCCTCTTTTCAACACCTTTAAGTGACTTGACGTTACATTCACAGACTTGTCCAAATCGTGGTGTTTTTCAAATAATTTCAAGGGTGAAATTTTTGTTTTGTTGTTTTTTTTAAAGACACAAGAAATGCTCTTTATGAAGAAATAAGTTTGCATTTATTGGACAAACCAAACATAGGCAAACTCACACAGTGTAAAGATGGAGCATGTCATGGGGTGAAAAATAAATGAAGGGTTTCATTCCAAAATGTCACACATCCATCTGGAAAAAATACCTGACAGACAACATTTCCCAGTGCGTACCCATTCCCATCATTATTACTTCAGACCGTCCTACAGGAACCCCCCTGACGGATCTTTCCTGTATCGATCATTTTATCGGATTTCAGTGGCATCGTTTCCACACGGTGTATGCATCACTTTTGGAACAAAGCTCTTCAAATATATGGATTTACTTATATATTTTATACATTCTTTTCTTGCTGTACATTTAAGTCTCATGCTTTGCTTGAAACTGTGCTTTCAGCATTTATCCTCAATCACATGACAAAAGACAAAAAAAGAGCACACAGTATTCAGGATCAATGCTGCATAGTTTCAACTTTGGAATATCAAACATAATTTCTTTGTAAACCTACAGAGTGTAACCATATATGTACTGGAGATGGAAACTGTATGAAATCTGTTAAGTCTAAAAATACACATCATTTCTCTTTAATTCAGGACTGTTTCACTTATCTGAAACATTTGGTGATTTATGGAAGATACTGTACTGTGCGTAGTTCATATCACCATGTACATGTCCTTAAAAGCAGTGGGAGGAAACCATTGGAGAAATGTATTACAGGTTAGGAGACATGAACAACCGTAATCCATAAGAAGCTGCATGTGTTTGACCGTTGACGAGAGTTTCAGCACAAATCGCGCAAACTAAAACCTGACATTCTGCAACAAAACACAACAGAAGCAATAAATAACACAAGGACAAAACAATGAGGAAATCTTGGAAATATTAACACAATTCCATAATACTCCTTTAGAAGGATGATGTTTTACTGTCCAATGAGAATCAAACAAAAACAAATGACAAACACATGTACTGCAACCTTAACCCCCCACCCCCGAGCTACCTAACACTTTACAGTAAGAACACTTTATAAAAATGGTTCATGAGCGGCACATCGTTCCCTTGAAGTAACCTCCATTAAGGCAACTGCAGAAAACATGAGGACAATTTGTACGTCGCCTACAGGGTGAAGCAGAGAAAAGGCGGCTGTTCATTTGTCAATCGTTCATCTGTGCTAACAGGGCAGGAGCTATTCTGACCAGTGGTTGAAACCAGTTTCACTCTAAGACTACGTCCACACTTAGCCGGCTTATCTTTAGACATGCTGACAAACAGACACAGGTCACCATTACACTATTTATTTTTTTGTGAAAACCTGTAATGCTGGGATCAGACTACACAATGTGTCTTTCGAGATGGTCACTGTCACTGTCCTCCCCCCCCCCGGCATTAAACTGTGTTTCACATTCAGATAATCTACCGTAGATAGGATTTAACATGATTGCACATACACCTGTTATTAATGTGTCTCCAGTGGGTCGAGTGAGAGCTTACATATTTCCACCCACTAGTGATGCACAGGGCACACCCACCTGACCCAGTATGAGAACCAATCTGCAGCACTGACCGATGACTTCATGCATTATAGTTACACAATTGTGAGGACTGAGCACAGAGACAAGGAAAAGGACTGAGCGGTGCTCGCAAAGTTTGAGAGAGCAACAGATAAAGGGGAAGAGACGCTGGGAGGTGGACTGTTTCATGCAATGTTTCTGTAAGTTATTAATAACTACTTCTGAACGCTGCTTTGTGACCCAAACCTCAGCAAGCTGAGCCAAACGTTGTGGGTCAACCCATGCATCACTACCATCCACACAGTCGTAGGCTATGTGGATTGAAAACAGAATTGCATTTATCGTTCAGTGTGGTTAAAGTGCGTCTCTGGTTTGACCGATCGGGTCACAATCCGTCCTCAGAGCGTTTTGGATGCATTTACACCTGTACTTTCATGTGGTCAAGCACTGATCTGATTACAGTCCGACAGAAGAAGAGTCAAACATTGCTGGTCCAGAGACGTGGCAGACTCCAGTACGGGACTGTTTACAGAGGTAAACACAGTTTTAGGAATGAAAGTGAACCTGGAACGATTCATGCTCCACATACAGTATGTGAGCTCTCACACCCACAGGTATGATTCCTTCTGTGTGATGCATCTGGTCCATCATTTCTCTTCTCTAAGTTTACAGCTGTGAGTGGAGAGCGCTATGTGAGCCTACAGGTTAATATCAAGAACAAAAACAAGTTATTCGTTTTTTCCCCCTGGGCATTGTGATGCATCCCAGATGCTGAATCGGTTGCCTTGCACTATGACACACTACAAGGGATGAAAAGTGCCACTGCCCAGTGCTAATTCCTGCTCCTGATGCCATGATATCGTGGTCCAGTCCTGGTACATATCTCATCTTCTTTATGCTGTTTTCACTGGCAAACGACACAACTGTGCTGCACAGGCTACATCTGCTGAGACAGACAAGTCTAATTTGATTAATCTCCATTCTGTCCTCCATCTGACAAAATCAGCATACATACAGGTTAATGGCAAACTCGTGTGATCAGATGCATGTGATACTTTCAAGAGCGGTCACAGAGAGTTAGAGGAGAGAAGACTTGTTTTTTATGGTCTACCCTGAAACGACAGCTTTTTCAGACCATCTAAGAAAAATGCTGACTGAGTGTGGGTGGATGCCAAAACAGCGAACATGTTTTCAAATGTAGGCGGCTAAGTGTGGACATACTGCAAGAGTGAAGGAGGGGGAGTCATTACTTTGCTGGTAATGAGCAAAACTCTTAAATCAACTCGCTCTAACTTCTTCCTCAGTGTTTATATTTAGAGACAAGGCTAAATCTGCCTTTAAGCCAACAAGTAGGAGAGAAAGAAAAGACAGAACACTGTGGAGTCTCTAAGGAGTCGGTCGTCACTTTAAGCATGCGCTCCATTATTACACCAAGCAAACAAATTCAGACAAAATGGTAACCCTATTTACAGCAGCTGATTGGGAGTGGATCACTTTGACTGTATCAAATCAAAGAAAATATTCAGCCGACATATTCATGTCGGAGTACAAAGAGCCAGTCCGTGGCTACACCATCAAATTTTCATATCACGACTCACTACGGTACACGTGGGTCTCCTCGTTGTTTCCTATTGGCTGGAATGGAAGTGACAGCAGTAGTGCAGATGGGGAAATCAATCAGAGGGAACATACAGGTACCAGAGTTGTTTTACCTGGGTGTTGTTGGTAGCCTTGCGTATTGCGTATGGCTTGGAGATGCTTTATGCTCTTACAAGTCAAGGAACCAGGAGGCTTTTTAAATTTTTTTTTTTTTTATAGTTCTTCATAATCACCGTCATCTCTTTTGATCGATCCTGCTCCTCCGCCCAGAAAGTCCTCCAACTCGTCCACTTCCGTTTTCTTGGTCCGCGATTTCTTTTTCTTTTTCTCGTCTCCTGCTGCAGCTTCGTCTTTTTCCTTTTTCTTGTGTTTGTGTTTCTTCTTGTTCTTTTCATCCTCCTGAAAACAGAGACACAATTTATTGTATTGACATTACTGTCGTTTAGACACATTACTGCTTACAATATGTAAACTGAACAATAACTTCACCTCTTTGCTTTTCTTCTTCTTTTTCTTCTTGTCTTTGGAGGAGTGTTTGCTCTCCTTCTCTGAAAGAGGAGCAGATACATACAGTCGTCTTACGGTGACGGATGACTGGAGTGCTCAACAGATGATTGATTCATCCCATTTTAAATATCGTACTATCAAGTCTTTTAATCTTTCAAGGAGGAGTAAAGCACATTTTTCAACCTTTTGACTAAAACATTATAGAAATTAGGGGCTTTATACCTTATTGTTGCTTACAGTAACTACAATGAACATTTAACTGGTTATGAAACAGTGTCAGTATAATACTGATGCCTCTATGTGACCCATATAAGCAAGTCCATCAGAGGTTTTATATACTTCATCTTAAAGTCTGTCATCGGGTTTGATTCCTTGCAAAATCAGACAAAGCTGTGCTCCCTGATTGCTCAGTTGCCCATATAACAAGGCTGAGTCTCCCCTTTCCATGCTATTCACTGTCCTATCAATAAAGGCTAAAATGCAAAAAAACAAAAAAAAAACAAAAAACAAAAAAAAAACAACAACAACAAAAAAATGAACAAATAGACGAAGCAATTTACGGCAAGCCGGTTCCCCAGACTGAAACTGCAGCATGACGTTAACAAGTCGGGATGAAGTCATCTAGAACGAGCCTATTGAGAAAATCTGACTGACTCCACGAAGCCAAGGAAGGTGAAACAGGAGATGTCAAGGTCGTCACCACGTTATATAATTGGGGTTCAACACACGCACAGTAAAATCTGGTTTGTGCTGAAATTGAGCCAATAGCAACGCACGACCACAGCTCCAGTTACATGTGTCATACTCCATCAAGACCCAGCGTGTCCCAGCCTCTTTCAATAAGCCTCACACCTGGCTCTGTGATTAGGATCTGACGGCGGAGGTTACTGACGTGGGTCTGCCACGGCGATAAAACCACAACATTGTGGAGATGGACAACAAAAAGCTCATCTTACATCTCCCCGTGTGTTGTTTGAACCAGGCTACATGAACAGCTCCGTCAGTAACAGGCTGCTTCACCAGCAGAGAGATACTGCAGCTCCTTCATTCCTGCTGCCGTCACATTTTACCATCACCACTGCTCCAGCAGAACACACATACCAACACTGACAATTCACTCTGTTGTTCAATATTTCCTATGTGCAATAATCTGAATTTTTTACTATATATTAAAGACCTGTCTTACTTTTTTATAACCGATGCCTATAATATAGGAAAACAAAATGGTTGTCGCTGTTCAATCATATTTATCAACATGAATTCTGATCGTACAGTCTGAACATAAGTGTTAAGTCTTTGGCATGATCATTTGTTTTCATGAACAGCTGTATGGAGCGTGGCTTTAACTGTTGCGGCCACAGAAAATTGGGACGGGATATCTCGTTTCCTTTCATAAAGGATGGTTTCATATTCCCTTAGCTAAAGGAAGCACTGAAGCACGTTTCCTTGGCATTTAAGGGATTCCAACAGCTACTTAGATACTTCTGGGTCATTTCACTTTGTTAATAGGAAACTTCCTGGTAACAATACTTTGACTGCAACCTCGGTCTGTAGCATAGTTTCAGTGTACTGCTGGCCAATCCAGTTGATCAGGAGAGAACCAGACTGACTGCTGAACGCAACTGCAGTTTCAGAAAGAGGGGGCGAAGGCAGGGCGAAGGCAGGGCGAAGACCGGCGAGGGCGGGCGAGGGCGGGCGAAGGCGGGAGAAGGCGGGCGAAGGCAGGCGAAGGCAGTGGAAGTGAGTCAGGAGCAGCTGATGAGTTCAGATCAGAGCGGAGGAGCTGCAGCAGCTCTCCACAGCAACAGCTGATACAGCGCATGTCAATATGTAATTTAAACCTGTACAGTAATAGTAAAAGTTTAAACAAGTACTTCTGGTGCCGACTAGTGAGGGAGGCAACACTCGATTGACTAGTTGCACTCATCCCTCGTGTTGAAGACAATAAGCTTTTATTCATTCTTCTTCCTTAGAAAGCTGTTTCTGAATTTAACCAGTGGTACTTCATTGTTCATACAGGCAGAAGACTGTAACATGTCCTCAAATAAATATTTTTGAAATACAAAGCTGTGTGTTTGGTCACAGAGTGACCTTTATAGTGCCAACTTTTCTATTTGTTGAATCAAGAATCAATTTTAAATTCAGAACTGATTCTGAAGTGAGAATCATGACACTGAGACACGATACCAGTCGCTGAAATGAAAATCAAACTGTGAGATTCCCAAAGATTCACACTCCTACATATGATTACAGACTCATCACAGCAACAACTCATTTGTGGATTCTAATGAAAAATGTGTTAGCGAGACAATCCCACTTGCCTTCCTGCTCCTCGCTGCCGTCCTTGGCTGCGGGAGCCTCTTCTTGGATGCCGAGGCCAAACAGGTCGGTATCGTCCTTGTGTTTGAAGGAGATCACAGTGGGCTTCAGAGGTTCTGGCACCTTGGCTAACTGCATGTCATCGTCTGAGAGGTCGGACAGAAGCTCATCTCTGACTGGAAACGTATCCTGGTATCCGGGGCAGCCAAAAATGAACCATCACATGAGGAAATGTTTAGGTTTTTACCCAAACAAAGGCAGTGAAGAATAAGGCTTCTGGTGTGACAGAAGCACAATTAAAATCTCTTTAGTATCTGCTAGAATGAATGATAGTAGTAGTAGTAGTTGTAGTATTAGTAGTAGTAGTAGTAGTAGTAGTAGTAGCAGCAGTAAAATCCTACCATTATGTTAACTTCTCAGGCTTTCTGCAGTAAAAAGTTGTGAACTGAGTGACTCTGCCGTGATGATAAATCTTTTGTATTTTACCTTAGTTATTTTTGGAGTGTCTGAAGCTTCAGACTCAAAGTCGGGATCGTCCATGACAAACGAGAGCATCTGCTGGGCCACAGGGGCCTCTGGGTCTGTATCAGAGTCCTCAGCTTTGGGTGTGCTTCCCTTCTTCTTGCCCTGGTGTCGGGGCAGCTGCTCTGCTGCTGGAGTCAACGTGAGGGAGATGGGGGCTGCGCTCTGGCCTCGGGGCTCTGGAGCTTTAGATGCCACTTTTGGTTTTGTGATGTGGATCACAGGCCTGAAACAGGGTGACATGGAACATTAGTTTACCTTACCATACATTAATGTTTTATTAGATCTAGTTTTTCATGGTCTTAACTTATTAAAGGGGAACACCATATAAATTAAGAATTCCAATGTTACTTCCTTGAATTAGGAAAATTAAATCCATATTTGTGAAAATTAGATAATCTCTAAAAGTCAAAAACCAGAGAAGTAAATCTCAATGTTTGACAATGACAATTGTGATGTCAGAGTATTAAGTCTGGAGCCACTCCATAGACAATGAATGGGAGACTGGTTTTCTATTTATTTTGTTTTTTATACCCTTTATTCTGTTGTGTTCTCGGTGGTAAAACAGAAAATGTCCCCTTATACTATCTATGGAGCAGCTCCTCACTTTGTACCCTACGACATCACAAATCTGAGTTTTAGTCCTCTAGTTTTTGGATATGGGAGAGAGTTGTTGATGTTTACTAATAGTTTTGGGACTGTCTAACATGTATGAATTCTGAAAATGGGCATAATTACCCTTTAACTTCGACTCCAAATACATTTTCTTATCTGTATGCTCTTTTGGGATGTCACTGGGAGCTTTTTCCACAAAGAAAGAAATGAAAAGGAAAAAACAGCTCGGTGAGTTTGAGTCTGTCACATAGAAGTGGAGGGACTATTTAAATGGAGGATGTAGGAAGTCTCACCACCATCTTCTTCTGATGGTGTGAACATGACAAGTGAAAATGAATGATGTCATTTTAAACAAAAGCCCAATTATATATTTTAAGTGCACAAGGACCAAAAAAGGTGATTGTGAGTCTTGGGCCGTGTCATGAGGAGAGATTGAAAAGAAAACCCGTAGATCCGACTACTGATGGGCAGATTCTCATCTTGTTTCTCATGTATACCAGGGATGAGAAAGATCGCTCACAGTTATGATGTCAGGAACAACAGGCCCACGCTGACTTGACAATCAGACAGATCAGTCAATCATCTCAGACTTTGTTGAGCAGCAAGATGTATGAACTTGTTTTGAGCTCTATTTACTGTGATAAATGTTTCCAGTGCTGCTCTGGTCATTGCCATATCTGACCTCTGTCTACCTGGAAAACTCATCAGCCAGTGCAGTGAGAAGCCATGTTGTTAGCTGTGGAATATCTACATGTTTATATATTCAATTTTCACAGGTTTGGAATCTTAAAATAAAGATAAATGTTGCCTCAGTTTATTTTAATGTGGTGAAACACTTTTAAAAAAGCACAATAAAACATGCAAATGAACAAATGTTGCAGCAGCCACTTTGGGAAAATACGCCAGAACCCAAAATAGGATTCATTCCTTCCCTGATATTCAATCAACAGAACTTGTGATTAAATGTATTTACATATTGAATGTTCCCGTTAAATGCAGAGCCAATATATTGGTGAAATCAGCTTATTTGGACTCATCTTTGGTGATGGTCCACATAACTTTAACTGCTTAGTGTGATAAGGAACCTTGCTTTGTTATTATTGAGCCATTCAGTACATCAGCTCATAGAGAGTGCACCATTTAGGTGAGGCCATAGCTGCCTTTTACTGCATGTCATTTTCTTTTTTCTGCATTGTGTTACCGTTCAAATTGTTTCACAGTTATATACGAAAGTATGGATTGCAACATAATCTGTTGCTTTGTGGTTATTTATATTACCTGGTGCTCTTTAATAGCTTAGCCTATACTTGACAGACCTGCTCTCATTCAACCACATCTCCTCTACATCAACCCAACACATACAGTATTGATGTCATTCTTACGCTTTCAGCTCAGGTTCACTGTCCAGGTCTTGGTCCTGTGTCAAAGTGGGGGCTGCTGGTACCTCCTCCTCGTCACTGGTCAGAGTGATATCTTTACTGAGGGGCAGGGTCTTCGG
Source organism: Pterois miles (assembly GCA_947000775.1). Taxonomy (NCBI): domain Eukaryota; kingdom Metazoa; phylum Chordata; class Actinopteri; order Perciformes; family Scorpaenidae; genus Pterois; species Pterois miles. Next base: position 2,662,364 of record CAMQGK010000058.1, on the reverse strand, counting down.
TTGGGGAAGGCTGGGCTCGGTGTCGTCAGGATCCAGCTCATCCTGGAAACCAGACACCATGGGGTTTCCTCTGTCCTCACCATCACTGGGACAGAGACAGGACAGAAAGCTCGTTGAGAGAGGGTCTACAGTATGACGGTAAACTACTGTGCAGCTCTGCAAGAACAGCTTGGTGGCTGAAACCAGAACCGCACTGACGTTGAATGTACATACACTCCTTTATAAATGCTGAAAAATGTAACCTGTATTTCTTGTCACATCAAAAAAAAAACATTAAAGTTTTAATAGTAAACATATTTTATTCTTAAAAAGAATGCAATGAATAAGGCTTCGTTTCTCCTCCATCTTAGTTTCAGAGTAGAGTTGTAGTGTTCTCAGTTGTGAAATTCCTCTAGTGCTCTCAGTGTCATCTGTAATATTTCTCCCATCTCTCTCGTCTGTGGAGCAGTTCAACACTATATACCTGAGTTTTGAGTTAGCACTCTAGTTTTTAGATTTGGGAGAGAGTCGCTCATGTTTAGTAATATTTTTTGGACTGTCTTAAACCAGAGGAATAACATGGATGAATTTTGAAAATGGCCATAGTTGCCTTTAATGTGAAAAATGTAGGACATCAACAAATACTAACTTTGTCCCAAAGGGTGAAGAAGCTATGTCAAAATGATATGAAAGCACTGGTATGCATCTCACCTGTCGCTGTCCACAGCCGGTGCAGGCTGAAGTGCCTTGGTTTTGGAGGGCAGGCTGTCCTCCAGGAAGCTTCTATCCAGTCTCTCATCTGGCACAAAATCATCCACACTCTGAACCTTTGCAGGACACACTGGTGCAGGCGGGTCATCTGAGGAACGCAGAGTCCAATAACTATCATACAAATGAACTTTGCCTTGTTAACTACTCAATGAAACTGTGAATCACATGATATTCCAAAGCCAGCCTTAGGTCCTGTTAAAAGCTCTGCCTTCATCTTGAATTTTGAGATTATTTGCCACCAACTTGGTGAGTTATGGCTGAATAACATAATGAAACACAATTTTGATCAGATAAACAATAGCTATTAGCTAACTGCTTTAGAGGAAATGGTGTACAAAAAAAGCTGCATCCTGTTGTCTTCAAATAATGACACATCTGCCAGAATCAGGCACCAATAGCTTCTCTCTTCTTTAAATGGCCAAAATCTTCAGAGCTGCTGTACACAAAGTGCGTACATGTTGGCAGGTCTGCAGAGGCTTGCCGTTCTATCTCTGCTGCATGATGAACCAACTATGCAAAGCCTAAATTTCAAAATAGAGACACTGCAAAATAAATTCATACTGCAGGAAATAATCAGCACTGTACAAATCACTCCATGGGTATACACACTATGTTCACCTCCAAGGTACCTTTCTGTTAAGCTTGCTCTAGATTTGTATCCAGTGTGAACTACAGTGTCAGTGGCACCTCATGTATGGACAAGAAGGACTAGAGGATGAGAGCATCATCAACGATTGCAGACAATGTTCACCCAACGACAGAGGAGATGCTATGTGGACTGCCTGAGTAATCTGTAGAAGACACTCACCTGGTGCAGCAGCAGGAGCCTCAGCAGCTGGAGATGAACCAAACCAGCGGGAGATGAAGCCACGTTTCTGTGGGGCTGATGCTCCAGATGCAGCTGAGGCCTGAAGGTGTTCTGGCGACTGGGCCGATGGCTTTGACTCAACAGCCGGTGAAGCTGCCCCGCTAACCACTGCAGACGGAGGCGGCGGGGAGGAAGCGGCCACAGACGGCGACTGTGGGAGCACCTGGGAGGGAACGGGGGGCTGAGGGGTGCTGGGGCTGGAGCTGCCTGTGGAGGCCCCACTGGGAGGGACGATGGGGGACTGGGAGCCTGAGGAGGGACTCTGACCATTAGCTGGACCAGGAGAGCCATAGCCCTTACTGCGAGACTCCAAGTTCTCCAGGAAACTGCAGAAATCACAACAGGGCTGCTTAATAAACTATGATTCACCTGCAATAATATCTGATGCTAGGAGCACTGTGCAGGGACTCTAGCATGTAAATGCAAAAGCTTAATGTTCTGCACTATGAAACTCACTCAAGAAAAGTCATATTAGTTTTATGCTGGGATACAAAGAAATACAGAACACAACTTCACTAAGCTGTTTGTCAAGAGGAACTCATTACCGTTACAAGAAGTTGTCTTTGCTAAAGAGGATTATCATGAAAATTGATGTTCTCAGTGCTTGTGAACATACATTTGGTTATCTGGAATGACTACAACCCACAAACTGTGAAATAAGACTGACAGCACATAGCCAGTCAATTACACTGACTTTTCCTGTACTAATTATTGAGAAAAAGAAAAAAATATATTCTTACAATATCAATGACAACATAGCTGAAGGAAATGTACCCAAATGGCACATTATTTCATACATGGGTGTAAAATTCAACAGCTACAGTCTATAGCATGTTTCCAGCCTTGCCACTACAGATCCTCTCAGTGGACATGTGCAAAAACTTTGTTTTCAGGTTTCTGGTGCTCATCAGAAAGTATCACACTCTATACTATCTGCTGTGCAAAAGAAACCTGTGGAAGAAAAAGCTTTTGCTCATGTCCCTCAGGGCCTCTGTCCAACAGAGCACTGTCAGAGAGAGATTCAAAGCAGACAGTACATCTCATAGTTTTGATCCTCAGTCTCCTGCTGGACACACAGCTCCTCCAGGGTGGCATCCATGTCCAGCTGGTTTGTCTCCAGCTGCCTCAGGAGGGTCTCTCTCTGCACACACACAAACACACACAAACACACAAACCGGACATGAATGACTGGAGATTAAACCTCTATATTCACGCCATGTGAAAGCATGATTAGAACGGTACAGGTGCAAAACAATACAACAATCTCCTTCTCTTTACTTTCACCCATTGTCTCCCATTAAAGCACATTAAAATCCATATAAACCAGTACAGGATGGTAAAACTACAGAAAAAAGTCAAATAACTATGATAAGTTGAGTAAAAATAACCTGTAGCTGCAGGAAGGGGATGTTGAAAAACCTGTGCAGATATTTCAAGCCAAAGCCATTCTTCATTGAGGATTCAGCATAGTGGATGTAAGATGCTCCCATTGGTCTGTAAAACACAAGCATTACTTTCACAACAATTTCTAACACGTCCAGTATAATTGTCCTAATAACCTCTTCATTACATTAAGGTTTTAAGTTTTTAAGTTTTTTAAGTTTGTAAACATGTTAAAGGTGCATTCATTATTTTGGCCACTTGGAGGCAGCACAATAAGTTTTACATATTTTAGCTTTACTTTTCTATTATGTATATATTATTTTATTTGTATTAATACTCTTAAAATCTATGCTTCTTGTTTATTGTACTATCCACTTTGCTGCTGTAACATGTAAATTTCTCCACTGTGGGACTAATAAAGGAATATCTTATCTTATCTACAAACAACATCTGGCATATTATCACTTTATCAAATTAGTGAATGTGTTAGCAAACCACGGTCGTTATACACATCCAGAAGACAGAGCATTCATCAGGAGTCATATCTGATTCCAGTGGATAAATATCCAATATTTTACTCTCCTCGTTGCTCTGGTTTGGTCTCCTCCAGAGAAATATACTCGTCTCTTTAGCTGCTAAATGCTCCACTTTGTTTACCAGCTGGTCTCTGACTGTGACTGTCAGCTGTTTGCTGCTGAACAGGTAAAGTGTATGTAGTTAAGGTGCCCACTGTGGGCTCATGTGTTTTAACTTCCTGGTTGGTATTTATGCAACATGTCATAATTGGAGAACAATATTCATTAAATGTTCTTATAACCTTTATTACATTATCACTTGTTATCAGGTGGAAATGTTGTTATACTTATGGCTATGTCTTTCTGGTGTGCATCGCCACATTCCTCAGTTATTCCCTCTCCTTATCCCAAAACTACACCAATAAACTACATTTGCATTTTGTGTCAGCAAAAATATTACATAACTAGGCTTATTAAACATTATATTATCATTTTACTATAACATATTAGTCAATAACATCTACATTTAATAGAGCACTTCTGAAAACAAGTATTACACATTTAACATGCTGGCATGGGACTAAAACAAAGACTAGCAGTGTTCTGGTGGTGTCTGAAGACCCAAAGCTTCATAAGGCTTCATCCACCCATCACTACCGTTTAGAAAATGGATGATCTCTACCTGTTAAGTCCAGCAATCAGGTCTCTTATATCATCGGGGAGGATTACGCGATGCTCGCCCATGTCCCTGTGGTTTCCCAACACACACACCGGCACATGGGTGGGTACTTTGGGCAGTTCCCTCAGGATGTAGTTAAAAGTCCTGCAGTTGACAAAACCACAACACAACATTGATCTGTGGGTGGGTGAAGAAAACTTAAGACACTTATACCAAAAGGAATGAATTAATGAGGTTTAAAGGATTCTCCATATTAGTGGGCTTGATTTTTTTAAAACTTATTCAAGATGGTCACACTGCATATTAATATTCATCTAACATATCATTTTACAGAGGCACATTAGTTTTCCCAAGGCATTAATTAAAAAAATACATAAAATATACTACTGCAAGCACCAGTGGAAAGGTTACTGTCGGTAACTGTTATTACAGAAAACAACAAGCTGTAATATGTCAGAAAAGAAAATGTTCTTTAGACACTCTTAGAAAGAAAAGGCATATTAAATCTAGTTGGGCATATTGGTTTAAAATGCAGACCAGTTCTGACTTCACAGGATCTTCAGAAATGATAAGAACACATTGATTGCGCATTACAACATCAGCTCTTGCTGCTGTTGTGACCTTAAAAGATAGGGGGCTGCATGGAGGTGCAGTGGTTAGTACTCTCAGTTTGCATGTTCTCCCCGAGTAAGCGTGGGTTTTCTCCGGGTACTCCGGTTTCCTCCCACAGTCCAAAGACATGCTGTTTAGGTTAATTGATGACTCTAAATTGCCCGTAGGTGTGAATGTGAGCGTGAATGGTTGTCTGTCTATATGTTGTCTGTCTCTATGTGCCCTGCGATGGACTGGCGACCTGTCCAGGGTGAACCCCGCCTTTGCCCAATGACAGCTGGGATCGGCTCCAACCCCCCCATGACCCCTAACGGGATAAGCGGTTACACGATGGATGGATGGATGGATGGATGGAGGCAAATAAGCTGAATATATGCACATACTATACATATCTGCTTATAAGACAAGTCTGGAGCTATATTTTTATTGTCAACAAATCCCATGAAAATGTCTCAATACTGTCCGACTCCCCTTCCCTGTCTGTGGCTCTAACTGAGGCCTTCTGAAGACTTACATCCTTAAAAATGGCTCATTGATGAATTCTTTCCTTGTAAATAAGACTGAATCATTTCCGCAAACAATTGGTTACTGTAGTTTTTTTTTATCAAACGTTACTCAAACCAGAGGAAATAGGCACATTTATTTTCAGCTGTGGATTAATCTACATTTGATGCTCTAGTGAGTATTTATGGCAGCAGAATGGTGTGTGTGTGTGTTTGAGTCAGAATAAACTACAGTGTGTGTGTGTTCATGGTAACGAAGGAGCATGTCAATCAGTGACACAGTGAGGCTCACGACTGTGTTTAACGACAATGGAGCTCTATGGCCCAGAGGACGAGGATATATCAGGCTTTGATACAAACACAATACTTGTTGGGAAATGCATTCACTGTTGGTTTGGGTGTTTTCATGAGATTTGTTGAAAAGAAAAATATAGAAAGTATTTCCTGTATGTGCTGAACTAGAAAAATAATCCACACGTACGACTGAGAGAATGGCATGAATACATACTGACAGTGGTACAAATACTGTTACTACAAGGAAAGTACCTCGCTGGTACACCATGATATTATTTGAAAACAAAGATCTTTACTCCCTGAGACAGGACGCCTAAAATACCCACGTTGAAATGTCTTTGAAGGTTTTTTGAACAAAATCCACCAGTGGAAGTTCTCAGCTGAAACCTAATCTGTCCATGCATATTGTAGCATCAGAGCTCACTGACGAGACGGCGTGAGGACGACGACTCAGACAGACGACTCTCACCATTGGGCTTTGTCCCACTGTCATTTTAAGACCATTTACGCCACTGATATAAGATCAGAAGAAGAAGAAGATCAACCTTTATTAGTCCCACAGTGGGGAAATTCAATTTACACTCTGTTAAACTTATACATGGTACATGCAGACCTGAAACACACATACATGCATCAATGGAGAGATGTCAGAGTGAGGGGGCTGCTCCTGACAAGCGCCCCGAGCAGTTGGGGGTTTGGTGCCTTGCTCAGGGGCACCTCGGCAGTGCCCAAGAGGTAAACTGGCACCTCTCCAGCTACCAGTTCACACTCAGTTTTTGGTCCATGTCGGGACTTGAACCGGTGACCCTCCGGTTCCCAAGCCAACTCCCTACAGACTGAGCTACTGCCGCCCCCATAATGGTAATAAATGGTAATATAATAACATAATAATGCAAGAACAAACTATAAAAGAGCAATCAACTTCACTCTTAGAGTATATAATAATATGTCAATGTTACAGTTGTCTGAAGGGCAGGCTGCAGGGTCTGAAATGAACTTTTTTGACCGACTTTGGCAGGTAAGTATTTTTTTTTTTGTCTGACACTCAGAAATTGTATCTGCCACTTTTGAAATCTCTGCATTAAATAAAACAATAACATTTTGATCTGATTTAATTTAATGTTTATAGTTTACATTAAAAAAACATATTCATGGTAAATTAAAATTTCAAATTACACTGAAACTTCTGGAAAGCCCTATTTTTCAGGGGCGGAAGGGTACTGTAGCCTACACAGTAGTACTATACTGTACTTTGTTGTTGTCATCTAAGATAAGATAAGATAAGATATTCCTTTATTGGTCCCACAGTGGGTTTGATTAAAAAAAGATTTTTCATAGTAAACAACTGTATTTATTCAAGTTTCTCACCAAAAACTTAATTTCATGAGATTACATTTCAATACATCATAATAACAATGTAATTTACTTTCAACCAATTATCATTTTTACTGAACAGAGACTGAAGCCCTCATAATATAACTCAATGGAGCCTCCGTTAATGTTAGCAGCTCTGAAAACACTAAAGCTCATAATATCTCACCACAATATAACGACCCCTTCTCATCTGTCAATGCACGGCTGCTTTGTAATGTATTTTTGGATCGCTGCGACTGATTCATTGACAGCAGGCCACAATTTTCTACATTGGTGCTTAGCTAATGCTGTCATTACCTAGGGTTTACACAGCTGCTAATGCTAGCTAGCTAATTTCACTCAACGTTACTTGCATGTACACACAAACAAGGAGTAAGAAACGGTTTAGCTTTCGTTTTCATGAATTAGGCTCCGCTCATCGTCAGGGCAAGGAACTCACTCTGAAAAAAAATAACTGCATGAAAGTAGTCGGCTGGAAATGTTTTAATATTTGGCCGTCTGGCCAACAGCTGGCACTTATGGAAAACCTGGTTACACTCCCACATGGGTCCAAAAAGCTCTTTGCTGGCACCAAGAAAGACCCAAATAAGCAAAATGAGAAGAAAAGAGGGAATCCTGGCAGAGGGCTGCAGGGTCTCTGTGGATACAGACACCAGCACTCGCTGCAAGTGGGTCATACTGATGCTTGAGAGGGATTATTTTTCTATCAGTCTATAGATTGTTTTTTTAAGAAATTCCTGCATTTAATCTGTTAAATCAGATTCAATTTTAATCTGAAAAATATAGAAAATAGAAAATAGAAAAAGAGTTTCTTTTTAAAATATTCTAAATAAAAAAACCACAACAATAAATAAAATAAATTATAGGCTCAGTTAACAAAAGTGTGAAATATCTGCGCAAAGCCCAGGTCTTATGGTCGTAGGGATGACCCTGCTGATTATTCTGGCATCATGTTAGCTAAAATGTTGGTGACAGTCTTAAACAAACATGCACGTTAACACAATGGGCAATATCAAGGTCATGTTCATTTATCATACGATAACTCATGTAATTATTGTGACAGGTCCACTTACCACTGCTTGGTAATGTCAAACATCATGATGACTCCATTACAGTTCTTGTACACATCCAGGAACTCTGCATCCAGGGCCACCTCATCGGACTACAACACACAGACACATGTATTAATCACATGATATAGGAAATACTTGTCACCATACCTCTTACTCTGGCCAACTCCATCACTGACCCACATACTAGATATGAGGCTGTTTCCTAACCACATGACAGTCATGTGATAATCACCTCTTGGGGCTCATTCTCCAGTTTCAGATTCTCTCCACGTCTTTTGCCTTTGCCTGAAACAACAAGAGATCACAAGGGTTAAGATTAAACATAACCTACAGCTTAGATTGTTGCTTTATGTTAGATTATGGTGAGTAAAACGAGCAGAGCAGCACAGCCGCTTTTCTTATGGAAAAGCATGTTGCAGTCTAATTTTAACACACATTATCCTTTACTGCCGGCATTAAGTCATGGCTCACACGGTGCAGACGCTCAGGCTCGAGCTATACACGGCGGAAAACTCAGCCAAACTAAGAAATGTAGCCACGCAGGCAGCAAACCCAGGAATAGCTAAACCTTGAGAATATTGACATTCAGATAAGAGTGGAACGAGGCAGGACAAATCCACAGCACACAAGCGAGTTCAATTTTTACACACTATAGTGGCGCTCACCTACACCTTCAGGAAGAGGATATTTTTGCCCTGAGATGAGTGCAAGAAAGGTGCAAAAAAGACAACATCAACACTGAGGACAGAAAAACAAACGAGCAACCATGCGGCTATTTGATGTCATTAAATTCTGACAGCAGTAGACAGAAAAGGGTGTAACTTCTTAGAGCGAAGTGAGCCTCATTGGAAAGTCTGGTACTTTAAAAGGGCATGTGTGTCAGCACTTACCTTTGTCTACCACGTCCCACACCTCTACCTTGACCACATCATCAGTAGCTGAGAGAAACAGAACAGGTGGTTTCAGTATGCATGTTCCTGGGCCACAGAGGAAACTACTTCAAATGAGCAAGTGACTCTAATATGGATCTAATAACTGACAACACTAGAAGGAGTAGTGGTGGAAAAAGGTTTGCTTGGTATGGAATGACTAACAAATAAAAGACACCTACTCTAACTGGGTTAGCAGGAGCTAAATCTAAATGCTCAATCTCTCTTTTTTTTACCTTGATATGGAGCCACTGAAATAATCACCAAGGCACAAACAGCAGACGTCAAATATTCACCAAAATAGAAACATGACCAAAGCAGTGGTAATCAAATAAAATAAGTTGTAATGTTTAAAGATTACACAACGACTTACTTTTGTAATTCCAATGGATACTTGTGGCTTGGATCTCCTGAGTGGGCAGGTACTCCTCCACAAACTTCTTGCCCTGCAGTCGATGCCATAAAGTACTCTTTCCAGTGTTTCTGTCTCCCCGGATGACTATTTTCACTTGAGTGGGAAAGATTGTACAATAAGTTTGTCAGAACAAAGTTCACCGATTTCACTAGAAGCAAATACAGACTAGACAGACATATTAAACTGCAGAAGCCTGTTCACCAGATTGGCAGCATTACTTACTATTATACTGGACCCCTTTGGCGAAGCGTCGCTGCAAACTTTGGTTCATGGACTGCAGGCCAGCCGGAATGTTCTTGTCCCTGAGCTGCCCTGGCTCGGATCCCACCAGCTTCTTAAGTGCTGAAAACATCTTGACAGGGCTTCACAACCTTGTCCAGTAACACGCAGTAGTACAATGAAACTCCCCTGACAACTGGTCATACAACAACTGAAGGAAAAGTGTAACAGTGTGTCCTGATGGCTGAGGAAATTAAGGGTCCATGCTTAGAAGCAAATATGAAGCCAAATTACTAACTAATGACACTGACTTTAGCAGAGGTTCCCTTAAATCTGACTGGATGATCTTTGGCGCCAGTCAGAGGTGGAGGTAACTATTATGTTGTCTTGAGCATCATCTGTGAAAAAAACAATAACAGAGGAATACAGAAGTTATTGTTGGGAATTAAGATCCACTGCCTTTCAAGGTGTAGGCCTCAAAAAATGTTTTTGTGTTTGTCACACAAAAGCCCATTCAAAATCATGTCTTCATTACAAGGTGTGAACAACTCTTGAAACCAGATCTGGTAACTTCAACAGAACTACACTTGTACTGTACATATGATGTTCTGGTTTTATCAGTTGACAGATATCAGAACACAGACAAACACCATTAAGACTGATCTGAAGTCGCCCCTGGCTGTGATTCATTCCAGTCACAGAGCTAAGTATTCATTTTTCTGCAAAATAATTATCCAAAAATAAATACACAGTGACCACTGAAAAGCCATTGCTGTTCAGATTCTGAATGTATTTCCAGAAACCTCAAAAAACATTTTGAACCATCGGGATGAAACAATAGTCCATCTCTTTATCGGGACTAAGAGGACAGAACAGAGCGCATTGCTCTGGTTCTGGCATCTTTATGTTGGCTTCCAGTTGGTTACAGAATAAATTTAAAATGCTGCTACTAACATATAAATCACTGTATGGTTTAGGCCCAGAACACACCTCTGATGTGTTTAATGAACCTTTTACATCCATGGATTCAGCCCAGAGTCCCAACTTTTAGCCGTTATGCTGTATGCAAATGGACCAAACTGCCAGAAGATCTTAATATGCACCAAATGGAACCATTTTTAAATCCAGATTAAAAACATTCCTCTTTCCATGTGTCTATGACTGAACTACTATGTTTTTGTGATGATGATTTTCTTCTCATTTTATGTACTTTGTATTTACTTTGATAATACTTCATTTTACAGGTCTGCAAATTTCATGACAATTAGGTGATAATTAGCAAGTAACCTATTTGAAATTTCTTTGGAATTACAGCCAAATTACCCCAATGTTTATCTCAAGATTTATGGAAAATTACATTATTCTAAATATTATTTAATAATCATATTCTGCTACTTCCCAATGCTGGTAATTAGGTCATTTATTTAATACATTTGCAGGACAAGAATACAATGTTAATTGATCTGCTTTATTTCCAATTTTACTAATAAACAGATAACAATTAGCAAATAAACTGAAATATCTTTAAAAACTCCTGGTCTCATTACATTAGCTACCAGATTAAATTTGTGTAGGCAATAGGTCACACAAATGAGTTTTGGTTTTCCACCTCCAATGAAGAGCAGTGCACCAAGCCTAACGGCCATATTTTAACCATTATATGCATTATTAAATAATATTTATGATATAGTCAATTTGAGGCAAATATTGGGTTAATTTGACAGTAACTAGTAAAGAATTTTCAAATAGGTTACCTACTAATTATCACCCAGTTACCATGGAATTTGCTGACCTTTAAAATGAATGTTACCTTTACACTTTATATTACTTATCTTTGAATTATATTACCACAGAAATAATGTATATTACTCTATGTTTAATTACTAATTTATGTACGCTGTAATGTCATTTAATCATATTCTTTATTTGGATGATCCTTGTAGTTTTTATTCATGTGAAGCACAATGAATTGCCCCTGTGCACGGAGTGTGCTGCAGAAATAAACTTGGTATTACTTGTTTCCTAACCCACAACAAGGTGGCTAGCCTGAAATGACATGTTTGTGCTCAGTGTTTACACCGTGACACAAGAATAAAAAGGCTTTATTATCAGTTAGATTTGTCTATATTGATGTTTCAGTGTTTGTGAGACAAAACGATAAGTTGATTATTAGAGAAATATTAGTGATATGCAGGGTACAGCTGCTCCATGTCCCCATTAAATCCTAATGGGTCCCAGGCTGTCACAGTGTCACAGGAGCTATTACATTATTCACAGATCAGCCTCGGGATTTGTCTCCAGTTGACATCAGGGTGTCTTTGTTCAGCTGCAGGAGAGAGCAGCTCAAATTCAAAGTCGAGCAGTACTGTAACGTTAATACAACACAGTGACTGCATTCTTTTAAGGGTGAATTTCCCCTTTAACGTTATCCAGCTAGCATTAGCTACCCCGGGCTGTTTAACGTTAGCGCTTAAAAGACGGCTTTATCGTTTTTTTTAAGCAATAATGTTTACAATCTTACAGCCAAATACTGTAAAGAGTAAGACAGGGTTCAAACAGTGATGAGGCAGCCGGGTTTGTAACCTACCCTGACTGAAAGGTAACGTTATCCTCTGGCTCTGGTTTAGCTAGCTATCCGGACGCTAGCAGCTAGCTTAGCGCTTCCCCTGAACGCTCAGTGTCATTAAACCGCAGCTACACTGGACGCTTCCTCTCAGGCGGCACCGGCTACAAATACTCACCGTTATTTAACACGATAAGACACTGCAGTCCCGACATCTTCCTCTCCGAACATCTGTCAGTCCTCCATCCCAGCAGGGACACAGCAGCAGCGACATTCCTTTGCAAACAGAGCAGCTACACAGACCCAGCATCAAGCGCCAGGCGCTAATGCACAACTTCCGCTCCAACTTTCAAAATAAAGCATGCATGGAAGCATTAGGAAATTACATTTAACCAAGAATCCTCGGAAACCTCGGAAACAAACAGCAGTTGAGAAAGAAATCCCACCACAATGTTCATTCAGTAATTATATTACACAGTCCTCCACAAGTCAAGAATGAATGGCAGCTGTTAAACCAATAAGGATGGGAAATCCTAAAAGAGGAAATGGAAATTTAAACATCTATGATTCCATAACTGGACACTGAACTCCATCTGATGCGCTACATTGTGATGAAAAGTCAAAAACAATGTATTTTATTGTGAGCTGTAACTCAGGATGATCCACAGACATCAGTCTCTGAACAGATTTTAAGGGACTACCCACTCGGTACACTGGAGGCCCAACTTCTTTAGAAGACCGAGGGGGCAAAATCTGAAGATTTCTGAAAATCTGGCCACATACTAGCAAAAACAAAAAAACTGCAGTAAATGCAAAATGACCCTTTCATAGACTGCATGGTGGTGAAGCGGTCAGCACTGTCACTTTACAGCAAGAAGGTCGCATGGTTCAAACTCAGCTTGGAGCCCATCTATGTGGAGTTTGCATGCTCTCCCCATGTTAGCGTGGGTTTTCTATGGGTTCCTCCCACAGTCCAAAGACATGCACGTTAGGTTAGTAGTTGACATGAAGTTTCCGCTAGGTGTGCATGTGAGTGTGAATGGTTGTCTGTTTCTGTGTCAGCCCCCCGTGACAATGAATATGAGAAGCGGGTCCAGATGATGGATGGATGACTCGTTCATTAATTTTCTACACAATTCAAAGGGAACTCGTCTGCAATAACAATGTAAAGCATCAACTTTCAGACATCATGAGTACAAGATCCCATTCTCTGTGTGACGATTGTGCACATCCTAAAACTGACGAATACCTTGCTTTTATTTTGAAGACACAATGACAAGACTTCTGAGACTATACTGCCTAAATGTAGCTACTTTGCAGCAGCTCTGGTCCAATCCCCATGGTCCAGGTCCATGTCCACTCCCATAGACATGTCAACATGGGCACCATATTGGACAGGGCCAGACTGGCCTGTAACCCTTATAGAAATAAATGGGGAAGCTGCCATTTTTCTTGATATAAAGCACTATAACGTCTACAGTTCACAATCGATATAGGCGAGTTGTTGTTAGATTAAAGGGTTTATGATCAACGTGGAATAGAAAAATAAAGTTTGTCTCTAGTTACTTAATCTGGTTAGTTGAGCTCTAATTGCTAGATGCTCAGGAGAAGAGTGTGTACTGTAGGCTGACATGAACTGAATTACCGATGTCATAGAAAATAATTAATTTAATATAATATAATGTACAATGAAATGTCATCCTCCATTGAAGTGACCATCAATCATTACTCCTAACACTGCTACTGCAATTACTATTACGTTCATTTTCAGGCACTTATCAATATCATACCAATAAGAGCAATCAGAATAGTAGTAAATACCTCTGTGTCTACAGTTAACCTTACCCATGGCAAAATGACTTTAACTACTGTAACATCAATTTGTTTAATTTATGTTACATTAGCTGCTAATTAATATCACACCTAATGTTAATGTTGCTGAGAGTTTTTCAGCAAAATCTTTGGGAAAAGAAGAAAAAATCAGGACTATAACTTAATGTTTCTCCTTGTAGATCATAAACGTTTGAATATAAAATGACTCGTTGAAATTGGTTGGGAAATGTAAACATTATAGTGCTTTTTATCCCCCCCAAAAAACTGGCAGCTTTACCCATTCACTTGTATGTTGTTTTTTTTCCCAATGTTATTATTATCATTATTATTGTTCATTATCAAAAAATATACAAACAACATGGCACTGTCAAATGTCATAGAAATAAAAAATATTTAATAACAATAAATAACATTCAAAGTGGATAAAATAAAGTAAAAGTGGTCAAGGAACATGTAATAAAAGAAATAAAAATATATAAATAAGTAAATATCACATAAAATAAAATAGAATGTACCTCAAATTAATTTGTACATATCAGATAAGATCAGTCCTTCCCGGTCCAAAATGGCGCCCTCATAGTCGTATGCGGTGCGTCTGTGGGTCCGGTCCGGTCCGGCTCATCGCAGCCTGCTTCCTGATGCTGGTACCCGTCTGGCTGCTCTCCTCTGGGGCGTGCGCCCCCTACCGGTAGACGTATTGACCCGCAGCTGAACGCAGCATCCTCAGCTGTCACATCTATCACAGGAAAACGCCTGCTCTCATTTGTCAGTGCAAACGAGGATCAAATGTCGTGATGCGCTCTGAACACAATCAGGGATTTGTATTTTAATAAACTGTCAAAGAGCAATGGGTCGGCGTTGGCGATTATTCCTAAAAATCCATTCAGCTGTGTTTGCTGTCTTGAACACACCCCGCTGAGTACCTCGATATTGTTCAAGGGGAATAATGGCTGCACAGGAGCCGTCTCCACCATCTTCCCTGGAAGGAAACAAACCGGGCTTCCCAAAGAAAATACTGGCCAACAACCTCGAGGACAAGCATCTGTGCAACTCGTGCCAGAAAGTGTTGAGGAGGCCCTTGCAAGCTCAGTGTGGTCACCGCTTTTGTTCGTTCTGTTTCAACAAAATTGTGAGGTGAGTGGTGTCATAGGGAGCTAGCTAGATGGGTAGCCCATATGAGCAACCAGAGTTTGCCACCAGCCCTCCTTCAAATAGCTTTCAATTTAAGACTGCCCTGCTTATTATAACAAGTAACGCTATATACGACCACAAAGACAAGTCACGATATATAGACTAAAGACCCACTGCAAAATTCGGCGTGCATGTAAATCACCAAACAGCACTAGATGTTAATAAAATCTCGACCCGTGTGACGGGTTGTCCCGGTGGTCTAGTCCCGCTAGCATCTGCTGTGGCTGGCCCGAGCCGGCGGTGTAGACGTGAAGAGTTGAACTTGACAGCGTATTGTGTTAAAGTAATATCAAGGTGATGTATGCCGAATTTACTAGAAGGTCCTGAAACTGTTAAAATCTTCACAATATATTCAATTCATTTTGTATCTTTCGTCGATAAGCGAGCTAAAATTAAACAGGACATTTTCTGATCGGAGTTTGGGATGACCTTTATCCATTTGGTAGATCCGACGAGGGTCTATCCAGTACATACTACGTGTACTTTTCAATAGTTTTTCTTTATTAGAATGACAGCCTTTCAATTTTTTAAAGCATAGATCATATAAAAACCCCGTATAGACTGATATTATTTTTTTGATTAGCACTAACGTTGCAGTGAGACCAGCTTGGCTGTGAGATCACTGCTTTCTCTTTCTTACAGTGCGCATGTGTGTGTGCCATTTTTCCCATTTTCATCTTTAGTTGTATTTCAGATCAGCAATAGTTGGTGGAAACAGCAACCTGATGTTTGCTGCCACGGCAACACTCTCAGTCTGCAGGCTTTGTTAAGCGTATGGCCTTAATCAGAAACCCAGTGTTAGCTCAGATCACATTCTGACTCTGTAGTACCATTAGAGATGACTACCAGTGTAGTACATTATGTGACTACAGTGAATACAAATGTAATAATTAAGTTAACTGAACCTGGTACATATGACCAAGAAATCAGGCTTCCTCAAGTGAAAATCCAGTAGATTTGACCTTTCTGATAATAAAATAATAATAATAATCTAATCCAAACCTTAATTAGAGCTGATTTTGTGTTTACACGGCTGTAAAATATAAATAATAATAAAGCAGGTCCTGCATTATGTTATTACTCTCCCAGGTCCCTCTGCTGAAATCCAGACATTTATTATGCTAGTTTATATTATTCATACATTGTCCATATTCCTTAATTTTGTTTTAGCAGATCAAATGTACACAACTATGTGACACAGAGAAGTTACCAGGCTGTAATATTCCCACATAGGAGTGCTGGTTGGTTTCTGGGTCTGTGTGTGTGCTGAACCCGACAGAAACTTGTTAAGGTGTGTACCGAGACACCGAGTCTCCAGGAATGAAACTATTACAACTAATACAGACATGCTATTCTTCCTTGTTATCACCTTTTGTCACGGTGGTGTGGTTTCTTGTGTGAATATACATGTAAACAATCCACCAACTTGTAGCTTTACCATATTTTGTTATGAAGTTTGGTACTAAAGCTAGCGCCTCTAACTTCTGCAATATCTTCAATAAAATGACAGGGAAGACTATAGAATGTGTGTAGGGCTGCAGCTGATGATTATTTTCATTATTGATTAATCTGTCAACGTTTTTCTCGATGAATCAGCTAATTGTTTTGTTTATAACATGCCAACAATCATATTTTCCTACAGCAAACATTTACATATTCAGATGATTAGTTTTTTTTTTCTACCAACTGGCCAAAACCCAAATATATTCACTTTAGAATGATAAACAAAACTGTAGCTGGAGCTGGAACCGGGAAATATTTGTCAGTTTTGCTTGAAAAATGACTACACTGATTAATCAAAAAAATCTTTAATCAGAATAGTTGTTGATTTAATTTGTTTTGTTGATCGGCTTAATCGCTGAATCAACACATCGTTTCTGATCTATATGTGTGATCTCAATTCTAAATCCACTTACCAGCTTTATTGGAGCCTTCATCTCATGGCAGTGTTGTAGTCAAGACCACCTAAACCGAGCCCAGGACCAGAGGCTATCCAGACTCAAAGTCTTGCTTTTGTCTCGGTCTTGATCGGTTGAGATCAATTCCAGTCCAAGACCAGACTATTGTGAGTTCCACACTGCATGACACACTTATACCAACCATGAGACTGATCCACATTCACATAAAAAGATAAAATCACCCACAGAAAACAAATGAAGATTACAGTGTCGAGGTGAAGTTTATGTGTGTGGGTTTTCCTTTGTCACTAAGGAGCTGAAATCAACTCAGCCATCTTTATTCTGCTCCCGTGTTCTACCGTCAACCCAACTCCATACAGTTTTCTGTCCTGTAGTGCCTGTGAAGGGGGGTCGGGATGGCGTGATAGCTGTTAACAGTAACAAAAAATGCAGATTAGAGATGAATCAAGTTATTGGTTATTGGTTGAATCACATGCACTGATTTAGTGATATCCCTGCTGTTATGGTCTTGACTGGTCTTGATATAAAATCTTGAGTCCTCTTTGTCGGAGACAAGACAAGACAGAGTAAAAATGAGGTCGATTTCATCTCCGACCTTCGAGACCAAGACTGATCTTGAATACTAAAACACTGTCTCAAGGTCCTCATCAGCAAATGGAGCTGCAGTCATTGGCCTGCTGTTCACTTGAAGACCATGAGTTGCAGTTGAAAGCTCAGACGAACTGCTGAGTTGAGATTTTACTGTCATAATCACTGATCCCAGGGTCAAGAGTGAACTCGACAGACTTTCACAGCATCTGGAGATCGGTGATGATAATGTTTAGCATCTATATTGTCTGACACATGGTAGATAGTAGTTTAATATCGGCACAGTATCCATACTAATATCATATTTGCTTTTCCTCCCTTCAAGTTCTGGACCACAGAAATGCAGTGCTTGCATCAAAGAAGACTTGTTTGAGGAACCCACCTCCATCCTCAAGCAAGGCGGTGTACGTACATTTTCACCCCACGATGCTTTTTTTCCTCACAGTTACATGAAATATTGCATTAGAATGCTTTTAAAGTTACTACAAGGAACTTTTAACTGCTTATGAAACAATCTCTGTATGACCTACATAAGACCACGAGACTGTCAGCGAGAAGACTGACTTTTCCTATATAGGTAGTCTTAATGATTGTCATCGGTGCCACCGGGTCAGAGTCCATGCAAAATCTGACGAAATCATGCAGGTTCACCAGAAACTCCATTAGCTAAGACTCCAGCCAGCAACCAGCCCACTGTAGACAGACCCAGATCCGGCTTCGCTGCCGCCTTTGACCTGCAGCTGGAGCTCAAGTGGGAGGATGAGAGCTCTGTGCCCGGCAGCGGCGGCTCGTCCTCCACCAGGAGCAGAGCTTTGCCTCGGCCAATGCCGATGCCGCGCTGCTGGAGGCCCAGGCTGTACTGGGCCCGCTTGAGGCACGGGAGAACCAGGACCAGGACTGTGCTGGGCAGACTGTGCAGTAAAATGAGAAGTTTTCAAACTCTGAACTCGGTGCTCGGACACACTGATGCTTTTGTCCACACGTTCTTCGTAGTAACTTTAAGTTCCTAGTTTGTTAACATAATGAAGAGTCTGTCATTGGAATGGAGTTCAGCCTGGTTCGGTATCTGTGGGTTGCAGATGATGAGAGCCAACATTTTTGTGGATATAAAAACTCTGTAGAGTCAGCACTATAACGTCATAGCCATTGTTTGTTTTCAGGTCCAATGTGCTGGAGTATTGAGCCAACACAACAAAAACTTTGATTGCTCTATGATTCTTGGCAGCGTAGACAATAGATGGATCAACTATAGTCCTGTGTCCCTACAAAGACTATATGTGCTGGAGAAATTAGAGCCAGGGGAGAAAAGTGAGATCCTGTGGAAACTGATGCAGAGTGTTTATAACACCACCTCTCTGACTGTAACTGAAGACACAACCTGAACAACAACCTCTGCTTCTCCATGCAGGCTTTCCCTGACAATGCAGCTCGGAGAGAGGTGGAGGCCTTGGCAGCTGTCTGTCCCAATGAGGGATGCACGTGGACGGGAACTATCAAAGAGTTCGAGGTGCGTACTAATATGAAATGAACACCTGCTCCCACCTCCCAGTCAGACGTCTTAAACCGAATTCACAGCGTCGTCTCCTCTACCAGCTGCTTACTGAGACCTCGGCTCTTTCAAAACATTGTTTCTTGTACAACTCAAACTTATTTATGTAGCACATTTCGTACACTATAAAATACAACACAATGTGACGTGGGCGCCATATTGGACCAGGAAGACTGGCCCGGAAACACATACGAGTGAACAGGGGAGATGCTGTTTTTCTGGATATAAAGTTGACATTTCTCAACCAATTTCAATGAGTTTTTTTATATAATGTAATAATGTAAATAACATAACATAATGTTTATGATCTACGAGGAGTATCGTTAAGGTTTTTTTTTTTCTTTTCTCCAAAGATTTTGGTGAAAACCTGTTAAATTTTTTAACGTTTCTGCTTCCGGTTCATGACTCACTGGTCTGTCCTTCGATATAGTGTGATTCAATCAGCTATTAGGTAAATATTAAAAACTAGTACTATCATATCACATTTTCTTATGAGCATTTTTTCAAATTATCAGCTGTTCAAGTTATCAAATCCGATAAGAGCTAGTTAATGTTCCTTATTATTATTACTAATCAATATAAGCTAATGTTAGCTTACTGATGTTCATGTACATCATAATAACAACATAATATCGTGTTTAAAACATGAAGTGTATGATGCATATTAAAAACGATATGTGTCTAATATTGCAAACAATAAAACTGATGGCATGTCGTGATTTTTTTATTTCTATAATTGCTGTATTATCACCATTATTTTAATAGATTCAGATCATAATTAATATTATTATGCTAATATTTATTGTTGCCATTATTTAATTATGTACTACTGTTTGCCTGTTATTCTGAGTGCTCTTATTAGTGAGTACGTAATAGTAATTGCTGTAGCAGTGTTAGTTGTAGCCTATAGACTGAAAGCCTGATTGCTTTCAATCAGACATTTCATTGTATATTATATTATATTATATTATATTATACAGGGACCTCTCCACAAGTATCAACCATAAACAAGGAAAATAATCCAAAGCCAATGTGTGTTTTAATAATTCCTTCTGATAAATTAATTATTTTCGGGTCAGTAATTCAGTTCATGTCAGCCGACGGTGAACACTGATCTCCTGAGCGTCTAGCAGCGATTAGAGCTCAACTATCCAGTAACAGGAGACAAACCTTTATTTTTCTACTCTTTGTAGATCATAAGCCATTTAATATAAATGTAGTCGTTATAGTGCTTTTTATCCAGAAAAACAGCAGCTCCCCGTTCACTGGTCTAGGGTTACAGGCCAGTCTTTCCCTGTCCAATATGTGTCCAATATGCCCCCCACATTCATTACTGTATGTCTATGGTTCCATCTAGTGGCGCATAAATACTGAAGGCAGTGTCTCCGGCTTTAGAGTTAGTACGTATTTATTTGGATAAAAAGTACACACCGCCGGATATCTCAAAATAAGTGCTGAGTTGGTTCCACTTCACAAAAAACAAACTGAAAGAGGCAAATTTAAGATAGTGTAGCCCATTTGAAGGCTTATAATCCAGTTCTATGAAGCTCCTACTGTCTGTCTGACTATACCTGTATTCACCCTCTGTCCGTTTAGCGCCTGTCTCTTGAAGCCTCCCTCCTGAAAAAGCCCGGTCTGCTTGACTGGCTTGTGAGAAGCCAATGTGTGCGTCTCCTTTAATGAAATCATTTTAGTGATGTTACAAACTGTAGTCAACATGTGTTATTTCTCTTCACCAAGTAGAGCAAGTTGCCAACATGAGAAACCCTTCTGAAAATACAACATTTCATATAACCAACTAATATTCTCATTACCTCAGTCGCTTCCTGAATGTAGTCAGTTTCTACTGTTTGGAGCGTCGTCATTTACGTTTTTACTGCACACTCACCGTTAAATTATAACAATGTTCTATTGCAGACAAAAGACTACAATGAAATAATGTTTTGACTTATTTATAAATTATTTTCTAATTAACATCAGCAATGTGCGATTTTTGCATACATCTGTGTTTTTTTTTTTTTTTATTATTATTGACTTTGTATTTTTAACTTATTCTTTGAAACTTTCAAGTTACCGTAAATACCTACCTACACATGTGAAATTTCTATTTCACGTCATAACCTGATCACCTTGTCGCTGAAGTGTTGACTTTAATAAAAGTCTCTGAATAAAGCAGCATGTCATGTTGAACTTGAATTATATTCTGGACTAATGTTATGTAAAGAACCAGCATAACTTAATTATATACATGATGTGTCCGCCACACTCAGAGGTGCAGCTGAGTTCATCAAACAACAAGTGAACATTATCAAAGACGTTAAAGCTGTTTTGTTGGTCACCTGCAGGCCAGCCATGAGGGCAACTGTGACTTCATGATCATCCTGTGTCCCTCCTGCAAAGAGCTGATGAGAGCCAACGAACAGGAGCGCCACAACGAGAGGGAATGTCCCGAGAGGACGCTCAACTGCAAATACTGCAAAGAACCCTTCCTGTTAAAGAACATCAAGGTCAGGCTTCTCTGTAGTACTATAATCAAACACTGTTCAAGTACTTCACTGTATGTGACTTCATTTAGGGAGATGTTTCCGGGGTATATTGTATTTTAATATCGTAATATAATTCCTGCATGCCTGTTTACTCCAGTTATTAAATGTCCGTGGTAAGGGCTCATTGCATGGGTGGAAAAAACTACCCAATGAAAGTCTCCTCAAAAACATAACCCAAGGCACACTGTAGTGTTTTTACATAGTAATTATTGTTTTAAATGACCAACATAGGTCTTAATCAGGGTCACTGTCAGCATTCAGCAGTAGCTCGCACACTTACAGTATATTGTGTTACACTAACCAGTTCTCCATCAACGTGGAAGCCTATTGGTCGAACAACAGAGAGATGGCACATCATCAATAGAGAGGAGATAAAAGGGGAGGAGGAAGAGAAAGGGAAATAGATTGTTATATCTGTTGAAATTCTCGTTACGTCCTGACAGCAGTCAGTAAATCAAATGCTCTAACAAAAAAAGAAAGCAAATGTGCTATCTGTGGCTGTCGCAGGACTGTAATAAACCCGCCCAGTCGATCAAAATGATTGGCTGGACTGCCTGCAGTCGATCAAAATGATTGGATGGACTGCCTGCCTACGTACCTGCCTGTGATCACTGCCATCACCAGAGTCCTCCACTAGCTGCTATCTTGACAGCTAAGACAACTAACAGTAGCCATGCTTGTTGTTAATGTTCATTATGATAGTGTTGGGGGAGTGTCTCTGGAGGGAGGACAGTCTGTCTACATACCTACCTACCTGTCTACCTACGTAATGATCATCTGGAGGGAGGTCTGAAGTTTAGGGGCCTTTGGAGCTTTGGCTGGTTTTTCAGTCGAATCATAGTTAAAATCTAGTGTATTCTTGCTGGTTTCTCAGCATTACCAACCCTACCACTAACTACTGACAACTGACAAGCTGACTTGAAAACTCTGGTGAGGATTATTCATTATCCACATTGTACCTCTGGTCTACTATTGTAGGAAGGGTTACAAAAGCCCCACCTGTATAGAAACAGCTGATATCACTTACACTTACTGTAGGAGGGGTGGACGAGGCTTGAAGGGCAGATGTGAGGCAAAGTTAGAGTGTGAGGTGAAAGCGAAAGGTGCATATCAAAAACAAAGTGTGACAACAAGCTATGAAGGCCTGCAGGTTTTCAGCTGAAGCAACAGTATCAAGTTAAATACTATCCTCACGCTTTCTCTCCTCTCCCTTTTTGTTCTGTCATGCTGTGAATTTACTATTATTAAAGGAGCAATGTTGATTTAGGGGATAAAGGAATGAATTAAGTTTTCAGTTGATTTGACACTGTAGCTTAATTCAAGGTGACCTTTCAGGTGACTGCATCTTTGGAGCTAAATAAATGCAGTTTTGCCCGTTTATTATGGACTTGCCTTTAATATTCTTTCTCATTATCCAATTCAGTCTGTAGGCCAACAGATGTCTTATTTTCAGGTGGTTTCATTGTAGTTTTTATGCAATATTATATTTGTGTAAAAAGTTTGTATTAACCAAGTAGGATACATGTGTGTAAAAACTGTGGAAATGTATGTTGTAATGAAATGCATATGTATTTTTGCATGCATTTCATTACCTACATACCGTTAAAGTGGGATATATTACTAAGTAATGCATATAAATACAAATCAGGACTGTCCATAGTTAATTGTGATTAATCACAAATTAATCACACATTTTTATCTGTTCAAAATGTACCGTAAAGAGAGATTAGTCAAGTATTTAATACTCTTATCAACATGGGAGTGGGCATGAGTGGGAGTGCTTTATACAAATATATGTATATATTTATTATTGGAAATCAATTAACAACACAAACCAATGATAGATATTGTCCAGAAACCCTGACAGGTTCTGACTTTAGCATAAAAATATGCTGTTTTTTATTGGCTGCTTTTTGTTTTCAAATGCATTTACTTCAGTTATCCTTTAAACTTAAAACAGCTTGTAGTCCCATTCAGATCATCATATCCAGCAACCTTTATTAATTTGGGAGACGTGATTTAAAGTTCATCATCAGACTGGAATCATTTGCCTAATTTACTCAGATCAAGAACACCGCTTTACCGACTAATCTTAAATCTACTTGTTCTTGTTTTTGGTTGTATTTTCTTTGCTTTAGTTTATGAACTCAGTATTTTGACATAATGTTATTTTATTATTATTTTAATCATTACTTTGATGTTAATTATTTTCATGTTATTTTCATGTTATGTTACTGTGTTGATTGTTCTGTTGTTGAATTTATGGTTTTGTTTTTATTTATGTGCTTAAATGTTTAACTTCTACGTTTTGTGCCCGAGGACCCCTAGAAAATGAGATGGTGCATCTCAACTGGTTTATCCTCTAATAATTTTTTAATAAAAAAAGCTCCAATCAGAACATGACAAACTGCAGCCCAACAGACAACAACAGCTGTCAGTGTGTCAGAGTGCTGACTTGACTAGGACTTGATCCAGACTGACTGGGACTATCATAAAGTGGGCATGTCTGTAAGGGGGAGACTGGTGGGGACCCAGAGAACCCATTTACATCCACACATCTGGAGGTCAGAGGTCAAGGGACCCCTTTGAAATGTCCATGCCTGTGTTTATTCACCAAAATGTTGCCAGCGGTAGATGGTACCAGTGGATTCCTTGTGTTTTCTGATTTCTGAAGGATGGATTGTGTTAAGACATTGAAGAAATTGCCAGTAAAACAAATTTAGGTTAATGCGTTATTATTGCTTTAATGTTGACAGCCCTAATATGAATATATTCAAGCCTCATATGATGATCATATTCTTTAACTGCTGAATTAAGAAACTGATCCAATTCAAGTACTGGCTGGAACTCCCTAGATAGAAGTAAGACAAGAGTAATAATATATATGCATTAAAATTAACTTTTTGGATATTAAACTCTGTCCCATCAACATGACTGTCTCATTCATATACAGGTGAACAGTGACAAAAACTCACACACTGTTAAATAGTGAGGAAAACT
Source organism: Pterois miles (assembly GCA_947000775.1). Lineage (NCBI taxonomy): Eukaryota > Metazoa > Chordata > Actinopteri > Perciformes > Scorpaenidae > Pterois > Pterois miles. The sequence continues at coordinate 2,637,561 of CAMQGK010000058.1, read as the reverse complement.
TACCTCAACATATATTTAGTAAAACTGTTGTAAAAATCCTGATGCCAACTGCACCATATATATGCACTTCTCTTATTGTGAACTAAGTTTACATACTTCTTTTTAGGCTCATGATGAAATCTGTCCAAAGTACCCGATGATTTGTGAAGGCTGTGCAAAGAAAAAGATCCCCAGAGAAAAGGTATCCCAGATATTTCTTTTCGAGTGATTTCCCATGATTCTGTTGGATTGATCTCATTTACCATTTAGCTAGGGATCAACTTCTACAACGTCCTCTATAGATCATCAGCTTCTTTCATTTTTTGTTTTGTTTTGCAGTATGTGGACCATATTAAGTTCTGCAGTAAATTTAAAGCACCATGCAGATTTCATGTTGTTGGCTGCGATACGTCTGTAAGTAGACATTTTTGTCATAATTTGTGTAACACTGGCTAACATAACAACCACTGGATCATGTAATAACTTGGCAAAATTAAACAAAATCTCACTCTCGGTGGACAGAAAGACTATAAATTGCATTTACAGACAAATCATTTAACTACAAAAGTACAATAACATGAGTCTCCCAGCACATTAACTAATGTTATGTTGTCTTTAGTTTGCGAAGGTATTACATAATTCAACAGTTATTACAAAATTTGTTGCTGCATGCCTGTAAATGACTTGTGTTTTGTTGAGTACGAAGTGTGTGTGTGTGTATGTGCGTATGTATGTGTGTGTGTGTGTGTGTTATGCCTATATAAAGTATTCACCTAACTATTTTTTTTTTCATGAGTTACCTTTTATGATAACATGTGAAATTTGTGCGTTTAGGCTTTTTGACACTGATCAACAGAAAAAAAATAAGTTTTAGTACAAACTATAAAACAAAAACATGATTGCAGTAATCACCCCTTTATTATTCTTTATTTGGATCCTCATTAGCTGCCACTAAGTAGCAGCTACTCTCTCTGGGGTTTCTGTTAAAGTCCGACATACAGTATTTAAATCTCTTAAATTGGTTTTATTGGTGCTTCACTCTGCTCAACAGTGTGCTCAGATTGAGTCTGAGTGTCGTGTAGCGTCACCGTGAATGAAGCGCTCCCCAGCGCCCTGCCAGCGCTTTCTGCCAGACGAGGCTCAGCCTAAAGCGATCATTCAGACTGAATGCTGCAGCCCGCCTAACCACCATACCAGCAAATGGCAACGAGCGAGACAGATTGGATTTGGCCAAACCAGCAAACCTTAACAAGTATTATCTGAAAGCAAACAGGCCTAATGACAATGAGGACAATGAGTATGAGATGCAGTCTGAAGTCACGGGCACCACTGAAGCTCTGGCTCCAGACAAAATGAATGTCGTTCTTATACAGCCTGCCTGTCAATTGTTTTTAAGCTCAATAACAGATAATATTGATGGGAATTTGCCCCATTTGTCCAGGGCATTGAAATCTCCCAGGACACGTGGACCGACTACGGAAACCCTGACATCAATATTTAGTAGAAGTAACGTGGTATAGAATAGTAAAAAATAAACTAGATGAACAAAAATCAAATTTGACAAAAAACACTAATACATTTTCATCAAAATACTAAAACTAAATGTAAATCAGGGGCCAAAATGAGCACTGGCTAGAAGGCACTTGGAGGACTCTGAAGCAAACAGGAGCCCAGATGTCTTTGAGCTTTTTCAGCAGCCATAAAGCTGAAACTGGTGAAGCTCAGAAGCCTCCTCGTAGAGACGTGGACATCTACACTGGGAGCCTCCATGTCATGGCATCAGCAGACAGCCTGTTAAACTTAATATCCCATATGCCCAGCTGAAGGCAGAGAAACACTATCTGACAGTAGATCAGCCATTAGAGCAACAGACAGATCTGTTACATTAGATGGTATCTGTTGATGAGACAAGCGTTAGCTAGCATTAACGTAATTAGATATGTTTTTTGGCAAGCCAAACTAGTAATGTAGAGTGAAAGCATGCCTTCATAACCTTAGCTAGCATCATTTTGGTCCTTAACATATTTGCTTCACCACATAAAAATGTACCTGTGACAAGTAATTTTAATTTAATAGCTACCCTACACTTATCCACCTTGAGCTACTTTCCAGAAAAGATTAACTAAAGTTATCAATGTGACTTTGGTGGGGAAATGCTCCAGTTCTCACTGGTTGAGGGGTCACCACATCCAAGTAATTTCAGATTGTACAAATAGGAAATGGACTTGAATTTCTATGTCACATTTTTAGTCATCCAAACACTCAAAGCTCTTTACACTGCATGTCAGCATTCAGCCATTCACTCTCACACATTCACACACTGATGACAGAGGCTGCCATGCAAGGAGCCAACCTGCCCATCAGGATCTGATCTAAATACTCGTTCAAACACTAACTAATCAGGTGTATTTAACATAACGTCAAGTGCACACCATCATTACACACATTACGGTCTATTCAAATGTAATACTTAACATTTGACTTCCAAAAATATGTCATAGTAAAGGGTGTGTAAACTTTGACGATGCATTTTTTCTGTTGTTTAGTGTCAATGTGTTGAAATGATAAAGAATGAAAACGATGAATACTTTGTGTAGTGTATATTTCCATTATTAGCACCATTATTTATTTGCTGTATGCTTTTACTTGTTTCTTCTTCTGTGGCACAGTTTCACATAACATCATGAAAGCTCATTTCTGCCTTCATGTAATGATTGAGGACGGCTGTTTGTGTTCTTAATGTGTTTCTGCTTGTATCTTTCTTTGAGTGGAGGTGGAGAAAGAGAAGATCCATGACCATGAGCGACAGTGTTCATATGAACACCTCAACCTGCTCCTGCATTTCATCATGGGCATCAAGGTGAGCCTGGAGAGCCTGCAGCCCCAGAGCCTGGAGGTGGCCAGCCACAAGCTGCAAGAGCTCCACCAGTCCCTGAGGGACCTGGAGCTGAAGATGAGCCAGCTGGGTGGGGGCGGTGCGGCTTCCGTGCAGGGTGCGTGCGCCCCGACCCTGGCCACTTCCTTCACCCCGCTGCCCAGCGCCATGGGCGCCGCCCTGGAGCTGCAGCTCCAGAGCGAAAAGACCAAGGTGGCTGAGCTGAGCCGACGCTGCCAGGAGCTGGAGCTCAAAGTGAGCACCTTCGAGAACATTGTCTGCGTCCTCAACCGAGAGATGGAGCGCTCCTGCACCACCATGGAGGCCTATAACCGCCAACACCGACTGGACCAGGACAAGATTGAGATCCTCAACAACAAGGTGACAAAATGAACACATGACCTCTGCAGTCCCGCTGTGATTTCCACCAGATGAAGTTGAAATATTAACGATCCCAAAGAGAAATTAGACTGTGAAGGCAACAGAAATTAAATGATAATTTGAAAGAGTCACTTCATGCTCAGATCATCCTTAAAAAGGGTCCTTGCTATAAGCTTGATCAGGTTTTTGCTCATCACATTCGTCACAATACACTACAGCACTCTGTCTTGGTCTTGGTCTCACCGAAGTCTCCGATTGTTAAGGTAAGTAAACTGTCTTGTTAATGTGTTACTGTGCTGCAGGTTCGTCAACTTGAGAGGACGGTGAGTCTGAGGGACCTGTCCATCGTGGAGATGGAGGGGAAAATGAGGGAGATGTCTGCAGCCACATACGACGGTATCTTTGTCTGGAAGATCTCGGATTTCACCAAGAAGAGGCAGGATGCCGTGGCTGGCCGCGCCCCTGCCATGTTCTCTCCTGGTAACAGCTTCATATCAGGACTAACTTTTGAGTTACAATCCAGACAATGATGAGGCACCTGTCTGATTTAATGATTAACACTTCATTCATCATTACACTTTATTGGTGCATTATGTTTTCCAGCCTTTTATACCAGTAAATACGGCTACAAGATGTGCCTGCGGATCTACCTGAATGGCGACGGGACGGGCCGTGGCACCCACTTGTCTCTGTTCTTTGTGGTGATGAGAGGGCACAGCGACGCACTCCTCAAGTGGCCTTTTAATCAGAAGGTAGGGTCTCCAATAACACCACAATGGGAAGTATTTTGAACAATGTGTATATATGTATGTATATCTTCACTAGCTTTAAAACTGAGCCTACTACAAGGTACAATTAAAAAGTCTTGTAAACAAATTGTAAAGTGGTTAATGAGTTAAAGAAATTAGTGGTGTTAAATTGAATTTACATTGCATTAACGTTATTATCACGTTAACTCTGACCGCACTAGTGTGTGTATGTACAGTATACTGTGCATATACTGTATAGTTACTTTGCAGTTTGAGATTAATAATACAAAATATGGTATAATCAACAAATACATTATGAGTGATTATTATAGTTTTATTGATCCCAGGGAGGAATTCACAAGCTACCCAGCAGTTTATAAATTATTAAAATTTGCTCCACCTTTACCTGGAGCATGAACTGTCAATGCATCAATCATTGTAATTCATTAATATATTATTTTGAAATGCTGCATATACTATATGTAAACATACATAGCTTAACCCTGCCCACAAGCTAAACATGCCGTAGCTGCCATTCGCTGTGACTTTAGAGCACAGAGCTGCAGTCAGGCTAACCCCTGTCAGCCTAGATTAGCATAAATACAGAAAGTCGTAAACAGTTGGTCAGGCTCGGTCCAAGGTTCAAAGTGGTACCACCCAGCACCTGTAAAGCTCACTGAAACAGTTGTTTTGATGTTATTTGTATATTTTGCCTCAGATTTAGTGTGTTATTGCACCAATATGTTTTTATTTATGGGAATACATCGTTAATCATATTCTAGCACCTTAAAGTGTCGTCATGCTGTAGACTAGAGCTGCTGCAGGTTTTCCATCAGAGCAGATGTAAGACTGGACTCCTAACATCTGTACCCAGGTCACCCTCATGCTACTGGACCAGAACAACAGGGAGCACATCATCGATGCCTTCCGGCCCGACATCTCCTCCTCGTCCTTCCAGAGGCCCGTCAGCGATATGAACATCGCCAGCGGCTGCCCGCTCTTCTGTCCACTCTCCAAACTGGACTCTAAGAACTCCTACATACGAGATGACACCATCTTCATCAAGGCCATTGTAGACCTCACTGGGCTCTAGGTAAAGGATGAGGGGATAAATCCAACCCTGCCTTTTCTTGCTACTAACCTGTTTGAATCGACAGGTTTTTCAGTCACCAGTAACTGGCATTTGTCTTCGGGGTCTGTCTAGTTCTTTTGATTTTGGATTGTTAGCGGCAATACACATGACCAGAACAGGAAGCTAACTTTTCTTTTGGCCAGTGGCTGTTGGTGTTAAAATCTTTGTAAGCCACTGTAACTAGTTTACCAATCAAACTGAGTTTTTATTTAACTTTGATTACCTACCAAAGTGACTGGAGGACTCAACACAGCATAGATGCCAGTATTTGCCCGATGACAGGTGTTAATTTCCCGCCCTGCAGAAGACCCTCAAATGGTATTTGAACTGATTGACGCATTCTTGAGTAGAATATTATGCTTGTGAAAGTAGACAACTAAGGTCACATTAACCATGTTTCCATTCAGTTGTCAGGCAAATGTTAAGAGAATATTTGAAATGTCGCCAAAAAGAAATGCAAATTACCGGTAGGCACATTTCCATCAACTGGAACAAATAAACTAGGCTGTGTAGTTTTGTCCGAAGCTGGCGTTACAAGCTGTGCATGGCTGAAGAAGAAGAGGTCGCAAACCAGAAGCCAAACACGTCTCCTTGGCCATCTGACCATGAACGAGAGAAAAACGGAGAGAGGTCTTCAAGAATTTGTTTCAATTGGGCAAGTTTTAATAGGTATTAATAATTATTTCATGCCAGCTGGTTTTAGCCACGTTTCATGCTGTCTGGAGATGAAGACAATATAAATATATAATCGGGAAGACACAGCGGAAACAGCTGATCAGTCATGTGAGTTAAATGTTAGCTTTTCTGATAAAACTATGTGAATGGAAACATGGCTATTTTGTCTCATCTCCACTGATCATCCTTATGGCTTCTTGTACCATAGATGAGGCTCCTCACCTATGTTACAAGATTTTACATGGGTTTCATGCCCAATCACATTCACACATTGTTGAATTTCCTTCTGCAAGCAAATAAGGTCCTCAAAAACAGTCATTGCTACTAGCTGCTAGCAATGCTCAAAAATAATTGGGCCTTAACTAGTAGCTAGCATAACTACCATAACTCGAGACAAGCTAAAAATGACACCTTTGACATATTATGGCCTTGAGAAGTTGATTTGGCTAACATGTTAGCAAACTATTCCTTATTTGCACATCCAGTCGACACAGAGTAACATAAGCATTCGTTAGGGGTCGCGATGAGTTAAAGTCCAATATAAACTCCTTTTAGTTCTGTTTTGGTCTCCACCAACTCCTGAGGGAAATATCTGGCTCGTCAGTTTGCAAGATGCTTTACTATGTTCACCAGCTAGTCTCTAATTTGATCTGTCTGCAGGTAGTGTAACGTGGGCTTATCGGAGCTTTTTCAGTAGAAACAGCTGCAGGCTGCTGCTAACAGCTGGATGAGAACAATGAAGACGATGAGCTAAAAGACGCTAAAGTGTGAAGAGCTGAGGGGAGCTGCAGAGCTGGGTTATAATTCTCTCTAGGTATGTCACTGTGGCTGACCTCTTTCATACTAGTGGTCATTTGGCCCACTGTTAACATACGAATATTGATAGTGCAGCTGTTAAACTACAAAGTGCTTGTGATGCAAACAGTATTTTTGTTATCTGATTTTCACCTGGGTTTTTGTATTGTATTTTTGTATTGTTAAAGTTTGAAATTTCAAACACCAATAAATTTCCAGATTTTGTTTTTAAATGACAAACTGAACATATTGAGCCTTCAGAGCAGTGACACCGTTGCTATGTAGATTAAACCACCTACAACCACAGTGATAGATCAAGCAGGTCTAGGCGTTTGTGCTCTCCGTTTGCGTTTTTTTTTTATTGTGTATTTTACATTTTCAACATGGAGTTCCAGTAACAGTGTGAGACGCCCATGTAGCCTTCAGAGTGTCGCTCAGCTCTGCACACACACTGTAGTGCAGTTGGACTTGTTTACTGTTTCTGAACATCTATGCCTCCAACTCTCAAGTCCTGTGTTCAATGCTAATCATTTGTGGTGATCGACATTGCTTGAATTCCATGAATTCTGAGTGCAGTATCTGTGTGTGTGTGTGTGTGTGTGTGTGTGTGTGTGTGTGTTCCATTTCTTTGCTGTTAGTTTGCATGCTGGCTCTGTGGACGATGCACCTTAGTTTACAACAGTTTCTGGGCTGTTTGTCCAGGACGGTGATGGTCGTTGAACTGATTTTCCCAAATGGAAATAGGACATATTTTATGAAAAATAAAACATATATTTGCGTACAAGGTCTGATAGATCCAATAAATATCTTTTGATATTAAACTTTGGCTTTTTTCAATATTTGTTGTCTGCATATTTACACCTTCTTTGACCATTTTAAGGATGTAATCTGTTTCACTCTGTTAGAGCAATTCATGATATTTAATAACATGCATATGTACAAATATTGAAATGGCCAAAATGGAGTATTGACTATACCTGTGCAGTTACTTTGTACGTACCTACGTGAGAGGTATATCAAAAATATGTCCACTGCTGTGTCTTCACAAAGGAGTGTGGGCGTCTCCAAGCATATTCGTAATGTGCAAACATTTTTGTGTCCCAGTAGTAAGAGGATGGGGTCATACAAATGGCAGTGTGGGTCTGTTGGTAATTTGGTTAAAGACCTGGTATTTTGCTATCCTGAGGTCCACACCCAGCTGCTGGGCGGAGGCTGAAAGTGCATAAAAACGCTGCAGCAAGAAAAACGATTGTGTTTCCGTAGATTAGTCCTCACAAGAACCTTTTGTTACAGTTCCCAGTTTTTCATGTTTTTGTTGTGACATGCACTGAAATCTGTGAGGCAGATAATCACTGGATGAATCACAGACAGTCATTTCAATTGGAGAGACATATTCGGAGTGATGAAAACCCCTCCTACTAAGGTACCTCGTCACCATACCGCATTTCAGCTTTGACATTTGAATGTACTGTAAGTGCATAATTAGTGTGTGGGTATTCAGTTTGTCATGTTACTAAATGCAGAAAGGGATGTGGAACCCTCTGTGAAGACACTGAGTTATATTTCCATATGGGTGTAAGCCTCTGGCCGTGCTTAGACACGCAGACATGTGGAGGCTGGAACTGAGATGTGAAGGCCTCCGGATGGAGGCAGAGCTGAGGTATTAAAAGAGGAAATGGTTAATATTATTGTAATATTTTCCTATTTTTGCCGTTCCTTACAGCTTTGAACTGACCTACTTTTTACAGAAAAAGAAGTGCCTGTACCTTTTTTATGTTCCTTGAGCCCACTTAGTTGTGGATGTGCTTTCCTGTGAGTTCAAACCTACCAAAATGTGAAACTTTTAATTTTGTGCAGTGTATTTTTGATTTGTTTTTTATTGTTGTCCCACCATTTTTTTGAACCTTTGATGTGTTGAAATCTAAGTGACTAAGAATGTTTCCCTTTGCATACATAAAACTAGTGAATGTTATAGCTTTTCTTTATATGATCACAGAATCAGTGAGGTCAGAACATCATTAACATCCAGCTTTGGGCATCTTCATCCAAACACATCCAGCCTGTTTTTAAACCTCTCAACTAATACTGAAAGCTCTCTGTGCACGAGATGTTTCAGTAGGAAAACAAATACATATATAAACACTGGTTCATTTTGTAGACCAGCATTTTATTTTTTATCATTTTATGATCAATATATATATAACATATGAGTGTGTGATGTAATTTTGGTACAAACTTTTATGGTGTTCTTGAGTTTGATGAGGTGTGTGCTGTGAAAAAGTTAAAACATATCTGAACTAGAAAGGTGCAGATCTCCGCCAGCAACGGCCAACGCCGTAGTGTTTGATCGAATGAATACAACCCAATACTGTCGAACCCCCCGTCTAGACCGCAGGTGTATCGGATGTGGTTCTCACTCACGTTTCACATAACAGATATGCTGCCATTGTAATCTATGCAGATGTCTGCACCGGCGTCTCAGCTGCGTGCATATTTACAGTCGCCCAGTGCATGATGGGAGTATTGCAGTGAGTTGAAGAGGACCTGTATTTGCATAAGGCTGAAAAATCTCAACTTTATGCAGATGAGCCCGTCCACGGCTCACTAAACTTGGACCAAGCTGTGAAACCAGGCAATGTAGTTCTAAGATGAAACAGGATTCACCAGTGGCATAGACTAGTTCACTTCAAAGTTTTCAGGGGGAGATTGTGGTGGAATGTTTAGATGGAATAACAGAAAGTTTACGAGCAGGCCGCCATGTTGTTCCCTGTTTGAAACTGTGAGCAGAGAAGCAGGGACCAATCAGGTGTATTCCATGACGGGATCCGTCAACACTTAAACAGCCAGTAGAGTGGAGCAGCATGTTCCCGAACTGTCACACCGGATCTGGTGCACATGTAGCATAACGGGCATAAGCGCCATCTGAAACCTTTATTTAGGCTTCGAACCTACTGAGGAATCTGCACCCCCCCCCCCCCGCAACTATATCTCTGTCTGCAAAGCAGCAGCTTGGAGATACTCAGCATTGTATGTACCGGTGGTTCCATTAGCTGTTAGCTGATAGCCAAACACATCATCCAGAGCAACGAAAGTGAGCAAACTGTTTCCACCCCACTGTGTCTCTGGGTGCAGAGTAGCAGCTGAATAGAGTAGAGTAATGCACTCAACTGGGTGGTCACTTGCAGCCCCTGCTGGCTGGGAGCTGGTTAAGAGTAGCACGTCAGCAGTCAATCAATGGCAGTATCAAACAGGCAATACAAGGTGTTTTGAAAGTGAGTCACTGCAACCACAAGAGGTTCTTGAGCATACAGCCATAAATATGATGCAGTTTGCAGTGAGATTAGCCGTGGACAGACACAAAGATGCACACTCGCGCGACCCATCTCATGATCCCCCAGGCGGAGATGGTAATTATGATAATATATAGTATTTATTGAAGATTAAACTCTATGTTGAGAAAGTTTAAAAGCATGATTTGGTTTGTTTGTCAAAAAAAGAAGAAGATGTATCTGCTGTCTGACCTCAGTAGGTTGTAGCTTATGCGTTTCTGGCTCTTTCAGCAGAAATGGTCAACTTTTGCTCTCTTGTTATTCCAGAAACGTGTCCTCCTTTCTTTCCTCTTTGGAATACATTGTACACATTATGTAGACTACATTTTGCATGTATGACTGTGGCCTCAAATAAATTAGCTGCTACATTTGTTGGGCCCAATGTGCTGCTTCGGGCTCATAGACGCAGCCGAGCAGCACTGTATGGATGTTAATCTTTGCTCTTGTAAAATGTGTTACCTGATGTGGGCTGGGGCTTATTTATTATTCATAGCTGGTGAACATAACAAAAGGGCTTCACATTTCATTCCCATCTGCTGAATGTCATATAAAGGCATACATACATGTGTCTGTAGCTTGATCTGTTGAATGGATCTGACAGAAGCTTCTCTCAACTCCAGCTGGGGAACCACATCACATTTGAGCCGGTTGATGTTATGCTGTATCAGCGATATTGACTTGTAGGAAATGCCACACTGCCTCACTGTTATTGCAACAGAATAAACAATATGTCAATGTGATGTATGTATTTCAAATAACACTTCAGAACAGTCAAACTGAAACAGTTTGATTTATTTACATATCTATTTCTCTGTTTATGGATCTCTCTAAAGCCCATGTTGAGATTAAGATGAAGAGCTTTCATCTGTAGCAATGACATCAAACTGCAATCTGCTTGTTGTTCTCTCTGCTACATCGTGTGGATAGTAACTTGTGTGTTAGTGAACTCTTTGTACTACTGGAAATTTGTTCCATATTTGTATTTACTTTTCTTTTATTAAAGGTTTTAAGATGCCCTCTATGCAAAGAAGTGCAATGTTCATCAATTTTGTGAATGTGAATATTTCCACATCTGCTGCAAGATGAAAATTACTACAACACTTTGAGTCACACAGTTTTACCACATGGGGGCGCACAATGCCAATGCATCCACACAAAGCAGCAGCATGCCAGCGTTTTGTCATTTCAACATGTCACAGTAAGAAAAGCACAGGATAAAACGTCAAATGAATGATGGCTGAATTCCCTTTAGCTGCTTCAGTTTCAGGCTCCTGGAACACTTGAATAGATCAGAGACACTGTTGAAGGTGAAATGTGTCATGTCTGGCCACATGCACAAGCTTGCGGCAGAGATGGCCCTTCGTTTAGCGGAGGGCCTCTCCTGGCGAAGTGGTCTTCTCGTGGCAGGGAGGACAAAATGAAAATCATCGTCTTTGTCATTTTCTCCTTCCTGACACTTTGGATTGAATCCAATAAAAAAGCTACCCAAACATACACAGACTCGGTACCTTCAATGTGACTGACCAGCCGTCGGGGCAGCTCTACTTCTTTATCCTCTCATGTTGGACTGAGGACAGACTGGACGCTGGAACAAGCTGTATGATAAGACAGGGCAGGCCGGGGCTAGCTGGTTAGCACGCTCATTCAGTAGATATCTCTGCAACACAGTACATAAACGTCTGCTGATAATGGTAATTGATTATATTTATGTTTTAAACTAAAATTCTGTCCAGATATTACCTGTGCTGGATTCCCTCTCCTCTGGAAAAAATGAAGGTGAGAAGAAGAAAAGAAAAAACAAAAGTTATAGCCCTTATTAATGATTAAACAAGACGCATCACATATCACACACCTGATGATTCACAGAGTGTTGCTGTATTATGTACAGATTCAGCCTTTCAGTGCTAAATAAATGATCTTTGTTTCCTCCTGCAGTGTCCTGATAAAAGGAGCTCAAGTTAAGAACCAGCTGCTCCACGCTGACCACTTTTCTACTGTAAATGTCCTTAAGCTGGTCATGCTGCGCAGATCACCTTTGACCAATTTAACTGGCCTGTTTTTACCAGACTAAGGCAACCAAACCAGCCTCAGCACAGCCAGAAAGAACAAATTCATTTAAATATAGCAAAAAAAAAAGAGACCACGGTGGTGGAGTAAGTAACCAGATCTTTTAGTAAAAATACCCATATATCAATGGAAAAATATGCAATTCATTAATTAAGTAAAAAGGTCCCACTTAAGCAAAATCAAATACTTCAAAGTTTCAAAAAGAAAAAGTATTTGTTCTGTTGAAGAAGGTATGTAGTATGTTAACTACTTTACAGTTTAATCCACTAGTTCCCTTTAGGGTGTCCCAAGATAAATCTGAGGTTGTGACATGACTTATGGTGAAGGGAAGAAGAAGAAAAAGACGACGAAGACAAAAATGAAAAAGAAGAAGAAGAAGACAAAGAAGACAACTAAGACAGTGAAGAAGAAGAAGAAGAAGAAGAAGAAGAAGAAGAAGAAGAAGAAGAAGATGAAGAAGATGAAGAAGAAGAAGATGATGAAGATGATGAAGAAGAATAGAACTATAATATAACTATAATGGTTATTGGACACTTTTACCTCTTTAGGCCTAAAACAGCTGTTTAAATAAAACCATGTAGGAGGTTTAAAGGGGAATCTCTCATTAGTGGAACTGCTAACAACTCCAGACTCTGGTCAGATGTTAAATAGGTTGGGAACCACTGCTTTAATCTTTAATAATGGACTATTTTTTTTTTTTAAGTTGGTCATATAATAGTTCCCACAGCTGTAACATGTGGAGGAGTAGTATTAGTCACTTTCCATTGTTCTAAGAGCTATTCAAACACTGTTGGACCTCTTCGTAGACAGCATCAGTATTTGACTCAGAACACATCTTGTTATCCAGTACTGCTCCCATGTATTTGTACTCAGGAACAACATATCTGAGCTCATTGTGGATGGCCGTGTTAGTAATAAGGGGCTGTTGTTCCTCAAAAAAAAAAAAAAAAAAAAAAAAAAAATCAATGACCACGTCTCTGTTTGTTGCTACAGTTATCTTTAGATAAAACTCCCCAACAGCTGGTTAACGACAGCCAGCTCAGGATCAACTCACCAAAACTCAGTCCATCTTTTCAAGCATTCATAGTTGTAAAAGTCATGGTAAACAGATGGGATGTGTAACGTTTAGCACTATGAATAGTTCATTTTACTGCTGATGACTCAATGGAAATTACCAAGCTTATCCACACACAAAGAAGGTCTTCTTGATCTCGTCCAAGACGTTAGAGGCCTAACGTCAGTAACTGATATACTGTACATGCTGGGCTCTTCCTGATGTCGACAGTGGTTTTGAGTCAGCTCCTAATGTCTTCCACACATCTGGTGAAGATCCGTCCCACTGACAGACTTCCTCCTGTGTGATTAATGGGAGATCAGGCAGTAACTCATTCTGTGGTTGTGAGCATGAATGGGAACGGCATCTACTAAAACTAATAAGAGGAATAGTTTGTATATGTTGGATGTTCTCACTGTTAAAAGGGTTATTTATTGTTGTTCCCAAATGCTTATATCTTAATTTTATTTTTTTTAAGAAATAAGAAAAGCAGGTTTAGCTCCGCACAAGAACTCCTATAAAAACATCCCCACCATGACCATTTTCTTCTCCATGTGGTATAGAAAGAACTGAGCTGTGAGTAGTGAAGCAAGGCGAAGCCTTTACAAAGGACCATTTTTGGTCTCCTCTTGGGCTGGTTGGAAACGATATTCCATGCTTAGCTTCAAAGACGGGGGTCATGTGCAGAAACCAGCACCACTGGGATAGAGGAAATGACCAGTGACAGGCACTTGGAAATACGGAGAGTCCAACTTACGGATGAGGAAACACTACCTGCAATTTCTATCAATGAGGCTATGGTTGTCCATACAAGCTGATCTTTGTGAATTGTCCCCTGATCCAGGTTAATACGTTGCCTTAAACCATGCAAGCTGGAAAGAGAATTGAAAGAAAGGCCTTCTCATGGTGCACACCACATTAAGGAATATAGGTACAGTAGCTGAAAAGTGGATTAAGTGTAGTTCCTAAATAGAGAGTCTTATTCAACAGAGACCTCCTAACCAGATGTCACTGTGTTTTTTTTACTTGGCAGTTAAAGTACTTCTGAAACAGACCTCTGATTCACTGAGAAAAAGGAATAAAGGAGTCTGTATGCTTCCAACGAAGTGCTGATGAACAGCATCTGAATCCACATCACGCCACACCTTTTCACATTCACACGAGTGTGTGCAAATGAGGGCAACACCGTGAACGTCTTTGAGGAAAAATTCAACAAAAGTGTGCACCGTTATTCTCATTTGAACAGTTGTTGTGTGTGATCTCACCATGCTGGCAGGCTTTTTGAGTTTGTCTGTACAAAACTGTTGGAAACAGTGATGTCTTCAGAAGCGGTCGGAAGCCATAGGAGCTAGTTTGTGTCAAGCATTTCCCAGACTCCAGACTATTATCCTTGAGGTCTAAGAAGGGCCTTGGTCTTCACTCAATAACAACTCTGTCTTGACGACAGACTACAGCCATGCTAGCAGCTCAGTGAGGCTGTACTTCATGGATATTTAAAGAGAACTGGATACAGCGTTGGAGACGGGGCCCTGTTCATTCCTCTGAGGGCTGCTCAGCGGCACGTAAAGCCAAAATGGCTGGAAGGGGACCAAGATTTTTCAGGCAATCTTCCACATCCATTGGGCTCATGGAATAGTAACGTCCGCTTGGTCACATGGCTCGGTCATGGAGTCACACCTGTCACGCTGTCATCACGGCTGGCTAACTCCGCCTCCCAGCCTTTGCTCCAGCGATCTGGGTCTGGGTCACATTCACATGAACAGAGGAAGGGAAATATCTCCAGATTCAGCTATTAGTGCATTTTATGACCTTTACGACCTGATTGATTGATTGGAGTGTTTGTATGGGAAAGTTGATTCACATCAAAAAAATTATCCTCTGAGTCACAGATGTCTCTTTCTCAATATAAGTCAAGGGGAAAAAGTCTTTTTGGGGCCCAATTATGTCATGTGACGGACACAGAGTTGTAGTACCACCATTTGGCCTCTATGAAAACTGGCATCAACGACCGAATCTCAGCGCTCTTCCTGGGAGCTCGCTGTACATAGGCACAGCGCTGCTCTGAGCTAAATGCTAACATCAGCATGTTAACCTTTTCACAAGGACAATACTAACATACTGATGTTTAGCACATATAATGTTTACCACCATCGTTTCACCATCTTAGCTTAGCATGTGAGCATGCTAACATTTTAATTATCATCAAACACAACCAACAGCTGAATGTAGTTAGTTCTGCAGGTATTTGGTCCAAAATAAAATAATGGTCAACTTTTGACCTGATGATGGCGCTAGATGAAAAGTCAGAGGATCACCAGAGTCATTACAGTTCATTCTGATGGGAAACATAAATGTCTGGCCTACATTTCATTGTAATCCAACCAATAGTTGTGAGGATATTTTAGTCTGGACCAATGTGGTGGACCAGCTGACCAACAGACTACAGTAACTCTGACATTTCTACAGCCATGCAGCTAGTGTGGCTAAAAACACCTGGATGTTGACTTGAATTTTTCCTGCCATAGATTCAGTAGGTAACCTAAATTTCTGCTGACTTTTATTTTTTTTTTTTCAGCTTGATTGTATAAACATTTTTTGGCCTTTATGATAACTTGATTGGGTATGGTGCTGGACTTTGACATAGCTGAGATAATACTGACTACAGTCCAGGTTGTGCAGATACGTATACGACCAAGAGTCTGATGTGTCATAACCCTGCGTTTTCACTGTGTTCAGCAGGGGTTGAAGCATCACTAACCACTACCAGCGTAATCGCACAGTGCATACGAATAGAAGCTTAATGATGCCCTCTGCACCCGGCAAGCTGAGCTGGGATCTGTGGTCTAATATGGGGATTAGCACAGGAGATATCCTATTTACCCAGAGGCATTGTGGGACATGCTTAATTCTCCATGGGCAGAGCAAGCGCTTTGTTATCAATGCGTTAGTGTTATTGTGAAAGAATTGCTCAAGGGCAAGAAATGCCTGGAAATCTACTATCGATGGAGTGAATGGAAAATATCTAACTCACACTCAATTTAGAAAAATAAGCAACTAGTTTAATTGAAAAATACTAAATAACACCCTGTGCATCTGGTCACTGTAGTTTTTGTCAAATGTCACTCAAACGGGAGGAAACTGGATGATTTTCAGGGGTGGACTAATCCACATTTAGGACTCTACTGGGTATTTATGGCAGCAGGACTGTGTATGTGGGATTAAGTTAAAATGAACTAGTATGTGTGTTCACAATGAAGGATCATGTCATCAGTGCAACAGTGTGGCTCACTGATGTGTTTTTAATAATGTTTGGACATAGAACTGGCAGATATATTTATGAGATAAATCAGACTTTAATACACAATACTTATCAATAGATACATTCATTGTTAGTTTGGGTCTTCGTACAACAAAAGCAAGGATCTAGATAGGAGGGAACAACGCCAGTAAGTGCCAACAACAGCTTCAAGTACATGCATGCACAGGGTGTATAGAGGCAGATTCATTTTGTCATCATCGTTAGAGTCTAGCTGGAGACTTAGGGCCACTTTGTGATGAGAGTACCAGGTGCCTTTCATTGGCAGAGTGTAGTGGGCGAAAGGGAGTGTAGACCTGGATGAGGGAGTTCAGGTAGGAGGGAGGGAGTGTAGACCTGAATGAGGGAGTTCAGGTAGGAGGGAGGGAGTGTAGACCTGGATGAGGGAGTTCAGGTAGGAGGGAGGGAGTGTAGACCTGGATGAGGGAGTTCAGGTAGGAGGGAGGGGAGTGTAGACCTGAATGAGGGAGTTCAGGTAGGAGGGAGGGAGTGTAGACCTGGATGAGGGAGTTCAGGTAGGAGGGAGGGAGTGTAGACCTGGATGAGGGAGTTCAGGTAGGAGGGAGGGAGTGTAGACCTGAATGAGGGAGTTCAGGTAGGAGGGAGGGGAGTGTAGACCTGAATGAGGGAGTTCAGGTAGGAGGGAGGGAGTGTAGACCTGGATGAGGGAGTTCAGGTAGGAGGGAGGGAGTGTAGACCTGGATGAGGGAGTTCAGGTAGGAGGGAGTGTAGACCTGGATGAGGGAGTTCAGGAGGGAGGGAGTGTAGACCTGGATGAGGGAGTTCAGGTAAGAGGGAGTGTAGACCTGGATGAGGGAGTTCAGGTAGGAGGGAGTGTAGACCTGGATGAGGGAGTTCAGGTAGGAGGGAGGGAGTGTAGACCTGGATGAGGGAGTTCACATAGGAGGGAGGGAGTGTAGACCTGGATGAAGGAGTTCAGGTAGGAGGGAGGGAGTGTAGACCTGGATGAAGGAGTTCAGGTAGGAGGGAGGGAGTGTAGACCTGGATGAGGGAGTTCAGGTAGGAGGGAGGGAGTGTAGACCTGGATGAGGGAGTTCAGCTAGGAAGGAGTGTGTTTAGACCTGGATGAGGGAGTTCAGGTAGGAGGGAGGGGAGTGTAGACCTGAATGAGGGAGTTCAGGTAGGAGGGAGGGAGTGTAGACCTGGATGAGGGAGTTCAGGTAGGAGGGAGGGAGTGTAGACCTGGATGAGGGAGTTCAGGTAGGAAGGAGTGTAGACCTGGATGAGAGAGTTCAGGTAGGAGGGAGTGTAGACCTGGATGAGGGAGTTCAGGTAGGAGGGAGTGTAGACCTGGATGAGGGAGTTCAGGTAGGAGGGAGTGTAGACCTGGATGAGGGAGTTCAGGTAGGAGGGAGGGAGTGTAGACCTGGATGAAGGAGTTCAGGTAGGAGGGAGGGAGTGTAGACCTGGATGAGGGAGTTCAGGTAGGAGGGAGGGAGTGTAGACCTGGATGAGGGAGTTCACATAGGAGGGAGGGAGTGTAGACCTGGATGAGGGAGTTCAGGTAGGAGGGAGTGTGTTTAGACCTGGATGAGGGAGTTCAGGTAGGAGGGAGGGAGTGTAGACCTGGATGAAGGAGTTCAGGTAGGAGGGAGGGAGTGTAGACCTGGATGAAGGAGTTCAGGTAGGAGGGAGTGTGTTTAGACCTGGATGAGGGAGTTCAGGTAGGAGGGAGGGAGTGTAGACCTGGATGAGGGAGTTCAGGTAGGAGGGAGTGTGTTTAGACCTGGATGAGGGAGTTCAGGTAGGAGGGAGGGAGTGTAGACCTGGATGAAGGAGTTCAGGTAGGAGGGAGTGTGTTTAGACCTGGATGAGGGAGTTCAGGAAGGAGGGAGGGAGTGTAGACCTGGATGAGGGAGTTCAGCTAGGAAGGAGCTGTTTTTGTTGCTTGTTGTTTTGTACGTGAGCAACAGGGTTTATAATTTGATGAGGACTGGGAGCCAGTGGAAGGATTAAGAACAGCAGACTGTTTTCAGGTTGGTTGAAGACCAGTTAGGCTGCTGCGTTCTGATGATCTGCAGAGGTTTGAATGTGTGTGCAGGGAGGCCTGTCAGCAGGGAGCTGCAGTAGTCACTGTGTGACGTTACAAGAGCCTGTAAGATAATAAGAAAATATAATCAGCTTCATCCTTTGGATGCATGTCATTATCTGGAGATATAATTCTGTTTTATTACAACTTAGTGCTTATTGTTGTTGTTTCTGCCAACATCCCTTCAGTTATAATTACATTATACTGTACTCACCAAATTAAAAAGCAGGCTAGAAACATGAGTGTTCATGTTCTGATCAGACAGGCTGGAAACAAATCCCAGGTTAGTCAGACTTACTATATGAGGAAGAGAAAATGGAGGCAAACAGTAAAATGGATTTATCAAACAGAAAAGAGTTGATCCTAGTTGTGTACATCCTGTATGATGTGCCTGTGTGCAGTGTCTCAGGACGAGAGGTGGGTATCAGTGTTACTCAGCAGAGGGCAGGCTTGTCTCAGTTTTCACTGAAACACCCTCAAACATGAGTGATGCTGTACCAGCTTCTTCTCTTGTGTTTTTATACCATGAACCTTATCCTGTTTCAGGTGTGATCACCAGGGCTGTTGTTCCTCCAGTGTATTTTTATCTGCTGATGTATCCACTATCACAGTGTGTGATTCACTGTACCTGTGTGTGGATCATTAGCGATGTAAAGAGAGAGTGGCAGGTGAGGAGGAAGATAAATGTTGCCTGCACACATTGTCTACCATCGATATGTCTAGCCATCCTCCTCTCCTGTCACCATAATCCATGATCAGGCATTGTGGGTAGCAGCCTTCAAGTTTTTTCCTCTCACTTTAACCACTTCCCCTCATCTTCTATAGTTTCCAAACCACGGTTCTCTCTGAGCCCAGCGTTTATGAAGAGGTCTACAAGGAGGACTCTTGTGTTTCCTTCGTTAGACACACACGCAGTCGTTCTCCATCTCACTGGTAAACAGTGGGTGGCCACTGAGGAATGTCCCTGCTGAGTTCATTCACACTGCAGGACGGGGATGAGGCTTCATCGTCCATGCAGGGGAGACGCACAGATCCACCACAGCTCTTTGTTTAGTATTAGTGTTACTTTAGATAAGATAAGATAAGATATTCCTTTATTAGTCTCACAGTGGAGAAATTCACAGAACAAAATTACTGAACAGTGGTTTGAAATAATAATTTTACTGGGCCGCATTTTGTTGGAGCGAGGCGTGGCGGGGCCAGGTACTATTAGCAGCTAATGCCAATGCTAGCTAGCTAGCTTGGTTAATTTGTGTTAACTGTGATATTAATTGGGATGCAAATTTTAAAAACAGGCTTGTTTGTTATGTATTTACCAGAAAAAAATGAACAGCCAACTCTCTTAGAGTCTTTAAAAAAAACAAATGTTGAGTAACAACATGGTAGTGACCTGTCAATCACAAGGTAGCTCCGCCCTAAAGTATCCCCTGCTTTATGGTCTATCTGACTCTAAATGGACCATAATTTAATAAATGAACATCCTGCTGTATTGAAGAAGACTTGAAACTAGTGATTGAGACCATAAACTGATGTTTACAATGTTTACTGAGGTAATAAATCAAATGAAAAGTAGGCTCATTTTCTCATAGACTTCTATGTAATCTGACTCCTTTTAGCAACCAGAGGGGGAACCATAGTTATAAGCTGCTGTCCATGTCTAGAATAGAAAATGAGCTTTTGAAAAATGGAATGAGCTACATGTTAGCTTAGCAAACACGTTTTCACCATCACCATAACTCAAGTTTCTATCCAAATTTAGCATACATTTTTAAACAGATTTCCAGAACAAAAGAAAATAATGATTAATATATTTCCATTTCCTGTTGTTATGCAAAAATTAGGAGTTGGACAAACAATTGGTGGCAGTAACTCTGTCATTATATATATATATATATATATATATATATATATATATATATATATATATATATATGTGTATGTATATATATATATATATATATATATATAGACAGCAAGAGAGAGGGAGAAAGTTTTACTGTCTAATTCCCCCCGGGTGTCTGTCTCGGCAGAGATATACTGGACTATATTCACTTCTTATGTTTGTCTTAGATCACTCTGCACCAGAAAATCACTTATTGTTATTGCTTTTCGAGGCCCTGGAGAAGACACACTGCACTGTGTTCTCTGGCCTATTTGTCTTTGGCCCAGCAGCTGTTTTACTACTCAATGGAAATACTGAATGGCATTCAGGAGATGCCGCTGGGCTGTCAGAGTTTCTACCTGCTGTGTTGTTCGTCATTACGGTAAAGAGTTGCCTACTGAGCGGCTTCTGAACACTCCCCCTTACTTTACAGCCTCTTAGCTCAAAAGTACAGCTTTTAAGATGGAAAAGTTGTGAATGTTCACCTCCTTTTAGCTCTGACTCACCAGAGCCACACTAGGTCATTTACAACATAACTCTGGGTCAACATGCCAAAGTTCATCAGTTCAGATTGCCAGTAAGCACACATCATTTTCACACCACCGAGCGAGGCGTGCTCACCTCACACTCTATTATAGCATCATTTTTTCGATGTGTTCATTGTAAGGTCTACAGAGGTACGTCAGCATACAGTTAAATGAACAGTAGCTGATTTGCCATGTTCATGTATCACTCAGCAACACTCAGTAACCCATGATGAACATGGGGCCCCTGTCTGGAAAACTGCTGCAGTGAGGGAGAAAACTCACGGATTCCCACAGGAGCCCCTTTCATGTGGTGTTTTAACAGTGTAAGCCACATTCTGTTGGCTTGAGCTCACTTCCACACATCTCGTGGTTCTGCTTCCCCCTGCTGATGTGGTAAATACACACATGCTCATAATGTCCGTCATTAGTCCTTGCAAATGCACACTTTGAAACAGATGCACGCAGTCAGCGGCCGGTGGGAATGGAACAAACTAGACATGACGGGAGGTCAGACTTCCACACCTCAAAAAATCTGCTTAGCTAAACCGTCTGTTCCTGGTGCCATGGCAACACCATCAGCAGTGTTGAGAAAGCTTCCTATGTTCCCTTTTCCCATAAACTCTGTACAGACAGATATTTCTGAAACATCTGGATGCAGGCTGTCAGATATAAACGTGCTGTATTTATTTAGGTTTTCCTCATAATCTCCATGACACTGAAACACTGTGAGAATTGTCAGATCTTCATCCCCTCTTGGCTGTGGGCATTCTCATGGTCTTGGGTGGCTTAGTGTGGTACAACAACTACCACTACCAGAATTTCCCATTTGGGCCACCCAGTCTAAAAAATGCATGCACTCATGATGCTGTAAGCTACTTTAGATAAAAGCACTTCACCTGCCAATGATATAGTATACGGACAGCATGTGATCACGTCAGGATGGAAGCATGTGTCTGGCATGTTGAACCAGATGGAGGAGCATTCAGCCAAGGTCATGTCAGGGTTCATCTGCAGGGGCAGCAGAGTTGTGGGGAAATATCTCTGACAGGGCCTGGTCACTCCCCAGAGAGCACAGCCATCAAATGGCACCCCAGGCCATATGACTGCACATGCATGAGTAAGAAACCACAGGTGGTATTGGCCCTTTCCAAATGTCATTGTTTCACCAGGCTGGGTGGTTGTGGGCCACATTAAGATGGGGAGAGGAGTTTCAAGACACAGAAGTTGGTTAGAGTTGGATATAGGCGTCCCATCTCTTGGGAACTGAGATGATAAAGCAGCTGTCTGAAGACACTCGGTAGAAACAATTTTTCATTTTTAACAAGAAACGTTCTCCAGAGTGTTAGCACACTACACTATTTTCCTCAAATATTACATCTACAAATACGTAGTAATCATGAGCACAATGTGAGTGGTGAAGACAGTCTGTTTTCTTTATATCCAGAAACTGAGACAGACGAATTAAAGAAGAGGAGGGTTTTTGATTTGTGGTTACAGAGTTCTTTAAAACGAGGAATTGGTCTTAAATGAAGCAAGCAAATGTTCCTTAATTAAATAGAATTATTTTCACATATTAATATCTTCTGTGTGCTGAGACAAGTATTCATTGTAATCTAGTATTAATTTTGACACACCCACGGTATTCATATCATGAATGAAGAACGTCATCTTTAAATAGACAACAAGGGTAAAAAGCTTGACTGGAGATGTGAACTACAGAATCTGGACTGGACTGAACCTGAATGGTCCTAAACTTAGGAGCCCAAATATCCTTAGTGCAACATGCAAGAAGAAAGCTTACCCTGTACAAGACCCCAATGTCATTTTGGCATTATCAATAAATGCTGTTTGGGATATTATTCATAAAAATCTTTAATAGATAAGGACATAGTAACCATTTGAAGTAAGAACGATTTTATTTCAAATACTGTACATGTCCAAGTGTTTTAATTTTTTTTTTTTTTTAATTCAAGAGTCCTAAAACATTTCCAGAGAAGAATACAGGAAAGTTTATATATTTATAACAGGGGTATTGCTATATATTGATGATAACTGTGATATTCAAAAATGAAATATTTATATCATGTCACTATACCATCCATCTTCTCTACCTCTAATATTAAATACACAGTAGGCCAAAATGTAAGAGTACCCTCATTTTTTATATAAATTGCTATAAAATCCGCCATCTGGATCAGATCTGGATCAGCCTTTGGGATTTGATAGAAGTATTGTTAGAAGTACACACTGTAAATCCCTGAGTCAAATTTCATGAGCTTTGGGCAACAATTACCAGAAATACTGAGAAACAATTTTTTTGGGTCCCATTGACCCCAATGTTAACAAAAATTTCAAAGTGATCCAGAATACAGGATTTCTTCCGGATCACCCCCAAAATTAAATCAGTTCTTCCTTTTCAAATTTTCGACACACCCTGAAAATTTCATCAAAATCCGTCCAAAAGTTTTTGAGTTATCTTGAACACAGACAAACAAACAAACAGATAAATGCCAGCAAAAACATAACTTCCTTGGCGGAGGTAATTAGGGGTCGCAGGGGGCTGGAGCCGATCCCAGCTGGCACTAGGCGAAGGCGGGGTTCACCCTGGACTGGTCGGCAGTCCATCGCAGGACACATATAGACAGACAACCATTCATACCTATGGGCAATTTAGAGTCATCAACCTGTCTTTGCCTTTGTCTTTTGGAGAACCCTGAGAAAACCAACGCTTACATGCAAACTCCAGGGCCCCAAGCCGGATTCAAACCTGTGACCCTCTTGCTGTGAAGTACCAAAAAAAAAGGCTTATGAAAAAGGCAAAGACAATAAAAACCTTGCTGGCTTTTATTGTCTTTATTAGAGCAGCTGAAAACAACAGGAAAGGGGGGCGAGAGGGCATGACACCAGTTTTCAGATGAGTTTTAAAATGGTAAAAGGCCTTTATTTATTAAACTAACAATAAATAACTAAACAAACATGGAAAGTTAGTAATCAGTAATGTAGGCATGTGTGGGTGTGTGAAAATGTCTGCTCCAAACAAAACCAAAACTGTGCCAGCCAAGGAAGAGAGGCCCTGTGTGGGAAGGTCGGGAGCTTTTATATCCTGACCATACTGAGCCTGGGTGTAGCTCATCAGCCTGACCACCCTCCACCCTGCAAAACCAAAAACATCCAGCAAGAGGACACCTAGTGGAGTGGAGGGGTCGTCACAGTTCATAAATGCAAAAATAAGAGCAAAATTATGGGATTTTGAGGCACTTCAAAACCACACAACATTTAGTAGATAATATACAGTATATTGGCATTTTGTACTTCTTTTTCTTCCTCCAAATATGAGGATTGGGTCATCATTTCATGCCCATTGATATGATTAACTGCATCTTCAGGATAAGGATCTACGATTCAAATTTCCTTTAATAAAACAACCCACTCCACACACAAATGTGCATAAATGTGATTGTCCATGTCCCTACACTGAGGGCTTGATTGAATCTGACAAGCAGGGGCCAGCCAAGCACGACTTGAACAAAGAAAAGTTTCAGGTATGGTTTTCAACACTAAAAAAATGGAGAGGGCATTTGTAAAGGCATGTTTTTTGTGCAAAGCAACAGAGGAAGTATAGTTGTGCCAAAGCGCTCTTCATGCAGAGGGTTCTAGTGGTTCTAGTGTCTGGACTACAGATACAAAATGAAACAGGAAGTAAGCTCCTCACTCACAATAACATAAAGGTTGACAGTCCAGTGCTCCATATCTATTTTGTCAGGCTCAATATTTAGGTCAGTGTCAATCATTCAAGAGATTTGAAACAGAAAATCAGATATAGAAAAGCAAAAAGTGTGAGCACCAGAAAAAGAAGACATTATAAACAGCTGAGGTGAAACTGGACCAAAGAAATGGCACAACATTCAAAATGGTTGATTCTAAATGTGTACACTTACACCAGCGTGTCTTAATCCAGCAATAATGTATTTATTTTTTGACACTTGGAGGCTGCAGAAAAAGCTGGCACATCATCCAGTACCCACCCACCTATACCGTGCTGCACCCATCTGACACATTTTGCTTATGAAAAGAAAAAATGTGTTTTACATTTGTGTTTACATTTAAGATTATACAGATGTAAACATAATTAGGGTAATAATTTAAGTGTGGATCTAGCAGCCCAATTTAATATGAAAACGGTCAACCATCAAATCTTGCACATAACTGCGAGATGACTGGTAAGGTCAAAGGTTATGCCGGTCGTGTCTAGAAGGTAACACGCAAATTGCAAAACTCCTGGGTGTTGGTTAAAGTTAGGCATTGACCTTGAATGGTTAAGGGGGGATGAGCACACACATGACAACGCCCACTTAGGAGACAGGAAGTGTATACCACTTCAGACAGATTTCAAACCACAATAACAATAAACAATGAAATAAACAGACTAGAATGCTATTATCAAGCTATTTATTCACCTATTTTTATATTCAACTTTTAGCTTGTCGTCTGTTTCCCAGAGGAGCACGAAGTGAGTGATGGACATAAATGGAAATTACAAAAACTCCAGCACACAGATTTTGAGAGCAAGGATCCAAAATGGAGTCCAGTAGAGCCCAGACCATGGATGTATAAGAGGTTACGCCCTGTGCTTTTGCTCTGTGTGTTAGTAAACAGCTGCAACGCCAATAAATCCTGTTGATGTCATATTATTAGCAGGAAGCTGGCAGAACCAGAAATGTCATTTGAGCGTGCAGGGCGGTGCAGTCCTGTAGGTCTGATGCATGTTCATTATGCTGAGGAAAATATCTCTGGATTCAGATATTAGTTAATTTTACAACTTTTAAGACATAATGATTTAAATGAGGATATTTGAGCGATCGTACTTGGATGTCGATTTAAATAATTAAAAAAAAAATTCCAGGACTTACAGACGTCTCTTTATACATTGGACTCATTGGTGTTTTCAGTCCAAAATGGCAGCAGTGCTACCGCAGTGCTCTCTAGCAGCTGCTGTCAAAAAAGCAGCACAGTTTCAACTCTTTGCTTCTAAACTCTTTGCTTGTGGTGCATCATCTTTGTTATAGACAAAGACTTTACAATAGAGTTTCTGGCAAGTTTTTGTCTGTTTTAACAATGTGGGGGTTACCTTCTAGACATGACAGGGTACAGGTTTAAAACTGGCAGCTAGCTTTAGCAAATAGTAGCCTAATGTATGGTTGGTAGTAATGGCTATAGGACAGTGGCTTAATGTAAAATGAAATTTAGAGATGCGTCCAGCTTGGAAGAAAGATGTGTTTTGGTTCTGACTGTCCAAGAACCACAACTTCAGCCTCCACATGACCTTGGACGTGAGAAACATTTCAGTTTCACTCTTAGTGCTGAGGCAGCTGGGCTTCGACTGTGTCCTCAGTAGATTCCCACCGAGACGCTTCACCTGCAGCTGCTCTGACGGCGAGTCCAGAGGTCGAGCTGCTTGCTACAGGTTTTAATGCAGATTTGCATACTAGCTGATTCGAAGTTGGTTGCACAGACACAAAGTAGACACAGAGAGACACAGGCACCACTGCGCTCTGAAACCATCCATCCATCGTCAACCACTTATCCCGTTAGGGGTCGCGGGGGGGCTGGAGCCGATCCCAGCTGGCATTGGGCGAAGGCGGGGTTCACCCTGGACAGGTCGCCAGTCCATCACAGGGCACATAGAGACACACAACATATACACAGACAACCATTCACATTCACACCTACGGGCAATTTAGAGTCATCAATTAACCTAATCAGCATGTCTTTGGACTGTGGGAGGAAGCCGGAGTACCCGGAGAAAACCCACGCTTACACGGGGAGAACATGCAAACTCCACACAGAAGAGTCCAAAGCCGGAATCGAACCTGCGACCCTCTTGTTGTGAGGTGTGACCACTGTGCACCCCCGTGCAGCCCCACCCTGAAACCTGTTATTTCTAATGGTCTGTGCCACGTCACAGTGGATTTTCACTGCGTCAAACAAACCCCGACTTTGGACACTGCATGCTGTGATGTTGGGCGAGCGCAGCTCAAAATGCGTCGTTGTGTCGGTCGTGAGCTTATACTGTATATTAGTTCTCTTCTGCCTGGAAACAACATCTGGTGAAGCTCTAGTGTCGTCCAAATGGAAACATTAGAGCATACAGACCAAGTGTGGGCAATTGTTTTTCCTGGGGGCCACATTAGAAACCCAGATTGTTGCCGGGGGCCTAACAAATACTGTCAGAAGTAGCCTCTATTTTATCACTATAGGAAACATACTGGGCATTTATTTTTCAGCATTTATTGTACTGAAAATCACTCCAGATAGCATATTATTAAGAAGATGACATTATATACAGGAGACTTTGAACAGGACAGGACTGACATGAACAAAACTTAACGTTTAACACAACATTAAAACATACATTTAACAATTAACTTAACACTGACACTTACATTTCACATTTACCTTAACATTGACACTTACATTTAACATTTACCTTAACATTGACACTTACATTTCACATTTACCTTAACATTAAGATAAGATAAGATATTCCCTTATTAGTCTCGCAGTGGAGAAATTCACACTTAAATTAACACTTACATTTAACATTTACCTTAACACTAATGCTTCCATTTCCTTCTTTGGTTGCGTGCAGCTCCTTCTCATCTCCAGACAGCTTTTTGGATTCATGTTTTGTCTCAAAGTGGCGGCTCAAGTTGTATTCTTTGAATACAGCCATGTTTGTTGTAAACTAAGCATGCAGCTTTACCGCCATCCTCCGTGAAAAAATATTTAGCAGTCTAAGACTTATTATAGACGTGCTGCTTCAGCAGGTGACACTACTTCAAATATCACTCACGTCAATTTCCATCAGTGTCAAGTGTGACAGGAAGAAGCACACTAATAATGCACATTTTAAAACAGAAGCTATTTTTCTTTTTTTTTTTTTTAGCTTCGTAAGTAAAATTGTGTGGTTTATCTGAGACCTCCCGGGCCGGGCAGAACCATCATGAGGGCCGGTTCTGGCGTACGGGCCGTATAATGCCCAGGTCTCTTATAGACGGTGTTCAGTGCCAGACACTGGTTGAGATAACGAAAAAAGACAAAATGGTGTGAAAATCAGGATAAGCAGATAAGGGAGCGTGACTCTTCGAAGAAACCAGGAGAGGGCAATGAAAAAAGGGGAGTCTCCCGGGACACTTGGGAGGGTTGGGTATGAACTAATCCCCTGGTACAGTAAGATGGAGGGTTATGATGGTGTGATAGAGATTTCCAGTGAATGTACAGACTCAGTGACCGTACTCATGAAATAAGAGACTTGACCATCATTATTGTACTAATTCAACCCAGGTCCTCTGCTTCAAAGACAAAGGCTTTTTATTCTAAACCACGCTACTGTTCCACAGATACATTTGTTCCTAAACCCATAATGTATTGTCTATGTGCTGGTGGTGCATTGGCGGTGATGCTCTTATAAAGCCTCTATTCTTTGGGCGGTTTTATAACCGTCAGAACATTCATCCTTTCAGATCGCCTTGCGGTTGGCTTCCAAGAGCCTTGGGTTTGTCTGTCTCTGGATGGTCTGGACTTACAGGAGTCTTTATTTTCATTGCTGGAATCAGTATCCTCCGAAGCGCCGGGCCTCTCACCAGGGCCATGTTTTCCTTGTCAACGGCTGCTGTTTTCTTTGGAGGCCTCCTGCTCTCACTGATAGCGCTGCAGTAGCGTGAGGTGAAGAGTTTTCCTCACTGAGTGACATTTGTGGAGCAAAACAAAAAAACCTTCAGTTTATGAGCCCAGCTTAGCTCTGAATAGACTGCTGCACAGATGTTGCTGTTTTGTGAAATGACTGCCTGTTGCATGTGATGCAGAGGGATGTAAATCACGTTCGGTGGCTTAAGTCATCGACTTTAGACTTGGCCTCCAGTGGCACGGCTGTGTGTTAATACCCTGCAGATGTTTGTAACTGGCTTTTAACATTAAGATACATGTCTTCATTGAGGCAAACTTTTCCACCCCTGTGTCTCCACCACTTCTTTTACTCCCATTCAGACTGTAACTGCATTTTAAAGCAATTACTTTTTGTTGTTAGGGACTGTATGAAAATTATTGGGATGGGGAGGGAAGATATTTCCATAAAAAAACCCGAAAACCTAAAACAAAAAAAAACAAAAAACAAAACAAGGCCCCCTCCACATGTAATATGTTTCAATGGACCCTCCCTTTGTCTCAGAAAAAAAATCATATTTTTTAAAATAACAGTCAAATTCAATTCTAATATTAATATCTATATAATGGAATAGGGATGTAAATAATTAACTGTTTAACTGTTAACCAACATTAAGCATTTGAACTGATTAAAGCTACTGGTTAAATGGATAAACGAATATTAATAATTGCTTAAAATGCAGAGTGGAGGCTCATCACATTAAGGAGAAAAGCTGGTCCACTTTAAGAGAGTGTGAGCTGGTGCAGCTACAGGAAGTTGGTTCTGAGGAGTTGTAGCTTGTAGCCTCATCGCATTTAATCACCGATAAATAAACTGAACACACACTGTCTGCTACAGCTACGTTCACAGCTTTAACGCCACCAACAAACACACACTCACCACCGCCACACACATACGGTCTGTCGGAAACACGCTGAAGTTACGCTACAGCAGGCACAACGCCACTGGCAAAGCTAGCAGCTAACGGCTGATTGGGTGGGTGACATTGGGTGAAGGCAGATACACCCTGGACAGGTCGCCAGTCCATCGCAGGGCTGACAAATAGAGACAGACAACCATTCACACTCACATCCACACCTTCGAGCAATTTACCGTCATCAGTTTACCTGCCTGTCTTTGGACTGTGGGAGGAAACTAGACCAGTCAGCTGAGACAGCGAGGCCTGAGTCCCTCCCTGATAATGCTACAGTGCGAACAACAAATCCATGTTGAAGTCAGCAGGACTATCAGCTACCGTTAACTAGCTCTTTCAACACAGGAGGTGCCGTTGATTTACACCATGATGCGTTCAGGCTCTGTTCAATGTCGAGTGTTTGGGGTCAATTCTAACCATGGAACCATTTTTCCTGACCGATAGCCGACACTCATTAATTGATCATTAACAAGCCCCCCAGCTGCGACAGTAAGCCGATGCAAAAACCAGGTTAAATCCATCACCTGTTACAGTATACGCTGGTTCACCCGACTGAGAGAGTTACTGCGGCAGCCATGATGCTATGTGCATTGTGGTGGATATGCAACCACTTTCCCAGTAAGTCTGCACTGCATCAATTAATTTAGCTGTCAGGTTGTAAGCCGTGTGTCTGCCTGCCGTCTTCTGTCAGGGTGTCCGTCAATGTATTGAACGTCTGATGTAACGTAAAATGACAGTATGACAACGGTGAGTATGAAGTTGTCAGTAACATTATAAAATGAATGTAGCAGTGCAGTGTGTACAGTTTATTTGCTTGTGAAGAAATGCTTCCCAAGACCCAAGCCACCTTCCTCTGTCTTGCCAGCCACCTGCTAATTATATATAATCAGCAGGTGGCTGGCCATATATATATATATATATATATATATATATATATATATATATATATATATATATATATATATATATATATATATATATATATATATAAATATATATATAAATATAAATATATATATATATAAAGGCAATTTATTATTTCAGCTGGTACACAATGTGCTTGGCTAGTGGATTTGTTTTCTTGACTAGTGAGTTAGAAAGTTAATTTTGGATACTGGGCATGACAGCAGCCACAAAAGTGAAGCCAAAACATCTCGATTGTCTCCTGGTGGTTCGCTGTTAGTTTAGGAAGTGCTTGATTTGATATGCAGCAGAGTTTTCTATGAGCGAAGGATGCTTTCTAAATGTCAGTCTGGCAGTCAGTGGTGTTCTTTTAATTGTGGGAAGCCAAAATCATGATGTGCGATTAGTACAGTATTTAATTGTGCAACCCTAGTATCATGACAGTAGAAGAAATAAGAGATGACCTGGTGACAGGAATTTATAATATTTAATTGCAAAACAATTATTACCACTAAAAGTTGGGTAACCAACCCAAACTGCACAGACAGATGCTGATGGAGACAGGTAACGTGCTGAGTTATGTGGTGGAGGAAGGTGTAATAGAGAGTTAAGAGCTACAAATTTGAAAGGATGGTTCACTTTCAACGCCCTGCCTCTAAATCACTTTATTGACACATGAGTGTTGTCCTTCTAGCTAGAATTAACTAGCCAATCATTAGACAAGCCACCACTACTTAGCTCCCTTTTACCTCTCAATGTCACAGGTACCGTTTTTGATAATGTTGAGGACCGTACAGTATATCCAGTCTTTTTTTGCTGTTGTTAACTATATATAAGGACAGTGTTGTGCATCTGTGGCCCTCCCCCGAGGCTTTGATCATTCACGTTCAAAGCCTGGTGCAACATGAGCACCTGGATCTTCCTGATGGTTTACAAGGTGCAAATATGTGGCAGAAATAATAATAGTTATTTCCATCGACCGCTGTTTGAAAGGTGGGTGTTAACATGGAATGGGAGCATCTCAACATGACCATTAAGTTGCAAAACAGAAATGGTGAAGAAGATTCACAAGAGGTTAAGAGGAAGGTCATGTGAAACAATGTATTAGCTGCTTATTTACTTAGCATTTACATTACAGGCTGTCAATGTACATGTCACTGACCTTGTGGCAGCAGGACTGACTCTGCTTTGCTATTCACACATACGTTCCTGTATATTTGAGTCCTGTCAGAAAATGAATTTGGGATCTCAGTGGTTACGGCAACTCACCAGACTCAAACACATGCTGGCAGCTCCGATAGTCAAAGTGTCAGCAGCACTATACTGGCTTACTGCTTTCTCAGTGTACATGACTGATGAATTTGAAGTTGTGTTGAACAAATTACTGGCTCAGATTCAGGGAGTCAACCAAGTTTAAAGCTCCTTTTCTCTATCCAACTTTTCTGTATGGCAGTTTTGTTAGAGTGGCCCCTCCAGATACTTTTTATTGCTGCTGCGATGTTGTTGCAGCTTCGGCTAATGGCATTTACCCATGTAACCAGCGCAGAGAAACATTTCAATCAGGGAAGACACATGTTCATTTCAGTAATTAAAAAGTCTTTGACACTGACCCCATCAGTGAAATCAATTTATGGCGGTGAAACCCTGTAAATGGCAGTCATTCCAGAGATTCCCTGGGGAGCCGTAGATGTGGGCCCCGACACTGGTGGTGGAGAGGAGGAACAGAAAACAATGAGGTGACAGCAGAGATATGTAGCAGCAAGGCTGCATTACCAAGCAGGGAATGCCCCAGGGGGACCCAGACCCTCCAGGCCCAAAGGCACCAGGTTCAAGGGCTTGGGGTAATTTGATACATATAAAATGTGCGTGGTAAAACACCACTAAAGGACAGTGTGAACTAAAATGATGGGGCCTTAATGTGATGCCTGCATTATTATGGAATCTCTGGGCCTGTGTTGTGGATGGAACCGAGCTGAATTTAGTCTTTTAGTGTAGAGGGTTTTTAAAGCTTTTAGCTGACCACAGCTTCCACCTGCAGCCAGAAATGATGCTGATGAGAACCAAAAGAATGAGCTGAAAAATGCTCCGTGGGGCTGAGGGGGACAGCAGAGTTGGCTAATAAGTCTCTGTGGCTTCATTACTACCAGCAGCTCCTTCCACATTACACATAATGATTTAATCCTTTGTTAATATCAAAATATTGACTAACGCAGCTTGAATTACAACTACATGAAAACACTTCTCACAACCTGCTCTATAAATGAACTCTTTATAAATTCATCTTCCCTGCAGTTGATTAGATTTGGTGGTTTACCTTGCTTGAAGGAGGTGCCAATCCACATGAAAGAGTTTAATTAGCTTTTTAATGGAAAACAGTTTCAGTGTTACATGCTTGCCGAAATGCTGTTTCAGCATTTCAGCTTTCCCACCTTACTGAGATTATAACTGGGTACGAACTCTGTATACATCAGGTGTGGTGGAAAAACCTGAAACTATTGGCAGAAAATGTCTGTTATCAGCTTTAATGTACACAGCTTCAGAGATGATAAAAATATTGGTCTATGGATGATTTATGGTTACAGTGGAACGAAAAAGCGGTGACATGGCACATTGCTCTCCATAAACATACAGTGAGTGGTGGGGGGGTGAACTCAGTTAATGTTAATGCTACACAATTTCCTGCATTTCTGTGGCTCACCACTGAACCAAGAGGTCAGCGGTTAGGCTTGAGCACAAAGGCTCCCTGTTCTCTGAGGTCTTCTATCCTGTCGACCAAGAACAACCTCCACAAGGCCTAGACTCTGTCTGCCGGCTGCTCAGGGATCCTCCGGCTTGGCCCTGCTGGGGGTGTTTGCATTATACGCTTTCCGAGGGACAGCTTTCTAGATGTCATATTTGCTACTGGAACCTTTAACCATAAACTATGACATAACAGAGTAACCACCCCTCAGAGACACATCACCCTCCTAACACAATGCCCCTTTTGAGACCTAGAGGGCAAAATTCAAAGGTCACAACTGCAAATGAAGTGTGGGAGGTAGTCATAATAATAAACTGTCCAAAGAGAGGCATGCAGTTCATTGGGGAGGCATGAACAGGCAGACTGGAGGTTTTGCGTAGGCGAGTCATCAGACTCCTAAAACCTACTGGAAAATATGGATGGAGGAAGTGAGTAATGATTTCCGCTCCCTCAACAAATACTGTTGAAGTGCCCTTGAGCAAGTAACTTAACCCTCAACTGCTCCAATAGGGCTGCTCAGGGGCCATGAGTAGACGGTTGAAGTGGAAAGTGTGAATATGAAGCGTGAAATCTGCAAAATCTGTATAT
Source organism: Pterois miles (assembly GCA_947000775.1). NCBI lineage: Eukaryota > Metazoa > Chordata > Actinopteri > Perciformes > Scorpaenidae > Pterois > Pterois miles. Next base: position 2,603,883 of record CAMQGK010000058.1, on the reverse strand, counting down.
TTTTTTAAATTTAAATTTGTCTCCGTGTCTTGGCAACATCTTTTGGAGCTCACTGCCACAGTGTTTCTTCACTACACTTCCAAGTCTGTTCTCATTACGTCATTTCATTCTGTGTTTTCTATTGATGAGTTTGAGTTTCCTGCCTCTGGTCAACCACAGTGTTTTGCTCATGCTCATTATCCAGATCCATTTATTATCCACAAATGGAAGTGAAGTCATTTTCTTGGGGACCAGATATATATTTCAAGGTTCCGGTCACACCAGCATGAGTCTCAGAAGCCATCGGCTGATGATGATTCAGCCTCTGGGGGCGATGGCCAGTATTTCTGGGGTTCTGGTGTAGCCACCGCATGGATGAATAAGGAGAACTGGATATAGTGTTGAAGGTGGGGCCCAGTTCATTCCTATGAAAGTTGCTCAGTTATGCATGACGCATAAAAATATATAAATACATTTTATTTATTGTCCAGTGATCTTCCTGATCCATTGGACCCACAGAGCAGGCACAGTAGCATTTCTTTAACTCCACTTCCAAGCCCTTGCTCCAGCCTCGGTCTGGGTCTCGTTCACATGAACAGAGGAAGGAAATAACTCTAGATTCAGCTATTAGTGCATTTTACAACTTTTAGGGCCTAATGATTTAAATAAGGGCTATTCAAGTGGACTTGGAAGTTGATTTACCTAAAAAAAGATCCACTGATTTACAGACGTCTCATTCCCAATGTACAGGGCTCCAGAATGACTTTTTACACTGGTTGCACTGGTGTGTCTAACTTTTTCATTTAGGTGCATCAGCACTTAATTTAGGTGCACACCAGATTTTCCACCACACATTCTGGCGCCACAATAACACATTTTAAATGTCTACACTAGTGATACCAATACCAGTGGAAAACCATGATTCTCTACCAAATCAATGCCATGGTTAAAGAAAAAAAAGAATAATAAAACAATTAATTCAAGTTAAACATGTCACAATTCACTCTGTATTATCTATTTTACCTTGCCGTGAAAACATTGGAAAACAACTGGAACAATGAAAGTTCCTCACCAAAAACCACGCCCTAATATTAATCAATGGCAAACTCTAGTCCTGCCAGTTTCAGCATGGATTTGTTGTTCACAATGCAGCATTATCAGGGAAAACACAGGTTGTGGTTGTGATGTTTCTCAATGCGTTACGCCTCTTTTGCTGTCCCTACTTTTCCTGCATGCAAAGCCTGCTGAAGCGTGATTGGTCAATGCTACTTGGAGTACAATTCGACTAAAAACAGAAACCACAATGCTTCTGATACCAAAATCTTGTCCCATTGCCTACAGATTCTGCATCTGAGTTCAACTTTGGCAAACTTTGACAAACAAATTTGTGCCTAAGTCCACTTTCAACCATCCTGACCAGGCTGAACTTTGAGAGAACAGAGAGAACAAACAAGTCTAACATGGAGGAAGCTGTCGTATCAGCTAATTTTACTGTGTATTAATTGATTGTGTTATAGAAATCAATGAAGACCAAAAGAAACACGAGAGAATAAGGATGTCATGTTGTCCCGGGGACAATAAAAACAGCACCTGGGATGCAGAGATACAGTGTCAGGGACAATTCTGGGACAGCAGAGACACATATTAATCGAAATGAAATTTTTACGTTAATGCACCATGGTTGTTTACTTTAGAGAATGAGGCCACAGACTGGTGACACAAAAAAAAAGACGAGCCCTGTGAAAGTTATAAAAGCTAAAAAAAGGTGTAAAAGCTGCGTATTTTTCTGTACTGCTTCATCAAGACGAAGTGTTAAAGTCAGATGCTAATTGCAATTAGACCATTAGCATGCTAGTAATATTATCACCTAATTCAACGTAGTAAGTTAGCAGCTAATGTTACAGTATGTGTTAAGGCTGTAATGCTTAAAGCTCAAGCTCAGAGAACCGTCATGTATACTGGACAGAGAAGGTCAGCAGAGATCTGTCCTAACGTGGGACCATTACACACAGCTGTGAATACGTAGCTCCCTGCTATTAATAGCATCGCGATGATATCTCAGTCAGACATTACAAAAAGCTTCTCTGTTTAGAATAAAATGGAAATATCGATATGTTCAATGTATGAATGCAAATTTTGACTGCACACAGAAACAGGTTTGCATTTTTGAACTTTGGTTTGCGGATGTATTTATTGACCAAACATGATGTATTTTTTTATTCCGATATAAGTACAGGGAATAATTATCGAAAGGCAGACCAGAGTGAGCCAATGAAATGAATAGTTTATAATAAAACTACATTTATTATGTAGAATGAAAAAAACCCTTTTATTTGGTTGTGAAGCCTGAGACAGTTGAAAGTAGACAGCTGGAGAGTTTTTAATGTTAATGCGGAGCCCTGATGAATAGCCTGGATTTTCTGAGTGCATTATGACAGTGTGTCGAATCAGTGTAAACTCTGGTAGCTGTTTAGCTGACATCACTGTTTAACCATGCTGATGACCCTGATGAGGTGCTCCTGGTGGGCTGATTCAGTAGGAGCTGAGGTAACTTCTGGCATCTCGCTTCCTCCAGTGGAGGCCATGTGTGGTGACCTGTAGCTGGCCCAGAGTCTGGGGAGGAGATCACATGCAGTAAAAGCAGACACACAGAACAACATGATGACTGATTTCTATCTGAGACAGTCTTCTTAATGCAGGGATATTTTCCCATTACATCAGTAGCCCCTGGGGAAAGGGTTAATCCTCTCTGAAGACTGATACAACTCTGTTTTTCCTGCTTCCTCTGCTTTTCAGTTCAAAGAGCCACTGAGTTATTGTTAGTGACATTCAGTTAAACACTGAATGTATTGTGTACTTTTCCTATGATATCATGTATGTGTTGTCAGCCATTTAAAAGTTTTTCTTTGCACACAATTTGATCAGACTCTATTAAGTCAACATATGGCAATTATTACAGATTAGTATCTCCCATTGGCTGGGCTAATTGGGGAGAGCTGATGGCATTCTGTGTTGGCCATTAGTGTTGAATAGGGTTTAACTGGACTAAAGCATGGCTTAGCTGTGATTTATGCTATCAAATTAGGAGCGCCAGGCACTGGGACCAGTTTCAGAGGTCCCTCTACGCTCCTGACTAAAGGCTGATAGATTCATTAGGTGTCCGCTTCTTTTTATCTGTTTAATTGCCACCATTAATCAAAGTTCCCCCTGCACCACTGAGCGGTACGAGAATGTGATGGCGCTCACGTAAAACTGCTTTTATACCCTTTGTGACAGTGAGCAGTCTCGGCTCACCTGCAGTGTCCGATGCTTTAGTTGTGCTTTACTTAGCCCCTAATTGCTCCCACTGGATTCGGTCGAAGTTGCTAATGATCAGATAAGTGTTCAAACGTGACATTACAGGGTGAAGTCATGTGTTTTCTTTGTCCTCCACAGGTCAGGCCAAATGGGGTGGGGGTATGCAATCCAATCTTCAGGCCCCTCTGCCCCCCACGTCCGCCATTCAGTTTCAGCATTGTGAAATTGAGATGAATTTACAGCCGACTGCTTATGAGTGCATTTTCATAAGGTCTGCTGGGAACACAGAAAGTCTTGAAAAGTAATAATAATTTGCAGAAGGCTGGATTTGTAAGTGTGTATCTGATATTTAGAGAAATGCTGTGTGTCAGTAACTGGGCACGCTCCTGTGTAGGATGGTTTGGTGTTGACTGATGATATTTCCAACAAGTACTAGGTCTGTGTATTGGCAAGAATCTGGTGATACGATACGTATCATGATACAGGGATGACGATTCAATCTATTGTGATATATTGCGATACTGTATGTAAGGCGAAACTACTCAATCACACACTTCTAAGGACTTTTACTTTGGAAAATATCTAAATTAATACAGTTAAAATGTTTGATTTTTAGCACTTACGTTATCAAAAATGCCCTGAAGTCAAATATATTAGTCATTGTCAAGAATTATTTTTTACATTTTTTTTTCCAGCAACCCAAAAATAAAGAATAAAGAATAAAGATTTCCCTCACAAATTAGCAGGATGCAAATTAGGGAAATGTAATGTTTTATACTTCTGCTGAATATAATCCAATCAATCTTATTTCCATAGATGTATTTTGTAGATCCAGTTCCCTTTGTTAACACCTTATTTTGAAAAGCAGATGTAGTCCCAGGTGTCTACTTCCTCTAACTTCTCCAAGGTGGTCTCTAGCTCTCCATCAGCTCCGTTCTCTTTATCCATCCATGGTCAGCTCCATCTGGGCCGTCTCAATGCATTTAACATAAATGTCAGTATATGGCGCTCTACAGTCGTAGCGTCGGCCCGTCGTACCAGGGAGACGAGAGCGACGGCCGGCCGGACTGCACGTTACCGCCGTACGATGACGTTTGGGGGTCCTTGGGGGGCGGCAGTAGCTCAGTCTGTAGGGAGTTGGCTTGGGAACCGGAGGGTCACCAGTTCAAGTCCCGCCATGGACCAAGAACTGAGTGTGAACTGGTAGCTGGAGAGGTGCCAGTTTACCTCTTGGGCACTGCCGAGGTGCCCCTGAGCAAGGCACCAAACCCCCAACTGCTCGGGGCGCTTGTCAGGAGCAGCCCCCTCACTCTGACATCTCTCCATTGTTGCATGTTTGTGCATGTGTGTGTTCGGGTCTGCATGTACCGTGTATAAGTTAACAACAGAGTGAAAAAATTGAATTTCCCCTCGTGGGACTAATAAAGGACTATCTTCTTCTTCTTCTTCTTCTTTCCCGTCTGTGACGGAGTTAGCTTGCAGCTTTAGCCGTGATGTCTAGCTCTGCTTTTCCTGTAATGTGTGAAGTAATGTGTGAAGTGTTTCCCTCCTTTACTGGATGTGTAGTGTTTACCACGCTGGATTTAACATGGAGGGTGGAGGTTGGATCCACGCCCACCCTCCACCATTTTTAAGTCTCTCATCTCGGCTCACTGCAGCCCACTACGGTTTGTTTTGGTTGACGGATCCTGAGCAGATATGACGTCACATTACTCAGACTACCACAATAAAAGCAGTAACTTCCTTCTACCTCCATATAGACTCAAATGAAGCAAATACTATATATATATATATATATATATATATATATATATATATATATATATATATATATATATATATATATATACGATTCCTGCATTAAAAAAGTTTTCAAAAGTTTAAACGTTTTCAAAGTTACATACACCAGTGTAGGGATGTTAATAATTAACCGTTAACCAACATTAAGCATTTTAACGCTATTCGTTAAATGGTTAAAAGAAATGTTAATTAATTAAAAAAAACAAACTCAAAGGAGTCACTTTGTAGAAGAAAAGCTGGTCCACCTTAAGAGAGAGCCGGCGCAGATACAGACAGTTGGCTCTGGACTTCCAGCTGAGGCGTTGTAGCTTGTTGCCTCGTAGCATTTATTCACCGACAAATGAACTGAACACACACTGTCTGCTACAGCTACGTTCACAGCTATAACACCACCAACAAATGGACACTCACAGCTCCGTGGCTGCTACAGTAACTCACCTGACGGTGAACTGGAGACAGTGAACGCAGCACCGTGGCTGCTACAGTAACTTTCCTGACGGTGAACTGGAGACAGTGAACGCAGCACCGTGGCTGCTACAGTAGCTCTCCTGATGGTGAACTGGTGACAGTGAACGCAGCACCGTGGCTGCTACAGTTACTCTCCTGACGGTGAACTGGAGACAGTGAACGCAGCACCGTGGCTGCTACAGTTACTCTCCTGACGGTGAACTGGAGACAGTGAACGCAGCACCGTGGCTGCTACAGTAACTCACCTGACGGTGAACTAGAGACAGTGAACGCAGCACCGTGGCTGCTACAGTAACTCACCTGACGGTGAACTAGTGCACCTTTGCATGCAAGGCATAAATCTTGTCGGTTAATGGTTAATTATCAGTTAACGAGGGCTGGTTATTAGTTAAGAACATGTTTCAAAGTTAGCATTGCTACACCAGTGCATATGCACTGAAAAAAATATTTAGAGTCCTGGCTGACATGCTGATGTTTGGCAGGTATAATGTTTACCATGTACAGTTTCTTAGTTTATCGAGTTAGGCTGCTGACATTTGTTCATTCGTTTTGCTCACTCATTCCCATCAGCCTCAGTTACATCTGAAGCTGATGGGAATATCATTTGTTTGGGTCATAAACCAAAGTTTTGGACAAATCAAAATGTTGAGGTATCACAAAAGCTATTACAATGTGTGTGTCCCAATTTCCATGCAACCTGTCCAGTAGTTGTTGGGACATTTCACTCAGAACCACAGATGTCAACGACATCCATCTACTAGATATTGAAATATTTTTCTGGGTAAATGAAAACTGCAGGAAAAGTCCTCAAAGTCATTAGAATACATCCTCTGGGCACCATGAATGTCTGCATCACACCTCATGACAAACTTTCAATAAATTTCAGTCTTGAACAAAGCACCTGTATTAAAGTATTGGTCAGTCATTTTATAGCTGCCTCTAGTCTGAATTTATAAATGTATTCTTCAAATTTTGAAACTTTGCAGGTTACATGTCTCTCCACTCACCTGACTTCTGGTCTGTTTAAATGCTATTTCAAAATGCTTTTACCCACTAGAGCCCTGCTTGAGGCATGTTACAGATAAAGTGTCTGGAAATCATAAGCACTCCTACTTTGGAGTCTTTGGACTTCACACTGATGCACATATGAGTGACTGTGTGCCTTTTGAAAAAACCCTTCAGGCTACAGCCGGTTTCCCTTTGGATATCAGCAAAGCTTTTTTGGCACTTTTTATGGTTTGCAATACAGCGTTTGGCCTGAAGGTCCAGCATAAATGACTGACGCAGTGGAAACACGGCACTCATTCATGGTTTATAAATAGAGGCCATCTTTTTTGTAGGATCCTTTGTGCTTCCTATCAGCTGGGCAGTGATGTCAGAGGGTTTTGGGGAAGCCCTGGGCCTGCCGTGGTCTAGGCTAGTGGAACAAAGCCACAGCGGTAGGGGCTGGTGGGGAGAACAGAGGGGGTGGAAACCTCGCTGTCTGCCTCACAGTGCCACTATTGTCTCCCTGCCACTGTGCCCAGACCTGCTCTCAGCCCCTCGGCTAGCGTGAACAGGATTACTGAGTTTGGTCTGTCTCAAAGCTTCAGCATCCTGCTGAACCTCTCACACACTGACAATATGGAAATGAAGGAAGCTTACTGGTCACTTCTAGATCTTCAAAAATAGACGTCATGTGATTAAAGGTGCACAGGGATTTGCACTATAGCGCATCTTTGGGAGTTTTTAGATCATTTTAATCATGTGCTAAATTTCAGGAAAACCCACCACTGGTTTATGACCAAATTAGGGATGCAAATTTTTAAATTTTTTTTAAACTGATAACTGACCATCTTTAACCGATTATTAACTGTTAACCGATAAGATTAGTGCCCTGCATGCAGCGGCGCGCCAGTTGCAGTATACGAGCACAACAGACAACCGAGTCAACGGTTCACCATCCAGGAGCGTTAGCAGCCACGGTGCTGTGTTCACTGTCTCCGGTTCACCATCCAGGAGCGTTAGCAGCCACGGTGCTGCGTTCACAGTCTCCGGTTCACCATCCAGGAGCGTTAGCAGCCACGGTGCTGCGTTCACTGTCTCCGGTTCACCATCCAGGAGCGTTAGCAGCCACGGTGCTGCGTTCACAGTCTCCGGTTCACCATCCGTCAGCGTTAGCAGCCATGGTGCTGCATTCACAGTCTCCGGTTCGCCATCCAGGAGCGTTAGCAGCCACGGTGCTGTGTTCACAGTCTCCGGTTCACCATCCGTGAGCGTCAGCAGCCACGGTGCTGCGTTCACTGTCTCCAGACAATGTGTGTGTGTCGGCAGTGAGTGTTGGTTTGTTGGTGATGTTATAGCTGTGAATGTAGCTGTGTGTCTACAGTTTGTCGGTGAATAAATGCTACGAGGCTACTGCTTCTCCACTCCGCTCCACTCAAGACGGGAACCAACCTCCTGTATCTTGCAACAGCGGCCCAGACTCTCTTAAGGTGGACCACCTTTTCTCCTTTAAGTGACGAGCCGCTCCTCTGAGTTTTGCCCAGCTTAACAGTTTAACCAATAGCATTAATTGGTTAAAATGCTTAGTGTCGGTTAATGGTTAAATGGTTAATTATTAAGATCCTTAAACCAAATACCTCCAAAACTACAGACACTCCGTCAGCTTTAGCTGTACTGTGTAGTTAGTAACTATGATGGTGAACATGGTAAACATGATGCCTCGTAATTAGCATGTCAGTACTGTTATTATGAGCATATTAGCATGCTGACGTTAGCATTTAGCTCAAAGCACATTGTTACTGACTCCTGTTTTCAGAAAGTAACATCGAGGACTCTTTTAGTCAGTTTTCATTGTCACATTTTCCATAATTATTCTGAAAAACATTTTTTAACCATCACCCAGTAGCAGTGCACACATAGTCCAAAATCAACGATAATGCATATCTTCCTAAATCTAGATCTTCTGGGACATAAAATGGAAAAATAAGTAGTACCATTGTTCTTTTGGCAAGTGATTGAAGCAAATCTAGCAGCCACGTGTATTTACCAGCATTTGGCCGATGACTGGTGCAACCATGTGTACGCATCTTAAAACTTAAATTTAATATGAGCACATGGAAACTGAAAGCAGTCATCTCGTGTTAAACTTAGCAGTGCACAGATTTTTAGACGTCCTCGTGAAGTAAAGAAGCTAAAGTCAATTTTCAGTGACGGCAGGCTTAAGGCTGCTTCATACCGAGCATACATGTTCATCTGAAATATTCACTCTGGCTGGTGGGCGATGCTTTGTTTTGGCTCGACTGTTTTTTTACATGACAAACTTTCTCATCTACAGCTGAACAGTAACTACAAGATGTTTCTGAAAAGATTTGAGGAGAGAAAAGGCATTACAGTAACAGAATATTGATTCAGATTTGATCAGTGCTGCCTAGTTTGACAGCTTGATCCAAGCTCATGATTGACAGCTGCGTTAGAGACTCCTTGGCTCTGATTAGTGCCGTTAGGAAAACTAACACGAGGCAGAGGAAGCAGATTTTGTCAGATTATCTGCGTAATATACTGCTGTTGGGATACAGTGACAGTTTGAGCAAATATGATAAAAAGTTATTTTTGTTAGCTATCAAGTGTCGCTTTAAAAAGGGAGCCTAGATGTAAATGTGGTGGTTGGTGCTAACATTTAGTTTTTTGTGGTCCTTCTGTGATTTTGTCTCAACCACACTGAAACATCATGTCTTGATGGATCCTCTTCATTAGGGACGTTCACAATAAATAGACAATTGATTCATTGGTTGTCAATAATTTGATGGAGCACATGAAATTTAGTTGATCTTCTATAAAATAAAGATCTGAAATATAAACAATATAATATAAACAATGTGTCGTTACATTATGCAAATACACAATTCAATTTGATTTTTAAATTTAGGTTCATGATTTAATTAGATTTTTGATTTAAACATGCCATTGTTAGACTATGGAGTCTCGATTCATAAAAATCATTAGTTTTCATTAGTGTCATTTACACTTTCAAAGTCTTCTTTAGAAAGAAAACTGAACTCCCTTTTTATTTAGAAAGTGATTCAAAAATTAAACTACAGCAGACTACAATATAAAAAGCTGCATCTATTCAATATCAGTATCTGTGTGACCCACGCACTCTGCAGTCCTGCTAGCTTGTTACTACCGATACCAGCAGCTGAGCTTGGTTGAAAATGACACCTTAAACGTTTTGCTACACTCTGTTTCCAAAGTTAAACACGTTTGAACATTAGACCTGATGGACTGGAGGCCATCTTGGATTTCGGTCCTCCGAAGTCAAATCTGACTTCCCTCCACATCTGAAATTAAAGCTTATGGTATGCACTAGCTATGTTAGAAATGCCAGGCTTTTCTCATAAAATGGAACAATAATATGAGAGCCTATCCATTGTATTAATAGTTTTTGTTGTGTGGAGTGAACACAGGCACTATGTAAATATAAAAAAATAAAAATATTTTTTGTTATGAAAATGGAACATGGCAACGTGGGCCGGACCCGGAGTGCACAGCTGTCACATTTTTGCATCGTCTTGTATTTCTATATTTGCCTCATACTTCCTATCTGTGAAGTAATGGTACTTGATCTCGCTCTATGCATACCAGTGCACCTCCAGTCGTCTGGCTGTGGTCCCGGCTTTGTGGGAAGTTGTTGGCTTGGGTCCTACCAGAGGTCTGGTTCAGATATTACGCCGGCGGAGAGAACAGAGCGTTTTAAGTCATTTCCCTGTCTCGTCTCCAGACGCCAGTTCCTGCTACCGTACATGCAGTTTTCCATGCTTGTCTGGGCCGTGGAAGAGGCACAAGTGTGGGACAGCCAACAGGGGAGTAGCCACCGTTATGTAAGATCTCTTCTCGGCGTTTGGAGTAAGGCCATTACAAATCCACATGGAACAGATGTCTATACATTTTGTACCTGCAGATGTAGACTTGGCAACAACAATTACATGCACATATAATAAGAAATGTAATTTCAGAGATGTAATTGTCCAGCTGTGAAGTCTAAAGTTAAAGGTATGTTGCAAGTTTACGAATATATGGCTAATAGATATATTTCCGTTATATTTAAAGCAAAGGAATTTCTCCATTTTAAGATGCATCACGATGCGGATGTGGACAGTTTTGCATTCATTGATACGTTGATGCAGTGACAGAATATAGCTGGTTTCAGTTTTATAGTTTGGTTTCATTTCAGCTGCATGGGGATGCTAATTCAGAAATTTTTTAACCGATAACTGATGCTTCTCAACTGATTATTAACCATGTGAAGTGGAGACAGTGAACGCAGCACCGTGGCTGCTACAGTAACTTTCCTGACGGTGAACTGGAGACAGTGAACGCAGCACATTGGCTGCTACAGTAACTCTCCTGACGGTGAACTGGAGACAGTGAACGCAGCACCGTGGCTGCTACAGTTACTCTCGTGACGGAGAACTGGAGACAGTGAACGCAGCACTGTGGCTGCTACAGTAACTCACCTGACGGTGAACTGGAGACAGTGAACGTAGCACCGTGGCTGCTACAGTTACTCTCCTGACGGTGAACTGGAGACAGTGAACGCAGCACCGTGGCTGCTACAGTAACTCACCTGACGGTGAACTGGAGACAGTGAACGCAGCATCGTGGCTGCAGTAACTCTCCGGATGGTGAACTGCTGACTCAGTTGTCTGTTGTGCTCTAACACTGCAGTTGCATGTGATGCACAAATCTTGTTGGTCTTGCTTAAGGTTAATAGTTGGTTAATGAGTTCAGAAAATTTTTCAAAATTAATAACTAATGATTAATTTGTAATATTTCTTTTAACCGTTTAACCAATAGCATTAACTGGTTAAAATTCTTAATGTTGGTTAACGGTTAAACAGTTAATTATGAACATCTGTTACCGTCATTTAGTTTTCTTGTTAGTTTCCCTCTTCTCTTCTTTTTCTTTCATCTCCAGGCTAATAATGTAAATTTCACACCTCTGTGTAATATACGGTAAGTGCATCAGTGTCACAACAAGGGGAGTATCAATGACTAAACAGCCATCCTCCAGTTTAGTATAGTACATTTATTACATTAAGTTATGTCAAATGAACATTAAAACATATGTCCTGAGTGTCAATGACTAAATAGCCAACCTCCAAGTTTCTCACGGACTGTTCCAATGAGGTGATCAACACAGTAGTGCTGTCGTGCCTGATGGACATGGAGTCCTGTCCTGTACGTCTTGCCTCCATTGTTGCTACTGTTTCTATCACCCAGCTGTAGTGTACATACCGAATGTTGACCCCTGATCAGAATTCAAAGCTTCTGTCCCTCACAGCTTAGATGAATCGAACATGCTGTGATCTGTTAGAGATTTCCACACTGGTGTAGGTAATGCAGCAGAGCGGTGTCAACAGCTTATGATGCTGGGTCACAGCAATAATCGGACCCTTCTTATTGTTAATCACGGACCCGTAGCTAATGGGATTCCATCTATCAGAGCATTATGATGATCTAGCTCCCTTTGTACACCAGCTCTGCCATTTTAAATATCAATTTGACACACACTTTGTCAGCAGCAGTTGAAAATGTGTCTCCCCACCCCCCTAAAAAAGGAAAATCTAAACTACAGTATTAGGAACATGATATGATTAATGCTGAGAAAAGTAAGGAGATCTGAGGTGTCAGAGTTTCGCTTCTCTTTGAAGATTGTCTCATCACTGAGAATATTACTTTGTGGGATGCTTCAGAGGTTTGCCGTCCATTACACTTTCCCAGCGATGACGGGGGATTAGTCCAAATGACAGGCACTGAGACAGGCAGGGGGTCGCCTGCAGTCTGGACAATTTATTTCTTGATTACACATCCAGACTTCAGTGCAGGAGTAACAGGGTGCTTCATCACGAGCACTGCTGTATGACTGATGAATGATGAGGCTTTCAAACAAAGAAAGGAGCTCACACGCTTCACTTGAATGGAGTCTTTTTCTCCAGTAAATCATGTTATATTACATCTTATGACAGGCTGGTGTTAGATATGATGACAATGTGTGAGTGTGTGTAAGTGGTACTGAGAGATAGAAGCCACTCAATCACATCATGCCCTTTAACTTACATTAGAGGAAGGTCGTGCCTCGCTCCCCCCCGCAGAGACCTGCAGTGACTCCTCCCTCACGAGTCTTCTCATGCTGTTACTATCAAGCTGATGGCTGCCTCCATGTCATCGGCCCAGTTTGAACTTTAAGGTTGGGGGTTTACAAGAAAACCTAGAGGGACTGTAATGTGTACAACTGAGCCTTTATTTACACAAAATGAATAATTAGGCACCAGTGGGTGCATTTTCATAATCCGACTAATATGCCCAGTAAGTGATGGAATACTGCGAGAATTACCATAGAAACTGAATTCGTAAAACTGCAAAACCTGACATGAGCTTTGCAGGCTTGTTGATACCTGTAAGTCAGAGTTTACTTTGGCTGGCATATGCTGTTTTTTTGCCAGTATCACATGCCCTCCGCGCCCTCCCGGACGAGGTGGGAGGGCGCGCTGGAGAGGAAGGTGACCTGGTCTGAGATCAGGCAGGCTGAACCCCAGCGCATTAAGTTCATGGTTCAAGCTGTCTACGATGTCCTACCCAGCCCAGCCAACCTCCATCTCTGGGGCATGAGTGACTCTCCTGCCTGTGCGCTGTGCTCCAGGAAAGGCTCCCTGGAGCACATCCTAAGCAGCTGCTCTAAAGCCCTGGGAGAGGGTCGCTACCGTTGGCGGCATGACCAGGTGCTGAAGAGTGTTGCAGAAGCCATGACAAACTTCGTGGCCAAAAACAACAGCAGCAAGCGACACCAGGGCATAAGGAACATCAGCTTTGTCAGGGCTGGTGAGCAGCCACAATCTCAGCCCAAACCAGCAGCCGGTCTCCTCACCTCAGCGATGGACTGGGTTCTACAAGTGGACTTGGGCAAGCAGCTCAAGTTTCCAGACCACGTCACAACAACTTCTTTGAGGCCAGACATCGTGCTCACGTCAGTATCTTCAAGGCAGGTGCTACTGGTAGAATTGACAGTCCCTTGGGAGGATCGCATTGAGGAGGCTAACGAGCGGAAGCGGTCAAAGTACCAGGAGCTGGTCGAGCAATGCCAAAGAGGAGGCTGGAAGGCACGATGCGAGCCCATAGAAGTGGGGTGTAGAGGCTTTGCTGGCCGCTTTCTGTGCAGGGTGTTCACACTACTTGGCATCACAGGTGTTGAGAAAAGGAAGGCCATCAAGTCCATCATGGAGGCAGCGGAGAGAGCCTCTAGATGGCTTTGGATCAGGAGGAGCGATCTGTGGGCCAATGCTACTGGGACACAAGCCAGGGTCTGATCAACCCTGGCTGGGTCACCTGAGGGAGGGGGTATGATGTTGAAAGACCCGAAACCCCCGGTGATCTCAGGCACATCACTGAAGATGTGTCCCAGTGCATCCTAGGATGTATCTTACAGTCATTTCGATCTGGCGTAGCCAGTGACACCCAGGAACAGGCTGGGAGACAACCAGGAGTAGTCTGGTGACGATTGGAGAGACAATTGACAGCCCGGAAAGACGGCGACCGGGGCAGCAAGGGGTAGCATCCCAACCTGCATCTTCCGTGAGGGAGAAACCCTACTAAGCTACAGAACGACCTACTGAGATATACCCCCAGGGGAACCCGAGAGGGGGGAGGATGAGTTCCCCAACAGGACGGACCCAACGTTGACGACTTTGGCAAACGGCATAACGACGACGACCCCCGTAAGATGCATCTGTGGCAAGAGCCTCAAGAACGAGCGTGGCCTGAAAATCCATCAGGGGCGTATGAAATGCTTGGTGCAGGAGAGTGACACACAGCGCACAGGACCGAGTCCTGGTGAGACGACGGAGGAGCCCGGCCGGGAGACACCCCACAGAGCCCAGAACCTCCATGTGATAAACCCTCCAGCTCCCAGCAAAGTAATTAAGCAGCCTCGTATCAAGTGGCCTCCTGCAAGCCAACAGAAAGTGTGGCACCAATTCGATGAAGATATAGCCAGAATCATCGAATCAACAGCCAAGGGCGATGCTGACAGACGGCTACAGATCATGTCCACCATCATTGTCTCTTATGGATCAGAGAGGTTTGGCGTGGAAGAGGACAAGCCCACCAGATCCAACTACACCATGAACCGTAGGGCAGAAAAGATCCACCAACTGCGGCAGGAGCTCCGGTCCCTGACAAGGCAGTACAAGGCAGCATCTGAGGAGGAGAGGCCGCCATTGGCTGAGCTCCGGAACATCATCAGGAAGAAACTCACTTCCCTGCGTAGAGCTGAGTGGCACAGGAGACGCAGAAGAGAGAGAGCCAGGAAGCGAACTGCATTCATAGCTGATTCATTTGGATTCACCAAACAGCTGTTGGGGCAGAAGCGCAGCGGCCGTCTAGCTTGCTCCAAGGAAGAAGTCAACCACTTCCTGGAAAACAACCTGAGCGACCCCAAAAGAGAGCAAGAACTAGGCCCCCTCAGTGCCTTATTGGACATTCCACCTCCCACTGTTGATTTCATCACCAGCGAGCCCACCTGGAAGGAAATCCAGGAGGTTGTTACTGCAGCCAGAGCCAAATCAGCTCCAGGACCCAGTGGAGTACCCTACAAGGTGTATAAGCGATGCCCTGAGCTCCTTAGAATCCTTTGGAGGATCCTGCGAGTGATTTGGCGCAGAGGAACCGTTGCTGACCAGTGGAGGCAGGCTGAGGGAGTTTGGATACCCAAGGAAGAGAACTCCATCAAGCTGGAGCAGTTCAGAACCATCTCGCTCCTCTGTGTTGAGGGGAAAATCTTCTTCAGCATCCTCTCCAGAAGGTTGACAGACTTCCTCCTTAAGAACGCCTACATTGACACCTCCGTCCAGAAAGGTGGAATCCCAGGTGTGTCAGGTTGCCTGGAACACACCGGTGTAGTTTCCCAGCTGATCAGGGAGGCGCGGGAGGGCAAGGGAGACCTCGTTGTGCTTTGGCTTGATCTCGCCAATGCCTTCGGCTCCATACCCCACAAGCTGGTGGAGACTACGCTGGACCGGCACCATGTACCCACGAAGATCAAGGAACTCATCCTGAACTACTACGGCAACTTCAGGCTCAGAGTCACTTCTGGGAGCATTACATCAGATTGGCACAGGCTTGAAAAGGGCATTATCACTGGGTGTACAATCTCAGTCAGCCTCTTTGCCCTAGCCATGAACATGGTTGTCAAGGCAGCTGAAACGGAGTGCAGAGGCCCTCCGTCTAAGTCTGGAACTCGACAGCCCCCCATCAGAACCTTTATGGACGATCTCACTGTCACAACTACATCGGTTCCTGGTGCGAGATGGATACTCCAGGGCCTGGAAAAGCTCATCTCCTGGGCAAGAATGAGCTTTAAGCCAACTAAATCCAGGGCCATGGTGTTGAAGAAGGGAAAGGTGGCAGACAAGTTCCGCTTCTACGTGGATGGCATGGCAATCCCATCCATCACCGAGAAACCGGTCAAGGCTCTGGGCAAGGTCTTCGACTGTAGTCTCAGGGATACTGCAGCAATCCAGACAACCATCAAGGAGCTTGAGACGTGGCTATCGGCTGTAGACAAGTCCGGCTTACCTGGCCGGTTTAAGGCATGGATCTACCAGCATGGCGTCTTACCCCGGGTACTCTGGCCTCTGTTGGTGTATGAGTTTCCTCTGTCAACAGTGGAGACTCTGGAGAGGAAGATCAGCAGCTACCTCCGGCGATGGTTGGGCTTTCCACGCAGCCTATGCAGCGCAGCACTGTATGGGAAGACCAACAAACTCCAGCTCCCTTTTAGCAGCCTAGACGAGGAGTTCAGGGTCTCTCGCACAAGAGAGGCCTTGCTCTACCGGGACTCCAAGGACTCTAAAGTGGCATCAGCAGGCATCATGGTGCGAACTGGCAGGAAGTGGAGAGCTCAGGAAGGTCTGGAGGTAGCCGAGTCTCGACTGAGACACAAGGCCTTGGTGGGATCAATTGCAACAGATCGTGCTGGACTGGGCGCCTTTCCTCAACCTCGCTATGAGAAGGCACGTGGTAAGGACAAACGCCAGCTAGTCCTGAAGGAGGTGCGTGCAGGGGTTGAGGAGGAACGGATCAGCAGGATGGTGGGCATGCAGCAGCAAGGAGCATGGACGAGGTGGGAGGGCGCGCTGGAGAGGAAGGTGACCTGGTCTGAGATCAGGCAGGCTGAACCCCAGCGCATTAAGTTCATGGTTCAAGCTGTCTACGATGTCCTACCCAGCCCAGCCAACCTCCATCTCTGGGGCATGAGTGACTCTCCTGCCTGTGCGCTGTGCTCCAGGAAAGGCTCCCTGGAGCACATCCTAAGCAGCTGCTCTAAAGCCCTGGGAGAGGGTCGCTACCGTTGGCGGCATGACCAGGTGCTGAAGAGTGTTGCAGAAGCCATGACAAACTTCGTGGCCAAAAACAACAGCAGCAAGCGACACCAGGGCATAAGGAACATCAGCTTTGTCAGGGCTGGTGAGCAGCCACAATCTCAGCCCAAACCAGCAGCCGGTCTCCTCACCTCAGCGATGGACTGGGTTCTACAAGTGGACTTGGGCAAGCAGCTCAAGTTTCCAGACCACGTCACAACAACTTCTTTGAGGCCAGACATCGTGCTCACGTCAGTATCTTCAAGGCAGGTGCTACTGGTAGAATTGACAGTCCCTTGGGAGGATCGCATTGAGGAGGCTAACGAGCGGAAGCGGTCAAAGTACCAGGAGCTGGTCGAGCAATGCCAAAGAGGAGGCTGGAAGGCACGATGCGAGCCCATAGAAGTGGGGTGTAGAGGCTTTGCTGGCCGCTCTCTGTGCAGGGTGTTCACACTACTTGGCATCACAGGTGTTGAGAAAAGGAAGGCCATCAAGTCCATCATGGAGGCAGCGGAGAGAGCCTCTAGATGGCTTTGGATCAGGAGGAGCGATCTGTGGGCCAATGCTACTGGGACACAAGCCAGGGTCTGATCAACCCTGGCTGGGTCACCTGAGGGAGGGGGTATGATGTTGAAAGACCCGAAACCCCCGGTGATCTCAGGCACATCACTGAAGATGTGTCCCAGTGCATCCTAGGATGTATCTTACAGGCAGTCCTCCGCCAGATTAAATGATCAATGGCCAAAATGTCCATTGGGAAATTTGACAAATATATGAATAAAGTAATACCATATTAAATAGGCTAATATTGTAAGCTATGTTGACTTAAATTATAGAAAAGTTTAAATGCCTCCGCTTTGCTTAGCCCTCAAACAGACTGCAAGCGTGAGGAGTGTGTGATGGCTGCATTACTTCTGATAATAAAATTATAAATGCCATTTATATTTATTTTAGACAGAGAAAAGTCAAGAAACATGTGCTCATTCGTAAATAATAGTAATAATCCACAATTAAAATCCCATACTATATTTATTCATGGAGCCCTGCAAGTCAATGTAGTAATGTTGCTGATATGATGTCTATATTCAGTCAATCGCCTTCACTGTCTGTTGTTGCTGTGAAACATGTGTGGCTCGCGTCAAAAATAGGCGAGACCTTGAATCTCTAGAAGAGACGCAGCTGAGACACGCGGTGTGGAAACTCTAACATGGACGCAGAAATGAAAAACAACAGGTACGCAGCCGCCATGCGCTCCTCACTCGTGAAGTCTGTTTGAGGGCTAAGAGTCGGCATATTTTCACATCAAACTGAGTTGGACCAAAGCACACGCAAAAATATAAATAAATGTAAATCCCTGCATGACATGCATTTTTTACTACAGCCTCTAGGGGGTTCAGTGAGCCCCAAGGACAACCCAAACTAGGCCTGTGCTCCATGTCCGTCCAGTTGCATCTTTTGGAAGTCAGTGAATGCAGCGATGAGTGAAGGGAAGCAGGAGGCAGCAGCTAGAGATGGAGGCCCAGTGGCACACTGGGAAGCTCAATAAGAATTAGGTCATTACCCGGGGCAAGTTCAATAGATGATTAGAAAGAAAAGCCAAAAAGTGGGCCTGCCCCCCCTTTTCTCGATGCTACTTGGTTGAATGCACAGGCTCACGCCGCTAAGGAAAATTCTCTTGAGGGTCCCTGCTGAGTGCGACAGAGACTTTAAAGGCTCATATTTTACTCAGCAATTTTCAACCGTCTAACAGGTCAGAGCCCAAAGGGCATTACAAATCTTTGGTGCTGTATTTTTCCACAACTATTTTTCTTTTTCAGTTTGGACTACTTCAACTACTTTCGAAAACCATCTTGTTCCCATAGCAACGGTCTCTTTCTTGCAGTCATTCCAGGAAGTTGACTGTGTCGGCTTCTTAGCCGTCGGAGCAAAATGAGCGTATGGACCATTTTCTTCCTGCCACAAGATAAACAGTGCAGCTTAATGAGCAGTGAGGTTGAGATGCCTTCAGTCATGCTTTCTTGATAAATGGGTCTCCATCTACTCATCGCCATGGCTTTAATTGAAATAGAAATAATCAAAAATAGACTGTATGCTGTACAGACTGTAAAGCCCCCCGAGGCAAATTTGTGTTTTGTGATGTTGGGCTATACAAATAAAACTGACTTGATGTGCCAGTCGATTCTGCACTTGGCTCATGTGTTTCACCACATCTGTGATCTCGGCTCTGGGTTTGGGGGTCGTGGGGAAAGGAGCTTTGTTGGACGCAGTACAAAGCACTTCCTTGTGCTGCATCTTGTCTGATCATCAGAACTATTCTGTGCATGTCCCTCTCTTTATATGCTGACCTTGTGTTATAATAGATTTCCCATAGAAACCTCTTAAAGATACACAGTTTGTATTCCAGGCATTATAGACTGCATTGCACTGTTGTCTTTCACCACACTAAATTGCAAAGGACCTTACAGCGAGTAATACTTTCGCCACCTGATTTTGATTAAGTTTTAGGTAAGTAGGGCTGTCAAAGTTAATGTGATATAATGTGTTAATGCAAATTTGTTTTCAGTCATTAATTTCTTCAATGCATTAATGCTATTTGATATTTTGGAGGCTGTAGCTGGCATAGTTTTAAAGTTAGAAGGCATCATATGAAACTATAAAACCTAAGGAATCCACTGTTTCCATGTCATTAGGGATGCTAATTTTGAATTTCTTTTCTGACCGATAGCTGACTCTTGTTAAATAATTATTAACCATTAACCGACAAGATTAGTGCGTTGCATTCAGTGGTGCTGTGGTTTTAGTGCCTACCAAGCCACCCAGCTGCAACCATAAGCCGATGCACAATCAGGTTAAATCTCAGGTTAAATCTTATCACCAGCTGCAGTGTATGAGCAGACCAGATAACTGAGTCCCCAATTCACCGGTCTGGGAGAGTTAGCTGCCGCGGTGCTGCGTGCATTGTCGTGGACACACACAGCCACTTTCCCATCAAGTCTCCACTGCATCAGTTAGCGTAGCTGCGAGGTCGTCAGCTGCATGTCTGCCTGGCGTCGTCTGTCAGCCTGTCGTAACGTTAGTGAGTGTCTGGTCAGGACACATGAATAATAAACTGGTTACTTTTTTCCTTTCAGTAGCACCAGCACTTTGTTTCAATGAAGGGCGGCTTGCCTCAACATATATTGTGATTTTGCCATGTTTTAGTGTATAATCACAGTAGAGCTTTAAGCTTCACTTTGCTCATAATAACAGCATAATAACCACTAGGGAATGAAGACATACTAATTAGAATCTTTTCTTGTGTACAAAAAACCTCTCTCACAGATGCAAGACAAGTTGGTAATCGGGTTACTTTAATCCGTCCCTTCACCAGTGTATCAGAATGCTAAATGAAAGCTTAGTCGAACGACAAAGCTTTGAAATTCACAAATCTGAAGGATTAGATGACTTTCAAGAATCAGACATATTGAGTGCAGGGGGATACGGTATCTGCAAATATGGATATCATCTTAGTCTCATGAAGAATATTATATAAAAAGGCTGATACCAAAGGATAATGGATGGAAAAACAAGGAGACAAAAAGATGTGTCTTTGCTGACTTTGTCACTACATAAATGCACTGAGAGGTGGAGGATCTATGAAATGGTTTCCTCTAATGACCAGCAGCACTTGAAGTTCTCTCTCTGCAGAATGGAAACTCAAGCTGCGCTCCCAGGGGATCTCCTATGTACTCATATGTGCCTGTAATGCATCTTTGCAGAACAGGCTGTATTGAACTCACATTCCTTCTTGTTCTTGTTCCTTCTCCTTCAGTGACACAGTCTGATTAAAGGCAAGTGAATCACATCCAGGAGAAGTAAAAATAGGGCCTATGTGTGCAATGACATTCAAGGTTTATTTCATATTCAACCACAAGGCTCATTTCTTGCTGTAGGTACCACTAATTAGAGGGCATTAATATTCTTTTTTTATATAGATTGCATGATATATAGTATATCCCAACCTATTGGGGAGAAGTGCTGAACAAAACTCGGCTTGTTAAATGAGAATAGCTGGTCCACCTTAAAAGCCAGCCCATCTTAAGAGCTACAGTTATGTTCAAAATTATTCAGCCCCCACAGTAGATAAGTGTTTTTGCAAGTTTGACATTTATTTTTCATCTTGTTTATAATCACATTAAATAATGACATGTCAAATAGACAAATACAACGGAAATTACAACAAAAATGTTTGTAATATACCAATTAATGGCCTTTCTGTGATTACTTCGTTGACAAAATTATTCAACCCCTTAGATATGTACAAATTTAGTACTTAGTACAACATCTTTTTGCAACAATAACATCCTGTAGACGTGAAGCATAGTTTGACACAAGTTTCTTGCAGCGATCCACAGGTATCTTTGTCCATTCCTCATGGGCAAAGGCCTCCAGTTCATTAACATTTTTTGGCTTGCGTGCTGCAACTGCCTTCTTCAAGTCCCACCAGAGATTTTCAATGGGATTTAAGTCTGGTGATTGCGATGGCCACTCCAGAATCTTCCAGCCCTTCTTTTGCAACCAAGCTGTGGTAGATTTTGAGGTATGCTTAGGATCATTGTCCTTTTGGAAGGTCCAATGTCTCCCAAGCCTCAGCTTTGTCACTGACTGCATGACATTTGCATCCAAGATGTCCTGGTAGTGAACTGAATTCATAATACCTGCACACGCTGAAGATTCCCTGAACCTGAAGAAGCAAAACAACCCCAGAGCATGACTGACCCCCCACCGTGCTTCACAGTAGGCAGGGTGCTCTTTTCTTTATAGGCGTCATTCTTTCTCCTCCACACGTACCGTTGATCCATTGGCCCAAAAAGTTCCAGTTTGGTCTCATCACTCCAGAGAACAGTATCCCAAAACCTTTGTGGTTTGTCCACATGGTTTCTGGCCTACTGGAGTCGACTCTTCTTGTGCGCCTGGGAGTTCTTGCATGGAAGTCATCATTTGGCAGTGTGCGTCTTGTTGTCTGGGCAGAAACCTGAATACCTCCCTTTGACATGTCCTGTCGTAGTTCCTCAGCTGTCACCCGGGGATTTTTCTCCACTTTTCGCCTCAGGTATCGCACAGCAGTTGCAGACAGTAACATCTTTCTACCACGCCAGGTAGCGATTCCACTGTGCCTTTAGCTTTAAACTTGCGGACTATGCTCCCAATTGTGTCTCTTGAAATGTTTAGCCTCTTTGCCATCTTTTTATATCCATATCCTTGCTTATGAAGTGAAATGACCTCCTCTCTGAACTTTTTTGACCATTCCTTGGACTTCACCATGTTGCAAAGATGTCATTAACTGCCAAGAAGAGCCATGTTTCACAGTCCTTTTAAATCTGCTTAATTGCTGCTCATTAGGGTCCGTTCACATCTACAGGTGTTTTCATCAGCTGTTTGACAACACCTGATGGAAACCTCTGTTCTTAAGAGTGGTGGACTAGGGGGGTTGAATAATGTGATGTGTTAATGTGATTATAAACAAGATGAAAAATAAATGTCAAACTTGCAAAATCACTTATCTACTGTGGGGGTTGAATAATTTTGAACACAGCAGGTTCTGCTGACCAACCACGGGAGTTGGTCAGCAAACATCCTGAACTCTACAGACCTCTCTGTTACGTCCACAGCTGTATTGCTACTGCTGACTTCATTCTCTCTCTTTCTGTCTCTCGACCACACACTCTCTAACGTTACGCGACTCGTCAGTGGGCTGAACAGAGATGATATTGAGGTTGTGGTGGCAGTTGTATAAAATCATAAGGCTATAAACTGCTTTTGTAGTTTGAAGAAGACTAAAACCAAAACACTTTCTGAGCTCAGCTGCCTGTTACACTGGAGAGACCGACCTCTGGTAACGCGTGCTGTGCACTCCAGCACATCACATCAACACAGCATCATACTAAGCTGAGCCTCTGTATTTACGACAGTATTGAAAATCATACCATCAGGATTTCTACATACCCTTCGATATACAGTAGGCTTGGCATATAACAAGATTATTGTTAGACATGATACTGATTGACCATGATAACAGTCCTCACGTCTCCACGATAACAGAACGATATTCAGTTATGCTGAATACAGGGATGCCAGTATATTGCAAGTCTGAGATGACTCCCACCAGGCAAAACATCTGGAAATTATGTATTTTTAAGATGTCTGAGAGACAAAAATGTGTTATAGTTGTAGTTGCTTAATGTTAGTGAGTTTTGGTGTTTTGAGGTCGAGAGAAACAGACAGAGAGAGAGAGAGAGAGAGAGAGAGAGAGAGAGAGAGAGAGATATGTGTGTGACAGAGTGATGGTGAGAGGAAGTCGGCTATAACTAGCTGTGAGCGTAGCAGAGTTTGTACACTTCAGGCTGTCGGTGAATAAATGCTACAACTCCTCAAGACACAAGCCAAGTTCCCGTCTTGTAGGATTTTTCCTAACATGACTCGGCGCGTCAGCCCAGCTTGGCAGGGATTTACGTCTTCATTACAACAGTTACCCGCAACTCAAAGGAACAGTGATAAACACATTTCATTACCTATACTCTTCACAATAAAATTCCCACTTTATTTTGTTATTTTAAAGCTTTTAGCATGAAACAGCAAATCAGGAAATGCTGGGTTTTCAACAGCAGCATGACTTAACACGACTCCTATGCAGCTGAAAAGTGAAAAAGTTAAATAAAGCAGATATCTGAAAGTACAAACAGTGAAGTTGGAGATTCAGTTAGAAGCTACAAAAGCACTGAAAGCTCAACATCTTTCTCTCTGGTCTCCTGACTGCGTATTTGACGGAGAGAAGGAGGGTCGTTGGTGATTCTTTGGTTTTAAACCAAATGAAAAAGAAGAGCCAGAGAACATGAACGAGTGAAGTGCTTTATAAACTGTGTGATAAAGAAGTTGGGACAAAAGATGGAAACACCACAAATCTCTGCTCCCACTTTAAAACTCACCATCCACAGTACAGCGACAGCAGCCGGAACTCCTCCACACGTGGAAACGGTGCTGAGACTGTACGAGGACAGCTACTAGTCACCGGCTGATTGATCTGATTATTGATCTCAGCAGGTCATTGTGTAAAATAGCGTTAACTGTCTATACAATGTGGACACTTTATGGTTTGTGATGTATGTCTCCAGTCCATAGATATTTATATCAATGAGTGTCTCTCTTCAGCCTTTTTTGGTTTTATTATATATACCGTATTTTTCGCACTATAAGGTGCACTTAAAATCCTTTAATTTTCTCAAAAATCGACAGTGCGCCTTATAATCCAGCACGCCTTATGTATCAATTCTGGTTGTGCTTCCTGACCTCGAACCAATTTTATGTGGTACAGGGCGCTCAAAAATCTGTCAAAATGTTTAATTACGACTTTGGTGAGATACGAAGCCGCACCGCTGGATGGATTGTTGGGGCATTACAGCACTCAACGACACGTCAAAAGGAAAGTGCAGAAACCTAATTCGGAGCTTGCCATCATTCTGGGTGGATTAACGAAAGAACTCCAACCGCTAGATATTGGTGTCAACAGGACGTTCAGAGTTAAATTGCGAAGGTGAACAGACATTCACTAAGACAGGGAGGCAACGCCGGGTGAGTTCCTCCACTATCACGGGATGAGAGCGCCTATGTATGAAAAATACGGTAGTCTTTTTTCTTAATAATAGCAATAATGTCAGTAGGGAAATTTCCATATCGCTCAATCCGACTGCTATACCACTCTCATGTCTGTATGTTAAATATGGGGACAGCACAAATAGGGGATTAGCTTAGCATAACGATGGAAGCAGAGCTATCTTGACTCTGTCTAAAACCCCCAACCAGCGCTTCTAAAGCTCACTAACTGAGACAATACACAAACAGAAATGTTGTTTTTATGTGTGGGGAGGGTTACATGCTGGGTGCAATAGTAGTCCAGAACCGACCGGCCAAAAAACAACATTCATGTCAGGCTAGCTGTTTTCCCCCTGCTTCCAGTCTTTAGAAGTTAAGCTAACTACATGCTTGCTGTAGGCGGATATTTGGTGTACAGACATGAAAGTATTTTCTCATCTTGGCAAGAAAGTGAATAAGCACATTTCCCAAAATGTCAAATTATTCTTTTAAGTTCTTCAACTTGCATTTGTACTTATAATCATTTGATTGTTTCATTCAGCAAATGCATGCTCAGGAATTAACTCTGTGCTATAGTAAGTGCTGGGAATGTATCTAATAGCAGGAAAGTCACTTTAGTGCACTTTTCTCTGATTGAAAACTTACCTACCATTATCTGAGCTGAAGTGAGGCCCAACCACGTGGTGACCACAGACTAAAACAATGATTTTCAGCTACTATTTGACCCAGTTCCTTCAGGTCTCCCCCAGTTCCTTGTCCTCCTGCCAGATGTTAAACCAGCTCGTCATTTTCCTCACAATGGAGAAACACCAATAAAGCACAAGTAACTCTTCTACAGCCTCTCTCAAATTAGCTACAGCCACACATGTAAGGGAAATAGTGATGGCAGGTGAGACATGAGTCGTAAAACATCTGGTCTCCAGGGAAGGAGGCTGAAGATTACCGGCTCAGACTGGAAACCTCCTTTCCACCCTTCAGGAAACCTGTTTGCACTCATCTACTCATCAGGAGAGGTGAGACAGAAAAAGACGAAATGACCGAGAGGGGATCAGCGAGTTTCTGTTCAGTGAGGCAGAGCTGGCCAGCTATGACCCCCAGTCCGTCCACTCAGACAATGTGATCTCATCCCTACTTTTTATTTTGCCCCATGGGCAGAAGCCCCTGGCTGTACCACGATGACAGCAGCCTTTTGCATTGCATCCTGATACAGAAGGTTCATGTGTAGTTAACGTTAGAGATGAACCAGATGATCACTGGCTGTTGCTGCACAATACATGCTGGTTGGATTTGTGTCTGACTTGATCCAGACTTGCTCTCTGATGTCCTGCACACGGGGGAAATGATAGCTTTTAGAGCAACAGTTTTTAGAGCCAGGCACCACCGTTACTCTCCACCGACAGCAAGACCCAGAGCCTTATGGGAAACGCCTGGCTGTCGCCTGATCAAAGAGCTGATTGGCTCTTAGTTTGACAACAAATATCACATGTCGTAGAGACTTTCTGTGCAATTGTAATATTTAATGCTAGATTGTAGCTGTTAGTGTCATATTGTGCAACAAAGGTTTCATCTGTTAAACAAATCTTGTAATCTCGTGTAGTTGATATTAATATAAGAGATTTTTAAATCTGAACATGGTCTCCAAACTACAAGTATCCTTCAGATCTAACAGAATTTAGTTTTTCATGTGACTTTCTGTAGGTTCTTTGAAGCCTGCTGAAAATGGCCATTAACTGTCTGACTCGATCGCAGCTTTTTGTCTCCACCCCCTGCTGCCGCCGCCTGGTCTCGTCTGCTTTCCAGGTGAGGTGCAGTTCACCTAGGATGAGCCTAGTGTAACTCATGGTTTATGTTGTGGAACTGTCTTGGTAAGGTTTAGGCAACAAAACTACTTGGTTGGGTTTAGAAAAACAATATTTCTGTCACTTTTCAATGTGATGAATGTCTTCCTTGAGTAAATACTTTGTAAAGCTAGTTCTGTTAGTTCAGCGCTTCACTCTGGCCATTCAATTTAAAACACATTTCCTGTGCAGCTGACAGACGGTAAAGATTGAGAATAGCTGGTCCATAGCTGGTAAAGATTCGGGGCACCACCTATGAACCTCATGGTTGCCCTCCACCTATGAGTACAGCTGAGGCCACTTGAGCGTTGTTCTCTGAAAATAATACATGATAGTGTTCTTGAGGTCTTGAGATTTTTTGCTAATCTGATTTACTTTTGAGTATACTCAATATTTTGAGATTTTTTTGTAGTTTACTGTAGGTGCCATTGTTCTGTAACTGTATCAAATCAAATCTGGAGGAGGCATCTTGGTATGGTTTGTCTATTGGCTTTAAATAGGATGTGACTGACAGAACGGTACACATTTTATTCATTGCTACTGGCTTTACTGTTTTCAGTTAACTTGAGTCTTTTTCTTTCCCTGTCAACTCTCCAGCCTCCGTCGCACCCTTCATCCCTCCCTGACTTCCTCTATCTCTGGCTTTAATCAGCCTCTCGGTGTCCAAACTGAGAGTTATGTTCAGCCTGGTAACCTGAGGATGAAGGCCTCCCCGGGGCCTCAGTACTCTTTCCTTGGGTTTCCGCTCTGGCTTGATGGGTGCAGTCATCTTTTTGCGCTCTCTGGCAGGTGGGCTCAGTAAATGAGGAAACCATCTGACACAGAGACAGACATTAGGTGGGCAGGAAAGCACTGATATGGGGTTTAAACAGAGGGGAGGACAGTCTCAGTAGCACCTGAAAAATCTGAAGTGATCATCAACAATTAAATGAAAATGTATGGTTAATAGCACTAATCTAAAATAAAGAGTTACTACATTGGTTGACAGAAATAATTTGACTAAAGTAGACGTTTTATAACCTGTAGGTATTAACCTGTTTAATTTGAGGTTGATATCTACCAAGATGTCATGTTTTCTGTTCTGTTTGTTGTAGAGATGCAGATACCGATGTGTAAAATAAATCTGGTCATTAGCTGATACTGTGTCGGCTTTTAACGTTTTTAATGTTTAAACGTTTAAAATATTTCAAGATTTTTAGTGATACTACTCCTTAAAAGTAATCGTATCTTCACACAAGCTGTGAGTGCACTTATAGAATATGGGTGTATGTCAGCCACCCTTCCTACGACACAACAATATGTAGTAAGCCTACACATCACATATGCACTCTGGGTATGGCAGCAGCTGCTGAGAATCTGAAACACATTATTTACAGAGCTACAGATTTAAATTAGCATCAGGGAACGTCAACATCTGGCTTCACATGGGACATGAACTTCTGGGTGAAAGTTTTTGTTTGACCCATATAGATGTCTCCCATAAGCCAACTTCTGCAGACTATAATTATTTATGGTACATCAAAAAAAATCTGTGACAAAGTACGTTTCCCTTAAAACGTAGTTCACAATGCAGTTTTGTTGTATGAGAATGTAATGTTTAGACTGGGCTGTTCTGTGGTGATGATAACTCAATTCATCCTCGTACAGCATCCTAACATATTACTGGACAGGATATAGATTTTTGTCTGGGTCAGAATTTGTCTGGGTGGATTAACTAATCAGGATAATTGTGTTTCACTCACACATGCTCATTAAAATTTTCAATCAAATCAGAATAGCAGCTACCTGAAGATGCGTTTCATATAGAGGAGGTCTAGACCATGCTCTATTCTGAAATATTTAAACATTTTGTAATATTAAAATTTTAAAAATCAGAGCATTTAGCAGCTTGGCGTAACACCAAGGCTGGTAAAAGCTGGAAGATATAAATTGTACTGGTTGAACTTCAGGGAGAAATGTGCCACTTCGTACAAATTCCTGACATGCAAATGTATTTTTAGGCGAAGGCCAACAGTCAATCTGTCTTTACAAAGGATGGTTTCAATGAGCACGGTCTCTGTTGGAAAAAGCATGAATGATTTTGAAAAATGAGTTGTGGTTGGACATGCCTACTGTGTGTGAGTCATCAAACATCATCTAAAAGCTGAATTCCAGCAGAGCTGCTGAGATGAGTGTATCAGGCAACTTTGACCAAACGGTGGGAAGCTTGAGCGTCATATTACCTGCTGAAAGACTGAATAGAGGAAAGGAAGCCCACATGGATTTATCATTTCAAAAGTGTGACCTAATTCTCCAGTCTTACACCATCTCCATGACAAAGACACGTTTGTTTTTGTGTTTTGATGGTAACTTTGCTGGAGGTCTGCCTTTGTGTTTTATTCACAAAATCTCACACAATCTGATCTCAGGCTAATCCAATTGTTGTAGTGCAATAAGATGTCTTAAACTACTGTACATCTCTCCAGAGGGACATATAGTATAACACTTTCTTTTCAGGAGCAAGGAATAATGAGGAATTTTATGTACTGTATAAATGTATGTGCTGATTGCAAATGTTAGAGAATAAAGTGTATTTCATATTTGTTGATGTTTTGGTTTTGCTTTGGTTTGGACCTCATGTCCATTGTTTTAATCCAACCAATCCTTTAACATATCTTAGCCTAATGGCTACTTGCTAATTTGGCCTGCTGGCTAGTGAGCTTGACAAAAACAAGTGTGTGTTTAAGAAAACTGTGCTTATTCTTCTGTAGCTCCAGCTTGCAGAGCTTTGATGCTGAGAAAACGAACCCCGAGGGACTACAGCTAAAGACAAGACAGTTTCCTGTGTCCCAGTAACCTGAATTTGGAAGAAAAAAAATCTTTCTATATTTAGACTATATTGAAATTAATTTGCAATGTTAATGAATGGCTCAACACCCCACAACACAGCAATCATTTTCAGGTGTATTTTCTACTACTATACTGTATATAGCATGTTGAATTCTGTTTGCGCTGTAGCTTCAGAGTAAATCTGAGGAGGAGAATGTGAGGATTTAATATACACATTAAGGGTGAATGGCATGGTCCCAAACCCCAGCATGGAGTGTGACTGACAGCAGAGGCTTTATATTCAAAGTATAGGTGGTCTAATGGTGTAATTAGCTTAGGTGTCTGTCATTCAGGATCACTGAGCAGCAGTCATATTTCACTGGAGAGACTGAAATGAGCTATTAATCTTACGAGGACATGAATTGTAGAAGCTGTGTAATCTAACAGGTCAGTGGTGCAAAATGTAGAACCTGACAGGGATGGACAAAGGAAAAAAATACAGAGACAATTTCTTTTAATCACCATCATTCGTTTTTTCTCCAGCCCCCTTTGTCCTGAGGTCTGAAATAGAACCGCTAACTCCTTGTTTTTCTGCAGTGCTGATTAAGTTCTGCCCTTTTAGTTTCATCAGAAGAATAAACAGCAAAGGGCTTAATATTGGACTGCAAGAAAGTAATGACACTGCTAGTGTCAGTAAAGCCGGCAGTGAGGTGTCTATCAAAGACTAAAAATGCCAATAATTGTCATTTGGCCCTCTCGTTCTCTGAGCATGTTCAATCAATTTCAAACTCCCATTGGCGATTGATAAAAAAAACAAAAAACATTTGACCCCATCTAGCGTTCCTCATTCATTTTAATGAGTTTCTGAAATGATTCTCTTATGTGAGCATCTGTCACCGCTCATTTCTCCTTCCACGCAGCCACCTTGTCTGGCGATGGACAGCGAATGGCATCGCTTTTTTTCCCAATACGGTTCCATCTCATCTGGAAGGCAATAAGGAAAAATAATCACATTCATTGTGGGTTTGTTCTGAAATGTTTCTGTTAGCAGGCCTGATAGCTCCATTACAAGGGGAAGCAAATGAGAGTTTGACATTTTCATTGGACCCTACAGCCCCTAACCTTCACTTTCAGAGCATGGATCGGCATGTTGTCTTTACAGTCTGCAACCTAAGGTTTAATCTTACGATCTCTATGAAGCACATTAACTTTGCAAAAGAGGGGTAGATTCAAAGAAATCTCAGATGCTCATTTATGCTTTAGATATTTTAATTGTTTCCCATATTATGATCCACGGCTTTTATTGTCAGCATCGTTTTACTGATGCTGGACAATCCCTCTTGTTTTTCTCAGTGTTAATATCCTTTGTAAAGCTGCTGTAATCTATATGTTTACTGTATATCAACAATGGGCCTAATCGCTCAGTAATATGAAATGGATTGTGTGTAATGACAGAGCTCTGTAGTGGCCCATCCCTATAGGTTCCCTGGAGCCTTTTGGCCTCTTTCAGCTCATTGTTTTGATTTTACAGCTCACAACGTGAATGTTTGTTTCAGTCTTATCACTCTCTAAAAAGCTCTGATAAACCCCCTGCTGATGAAACAGATATAATTAGCAACACATTTAGCCTCTACACAGCCTGATGTTTTTTTCTCAGGAGTTGGTGGAGACCAAAACAGAGTTGAAATTTTGTTAGGCTGACATTCATCAGGTGCCCAGAAACATGAAACTCCAAATGAATGGAGTGCTACATGTGTAACTGTAGGCAACTCTTTGCTAACATGCTAGCTACAATATATAAAATGAAACATGTCTTTTTAGCTACTACAACTTTGATTTAGTGTAATTTATGCTGTTATTTCATATGTTTCCATATTCACCTGTTTCTGACTGGTAAATATTGCTCATGTCAAAATATAATCCCTAGTTACGACTGTAAAACTCAAGTTTCCCTGAAAGTTGTAATAGTATATCCCACCTGGCAATAAATAATATGGACATGCCAGAAAAAGTAAACATGAATTCCTCCATGTCAGAAGTCTGTCTCAATAATAATAATAATAATAAATGGTATATAACAACAACAATAACAACAACAAAAATAATAATAATAATAATAATAATAATAATAATGTTAAGGCTTACTTAATAGATATAGTGCTATACTGACTATGTACAGTATTTTTGAACTATCACACATTTGGTTTAATATCTCTTGACATCCGATCATTTATGGAAATATCTACCAAAATCTATATCTATATCTATCTATATCTACCAAAGTAATTGTTGAGGTCTCACAAAGCGACAATACCTTTAAAAAATCATCTGACTGCTTATATTTCTTGACCTGTCTGATGACGATGACACCTTAAGATACCAGCAATTACTCTGGTGAGTTCAGTGTTATAACTACTAGAACTGAATAACTAATGGAGCTGATGACCAGGGCGACCAAAATAACACCCAAGTTGTACTAAAACCATCATATTCCTTTTTTAATGTTGAGCATAATGCCGTACATGCTGGCATAAAATGTCAGCTATCAGCAGTTTACATCCAGACATAGTGGGATCGGCGTTAGTCTTCAAAGTCCCCTATAACCTGAGCCGTAGGAAACTGACTGTAAAGTGCTTTAAACGTTGCTTTATGTAGCTTCTTTGAAGTTTTATATTTGAGCTATAACTGTTCTCACACACGGTACTGATATACCGCGGCCTTGTTCACTCTTGTTTATAGTGTAAATACAGGTGTGAATGCATTTGGATCTAGTCACACAAGTATTATATATATATATTCATACTACAGTATGTAGTTTAATGCAAGTGCAGATGCACTCTAGACTACATTAAAGGACCAGCTAGTTATTGGGTGCTGCATGGAAAAGCCTCGGCTGATTGGTGTACGTCAGACAAGTTAGACAAGAGGTGTATTGTTCCTGATTAGACGTGGTTGCAGTTTCCCGCATAAAGAGAAGACATAATGTGATACATATCAGATGTATTCTGGTGCAAACTGATATCTGAATAGTCCTATATCTCAACACAAAACAGAGGTTTACATTCTCTCTGTAAAATATCCAGTTAGTTACAAGTAAAATGTAATTGAAATAATGTGCAGCATGTTGTAATGCTGTGTATTGTAAGTCAAGCTGTTCTGTGTATTATTAATGAAGTTCATCCATTATTTTGACCGTTTATTCATTACTGTTAGCTTTCTATTTTATCCATTTATTTTACACCTAGCCCCAAAAAACAGCCCATATACAGTTATTGTTGTTTATCTCTAGTGGCCGTATTAATTATGATGGGAGCAAAGGAGGAAGTCAGGTGACCTTGTCCTGTGTGAAACCAAAAGCACCTAAAAAGTACCTAACCTAAGTTAGGTAACAAACATACTTATTTTAACCCAAACCATGATATTTTCCTAAACCGAATCAAATATTTTTGTTTCAATCCGCAGTTTTAACCACGTGATTAAAACTGTGACCATTTCACAAACAGCACTGGTCCTGTCCAACAGTCATGTCATTGGTATAAGACTTCTTCTGTTGTTTAGGCATGAGGACGTCTTGGTTTATTCAGTAGCCTACTGCTAGCTTTCTCTGGTAACTGTTTATCCATTATGTTAGTTAACTTTTAGGACTGTTTGTTCATTCTAGCTCTCTGCTGTTTAACACACAACTTTCAATCGCAACTCAGCATGTTCAGGTGTTACAGCTAACTATATATATATATATATATATATATATATATATATATGTCTGAATGGCTGCTGTTGCTTCCCTGCCACTGTTCTTATCGCAGCAGATCTTCTGAAGGTACCTGGCAACTCAGCTTCGGTATTTGTCGGAGGCTCCAGGTTTCCAGTTGGTTCACTATCTTCCTTCTCAGGTCAGCAGCTCTTCTATTGAGGCTGTTAATATCTCTTGGGGCTTGGTACCCAAGAGCAGGTCTCCCCGCTGACCTGTCGTCCTGGCTCCCCCTTGCTGTAGCTTCGTTGTAGTATTTCATCGATCGAGTTGTGATAGCAGTTTTCGGTTATGGATGTTGGAACACTGGGCTAACAGCTGTTTCTTTGTTAGCCTTGATTGTGGGTTTCGAAGCATCCGTAGTTCCCACATTCGTCCCATGTATCCCCTCTCTCTGGGATTGCTTGTATAGTAGCATTTCAACAATGCTGTATTCTCCGCCCTCGTCCATGTCTTGTTCCAGTAGCCCATTTTTCATCAGATTGCTCTGGTTCTCTAACATCTGACGTGGACCTTGTTGACCCGGGCGGCATCTGAGCCGGTATGACTCTGTCATCTTTGTACTCGCTCATGTCTGAGGTAGGCATATATATATATGTATATATAACTTTTTTTAAATTTTCATATATAACATATATATTTAAGATAAGATAAGATAAGATGAACCTTTATTAATCCCCGGAGGGAAATTCAGGAATTAAAAAAACAAAAAAAAAAAAACATTTTCATATATAAATACATATTTAACCATACAAATGACCAAGTCAACACCATGAAAAACAGCCCAAGACAAAAAAATACATAGATGGATGCAAAGGTCCACAGTTATACTTACATTTGGCCATACAGAGCATTTTTCCAACACAAATGACAAGATGCTTTAGAAAGACAAAATTGCATAGATAAAAGTGAAATAAAATACTTAAAAATTAATATTAGCCTATCTTTAAAAGCAGCTAACATTCATTACAATAACAACTACAAATTAATAACTCTACATGTGATATTTGTGAGGGATGTGACTGACATTTTGACCTTGCTTTCATAATAATTGAGAAAAATCTGAATAAATTCAAGCTAAATGTTCACGAGGCACCGCAGGTCCTCTCAGCATTTTAAACAGGCTCATAAACTGAACAGTACACCTCTTGCATGACAAGATCTCTTTCTCTGGCAGATGCGTGGTTGGTAATTTTTTTTTTAACAAATAACCATCTGTTTGGCCAGATTGGGTTATGGATGTATTATTTTCCAGTGGCTCGTAGTATTGCAACATAAACAGCCTGAGATACATTTTCCCTATAGACCACCACTGTAAAATGGACGTCTTTAAAACTGTTGACAGAACACCTCCAGCTGTAACCATGGTCAGTTATGAATCTATTTTTGTATATTTTTACACCGTGGGGGTTTGATCTTTGTGAAACTTTTCCAAAGCCCAAAGGGTCATTTGTTTTCTGAATGATATCATTGCTGTGTAGAAGCAGACTACACACCTTCATGTTGTGTCCCAGAAACGAGGATGATCTCGTTGGTGGCTGCATCGTTCTCCCTCAATACTGGACCAATTTCAAAAAGTGTTGTCCTCATTAGTCACTTAGACACAAAAACGAGGGAAAATAGGGTCCAGGTTGAGAAAGTTATCCTTGAACATCAGTCTATAGTGTCAGTGCCACAGTCACCAGATCCAGAATGAGGTTTGCTCATTCACGTAGGCCTGCTGGACCAGAGGCATGATGGGATTAACAGTACTGCACATATTCAGAGGGCCATATAATGCCAGAAGAAACCTGGAAGATAGAGACTTTTTTGTGTATGCACAAGGCGAGCAATTCTGATTGGACTGAAAAATGCGCCATCTTGGGGTCTGGCCATCCTTCGTAAGGTTGAGCAGCAAAGCCTGCTGGGTCTTAGACATTTGCCACATAGCGGAAGGCATATGAGCATATATTTCATTATTTATCTCTTGCAATTGTGCCTAATAATACTTAAGTTTTTCTCATTTTGGAAAGCACTTTGTGCTTATGGCTTGAAAAGGGCTCTATAAATAATGATTTTATTAAATAATAATAATAATAATAATAATAATAATAATAATAATATCTTACAACTGTCAGTGAATATTATTGAAAATCCCACATTTGGTTTTTTAAATGTAATCTTGTACTTACCTCTTTACAGCGTTTGACTTAGGGGGCTTTATTTATATGAACTAATGGTGCATAACTCAAAGGCACACAGCATTTATTGCCAGAGGCATGCTGTGCATGTGTGGTGCAGATGGAAATGGGAGGAATACATTTGTATGGCATCAGTCATGATTGATCAAATCACCTCTTTTCTGTACCATTAAAAGCAATGCCACAGTGATCTGACAACTTCAAGATGGAGGAGAAAAGTCACAAAGCAGACACAAATAGAAAAGACACCAAAGCATCCTCCAGGAGGGAACAGTGTCCTTGTGCGGTAGGAACAAAACCAATATCGAAAAACTGAGCTTAAAATCCATTTGCATGTTGATTTGTTGTTGTCAGTTTGACAGAGAGGGCGCCATGCAGAAACCAGCATGTGACATATGGTATGTATGTTTTATGCTTTTTCTCTCCAATCTCTGTCATGGTGTTGGATTGGCCATTTACGCCTCAACCACGTATGTATACAGTAGTGTACTGTTTTTATTTTTCTGTTCAAAATTTAGCTAAAAGGGAGATTTGCCAAGTATTCAACATGGGAGTGAGGAAACAGGCTTGATTTATGCATATATATATGTATGTATTTATTATTAGTAACCAATGAACAACACAAAACAATGACAGATATTGTTCAGAAACCCTCACAGGAACTGCATTTAGCGTAAAAAAAATCAGATCAGAACATGGCAAACTGCAGCCCAACAGACAACAGCTGTCAGTGTGTCAGAGTGCTGACTTGACTATGACTTGATCCAGACTGACTGGGACTATCATAAAGTGGGCATGTCTGTAAAGGGGAGACTGGTGGGGACCCAGAGAACCCATTTACATCCACACATCTGGAGGTCAGAGGTCAAGGGATCCCTTTGAAAGTAGCCATGACAGTTTTTCTTCTCCAAAATTCAGTGTAAGTTTGGAGCGTTATTTAACCTCCGTCCTGACAAGCTTGTATGACATGGTTGGTACTGATGGACACCATATTAAAAGCTTCCTCAAAAAGTTCACTGTCATTTATGTCATTTGTTTTACTACATTAGTCTGGCTCACTGGATGTAGGCTGTGAGTATAAGTCTGCCATTGCCTGCAGCGTTCCTTTCCCCTTTTACTTTGCAAGGTCACTATTGCTGCATCCTGTTCTCGCGCCACCCAAGAAGATCATTATTGGAATATAAACAAGCCAGATTGTTTTCCCCAGTACCAGAATGATAATGTTTGGAGCCAGACCTTTTGACTAGGCACTCCTTTTCTGCCAGCCAAAGCATGATGAATTTCTTATAGTTATGTGCTCAGAGCACTTGGCTATGTTTAGGGAAAGATGGTGGCCTTGTACAATATTGAGCTAAGACTAAATGTCTCCAGCCAAGCTGGTGGCTCTGTGAGGGTGTACTTAGGCACATTAAATATTAATGTCTGCAACAATATTAACACGGCAAGAGGTCGCAGGTTTGAATCCAACTTGGGGCTCTTCTGTGTGGAGTTTGCATGTTCCTCCCTGTGTAAAGGTGGGTTTTACTCCGGTTCCTTCCCACAGTCCAAAGACATGCAATTTTGGTTGATTGATGACTCTAAATTGCCCGTAGGTATGGATGTGATCATGAATGGTTGTCTACATGTTGCCCTGCGATGGACTGGCGACCTGTCCAGGGTGAACCCCGCCTTCGCCCAATGCCAGCTGGGATCGGCTCCAGCCCCCCCGCTACCCCTAACGGGAGAAGCGGTTGAAGATGGATGAATGGATGGATGTTTATGCCACATTCATCTTAACTTAGTGTGTTAGTGTAATAACATTTGACCAACAGACTGACAGAATGGCATGGCCACGCCACTAACATGGCTACAATGCTAATGTTGATTTGAGGCACAAGATAAGACCAGTTACTAGTAGATTGTTCTAATAACCAAAAAACACAAATGCTGGTCTCAAAAAGTTAGTGGAGCAACTATGAATATTTCAACAAGCAGCATTGTTGCCTGGCTGCACGCCTTTGACTCAGAGCCGACATCTACAGGTTTTAAACAACATGGCATAAAAAAAGACAAATGAAACTAGGTTATTATTTACAGTCCGATTAGCAACTTGAGACAACAGTGCTACTGAAGTGTTTCACAAGTAACCTGTTTACAAGATAATTTTTAGATAATAAAAAGCTAAATATTCATCAGACGATAGCTGATGGGTTCCCAGATTGTATTTCAACCAATGCTCTCTGACTCTTTTGCATCCCACTCCATGATTAGTCAAACAAAAACCTGAATGCTTCCAGTACCAAAATCTGGTCCCGTTGCCTAGATTCTACTGAGGAATGCTTAAATGTTCATAGAGGTTAGTGCGTAAATTACTGCTATGAAGCAAAGTCAGTGAATCTGCTGTTTTCATATTTTTTTGGTAAATCAGTTAATAATTCAAGTGAATCTACATTACAAGCAAATCAGATAGTGAATCTGATTTAAGACAGACTGTTATATGTGGTGAAGTCTTAGCATGCATTATTGATTGCTCAGGTTAAATTGGTCTACAGTAGTGTACCAAGTATTTGTTTGAAGGATTAAGTTTAAACAAACGGCACCTCTGCAGCTTATTTCTGCCCTTGGCCTTCTGCAATGCATTGGGTGCAGAAAGAGTCTTAAATACCAGTGACTTGAAGCTGTTTGTGTGTGCGTGTGTGTACTTGTATAGTTATTTTTTGAGTGTCAGAGTGAGGACATTTTTGAAAAAGTGAGGACATTTTGGCCCACGTTGGACAGACTTTAAAGGATTTAAGGTTCAGGTTAGAATTAGGTAAGGGTAAGGTGCTAAAGAGTGTCCTCACAAAGACAGAAGTACATGACTGTGTGTGTGTGTGTGTGTGTGTGTGTGCTCCAGAGTGAAATCTGACCTTGCTTTTATGGTGAAGAACAACAGCACAGGTGTGTAATGTGATAGATCCTCTTACCAGTACGCCCACAGATCAGCCAGGCCTTTAGCAACAGACAGATTTCTGTT
This sequence comes from Pterois miles, assembly GCA_947000775.1. Classification (NCBI taxonomy): domain Eukaryota; kingdom Metazoa; phylum Chordata; class Actinopteri; order Perciformes; family Scorpaenidae; genus Pterois; species Pterois miles. Next base: position 2,565,739 of record CAMQGK010000058.1, on the reverse strand, counting down.
GTAATGACGAGATGGAGATGAATGAACATTTGTCATTTGTCATGTCAAAGAAGAAAAAGCTGCGGTACAGCGAGGTAAAAGACAACAGAAACTCAACCAAATCAAAGTCAAAGTCAGACGTATTGTCTTACAACTTTGAGATTTTCTAACTTTGGTGCCCACTCTGTTTATTCCCTTTGTAGTTTTAAAAGAAACTTTGAATTTTTATTTTTTATGACATAAGAGACTCCTCTTGCTCAAGGACACATACGGGTAAATCAGTTGTTATAGGATTGGATAGACAGTGCATTTAGTTTCTAATGTAGTACAAGGCAAAGATCTGGATTCTCTAACAGACACTACCACAACAGATGTGATTTAACGTTTTTAATGTGCAGTATACTGGTTGAAGTATTAGGTAAACATTTTAGAAACACACCTGTTTGCATTGTTAATGTAGTGAGGTAGGAAGGTCTCTGTGCTACTGCAGAGCTGAGCTGGGATGTGGTTAGCCTAGCTTAGCACAAAGACTGGAAGCTGGGGGAAACGGCTAGCCTGTCTCTGTCCAAAGTGAAGAAATAATCCCTGAAGCTGAATAATGAACATGGTGGGTCTGGTTTGTTTAACCGTACAGAAGATGAAACACTCATATTCAAAACTAATTTTTTTGGCTAAGTGCTGGATGCAATGACCATGTGCAGCTTCTCATCAGCAGATAAGCATGTTTTCCTAAACCAAGTAAAATGAATGATTTTTTTTGTGTGATTTAAAACAACAACAACAACAACAAACAACAAACAACAACAACAATGCTAGAAAAACACAGTATAAACACATAAAACCCACTTAATTAATGTATCTGAGTTAGCTGTGATAGCTGTCAATAATCCCATTAGGAGCTGTTGTTGTCCAGGAATCCAGGGGAGTTGCCCCCTGCTGGCTGTTAGAAAGAATGCAAGTTTAAGGCACTTTAACTTTCCAGACCCACAGTCCACAGGCGAGGATTAAAGTTCAGATCAGTTCAAAAGAGGAGGCCTGGATGAACCCCAAGGGATCCCCGTTTCTCCCGTTCTTTATGCACTGCTTATGTATCAGCTAGTAAATAGTGCTAAGTATATACTAAAATAATTATGGCCTTTAAGTGAGATTAGATTTTAGGGTTCTACAAGATAGTGTCAACATTAAGTAATGCAAATGATCATTTTAGTTGATAATGTGCTTTAGTGATGCATATGTTTGTAAGTATTATTATTATTATTATTATTATTATTGTTATTACTGTTATTATTAATAATAGTTTTGTTTAAAATTTGTCAGAAAATATTAAAAAACAAATAAAAATGCCCATCACAAATCCCCAAAGCCCAAGTTGTTGTCTTTGTACAGTCCAACAGTCCAAAACCCAAAGACGAACAAATCCTCACATATGAGAGCCAGTGAATGTTTGGCATTATTACTTAAGAAAATACTGAAATGATTAATTACAATTAATGAATTAATTAGACCGATTTATTAATCCATCAATAGTTTCAGTTTTAGATACTGACATTATTTACGAGCCAATTTGGGGGGAACCACCTACTGCTTTTTTCATTCATTTTATTTTTTCCATGAGAGGACCACAAGATACAGTTTAAAGTTTTGAATATATATATAAACTGCTCTTCACTCAAAAGAAACTGGACCTTTTGACCCCATGAAGGACCGGGACTGCTATCTACAGTCTTGCAAAAGAGGATCTGGATCTACTTGCTATTAAGTCTCATTTTAAGTCATAGTCTATATATGAGCATCTTTATTGTGTAATGATGTTATATATCATTTCTGCATGTGTGCAGTATGATCATCCAGGCACATTGCAGCATTGCATTTTATGTGTAATTACACAGATCACAGAACTCTTTCCTGCGGTAAAAGCTGTGAATGCCTGAGCTGTGTGGCGTGCAGCAGTAATCACTAAAGAATGAGCACATACTACTACTCTGCAGCAAAGACACTGGGGACATCTGTCATTCAGATGAGGACAAATGTAGGTCACTGTTCCTTGTGTCTTTGCTGAGCAGAGCCTGATTAAAGCAGCAACCTATGGCCTAAGATCTCTGCCCAGCCCTCACTGCCAAGTTACACAACATTTGACTTTTTTTTTGCAGTGGTGAAGGCTGCGTGATTCGATATCCTTCCTCACTGAGAATCCTTACCCCCTCGCCTGCCTGACTCCCTCTTGGAACAGCAGAGACTGGATTACCCAACTGTCAATCAATCATACGGGTGCTGATGCAAGCCCATCATGAAACATCCCAAACAGATGGCCAGCCACTACCACACGCCTGCACCCCCACCCAGCCCTAACCCGGACCTAGTCCCTTGGTAAGAGACTGTAAGCTCCTTAGAATTTTTTTCATGCTTATCACTAATTTAGGTCTTTTCATCAAAGCGATCATGGTCATATTTTTGCACCAGTAATGACACTTCTGACAGCCTGTTTACTTACAGTTGACCGCTATCATTCTCTTCATTTGCAACGTTTAATGGTCATGTGTGCAAAAATGTTTTAATGAGTTCATAAATCCGTGGCTGTGCTTAAGACAATAGCATGCCAGGGGGCTGAGCGATGGGTGTATTTTGGGGCAGGGCCACGAACCCTGACACCCGGCCGGCAGGCAGCGGAGGAGGAGGCTGAGCCAGAGCAGGTGTCTCTGCTGACATCTGCTTCAGTTCACTGGGGAAACACAAGCACCCTGCAGCTACAGCGCTGACAATGCCACTGAAGTGCCCCAGCGCCATATAAACAAGGTAGACTTTTTCTGCTTCTTCTTATGGCTCTGGGCTTATCAGGTTGAGGGGAGAAGACTCATTTTTTTTGCAGGATTTTGTTAAAGATTGTTTTGTTTTTTTCCTCGGTCAAATTGTGTTGTAGTGTCAGTAATATAATCAAGTAATAGCACATGACTCTTCACTGCTGGGAAACTTTGTGGTTAGCTTTGGTTTTCCTTTATAACTATTTCTTGCTTTTGACGTTTCTATGTTCCATGTGGCAGTTTAATCCATTAAAAAAAAAAAAAAAAAAAAAAAAAAACATTTTCATGTTGGAGTGTTAAGAGGATTCGACCCAGATCTCTTACAGACATTAAAGAAAGAAATCGTTGGATGTTCAGTCTCATGCAATATTGATGCTGTCATGTTTACTCATCAACCCACTTTCTGCTGAATCTAATCAAGCTGACAAGACAAACCCACAAGGCTGTTGATTCAGACGCGCTATTGATCCAAGTTTTTATTCACATTTACCCGAGTGCATTTCTAAAGACTTTGTAGTGTAATCAAAGGCTCTGTGGACTCCCTGACCTGTGGTTAGCAGATGTAACCTATATATTTTATTCCCCTTGCAGCTTATATAAAGCTAACAGGCTTTCACATCACAATGCCATACTTTGTGTGTTTGCTATAATCGGACATTGATCTTCTTGTCCGCTTCTCAAACAATGGATTGTAATAGGACAACGACATGATGGCAAGTGTGGAGGTGGTGGCAGGAGGATGATGTGCTGAGATGGATGTCATGTTGACCTGAGGATGAACGAAGGAGAGTACCTGATAAAAATTCTGAGCATGCACTGGGGTGATGTGAATCCCAGTCCATATGTGTCCTGTAAATGAAAGAAGCTGTCGTCTTATCGCTGTAATCTGACCTATTTCAAAACTCACAGAGAACAGGGGAAGTCTACGATGAATAAGGCTGTTTGATTTTTTTAAAAGAATAAGTGTGCAGCATGTCTGATCTTTTCTGCTCCTTCAGCCTGGAGGTTTTAACGAGCGCAGTGCACAATAGAAACGGTATCGACTTGTGTTTGGGGCAGTTTGCCCTTTCCCTTTCCAGTGGCTTGCTCTTTTGCGGTTGTGTTCAAGACATAATTTGATTCTGCTCACACACGCTCTGTCTTCCTAACCAACAAAGTGCCACTGCTTATCTCTTAGCAGCCAATAGGCGCCTGTAAAATCCAAATGTCAGGAGGTGAAATTGATCCTGGGTTATAGACAGCTTTGTGTATTTTGACAGATTCAGGTGTCTTTCCCCAGCAGTTGAGCTATGGGTGTTACGGGGAGCAGAGCGGCAGCAGGGTGTCGGGTTTGGTTTGTGGAAGGTTGCATAGTTGAATCCTTGGAGGTGCAGAGGAAAATTGAATCAGCTTTTCTCTAAGGAAGGCATTTAATATCTGAAGATGGTGTGAAAGTGAAAGAAAGCGTGATACTCATGAATAAGGTGATGCTATGTTTGTTGACAAACTACCGTAGCTGGCAAGCTAAGCGCTACGTTCTGGTAACATGCTCGCGCTCTCTGGGCAGGTATACTTGGTCAGAGCAGGGGGTTATGAAAGTAGTTAATAAACTCTGATAGCTTAAGAGCCTTAAGAGGAAATTTGTTCTCATGATTTTCTGCATGAGGTCCATTGTATACATTTATAACACAGTTGATTTAATCTAGAAAATACTCAATGGCTTCCTAGTTTATTTCTTCTAACAGCTCAACATCCTTGAACACCTGTATACATTGAGCAGTGCTTACAGAAGATAGGAGTAGCAAAAAGATTTAGCTACAGCACCATACAATCTTTGTAAAAAAAATATTGGTAATGCTTTATTTTATAGGTTTGTAATTCCTAATAATTTTCAAGAAGAAGAGATATTTTATTTGGTACAAATTATAGGAAAAATGTATTGTTAAAAAGACATTGTTGAACTGATACACTTCAGTGAATGAATGAATGAATTGATGGCCCACCAAGTAACTGCTGGTGGGAACGTTGGTGTCTCTTCTTCAGGGCCCAGCAGGTCAGCTGAACACGCAAACAATGTGAAATGTGTCTACGGACAAACACACAATACATGTTTACTTGGGCTTTAAATGGACCTAATCTCATTATCTTGTCTTAGGAATTTGTAGTTGGTACCAAATTACGTAATACTTTCTGGGAAACCTCCTGAAACAACTATTAACACACTACTGTGAAATCATAGTTAGTTAAAATATTTAATATGAAGATTTATCTTTAGAGATACAATTTCAGTGATCAATTCACTCCTTTTTATGATTTTATACTGTGTACTGCTCAGTAGATAACTTGCCATAACTTGCCAAAACATGATCATGAATTAGCTTGACAATGTACAGGTATGAAGAAGTAAAGTAGTTTGTTATATAGGTTTCTGGGCTCTCAGCCACACTTTGACAAATAAATGTTATAGTGGTGACTTATGGAGGCTGATCCTCAGACCAGTGGGCTTATTTGTGGAGACAGGGGTCCCTCCAGCCTGAAGTCACTGCTGATCTGGCATCAGCCTGTCTGGGGACAGGATTAGGGGGAGTGTAGAGGTGAGGACTTGCAGATAGATCAACGGCCTGTGACTGAGCCACACATGCAAACAAGCGTATTATCAGCAGGACCAGTTTACCAAACATTGCTGAACACATGTCCACTGTAGATCGATCTGCTGCTTAATCCCCTCAGTGCATCCTGTAATGTGATGTGAGTACTGCAAGCATATGTAATGTCTGAGCTGTAGAGTGCTACAGGAATAAGTCTTAAAACTCATAAGTGAGTTAGCATTTTAGCACTTCCTGAGTGTGTATATATATATATATATATATATATATATATATATATATATATATATATATATATATATATATAATGTTGAATATGTCAGTAAATATCCCACTTATGAATTTGTTTTCATAAGTCAATCAATTTTTTAAGTGTCTTAAAAAAGTGGTTGCTAACAAGTGGCTAAATGTGACTCCAACATGTCATCAGGTTAGGCCTAGGGATGCACCGATACTGACATTGAGTCAGATATTGTCTGATACTGACTCAAATCGCTGGGTTGGATGTTACATTACACTGTACATTCTATACTGGCTATATTTGAATTCCTGTTTAAGTTTTGACCAATTTGTTGCTGCATTAAAAAGGTTTACACCTGAATTGTAATTCCTGTTGCTGGTGTACATTTTATTATTTTATTTTTATTATTATATTTGCCTCCTTACACATTAAAGAATGATCCCAGTCACTTCCACGCAGTGAGGCATATAGCTTCTTAATTAATCGTAAACACGTATTGGAAACGTTTACCACAGAGCTTATTTTCTGCAGTAAACCAAAACTCAAAGGAAATATCCCAGTGGCTTTTTGTCAAGCAAACCCAGGACAATGCCAGCTTCCTGATTGGCCTATAAAAACACATACTACCTGCACCACTATATTGGTAAACTTACAAGTTATGTGTTACAATAGAGCAGAGCGCTCTCTTTCTGGGGATCCGACCACTCAGAGAGCTTTACACTACATGTCAGCATTCACCCATTCACACACACATTCATACACTGATGGCTGCCATGGAAAGTGCCAACCTGCCCATCAGGATCTGGTCTGAATACTCATCCACACACCAATGGCTCTGCCTTCAGGAGCAATTTGGGGCTCAGGATCTTGCTCAAGGACACTTTGACATTGGTTGGCGACCAGCTCTACCTCTGAGCCACAGCCGCCCCTATGCACTCATGTTATTTTATTTCCTATTTAGCCCAATAGATTTTGTCAATTTGTGCTATTATTATTGTTCAGAACAGCCACTTATTTCATTTTAGAGTTAGCCCATGTCATTGTTTTTGTTACAAAAGCCCAGATTAGCTCTTATCCTGCTTATGAGAAATCCAAATAAGATAGCTGGGATATAGTGTAATTAGATGGAATACTGAGCATGTATACACCTTATCCCATCTTTGTTAATTGAATTTCGGTGGCAATAGCCAGAAAATCTGTAAAGCTTATTGGTAACTAATTAACTAAAATAAGTAAAGGGACTGTTGTCTGGAGCTGATTGTGGAAGCACAGTCATGGTCAAGCCTAGCTCGTGTGCTCAGATGTGATTATTGTACTGTAGGGGTGTAAGTAACTACAAAGTGGATTGGTCTAGTCTTTTCTATCGTTGACTGGCTGTTGAATCATGTTTAGATTTTTTTTTGCTCATTGATCCCCCTCTGTTTGAACTTTATCTATAAAAAATACTAAAACAATATAATTAATGGCTGAGATACATGTGATGCTTAGCTGCTGTTTCAGAGATATGGACAGTGCTGTTTGTTGCATGTGTGTGTGAAGCTGAGGCGTTGTCTGTAGTACTGAAGCATAGCGGCGTTCAATAGAGAGACAAAATGACAGACACGGTTTCAGCCTGCTTGCTTTCGGTCCGATCCTAATTCCATTACCACACTGAAGTCATCGATGGACAGATGGAAACGACAGGAAACGAAACGACAGGAAACGAAACGACAGGAAACGAAACGACAGGAAACGAAACGTCAGGAAACGAAACGACAGGAAACTAAACGACAGTCAACGGGAGAGAGAGACAGAGAGACCTGCAAGCCGCTAACAGCCGTTTCTGTGTTGATTTAGAGAATCGTTCACAAATAATCCAGCACTCCCATAGTGCTACGTTGGCTATCACTGACATGCTGCTCCGATGAGCTTGCAAATTTGGATAGTGCAACTTAGTCTATATGTCAGTCTATATGCTGATTTTTTTCATGCACACTAAGGAAATTGATTGAAATCAATTGTGAATGTGACCTATTTTCAGATTTTCATTAACAGTATTATTAACGGCCTGATATGTATACCAAAATAGGCTAAACTGCGTACACATTTTTCTGCGATGCAACGATTTGACTGAGATTAGCAGTCAAATTAGATTCCTTAGATGGAGTTGTTGAATACTAGACTATTCAGGGTGTCCCTTAGATTAGTGTGTAGTGATGTGAAGGTAATTTCAGCAATATATAATGTGAACAAGCATTAATTTGGTCTCATATTTCTAGCAAAATGATAAATGTTAGTCCAATATTCACTCTTATCTGTCTCTTTAGTTGCTAAATGCTGCACTCTGTTCATCAGCTAGTGTCATATCTGCTGAGCAGGTAGAGTACAGTGGCTGTATTATAGCTTTATAGACATTTTCTCTCAAGTTGATGAGAGCAGTGAGAGTGAGCCAAAACGAGCGATCACAAGGACGCTCAAACCTTCATAGAACTGAGGGGATGTGCTGTTTTTGGAGATAATTTTCACATTTCATGTCATAATTTGATCAACTGTGAATGTAAAAATATTGATTAGTGCAGCTTTAATTGAATGTTTTGTGTAGAGGTTGGTCAGTTTGACCCTTGACCCCTGTGGGATCAGTTATATCACCCTCCAATCTGTCCATACTTGGATAGTGCCATGTCTCTGGTTAGAGGCACACACACCTATCTATCACAACACATCTTTAGGTGTGTGTCAACGGCTACTTTGTTTTAGCTCATCGCTGAAGAATCCACAAAGTGAAGTTTTGAGTCAAACAGTTTCTCAAGTCTTTGAGCATGACTGGATGTGAACAAGGCGAAGGATGAAGGGGGAAGGTTAAATGGGGGGTGAAAAATGCCGTTAGCAAAGCCTCTTTGAGGAAGGAGGAGGAGGCTGACGCACACACTCACACAGATGCATGTATTTAAACGCACATGCACACATCCCTCCAGCAAGCAGATATGCAGGAGATTTATTTCTCTTTTGAATATGTAATGAGTTTAACATGCATGATGAGCCGGTGGTTGATTCCCGGTGAAGCGGCTGTGATCCGTGCCGCACAATCAGGATTATCTGCCGCCAAAGATAACGGGCAGAACAAAGCTGGGGAGAGCGCTGCGGGCAGAGGAAGCCCTCGCCGCTCAGCAGCGCGAGCCCCTCACAGCTATTTGATTGGAGAATTCCCCCCACATTACCTTTGCATGCCTCCAGGCTGCACTCCACTTTTGGGGGTGGGCGGCCGTGGGGGAGGCGGTGCTGGCTCTGAAGGCGACAAAGTATCAGCTTAAATTATGTTCAGCAAAGAGAGTACAGGACATAACTTCTCTTAAAGCTTTGCTTTCCATCAGCTCAGCTTTGGTCACAGTGTGGTATCTGATAAAATGAACAGCCAACTAGCTCAACTAATAAGGACATACTGTATATAGATATTTGCTATTGATTTTTATAATATAATAGTATCTTTATTGGTACGGCATTGTGACGTATACTTAACTTGTATAATTTATGCCAAATGGGCCGTGATTTTAAGGGGCACGCCAGCAATTTAGTCTTGCACTTGCATAAATCTGGGTGACTCTAACCGGTAACCGATAGAGTTGATTGGTTAAAATTAACAGTTAATTATTAACATCCCTATTGTTAACATAAGCTAACATCAGCCAGCAGCTTCAGGTAGATACATCAGCCATGACTTACTGTTCAGACTACACCAAATAAGGATGTAGGAGAAAAAAGTATTTAGCAGCTGTGTTTTCTCAGGTAATGAATTTAACATTTCATTTTTAAGAGGAATGATATTGCCGCTTAGACATATTAATAACCAGCCTCGCTGTCACTCCCAAGTCATCAAATATGGTCAGTTGCCCTATGCATCAAACTATGACGCTCTATGTGGCTGTAGAGTAGAGCGATAAAGTCCTCTTAGGGAGGAGGTTGGTGTACATGGATGGGTCAAAAAACACAGGACCTGGGAGTCTTTGGGAGTGAGTGCATGTTGTAAAAACACATATTGCATATTGTAAATATATACAGGTGCACATAGTTCATCTTCAGCTTTATGAAACTAAAAAATGCCAGTTGTTAAACTGAATGTAAAAACATTTGACTCATGCTGTAGCACACTGATGAATATAGTGTATTAAACAGTCCAGTCCACTGAGACCACTGTGTGAGAAGTAGAAGGTGATGTTTAACACATATTGAACCATTTTCTGCTGAAGCAATACCACCAGTGTAAATATTTCATATGGACAAATGAAATTCTTTGTCAAGTCAGGAAAAATATGGATTCCGTCTTATTGATGGTCACATGGGCAGAGTTTCAGAGGATAAGCGAATGAAAGATTGACTACATGAAGCCTATGGCAGAGTAACATGCATCCTTTCACTTCACTGCTTTTTTAGTTCTTACCAGAATCATTGTGAAAGTTTAATGACTCATATTTTCAGCTGGAGTCTCTCATTTTAACCTCAAGCCTTTGTGGTGTAAGATGATCGCTGCATTGCTGCATCGAGAGTCCCACCGTTTAACTCGAGAGGGGCCTTATTTCAGGCAATTCAGGGCTTCGTTTCAGAGCCACTAGCATCACTGACTAGGCTGTCCAAAGCTGAGTCGGCTGTTTCTGAAGAGGTGTATTTTCTATCAGGAACGCTTCAAATGAAAAAATTGAGGGCTTCTTGACTGGCATGTTGACGACGGCTAAGAGTAATGATTTGGCTTTTAGCTCTTGACTCCAGATAAGACTCTCGACAGCAGCAGCAGCCGTCGGGTACATTTCTGTAAAATGATCCTCAGTTTGATGACAGCGCGTCAAGAGAGTCCCAACCTTAAAAAGTTATAAGACTGAACAGCATCTCCGTTCAAATATTTGTATAATGGTAAAATTGACAGTTGGTGTTATTTCTGCTATCCATACTGGGCTCATTACAGAATATGACCCAGTATATAAATACTACTCAGGTAAAATAGGAAAGTGTTAAATCAGTCAAGGTTGCTCGTGTGTTACACATGTTTGTTCTCGAAATGAAATTAGGTTTGGTTCTGTTTTTCCTCTCTTAGTTTTCTCTGCCATCTTTTAACAAGATCTCCAGCGGTGGGTGAGGGGGAGTTTTAACACTCAGCCTTCTGTTGCTTCCAGTCTCCTGCTGGACTTGAATAACACAGTGACCTAGTTAGGAGGAAGCTGATGATCTCCCCCACCTTGTCATCAGTGGCCTGAGACTAACGGATGAAATAATTTCCTTCTATACACAAGGCAAAGGAAGAGTAGAGCCAGGCCTAGCCTGGGCTTGTGTGACACATAACGGCTCTCTAATCACGCCAAATGCAAACGATCCGACTCCCTGGCGGCTTGGCGCTGGGAGCTGGCAAAAACCCTCCACTCATCTGGCCCCCGGCTTTCTCTGGACTGAGCTAAAGACCTGCCGAGAGGGAGGCTTCAACTCGCTACAGTCAAGTGCTGTTGGCAACCAATTAATGTTAGCAAAAGGGGAAAAGAAGGGTAGGAAAAAAAAGCACCTTGTACAACGCTTTTCTCAGGCTCCTGTTTCCATGGGCACAAGCTCTCCAGGGGGGCTGATGTCAGATCGTAACAGGTAGCTACTCCACGGCGCACCCTCCTCTGAGCTCAATTACATATTTGTAGGATTTTTTTTTCACTGATCAGCTGCAAACTTTGCGTCCTGAAGACCGCTGGAATGTGTGATTTCTCTGTTTCCTCTCCATTCTGGTGGTTATATGAAGGTGGATTCAGTTTTTTCTTTTTTACCCCGTCTCCTCTTTCTTAGAGAGGGAGGCTCTCGGCCACCGGATCATCTGCCAGCAGAGCTGCCCAGTGCCAACTCCTTTTCATTCAAGCAGAACAAGCGCCTACATTATTCAGGCTAGAATGGATCGTCTATCGCTCTGCCAGGCCGCTGGGCTGCACACTTACCAACAGATATGTTTACTGTTCGCGTTAGGAGATATATTACAGATTCCATTTTGAGTGCTCGAGTTTACTGCACAGATCCAAAGGTATGTGCCAGGAAGCATACCAGAAGATCACACTGGCTTAAATCCCCAGCACAGCGGGATGTTTTCTGCTGATTTATTAGGCAGTGATGAGCATGGGCGATATCCGAGTGCTGCTGTGAAGTGTTGATGCACTTTACCACCAAAACCAGCAAACCGCCAGCGAAGGAGATTTAAGCATGTCCACACTCCACACATCCCCACCCCATGTGTTTACATAGCACGCTCGACTCCACAGTGCACTCTCACTAAGTGGCTGTTAAAACACTGCCCTTCTCCTCCCCTCCGCCTGGTTAATGGCCAAGTGATGATGTGCGCAAGGTCAGACGGTAGGCTGCCATGCCAGTGGCCCAGTGTGTTGGTGTGGCCTGCCTGCCTGCCTGCCGCTCTGTGTCATTCCACCCACTGTTGTATTGCTATCAGCACTAATGTTGGGGGAAGTGCTGCACTCCAAGATGTAATCAGAGAGTCTGGTCCGCTCCAAAGGCCAAATAGAGTCTTCTAGAGACGAGGTGTAAGACCAGATTGTTTCTCAAGTTGCCAGTTTACAAGTCAATTTTAATCCAATAAAATATAAATAGCCAGATGATAGCCGATGGACTACCAGATTACCACATTTCAGCCAATGTGATCTCTTCACACAGACTGTTTACCTGCATTCAACCAAAGCCAACTCAAACGTGATTGGGCAATACAACTCGGACTACAAACAGAAACCGAAGCGATTCCAGTACCACAATCTTGCCTCCAGATTCTATGTGAAAGCAGAATCTCTTAATATAGATTACTGCTGTACTTACAAAGACTAAACTACATGCTGGCAAACTGCATTGATGAGGTCATCATCCTCCAGAGCTGCTTTAAACTGGTGTGACAGGTCAGGTCATATAATGAGATTTAGACTACTAGCTACTGGATTCAGACATAGTTTCAGTGTCTGCGAATCTGCACTTCAACTCTTGGCAGGCATTTCTTTGAAAAGTGTATATTTTATTAACCAAACTTAGTGACTGAGCTCAAACCTGGCTTTGATAATGACAATACTGTGGTCTCATCAGACTACATGCAGATGTGTCTGTTCTGCAGCTGCATGACTCATCTCCTTAGAGAGTCCAAATCTGAACCGCAATCAGATCATCTGATGTCATTATTAAGTGTAACTTGGATGTGTAGAGAGATTCTCCTCGGCATTAATCACAGCTCCCACATGTTTACAACCTTGTGGTCATGTAATATAATAAATGCATGATATAATCGTCGCAGGAAGTACCTGCAGTGTAACATCAAGTCGTTGTTGTAATGGTAATTTATAGCACTCATCACATAGACCTCTTTAAAACTCATCCAAATCCAGGGAGTTTATAGGCTGCCAGTGTGTCATACTGTGTAATGGTTTTGCCTTAAGGAGCTGTTACTGATCACATTGTAATACATCTCCACTCAGTGCTGAAGTATCAATTACAAAGACAGTAATAGGCGTCTCTGTGTGTAATTAAATCCAATATAACCAGTATTTCACTGTGAGCACTGCAGGTAATGAGGAGTTGGAATATTTAGGGGAGGGAGGTAGTTGATCTGGTGTAAAGTATTTCACCATGTCTTACTCACTTACTTCCTCTGTATTTCTTCAGTATTTAGTTTTGTGATGATTTAACGTGATTATCGGTTGTGTGAGTTGTGTGAGTGCTGATTGTTCAGCACTTTGTGCTACATGACAGATCAGAGGATCTTCAGCTACATTCATGCTGCAGTAGAAAGATGGGGTCACTTTAACAGACAAACTCCAGCAAAAAATACCTCTTAAGGTTTGGATCCCCCCATTTACAAAAGCATATTTTGTCATGTACCTCTTCATCTCACCATGCAGCCATGCAACCTAACTAAAACTGCACCCCACACCGATACCTGATCTCTATGCCTACTCCAACACTGATTTCCCATCTATGGGACCAGTAGCTCACAAGCAGCTTAACAAAAAGGTAAGCTGAGGGTTGAAATGAGTAACACCCCGAAGAGGTGAAGAGGAGAGGTTGTTTTATTCCCCCTCCAACCCGAAAGCCTAACTGGAATCCTTGTAATATTTTATATTTAGAGGTAATGTTTGCTATTAATTTACCTGTGCCTGTGCATCATGAGTTACTGTTTTTAACCCTGCAGCCATGCAAGTTGTGAGATATCTGTCTCTGAGGTTTCTGCCTCCACACCAGTACAATAGAGGTAAACAGAATGTTGTTTGTAGTGCTTTCAAAATTGAAATCTCATCATCAGAAACATGGCAGCACTTCATTAAGGTTGATGACAGATTATGGTCAAAAATCTGAATGGTAGTCAATGGCCAGAGACAAATATTTTGTTGATCTTGTTTTTTTTTCATCTTTGTACCATCAATTATGCGTTTGTTAATTGAAATGGTAATTTAGCAGGTCAAGAAAGTTGGAGTTTATTGTAAAACTGTTCAAGTATCAGACTGAAAATGAAAATACATAATAAGAAAGACGACACACCCAGTAGTGGCGTCAGTGACGTCTGTCTCTGAAGCTGTGCATCTCATACTGGGACGAACTCAAACCAGCAACGGATCTGATCCTTCTTTCTCTTCCTGCTTGAAAGTGGCAGGCCACTGTCAGACCATCATACCAGCAACGACTCCTGATATTTTGTCTGTCTTTATTATCACATCGTAGATATAATGTGCAGTAATTTGATATTTGCCAAGGTACCCTGAAGCTAGAGCTAGCCTCTTAGCCCCTGTAGCCAGTCTGACTAAGCAGTAACAGAAATGTAGAGCCATCCATCCATCCATCCATCCATCCATCTTCAACCACTTATCCCGTTAGGGGTCGCGGTGGGCCTGGAGCTGATCCCAGTTGGCGTTGGGTGAAGGCGGGGTTCACCCTGGACAGGTTGCCAGTCCATCGCAGGGCACATAGAGACAGACATTCACACCTACCGGCAATTTAGAGTCATCCCTGGACTGTGGGAGGAAACTGGAGTGCCCGGAGAAAACCCACACTAACATGGGGAGAACATGGAAACTCCACTCAGAAGAGTCTCAAGTGGGGTTCGAACCTGTGACCCTCTTGCTGTGAGGTGAGAGTACTACATTTTTGGTACATTTAATAATAAAATGCAATCACACTAGGGTTGGGTGATATTGAAATTTTCCTACCGACAATATTGCTCTAAGAAAAACAACTATATTTAATATTATTGTGCAAAAAATAGCTGAAAAGCAAAGTGGCAGCAATGTATAGGCAGTATAAGTGTTGTATTACAAAGGCATGAGGAGACCAGTAAATCAATTGGTGAGATTATTTTTTATAAAATAACAGTTTATCAACATTGACGTCCGCCTTATTCACATCTGACATGATGGCACTGTAGTAACTTGGAATGGCTGTCTCAGTTGTTAACGTTATGGGCTGCCTGGGTGGAAAGGGAGCATCTTGTCACCCCAAAATATATATATAAGTATTAACGCTGAATAATAAATAATGTGCCATATGTATGCCTGGTTAATGTTCAATGACGTGGAGTTTTATGCAATGTGTGATTGCATTCTCTCCTCTAACATGGCAAAAATAATGGTAGTATTATTTGGTTAGTTGGCTCTAAACTTCTGCTATTGATTAGTCAGACTGGCTACAATGGCTAGGCTAACAATAGCCATTTAAGGTTAGACTAGCATTTAACTTGCATTCCCTCTAAAGACCAGCAGGGAACGACTCCTCTGGTCACTAAAAAAAAGTCTGACGACTCTACTTCTCACTCGATTTATTACCTCAGTAAACATTGTAAACATGAGTTTATGGTCTCAATCACTAGTTTCAAGTCTTCTTCAATGCAGCATGATGTTCATTTAGTAAATTATGGTCCATTTAGAGTCAGATGGACCATAAAGCAGGGGATGCTTTAGAGTTTGGCTACCTTGTGATACCCCTTGTGAACCCCTTCACTGATTTCTGTTTATGAAAGTTTATTTTATTGTGGTTGCTTAAAAACATGTTTGTTCAGTGTTCAGTGGTTGAACTTCGCTCCTCCATGGATGTATACAGAGAACTGGATACTGTGTTGGAGGTGGAAATCCGTTCATTCCTGAGTTACTCAGTGGTGGATGAAGCCAAAATGGCTTGACTGTCGAGTGATAAAATACTCAGATCTTTCAGTGATCTTCCTCATCCATTGGGCTCATAGAGCAGACGCAGTGTTTCTGTTAACTCCACCTCCCAGCCCTCGGGCCAATCTCCGTCTGGGTCTCATTCACATGAATGGAGGAAGAGTCTTTTGGGCCCAGTGGCTTCACATGACAGACATGGGCCCCGGTGCTCTTCCTGGGGGGTCGAGCGTCACCCTCTTGTGTCACTTCTGGTTGCTTAAAACCACGATGGCAACAACCAAACTGCTGAACTCAAGGCTTCAAAACAACAGTCCACAAACCAGAGGATGATGTTACAGTGACTACATCCACTTCTTATATACAGTCTATGGTTCAATGCCACAACACACAGTTTCTGAGGCCTCTTCTCTCTGGCGTTGTGTCGTCAGGCTCTGAATAAACATCACATCTGTATGTGAATATTTAAGAAGGCCTTTGTGGTAGCTCTCCCAGAAAGACACAGGCTAAATCTTTAGCCAAGACTTGCAGCTCCGACATGGCTCACTGGTTTTCATACCATACATCCTTTTACCGTTTATGCTCACAAGGATTATATAAGCCAAGTAGGTTGGAATTTAATGCCTGATATTCAGTACATGACATTTATCATGTTGTTAGGTGTATATTAACTGTACGTAATGCTACAAACACATATATCAACACCAAACTTGTACAAAACAAAAAGAGCTGGTTAAGCAGTCACAGGGAGGCTGTATTCAGGCACTATATTTGATTTCAGGTGGATAAATGGTCAGAGCAACACCATAATAGCTTTAGGGAACCAATAGCTTTATGTGTCCACAAATGCTCCAGACAGGCAGTATATTACAGGAGCCAGTCCAGGGGGACTTCCTCTGGTATAAATGTGTCTGAGAGTCAGGAGAGAGGGTGTAGACTAGTCCTCCATCACTTCTCTTCTTCTCAGTATGATGAAGGATAAGATGAGTAGGCATGTAAGGAGGGAGGAAACACAACGTAGCCCAATATTTCAGCTCCTGTGCCTCAGCTGTGATTGCTAACTCTTATAAATGCTTTCACTATACTTGTTTGAGGTCAGGGGTTCGAAAAGACAATCCAGTCTTGTGGTTATGGACATTGAGGAGATGCTGGGTGATCCATCCAGGCTAAGGTTGACATGTCATCACAGAGGAAAAGGCCCTTCGCTTAGTCGGTGAAGAGTCCCTCAATCAGGCTACGGCTCGCTGCTCACAGCAGTTTGACTGAAGATCCCACTTTCATCCCGCTACTGTGGAGCCACGCCACAGATCTACTCTTATGGGATTCTTATACATAAACAGCTAATTTAAAGCTGGAGATCAATATTTTCAACAAATGACATAATCAGTGTCACAGAGGATTATCACCCAACTGTGCAGTTTCTCTCAACTTTACGGAGCCTTTTAGCCTATTTTAGTTAATTTTTATTTGCATGTAAATTGAGCTGTCATCAACCCACCAACCGCCATGTGCTAATTGAGGCGTCTTAGAGCCACTGACCAAGCTGCCGTTTTTGATAAGCTGGGAGTGGAAACGTGTTGGGTGAACGTAGTGGAGCATTTAGCTGCTAAAGAGACAGAAATATCTCTGAGGAGATGAACTGCTGTGTTTCTGTTAGGGGTGTAACCATACCATTATTACGATATAATATATTGGATATAACATTTTTTTGCTATAAATGTTAAATGGACATTTATATAGTGATTTTCTAGTCTTCTGACCACACAAAGTGCTTTATACTACATGTCGGCATTAACACACACATTCATAAACTAATGGCAGAGGCTGCCATGCACGGCGGCCGCCTGCCCTTCAGGATCTACAGACACATTCACACACCGATGGCTCAGCCTTCATGAGCGAAGTGTTGCTGTAAGTTGTAAACACAACATCAACCATTTATCACCTGATGAAGCTGTTATAGTAACAGGATAAGAAACACTATTTAAGCTACATTATTAGTGATGTTTATGGCCATGCAATGAGCGTAAGTCCAATATTTATTCTTGCTCAGTTTTGGTCTCTGTAGCTGCTACATGCTCCACTATGTTCACCTGCTGGGCTCTCACTGGGTCTGCTTGCTGTTTGCTGCTGAGCAGGTAGAGTACAGTGAGGTTATCAGAGTATTTTTGGTAAAACAAACGCTGCCCGCTGCTGCTGCAGGTTGATGAGAGTGATGAAACTGAAGAAAAACAGTACATTCTGGGCTGTAAAACAAAAACAGTGAGCTGAAAGAGTGCAGTCAGGTAATTATTCTCTCAGCCTTCATCACTACAAGCGAAAATATTTCTTAGTATATGAGTCCTTCCTCTCCTGCACAGGTTTCGAGCTGTAGCTCTGATTAAATCAGCATCTGATTCTCAAGATTAGGTTGAGTGCATAAAAGTCGTTCAGGTCATCTTGTTATATATTTAAAGGTTCAGGTCTCTGATCTCTTCCTTCCTAATGCTGCTGTGACCAAATGTATTTATGTCAAACATTTTTGTTCTCCACAATTTGTCTTACTGTCTCTATCTGTAGCGTAAGCCTGTCACAGACTTACATCGGTTGTTTTGGGTTGGTTAAGCATCAGGACTTTATCAAGAGATTTTCAGGTTGCACGGGTCAGAACTCGGGTACTTATGTAATCCTTGAATGCGACTAATCATCATGTGTGTGTTCCCGAAATCCAACAACCTTGAAATCCATTGCACCAACATGACAGAAATCTCCAAAATCTCAAAAAAAAAAAAAAAAAGCCACTAGCTGGAGTGTATTGTGGAGTGTTAAGTCGTTTCACCATCTGTTCAGTCATGTGTCCTTGTGTTTAGAGTGTTTGTGTATACACAGAGATCATCCCTGTCCCTTTTTTCCCCACCTAGACATTCACACACTGAAGTCTTTGTATCATTCCCCGTCAGACACTAGCATGGTTGTATAGGGGAAATCACAGCGAGGAAACCAGCGCTCTCCATCCATTCAGTCCTGGGACTCTCCTAGCATGTCAATGTAAAGGCCTTATTCTGTTTGACTCCGCTGATTGCGCCAGTCAGCCGTGCAATAAGATTACAGAAGCAGCAGCGCTTGTCAATCACACAACAGGAGCCGCGGTGATACCAAACCCTCCTGGGCTCTCAGTGATGAAAAGGCAAAAGATGTTTCTCAACATTCCAATGAAATATGTGACACTTGTCAAAGTGTTTACCTCGGAAAACACACACATACACACACACACACACACACACACACACACACACACACACAAAAGGCATGAATATTAGAGGATGATTAAGCACAAGCTTGGTCATCTCAGGGCAGCGGTTTGGAGAGCCAAGATGGGCAGGCATCACTGTGCTATCTTTAAAGAGCTGAAGTTGAGGGAAAAGTTTTGTTTTGCCTCTGCGGGGTTTTGCAGAAGTTCTCTTAAGTTTATGCTTTCAACTGTTGCTGTGGCCCAACGGGGTGAGATCACGCTGCGAGGCTCCAAAGCCTATCACAGACTCAAGTTTGCCAAACTGAACTCCTGAAAATATTTGGATTCGACAAATCCCTGCTGGTTTCACGCTATACCCAATTTTGCTGCAGTGTTCTGAGTTTTCAAGCCCTGTCCACAGTCTCAGTGCCAGCGGTAGCCACAGTGATTGACAGACTGATACAGAGCTTCAAAGCCAAATTTATCTGCATTTTATTATTCACATTTGTTTACATGCTCATCCCAAAGTGCTATCTAGAGGGCATACTGTAAATGCATATACAAACACAAGAGACTCTCCTCTTTCCAGTTACATATCAATATGGACTGTGAGGAGCGAGAAGATTCAGGGAGTTGAGTCTGCAGCTGTGCTCAAGCCCTGAACACATAAGAGTACTGCTGAAAGCTGAGACTGTGTTTTACATTCACATCAGCGTCTCTCATAAATCCCTCATACAAGTGCTGATTCTGATCTCCTTCATCCTCACAAGGCCTTGGCCTAACCTGGGTGAATCTTTGTTTCAGTGTTTTTTGGGCCAGAGCAATAGAATGTGATTTACTGGTGTACATCCTGAGGTCCTGATGTATAAGCAGTTTTGTGCTGGGTTGGTGAAATGCTCCAGGGTCAGAGCAGGAAGGATGGAGGTCACTCTGCTTTATTGAGCACATAGCTCAAAGGCCTCTGCTTGTAACTCAAAAAAAAAAAAAAAAAAAGCCAGTTGAATGGTCGTGTGTTAGTGCAAATGAGCACTTAAGAAAGGTTTCCTCACGGTGTGTGTGTGTGTTTACACGTTTTCCATGTTTTATGGATCATGCTCCATACATCGATCTCATAGAAGCTCCCATACAGACTGTGAAGCAGTTTGAGGAATAATTCATGAAATTTCTCCATGTGTGCATCTCTGTCTGTCTCTGTCCACGGCTAATCTCTCATCCGATTCATCAGCCTGGTATTTTTTGTGCTCATTTATGACTGTAACCTCAGGGACCTGTCGTGGTTGCAGTGATTCACACTTTTTGGAAACATCTTTTATCGATCATCTTTTATTTGCTTTATTCCGTCATTGACTAAGGATGCAAGTATCCGATAACTGCTTGAGGTTGGACTCTTCAGTCAAACATTACAGCAGTGGTCATTTAAAACAGGGCTCGAGACTAACAATGTCCCTTTGTCCTGGGAACAATATTGTGTTCGCTATTACTTAGCAAATGACAAACTCAAGTGAGTGCTGTCCACAGCATGGCACATCTTTTCATGTCTCCAGAGGACAGCTAACTCTGGATTCATTTTGACCAAACCAGACTTGGCGATTGTTGTGGAAAGACTCACCAAGATGTTTTTGGTGAGTTTCATTTTGTTTTTGTCAAGTTTGAATGAAGCCCTTAACAAATGACAAACTGAACCGAGCGCTGACTACAGATCGGAGTATGTCTGTCTCTCATAGGGCTACCGGGCTAACACAGCTAACAGAGCTAACAGCTAACACAACTAAATACACAGCAGGACTCACAGATTCTGTTCAGAGGAAGCGTTGAACAGTCAACATGAAGAATTACACAGTGAACTGCAGTTTAGCTGCACAGAGCCGCTGCAGACAGCGGCATAGTTTAAAATGAGAGAGTATCTGTTGCGAGATGTGCAAAGAAGAAACACGTCTGATACTCTGCTGTGTTTCTTCTAGAGATTCAAGGTCTCGCCAGTGTTTTACTACGAGCGGTGTGCGGTTCACAGCAACACAGTTCAACAGTCAAAGTGATCTATTGACTGTATATTGACATCATACCAGCAGCATTAGTACAGGTTCAGTGTCTGAAACCGTAAAGTATGTCATGGACATGAAAAAATAACAATTTATTTTTAAATCAACACTTACTGCTTTCATTTCAAAATAAAAGCCCTCAAGTGTGTTTTTTTTCTGTGGACAGAATTCTTTCATTAGATAAGTAAGGCTTTTTCTCTGAAATATTTGCAGGACGGTGTTGTAGGAAATACAGGCTTGCACGGCTCCATGAATGAATAATGTACAGGAATTTAATTGTGGATTATAATAACTATTTTCAAATTACCACACTGTTCTTAACCTTTTTCTGTCTAAAATAAAGATACGGTAAATGACATTTATAATGGAGCGAAATGGCCATTATGAAAGGGAAACTCTATGTAGAAATAAAAGGCTGGCAACGAAACACTGCCGGTGTGGATGCAACAAACGTGGGACATGCAGCAATTCAACGAGGCAGCCATCAAACACTGCTCACACAGGCAGTTTGGCCCAAGTGTTATACTCCACTAGCTCATGGCAACCCTTCTGATTGTGGCTGGCTACCTGAGGCTGGTGCTGTGTGCACATTGAAAAAGAAAATTGTTTTTTCTCAATGAATCAATGAAATGTAGTCTCCTCGAAGCTTATG
The DNA here is from genome assembly GCA_947000775.1 of Pterois miles. Lineage (NCBI taxonomy): Eukaryota > Metazoa > Chordata > Actinopteri > Perciformes > Scorpaenidae > Pterois > Pterois miles. The sequence continues at coordinate 2,544,104 of CAMQGK010000058.1, read as the reverse complement.
AAAACTGGCAAAATGAGCCAGTGAGATCTAGCAGCAAAACTTCCTCAGTCTACCTTATCTACGCTACTCAAACTTAACTTAATAAAATTCAGTAAATAGTGAAGCGGTCCATTTATTTGCTTTATATTCATGTAATAAATATGGTAGATTGGAATCTGCAGGAGAAATAAAGAAAAGGAAATGGTCAAGAATCATTTAATATAGTGATCAGTTTGATCCAAACTATGAGGTTTCCACTGTAAAAAATGGATTTAGTTTGTTTCATATGTAAACATTTTAATTAAATTAATTTCAGTTTCATATTCACACTTTACACAAATTCAGATTAAGGCATTATAATTTCAGGTCAAACAAGTGTTTCTCCCTGTGAAGACAGGTAGATGCCGTATGACAGGTCTGAATGATGAGGTCTCTGATGAAGTGTGAGGAGAAAGATGATGAATGCCACACATTCTCTTAAATAACTTTACTTAATGACAGTATTACATTAATTTACTTAATGACAGTACTTGAGTAAATATATCAGCTTACTCTCCACCACAGAAGAGGATGTAATGAAGCAGTTGCATTATGAGCATTGTTTGGTCCAACACCAGCTTCTGCTGCTTCAGTTTCCACTCTGTCAAATGTGTCTCATGAAGTCCCAACAACTTTACATAAGACGAACACTAAATCGCTATGAAGGTTCACAGTTAATATAGCAGCAAACAACTATAGTGTATGTAAAGATATAGTGGAGTAATGTCATCCTGAGCAGAGGATGAAGTTTCTCTTCCTCTGTGTGGGCTGGAATCAAAGTTTCTCCTCACTCTGTTGACATGGCTGGACTGCACGTACATGCTTTTAGTGCATGTTCGTGCATGTGAGTGCGCCCTGGCGAGCTCACGGCTGCTGCTCTGCATTGCTTTCATTCGGGGGGTACAGCTGATAATGACGTCTGGAACGTTGGTGTTGTTGTGTAGCACGCCGGTCCCCGCTCCAGTATTTTTTTTTTTTTCAGTAAGTATGTGTTTGAATGCACCGTTCAGCCAGATGTTTCAATCAATCAGCAATTTCTACTGTGTTTTCCAAGCACCGTTTTGAAAGGAAGGCATAACTACAAAAGAAGGAAATAACATTTTTGGGTGGGGTGTCCAAAACAATCAATAGTCTATGAAACATTAAAATATCATTATTATTATTATTATTTAGTTCCTGAGACGCTCCACTTTGTCAACTAGCTTTGTGTTTAATGAGAACTGACATGCATTCAAACTGTGTGTTAGACCTCAAGGACACACACTATGTGTTTTGGTGACAAACACTGATAACAGCCTGCAACTGCCACACATGCACTCCCAACTCGGCAGCTTGGTCAGTGGCCCTATGCTTCAAACTATGAGGATCTAGGTAACCCTGATGCTAGACATCAGTTTTAGACGTGTCAGTGAAAGTCCTGTGTTTGTTTGACCCATCCAACCTCCCTCCCACCCACCTCCAGCAGACTTTCTCACTGATAATACTACGTAAGTAGCTCTGACCATCTAATAATAATGTAGATGGGTTTACATTGGCATTATTTGAAAGCGTGGTGCCTCAGATGCTGAGGGGAGCTGACCAAGCATCAGGAATTGATGAGTTGGGGGTGAGATGGGGTTGAAAATATAGCCTATAGATACTGCATATAGCCAGCATATAGTACATGACCTCTTTGAGGTGTATAGCGGTACTCTTGACAGGGAATATGAGTATCAGAGGAGGCACAGCCAACATGACCTATTTCAGATGGATGCTCTATATCAGTTGAACAGATGATATCTTCCTCCATAAAAACCCAACTAACATGTTACAGATGGCTGTTTTTGCTTTATGACTAGCTCTGCTCTGATACACCCTCAAATTTGTCACAATGCGCTGCTGGCTGTTTGAGCTGGTTGTATATTTGAGAAAGAAGGATTTGCTTGCAGTAAATTTTCAGCTACCCCAGACACGGTTGCAGCCCTCTGCCAGCTGCTGGGATCCTAAGGGGTGTCTCAGATTTTACTGGCTTGCCAAGGCATGCATGTGTGCATTTATCGCCCCGCGCTGTAATTAACTGTCCAGCATGCTTTGAAGAGAGAGGCCACACCAGACGGACGAGGCACACTGATTTGTGTTACTTGGTCAGGATGTCAGTAGCACAAAGGGAAGTCAAACGACCCTTAAAATTCACTTTTCATTCATCCTCATTTGTTTTCCACACACTACAGTGTGTCTGCCATCAGCTGCATCCAGTACAGGCTAGTACGTATAGTATCAGGTACTATACGTAATACACAGTTATTTGTTGCCATATTGGTTTCTGAATGGAGGTGAAGTATGAAATATAAATTTTTACTTTTCTGCAAGCTCCCTGCATGAAATGATTTGGCATGAAATGGGTAAGGTTACTGAATTTTCTCATAAAGGTCAGTATACTAGAACTTGCTATCGTATTCTACTGATACATCTTACTTCAGCTAAAAATACCCAGATACCAACCCAGCTGTTATGTATTTATATGATTGTATCACCGGATACAGTTCACGTCCAACTGTAGTTTATATTCATGTATTCATTAGTCTGTTCTTAAATACTGTAGGTGACTCTTGTTGTCTTTCTTTTAGGGCTGCAGCTATTGATTATTTTTGTAAGCGATGAGGTTTCAGATTGCAACCAGCTGAAGCTTCGATCATATGTCAAGAATGTAGGAGAACCACGGTGGTCGACGTGGAAATATGGAAACCCGAATATCCGTCTCTAGAGCCAGTGTTTGGTTTGTCTGTTCTGGGCTACTGTGGAAACATGGCAGCCAGCTCCGTGAAGAAAACACCACCATTGTTATAGTCAGGTGACTGTACACTAAAGAAAACATCCATCCTCAACCGCTTTTCCCGTCTGGGGTCTCGGCGGGGCGGGGCTGGAGCCGATCCCAGCTGGCATTGGGCGAAGGCGGGGTTCACCCTGGACAGGTCGCCAGTCCATCACAGGACACATACTTATTAATATTATATTCCATTTGTGTTAATAGCTCCCCCTAAATGCTACACACTGCTCCTTTAAGGAGCAACAGAAAATATATGAGAGAAAATAAGACAGAACAATTAATTGGTTTCAGAAAAATCAGCATTTGTTTCACTTAATATTATCTGTCAAAACTAAATCCATTTAGTGCATTTAAGTGTCATATTACAGTCTGGCTCTTTTTTCACCACTGCCCTGGAACCTTCCTGAAAATAATCTCAACTAAATGTTATCCTTTTACCTTGTTATTGTCATATCTAGTGGTTATTTAAATTATTAGGAAATACATTATTTTATCTTTAATTAAATAGTTAGAATTCCCTCTCTAATATCTATTTTATATTGCTGTGAAAACCTCTCCGTCAAACTGTAAGATCTAAATTTTACAAGATTACATTTGAACACATCCTGATAATGTTACCTTCACCTAATGGTCATGTCTACTGACCGGAGCTTGAATGCATCATAATGTGACTCATAGCAACCTCAGCTAACGCCAGCTGTATTATTCAGCCAAGCAGGACAGTGCTAATATTAACTTGCTCTTATTCTGACAATTTCAACCTGGATTTTTGTTTAATTCAATCTGTGCACTGCAGATTGATGGCACCATGAACTTGCGTCCCTCAGTTGGTGTGGACGGGGGGAGAGTTTAAACAAAGCCTTGATTACTGAAAATAATAGATGCAATTCTTTTTATTGTATTGTATATTTTTTAGTTACTTGAGTTTGTCATGAATCGTTTCAGCCCTTTTCTCTTCTGGCACATACATGTAATCTGTCTCACAGAGCTGCCGGCGTGTCAGTTTTTTTGGTCCTGCTCAGTTTCTGGAATGGCTGTAGTTGATCCATTTGAATAAGTGCTGGACGTAAGGGAGACGTACTTCCCATGGTGCTCTTAGCAGCAATTACCCAGCAGGCTCTCTGCTCTCACACTGAAACTGCTGCTGTAATTATAGGCTGCTGGTACTGAAGCTATAGCTTCGCCTCTCAGCAGACCAGATTTGTGTTAGCAACATAGATGGGCACACACAGAAGTCTGTCCATGCACACACACACACACACACACACACACACACACACACACACACACACACACACACACACAGAGCTGAGGAATGTCAAGAAAAGTGTGAACATAAAGGAAGAAAATACATAGCTGAGACTGATGAACGCTCATTGTGATCAGGCAGCAGCAGCAGTGGAGGTACATGTTAACACATGGAAGCCATTACATTCCCCGCTACTGTTCCAAAGAGTGCATCTCAGCAGTGTGCGATTATTACCCAGAACGGGTAGCAATGAAACCTTCAGCTATTCTCTCTGCTCCTTCCAGGCTGCTTCACTGTGTTTCAGGCAGCGCTGCTGGCATACAGATGTGCAGTATGGCTGCTGAGATCTAGGTCAGACAAGGGTGAGCTGTGAGAGGAATAAAACTACACACTTTATTGGAGGATTTACTCAGGGAGCATAAACAAGCACAACACTAGCACATGACATCAGGTAGAATCAAGGTATGATCTTTAATGGTGGGACATCAAGCACAATGATTGTTTGCACCCTGTTGATGCCAAATGGCAGGAAAAATTAATTCAATTTCAGAAGACTAAAGAAATCCTGTCATTGTTGAAGAATGGGCCCTTGGAAATAATTCAGCTTGCCACTATGTTCGAGGAACTTACGTTGTAACAGAAAGCAAACCCATATCTGTCAACACAAATTTTTTTTGTAAAATAGTCAGCAATCCATAATAACATTACTGCATATGCTATTTTACATAAACTATACAAAACTATTCAGTGAATTTAATAAGATCAAGTCATATACAGATATGCAACGATGGTTGCTGAGTAATATGTATGTTGATGTTGTCCAGTGTCAAGTGATGATATAATAAACGGAGGCTAAAATTGATCAAAAAACAACTATAAGAAAAAAACAAGAGAAAACAGCAGCAGGAGAAAGATTAGATTCCTTTAGCTTTAAACAGGCGCCAGCCCACGCTGTGTGTGCTTCGTAACTATTAACTAGCATGCACTACGACCCGTCATAATAACGTGCACTGGGACTCGCTGTAACTACTTTACACCACTGACTGTACGGATCAAACAAACACAGAACTTCAAGCACTGACTTATTTTACTGTAATGTTGTTACGTAACGTCAAACCACAATCTTTTCCTAAGCCTAACCAAGTCGTCCTCTGTGTTACTGAACTCCATTTGATCCGCAGAGTCCCTTTAAACCTTTGAGAAAAACTTAAGACGCAGCTCTTTCATGAACACCTCTGCACCTAATGACAGTGATGCTATTGATGATGATGATGATGATGATGATGATATTGATTTGCTTCTATCCACCTTGTGCACTGGCTGTCAGCACCGGTGTCCGATCAGACTCGAAGCTGTTGTCATTGTCGTTGTTCCCCACATCTAGATCCTCTCAGATGTACGATGCTTTGGACAAACGTGTCTGTTAACTGAAGCTGTCGAATTGTGTAGAACTGTAGTTTTGTAGTTAACCAAATTAAACCTACATTACACTGTGTGCACGTAACAAGCAGAAACTGAACAACACAGGAGTTTATTTTGAAAGACACTGCATGTAATGAGAGGAAAGTGACACAGTATCCCTGACAGATGTAAAACCGATGCTGGAGGGAAACCTAGTGCATCAGAGTTAGAAGCTTAGAGCCACTGACCAAGCTGCAGTATCTGATGAGTTGAAAGTGAGTGTGTTGCAGCTGCAGGCTGCTATCAGTGTTTGTCACCAAAACACACTGTGTGTATCCCTGAGGCCTAACACACATGAATGCATTTCAGTTCTCATAAAACACAAAGTTAGCGGCTAGCTAGTTAACAAAGTGGAGCTTCTCAGGAGCTAAATGAATTTGTTTTATTTCATTTTCAGGATTTGGTGAAGACCAAACCAGAGCTAAAAAGAGAGGTACTTGAATGATTTTGTTATTTTCTTGACCAACAAGCTATTGTTCCTAGCATGTGGTTTATTTTTACAACCAGTTACCCGACCATTATAACTGAGAGCCTGCATCTTCGTCTTCTTCCTCCTCTTCGCTCTGTTTCCATCCATAATTGGAATCCATTAGAATTCAAACAGACCTGCCATCATTAAAGAAAAGCTCTGGGGTAAATTTGGATGTAATTCATGTTTGCGAGACATTTGCAAGGCTCCATAAGTGAGCGCAGCAGGGCTCCAGATATATTTTCTCTTTGTTTCAAATAGCTGACAGGTTGTGAGAATAAATAGAGCAGACTCTACACCTCAGGAGATCACTGAGCCCTCTGGAGTCTCTGAAGCTAGTTTATCATTAATAAACACTTAGTAGTCCCCATTTCCCTCCATCCTTCCTCTGCTTCTGTACCTCCATTTCTCCATCCCTGCACAGGAAAATATGAATCATTAACAGTGTTTTTTTTTTTTACAGATGCATACAAGCTGAGAGAGAAAAGAGAGTGCTATACACTTCTATACTGCAAGGGTAACATCATTTAGATGAACTGAACATTAAGAATTTGTATTTTAATCTGCAAAAATCAATCATTAATTGCACATATTTCATATACAAAGGCACTCAAAGTGCTTTGAATAATGTATTACAATCATCAAAAAACAACTACAGCATAGAAAACAAATTAAAACATTATAGACATTTTAAAAGAAATGAAAAACATAAAAACAGATAAATTAATACAAAATAAATAAGTAAAGATGTGCGTGCAGCGTTGCTGACCATGTGTGCTGAAGGTTCAGTCTGCGGCGGTGGAGAACATAATAGTTTTAACCTGGAAGTTGGGGCAAAGTTTTCTGAAAGTTTGTTTCAACTCTGTGATAAAGAGTAAGGCTGTATTCGAAATGTCCTACTACCCACTACTGACGAATGCAGTATGCAGTATGCAGTACAGTACATACTGTGTTCCTGAGTAGCATGCAGTATGCAACAGTGTGATGGATTTTGCAGTATGCTAGACTAGACTTTAGCCTTTACACCAGCTCTACTAACTCGTACCCCTATTATAATACTTAGATTTTGTTGTTTATATTCTGTTTCCTCTTTCCTTTATCAGGTTTTAACCATTTATTCTAAGAGCTCATAGTGAAATCAGCGGTGCTTTTCAACTCCAAAAAGGCAGATTAACACAGGTTTCTGTTAATTTATAATGGACATTTGTGTTGTGATATTTAAACAAATTATCCGTCAACAAGGAAATTAAAGCCTCTCGTCTACAGACTGGTTTGTAGAGAGCTTCAGACTGCTCATAGCGGCGTGTGAGCGTGGCCGCCTGGCTGGCGAGGTAGCGACCCCGGCAGGCGCTAGCTAGCTATCACAGCAGTTTGTGGAGCTTCCAATCTCCAGAAACGTTTGATTCGCCATCTAATATTGTAAAACTGCCAATATTCTAAATCTACACTGTTGATTTCTCACCTCAAATTTTCAGAAATGAATATAATGATGAAATAGCTACGAAATCATCAATGATCATCCTTCTGACATTTGAGCTGCAGTGGGTAGAAATGGTGAAAATATGATGAGTGTGATGAAATGGTCACTGAATCCTGACAGTAGTGCATGAGACAGGTAATCTGAAGTGTCTCCGGTGTCTTCTGGTGCTCAAGGAACGCTCAACAAGAACGCTGTCTCTCTCTGAAATAAGCTGTGATTGGCCGTGAGGAGGTGCACAAGTCTAATTTACTGTCAGAGCACATGAATTACAATATGCTGAAAGGTATAATGGAATTTTTGCCCCACGGTGTCAAAAATATTCTGCCTCCTGAAGCTTTAATGGTACAGGAGCTTTGTATTCACAGCCATGCTGTTCTTCTACTCCTCTAGAGACCAAGGAGTGTTTCCTGCTCCTCTCTGTCCAGTTTACATTAGATGCCAGACATCTCTCTCAGTCACTATTTCAGAGTGTGTAATACTGCAGTGGCTGGGTTTACATAGGAGTTATGTGTCTCATAACAGATGCCATGTGCATCAGTACGAGATGCAGAGGGCCGTGACAAAACGTCTGTATTTGACACCCTGGGAATGAGACCAGGCCGAGCGACCTGCTGAAATGTGATGTATTCAGTTTTCTGAAGGTGCTAGATCACAATCAGCTGATGTTGCTTGAAAGTCGTTTGGGGGATACTTCCAACTACGTTCACCTTTGACCCCAAATATGCCGACATCCACAATGAATCCAGTAGGATTCTATCAATGACGGGAGGCAGAAGTTATGATGGCAATACTTTTACTCTTAACTTCTGTGGTGTGCTACTGACTGATGTAAACCCACATAATGCTGGTGATCTATCGGTAGCGATTGATCTGTTCCTTTGTGCTATTAAATCTATATTCCACTCAAAAAGCAGAAGCAAGCAAGCTAGTCTAGCTAGCTTCCCAGCGGTGTAAGCAAGCACAGATTAAGAATGCAGAGGCACATTGGGCCCCTCCCTCGGCGCTACACAAACATACAATCCAGTAGTCTAACGTTACTGTGATTGCACACTATCTGCAAAAAACACCTGGAGATTACGGCCTAAACCAGGGCTGTCAGACTCAATTTCATCCTGGACCACATCAACATTATGGTTCCCCTCAAAGGGCCGGTTGTAATTTTAAGATTACATAAATATAGAGTCTTGATCATATCACAAAATTATTAGTTTTAGTAATAATGTATGTATTAACTATCTCTGAAAGCAGAAGTCTAAGAAAAATAATTGCAAGCAGGAATATTGTAACATTTATTTAAAAAAGTTGTTCAGTAACAAAAACGCATGCTTGTACATCAATATATATGTAGCACGTAGATATACTGTAAAAAATACTGTATATGGACACACTCACATTTCTCTGTGTTATTATAACATAAATCCATGAATTTAAGAGATTCAGAAACCCTCATCATTACTCATCCGTGAAACATCAAAATAATCCTCATAATCCTAATAATTTGATCCTAATAAAGGTCTTTTTTTTATACCATCACACAAATATTATCAGACCCAGTTTATTCCATTAGCTTAGTTTAACTTTGTGGTGGGAGTTGAGAGGGGCAGAACTCTAGTCCAACAGATCAATGAGCTCTGATCTAACGTTCAGTCTGTGGCGTATAAACTGTTATATATAAACTTTGTGGTGGGAGTTGAGAGGGGCAGAACTCTAGTCCAACAGATCAATGAGCTCTGATCTAACGTTCAGTCTGTGGCGTATAAACTGTTATATATAAACTTTGTGGTGGGAGTTGAGAGGGGCAGAACTCTAGTCCAACAGATCAATGAGCTCTGATCTAACGTTCAGTCTGTGGCGTATAAACTGTTAGTGATCAGCAGCTGATCAGCTGAGCTCATGTGGTAGATGACAGTGGTGTGACAGTGTTTTACTGCCTCGTAGTAAAGAAGACATACTGGCTGGTCTCCATCAACCACTAACATGGATTCTCTTTCTGTCCTTCCCTCTGCTCCAACTTTTCTTCTCCTGGACATTTTGGTATTATTCATGTTTTTTTACGACCCCATCACGCAGCTAGAGTGCTGCTGCCGGAAACCGGTCATACTGAGATGTTTCAGTGCTCATGTAACAAAATCGAGATACATTGTGGGACATGTAGTTTAAGGACACCATACTTCTGTAAAGTGGCATAGAATTGTAGCATAAGCATAAGCAACATATTCTTTGCAACCCCGTGGCGGGCTGGATTTGGCCCGCGGTCCTTGAGTTTGACACATGGCCTGAAGGATATACACAACCACAACCATAAGGACAACATCAGCACCTGTATTCTGGCAACAATTGAATCGAAGGCAACTAGACTTAGATTTGTCTCTGAAGATGTTTCGCCTCTTTCGCCCAGTTGGCCTGATGGTTAATCGGTGTTTGGGCTTAGTTACGACGGGCCCTGGTGCACACACACAAAGTTACTAGATACAAACAGACTCACACATACAAACACACCATTAGTTGTACATATATTTTACCAACAATGTGTGGGATTTTAAGGTTGAATGAGTTACTTGGACGTTAATATTGGGAAAGTAGAGAGGTCAAAGAGGAAGCTATTAGGACCATGGATAGCGCTCTGACGGTCAAAGTGCTGAAATGTGAAAACAAGCATCAGCGCCTGAGAGCAGAGGAGCTGTCTATTTCGCTGTGGTGCTGAAATGACCGCAGACGTCAATAGAAGGCATGTGTTGGTGCAATAACCTCATGAGTGCTCTCCTATTTGATACAAAGGCAAGAGATTATAGTAAATTGAAGCTTATAGCACAAGACAAGACACAGTGGATGTAGCCACATCTGAGAAACACCTACACAATGAAACAGGCGCTTGGCAGCGACCTGGCTCTGTGATAGCAACCTGTTACTGTAAATAGGGGCACGGCAGCCCATCAGATACCCAAGATCCCCTTGGAAAGACACTTCTACTCACCCATTTGAATGGCATCCGAGGAGTCTTGTGTCCTCGACAATGTGTGATGCTTTTGATGGACAGGATAGCCAGCCCATTCGGCTTCTCCTGCCCCATGTTGCTCCTCAGGTAGGTCTTAATGAGTTTCAATTTGGAAAAGGATTGCCTGGCTATTGCCACTGTCACAAGTAATGTCAGAAACAATAGCAGGGCAAGGGACACCTCACCGAAGGTGGATGTTACGGAGCGATGATCCACAATCAGCATCTTGGAAAGTTGGGAGACTGAGTACTACCGCGCAATATTGGCTCCAAATCAGGCCTTGAATGACAGGAGTTGTGCAGGAGATGTTATTTGTGTCCCTGTTGTTGAGGTCAACAGACGTTTTGTCTCGTCGGAGAGCTCATCATCACCTGCCAGTGTCGTGGATGTAGGGTCTCAAACATGTGAGAGGTTGCGTACATACAAGTGAATCTTTAGGAGAGCTGGGTGATTGTTATGTACAGATTGACATAGAAAATGTATTTCTTTGTTAGATAGGTGCTCCTCTTCACAGAGCTCATCAAAATGACATTTCTCTCTTCTTACTCTTACATTTTTGAAGGTGTTCTGAGCTCCCCATTGTGCTCAGACAAGATCTGTATGGTGGTCTCAAGCAGTTTCACTGTCTTCTGGATGTCTGTGTCTAGGAGTACTTTAGAGACAACATTCAACACTCTCCAATACTAAAGTTTGGAAAACCACCAGAAAAATGAAACTAAATTTCTCCATTCTTTTCTTCAATCCCGCTGCTTCACCATCTCAATCACTAGTTTCAAGCCTTCTTCAATACAGCATGATCATTTAGTAAATTATGGTCCCATTTAGATTTAAATAGACCATAAAGTAAGGGGTGCTTTAGGGGTGCTTGTGATTGACAGGTTGCTACCACAGCGTTGTCCAGTCTGGGAGTTGTCCATGTTTTCGTCTTACAACTTTAACCCTTTCACTGTGTGTTTTCAGTTCATGAAAGTTTATTGCAACATTTTGGTCACCTAAAAAATCTCTTTATCAACATTTGGTTGTACTTAGCTCCACCCTCTCATGTCACTCAACATGGCACCGAGCAAAATGCTGAACTCAAGGCTTTGAAAGGACTAGGTCTCCTTGGATCATATGTTCAACACTTGCAGCACAGGGTTATAGCCTGTCATCAGCTCAATAATGACAGTTAAATTCCTAGTGTTGGGCTGTGCCAATATGTAAGTAGAGTATGTAATATATAAGTAGCCAGTGATAGAAACTACCCATCAATGGTGCCGTGGAGTTTCCACTGTTCATCCACCACACAGGCTCCAACATGTAACTGAGAGGACTCAGAAATAAATGCCCCAATCTGTGACTCCCTTCGCCCATGCTTTGTTATGAAAGGGTGAACTGGGCTCTCCAAATAGCAGTTCCATACCAGCTTTTGTAGATTTATAATAAATCCATCAAACCTCCAGCCCGCCATAAGTGGTCTTTCTCCCCTTTTATTCTACGTCATTACATGGCAGTCAGTACAGACTACATGGCATGAAAATGACACTCCACCAGCAAGAACCGCATAAGTCACAGCTTTTTGTGTGCCTGGGCTGGCTCAGATTCTGAGCCTAAACTAGCTACCAAGTTAGCACACAAGTCCAAACAGACACTAGGGATATACAGTAATAACTGATTTCTTAGCAAACATGAATTTGAATGTCAGTTCGATTGTAACTTGGAATGTCAACATGTTTTATGGGACGAAGATGGCAGAATAAGTCATTTAGAGGTTCACGAGAGGCTAATTACCACCATTTTCTGGTGTTACCTCGGAGGAGCACAATGATGACACATAGAATAGCACCCTAATGGTTCACCCTTGAAGCTGATTGAGAAAATATAATGGATGTGGGGAACAGAGCAGCACTCGAACCTCTTCACAGCTGCTTAATGTGATTTTTCCGAAGCTCTCCACTCTATTGTCCGGTGGACCTTCTGCTCTCGCTGACCTGCCTGCCCTCACCTCCCACCTCTGTCCATCACAGCTGCTGCTGTGTTATGATGGACGGGCGTTTTCTCCAGAGGAACAGGCTCCTTTCTTTTGCTCGCAGGTGATTTATTTGAGGTGGATCGTGGTAAATAACAGCGCTTTGAAATATTGTAGTTTGGCTCGTGCTGCGTTATTCACTGTTTGACAAAAGTAAAGAAGGAAAAGGTGGTTATGCAAAGGTAAGAAAGGAGAAAGGCAGGATGGAATTAAGAAGAGGAGGTAGAGAATGAAAAGATGAGCCTTCCTCGCTGTGTCTGCCGCCAGCTCTACTGCTGGGTAATATAAACAGTGGAGATAAGCTATAAAAGTTAACATCCCCATGCCTCAGTTTTCATTAGAAACACCTCTTTCATTGTGTTTCTAAGAGAATGGGCTCATTAAAATTCATTGCACCACAGTTTCTCTGACAGATATCCTCACAGAGCTGAAACAGATTTACAAAACATGGCATTTTTTTAATGGCTTCGCAACTGTGGCAAATGAAGATATTGTGGACGACTGTGGTGCTGTGACATGACTGAAACAAGAGCTACTTTTCGTTCACTTTCAGGGACCACCAACAGCCTATCAGAGCACAGTCCCGAGGTAGGCATCAATCATGGGAGGCCAGGCTGTGCTGCCTTGTGTGCTAGCTCTTCTAAAGCAGAGGAAAGGACTTTGACAAGGAGCCATTATTCAGCAGCTCATCTCCCGCCGCTTCACACATCACCTGTCAGTCCGTCGGCCAGCCTCGTACCCAGAGGTCGCCGTCGGTCATCAGTCACATCACAGACTTCAGAAATCACCTCATTACAGACGGCTCTAGACTGTTTCCATGTCTTTAACAAGATGCTGGTAGATGTCAGTCTGGACTGCAGGACAGTGAGGGACTATCAGTTAACACCATTTTACAGGCTCAACAAAGAACCAATATGAAAATTCATCATGTCTGAAAATTAACCCTCATCCAGTGGCAGGTATCCATTCAACATTGGGGGGAATGTTTTAAGCGGGGATCCGGGTTTCTCCCCCAGGGACTTTTCAGTGTAATGTCCTCCATTCTGGTGAGTTTTTCACCAATCAATTTATGGTGGAAATATCTTTATTTATGTAAAGGAAAACACTAAATTCAGATGCCTGGTAACAATTCAATACAGAATATATATATATATATATATATATATATACACACACATAATGCAGCAAAGCTTTTCGCATTTTAATTAATTTACTAACCCCTGGACTGTAATAGCTTATATGTAATTCATTAAGATTTCTATACTTTTTCAGATCTTTGTGCACATTCGAAACGTGTCCCACACATCTGTGTTCTCTGAGAAGTCAAGAATAAAGTTGTAATATTACGAAAAGAAATTTGTAATTTTACAAAGAAAAAAATTCAAGAGAGCAGGCGTGTATGGCCTGAAGTCACAGGTTTCAGCTATAAGCATCACATTTTCTCAACACTCATGAAGGTGCACTCACAATGCTTCATTAATATTCAGGTTAAAGCCCACCTATAGAAAAGCCAGTGAACAGTGTGTAGCAACTGATATGTAATCAATCAAACCATGACATCATCATATGATATGCATATGCATGGAGCTCTGGAAATGCAGAAACAGTAAAGTTCATCTTCTCCTCCATGTTTTTTCTTTCTTTTCGTGGCACTATATATACAGCCAATATTCTGCTCACACAGATTGCGGTCTGCAGTATAACTTGCTCTCTGTGTCGCTGTCTGCAGGATTAGTAAGCAAGCGGCAGCAGACAAGGAAATCCACAAGGGAGCAGGGGGGAAATGACATGGGGCCGGTGAGCAGTGAGTGTGTACGTGAGGAGTAGGGGTGTGTACAAAGAAATGTTTCTTACAACAATAAATAGGCGGCAAAGGCGGCTGGAAGGCTGGAATTCAAATGGTATTTGTGATAAGGTGACATTTAGAGAAATCTCAGCTCCATCTCTTTTTAAAGCAAAGGTCTTATCTTGATCTCAGAAAAAAGGCCTGGCTGTTCCTCACAAGTTGTAGTGGTAAAGGAATATACAACAGCATGGGAGACATTTATATTGGCAAAAATATGTATTTATAAAAACAGATGAAACCACTTTTAGACTGTAGTAAAGGGTAAACCCACCAAAATTCCCACGCTATTATTTTTGGAATAAAAATGTTATTATTTTTAAGCTGAAAAACCTCTGTGACATAAACTCTTAGCATTCATAATCGCATGGCAGTGATTTGGTAAAAAGAAAGCAGAAACAAGTAATAGATGTTGTGATGATCACCAGCCAGAGGTCATAGTTCACCCTCCTTTTTATTAGGGCTACATCACTGATGGGAGCTAACAGTTACCATGGAAAAACATGGAGTCAGCTGGTGTTTCTCTCCCTTTCACCACCCGTACTCCGCCTGTAGACGGGCTGTTGTTGTCAGATAGTGACGGAGCATGTGCAGTGTGGGAAGGAGGATCTCAGCTGTTCATCCTGGAGAACTCATCTCCCCTCTCGTTCCGGTCCTAGGTGAGCCTCAATACTTCCCCAGACCTCCCTTTCCTTTTGGCTGCCATTACCCAAACTAAGCTCATTTGTCCCCCCCAATAGACCCATGATCTGCCTTTTGTTCGGGCCCCAACCTCCCATTCATGTCCCCCAGGAGAGCAGACAAAAGAGGAAAAGACACAGGCCTGAACCCTTTGCCCAGACAGACTGTGGTAAAGCGACCATAAAGAGATGTTGGGCTTGAATGGAGCTGTGCTGTGATGGAGAGCTCTCTAGCTTTAACTACGAGCTCTGTCTGTGAGGATATCTTCCCCTGTCGGTATCTACAATGTGTGTTGGAAGCTTCAGTTTGCGTAGCTTTATATTTCCTTAATTTATAGCGTAAACTGTGCTGGTCCTGTGAGCTCAACACACGGCAACTTAAGAAAAGAAAACATGAAAATAAGAAAATTAAGAAACCATCATCAGTTTGACAACATGTCCAGCACAAACAAAAAAAAAAAAAAAAAAATGCTGCAAATATAGAAAACCACATATAGAATTGCAGTGCAAATACTGTACAGACAACAAAACCTCATACAGAAATGTTCTACAAGATGCAGGAAACAAATGCAGACATGCAAGTTGTACAGAAAACACAGAAGTCCCTTACAAACCAAGTTTCCAAGGGATTATTACTGTATTACTGCTTAGGAAGGTTCCTTTAGCAGGAGACACACTGGAGCATCCTCTGCCAAAGGAAAGAAAGTAATGCTGCCTCACGATTTCTTGCAGCTGGATCATGGGAAGCGACATGTTCATGATAACAAACAATATGCTTATTATCGTTTTCATACAGCCATGTAATAACTGGGATTCCTGTTGATAAATAGGAGTTATTTATTTATTTCGAACATGTGAAATGAATAACAAATACAATGAACAGGACACATGACAAACTGTCCATAAACACATAACCAACATACATAAATGTTACGTGGAAGGAGTAGGAAGTACAGCCTACTGATGGTCCACCACTTCCCCCATAACTCACACAATTAATTCAGTATTTATATTATTTTTAATTTCAGTTCCAACCTTGTTGATGTGGTGATACTGTTCACCAGTTGACCGTGTTAGGTCAGATAATCCATCATTATATATGAAACCTGCGGTATCTGCAGTCTGTCACTGAAGCAGCTGTTTAAGACCACGTTGGGGTAAGCAGAGCCTTTTGTAGTTCATCTTCAGAACACTGCTTTTTCACCACAACACCCGCCGCTTCTGCATCGTAATCATGGAGCCCAGTGTAAGTCCATTTGGATTCTCTTCACATCATGCTTGTCTTGTCCCTCTGAATTCTCCTTCACATCTTTCCTTGACGTTTTCCATAGAGTTCAGGGAAAAGTGGTTAGGAAGAGACATTAGGGAGTCAGTTTTGATTCTTCGACTGCAGCCATGCTGTGCTGTGACGAGATTTTGGCATCGTGGCTGCGCAGGATATTACATCACTGAGGATCATAACGTTAACGTTTCCTATACACAACCATGGAGCAACTGTCAGTCGGTGAATACAACCCTTCACTCTTTGTATGAGCAGAAATTGAATGGTGCAGTCCAGCAAAGTTTATGGTTAAATAATTTTTCATGTGTGGGGAACCAACAGGATGTCTGTCTCGAATGCACACACTCCTCAGCTCATCCTGCTCAACTGAAGAAGGACTGTAATGAACTCTATGGGTCCAAAAATGCAGAACGAGGAAGCCTGCTGAAGCTTTTTCTACATGCTGAAGCTGCCCAGTGAGCAACTTTAATGGGAGTCAATGGAGCACCATCTCTTCCCATGGTATCCAGCTTTCCTTAAAGCTGCAGTGGGTCGAAATGGAGCAAATATGATTAAAAAAAGTTATAGTTATAAAACGGTCACTAGATTCTGACAGTAGTGCCTGAGACAGGTTATCTGAAAAAATGTTCCTCGGTGTCCTCCGGTGCTCCGATGACAAGATTTCACAAAATGGAGGATCACAACCTATCAGGGTTGTATTGTGTGTGTTTGCAGTGCATTTCTTTGTGCTGCTGTGAAATGTCAAAATGAATTAGTTCAACTTGTTGCCTTTGTTGTATTTCTGAATGCAGTTAGTGAAGATGTTTTTTTTATTTGCGTCTGATTTGTATATTAACTATATTTAAGTTGCAGTGCACTGAACTTTCAGGGCCACCATGAAAAACAGTGTAAAATATATTTGTATGCTGTCTATTTTTGCCACAGAGCAACTTGCTTCTGATAATAAAATATCAGCTCAGGATCCTGGTGCTTGTTGTCAGATTGAATCCTGCAGCTTATGCTTCTGTTATGGTTTGCGGCACAAATCACATCATATTTAAACCATAAGCTATATTAGTGTAGCTCAGGCTTTATAAGCTTGTAGGAATACTCTGAACTCCCGACATGTTAATCTATAAAGCATAAAGTCTGACATATACTGTAGCTGTGTATCTGTCTCTACCTGTGTGATGTTAAATATGAGCTTGGGTTCAGCTAGGAGACAACGGGTGGGATCTGCCATACTGCTCTATAGGGGCTGCATGGCTTAAAATAGAAGAGATAAGGACCAAGTCTGAGGAGGAATCCGTGCTGTTACATATTATTACAAAAAAAAAATATGGCGTGTGCTGATATGTGTTCCACATAGAAATCGAAATGAGAATGAAAGAGAGAAAATGAGAGGTTTAAAAATGAGATATCCATTATCTCCTACAGATAATACCTGCTCATACAAAATAATGGTGGCATGGAAATAAAAACCAACAACAAGTAAATAACATCCTGGTGTATCTCCTTATTTTATGTAAAAGTCATGTTTAAAGAAAACACACAGCACACAGTAAATAGTAAACTCATGAGTGAAATACTAAGTTGTTTCATAAAGTAGTGAAGTCAGTTCTCTTCAACACCAACACTGGCTCATCCTCCTCATCTCCGTTTTCACTAATGAATTTCATCAACAAACCGCCTGCCTTTTCTAAAGAGATCTCATTACAGTGGTGGATTCCTGCAGTGCAACTGTGCAACTTGTGTTGACGTACCTCTAACATTTGTGATTTCAATGGGAGATATCAGCAGCAGGAAATTTCTACATATTGCTTATTGTGATTGCCACTGGGAGATGGATATTTTTCTCAGCTTACAGTTTAAACTTCAAATGTGACATGAGATGAATATGGCATAGGGAGAAGACATGTACTTAACTAGCAACACCTTACATGATTTCTGGACATTTTCAGTAATCGGTTGAAGTGGCATACTGTTAAAAGCCAGGGAACGCTTGACAAGACCTAGCTTGATGAGGTGTTGTCAGTTGTCTGAAGGCAGAAGTGTTTATAGGCATTTTGAACGGCTACACTCGAGGGCAGGGTGAAAAGCCTGCTGTCATGGAAAGGCCAATCACTGCATGATGGGGGAACCTGTTGGGGAGTTGATACCACAAAAATACAAAAATCATCACCCTTTCAATGCCAACATCGTGGAGGCAGGAGCTTTAGATGCATTTGAAGCATCCTGACTCCTTAAATCACACTGTAATTTTTAAGTCAATATTGGCCCTCATAAACTTTCCACCATCACGGTGCCTCGGTAGCTCACCCGGTAGAGCAGGCACCAGGGTTTACGTTAGTCGGTATGTGCCAGCTTTTTGCTGGTATCACACATGAATAAATGTATTAATTAGCATATTAGCCTATTATTGTGTGAACTATTACCTTTATAACCTATACCTCCTCCTCCCGATCTGCTGGCTGTCCGCTCTGTGTGCTGAAAGAAAAGCTGGTGTTCAGACCTTCTGCCTTGTTAATGGGAAACAAAGTGTCTTTGACCAGGCAACTACAGGTACATATAAACTCAAAGCTGCTATTTAGGTTTTTGAATGAAGCTTTGAATGTCAGTTATTATTTTGATCATAGTGAAATGTTTTTCGAAGATTAAACTAAAAACAAATATGGATTCAAGCAGAATAATTTGTTAGATAGTCTTGTAACGTGGGCTCACTTGGGTGTCCCAGTGGGTTTGTGTGGCATTGCTTTCTCTCCTGGGTGAGGTCAGGTCTTAGGGGGTCAGTTCACCTGGGGGGTCCCCAGCTCTTACTAAACACATTCCTCTCTGTGCTGTCTGGGAATGGACAGGACAGCTGTCTTCACTCGGTTACACTGGCTGTTAATTCCACTTCCCAGACAGCTCATGGATCATCGCTCTTCCAAATCAAAGTGCTTGATTGAAAAATATTTGACATTAATTTTATTTAAAGTCTTATTATCCATCGCTACTTCACCAGCCTTCCTTCACCCACCCGTTTAAACTAAACAGGACTTTCTTTTTCATCATTTGGATGATTTAAATATTGGACCCCTGGAGCTAAGTCAGGTCCCTGGTAATAAAAACCCACAGTCTTTGTGGACAGCCAGTCAGGAGGAAATGGTTGACATGTTCTGTGAGACGTCTGTTTGTTTATAGAAGGATGTTGGTGTTCAGTGGTTAAAATGGGCCATTTATTATAAAAAGACAAATATACTTTATTGTGTGAGGGTGGAATAAATGAGGAGCTGGTGTTTATTGTGAATCATGTGCCTGTAAATCAGCCTGTTGTCTGAAAGATTTGCTTATATTCTGTCATCTTGTAACATTAAATGTCTTGTGTATCAAACAGTATGTGTTCACCGTCGCTGATGACTGAAGCAGTTGTCACATACAGGCGGCAGTCAGAGGGAACAGGGTGCCAACTGTAGCAACACAACAAAAGGTGAATGGTTATAAGGTCAAAGGTTAGGGACCACAGCAGGAATACGAGGTCCTGACCTGCGTTGAAGACATTTATTGGCGATTTATACAGATGGGTGCAGCAGTGGTGACAGTGTGTGGCCTAAAACTGCAACTCCTTTGCCTTAACTTGAACAAAGACCTGAACACACTATATACTGTATTTAATGGCTACACACTGTAAATACCCATCCTTTATGTCAGGTGTTCTTAATCTTTAAAGGAATAGTACAGTGATTTGCTGTCTTTCCGAGCTGGAGTCAGGACATGTTTTAGTTGGGGGGGCATCATGCTGCAAAGATGCAGCATCTCTGGATGCAGCGTAGTTTACAAGATATAGTTGTGCACTGGTAGGCTATGTACTGCTTTCAGGAAATAGCCACCGCCTGGCAGTGTGTCATGAGTTTGTTGTTGCTTATAAATTCCCAGACTGCCAGCAATCATAATGGAAGCATTACAACCTTAAACAGTGTTACAAGCTTAGTGTGCCCATACATCGCACAGCTACTGGTATTTAACAGAATAGGTTCAGGTTTTATGCCCTGACCAATAGGCTATCCTGACCCTAACCACTCCAGGTCAATACCTAACCTCTACCACTCGTCTCTGCCTCAACCAGCTATGCATGATGGGCTTGTGAGGAAATGTAGTGGGATTTCATACATACTCGCTGCCCTCGTCACTTCACTCCCTGTATGCCAAAGAATACAGGAGATAGAAAGTCGTCAGAAAGTAGACCCAGCACTCGTTTGGTCTCACGATGGCATCAAACCTGGCATATCTGTGCCCTGTTGCTCCCGCATGTGATGTGCACACATCACAAATTTCACAGCTTAAACAGCTGTAGAGGTTCATAACGTTCCACAGGACAGTCAGGTTAGCTGCTTCCTCTTCCTCCAGTCTTTGCTAAGCTAATCTAAACCTGACTCCAACTCTGTACTGACATCCTTTAATTTCAAATGAATTTGTTTCAGAAACTATTGTCATGTCTCTTTAATTGTAGGATCCTTGACTTCTTCCTCCTTCAAGTTTCTCCAGACAGAGATTCTACCAGCGACCTTCAGATCTCAGCCCAGTTTCTCTGACCTCTAAACTACTGTACAACCCCTCTTAAATCAGACAATTTCTTAAACAAATATGATGCAAATAGCTATGCAAACAGCTGCAGAAAAGCAAAACAGAAACACTTGGTTTCTCTGTGCCTGCATGTCTCATGAAAGCTATCGTGGGGCTCATCTTTTCACCGCATTATGAATTATGGATCAGTGCTAATAGGCTGTTTCTCCCTTGTTTAACTCATTGTAGCCACAGGCTTGTCGCTGATAGCTGCTTCTACTTGGACTCCCTACCTCAGTGCTCATCACCTACATTATGCTTCCCACCACTGTGTTATTGTCTCATTATTGCATTACAGAGGCAGGGGCTTCAGTAGCTTAGGGAGGAGGAGGCAGACTGGGTCTCCGTCCAAGTGACCCTCCCTGAGGACTTAACCCATACCGTCCCACCTTGCTGCTGCATAATGGATGAAGGACAGACATTGGGAGGGAGGGGAAGGAATGGGAGCGGGGCCCTTATTACCTTGTGATTCATTTTTAATGAGGTAAACAGGTCTTTCCAGGTCACCTGCAAGCTCACACACATCCATGGCAGGTGGTGTGTCTTCCCCATCGCTACCTTATTGCTGCCCGCTTTGACATCCTCCATGGCTGCAGGGGCTCCATAGTATAATTAGGTCTCACTGTCATTGACAGAACGTGTCTCACTTCCCACAGAGTCCCTTTCCTTTCCTTCAAGTTAGATGCCACCAATTATACAGTGGCAAGAAGACCTTATTATAAGTGCTCTAGGCAACCTTTGCCTCACTTTTTCGTCTTGCAGCCTCTAGATTAAGTTTTCCAGCACTGAGTTATGCACTGAATACCAGCACCACAATTAAGTTGATGTACATTCGTTCATAATTGATTCCTTTGCACTTTGTAACTCATAAATTGAATTTTAAATAGGTTGTGTAGGGGAAACCTGTTTTTGAAAATAGCTTGTCCTCTTGCAGTCCGTGGCAACATCACTGCTGTAACATGCAGTGCGGGTAGTTGTTCCCTCTCTCGCTTGGCACAATATTGTAGCATTTTGCCGTCTGTGTATACGTTAAATGACAGCTGATAAAACTGAACATTGTTGAGCTCTAATGGAAATAAAATGGGCTCCCTCATGCAGACGCCTTGTTCCGGAGCAGCATAAATTGGATGACAGGCGAGGATGCACGTACGAGGTGTCATCTGGGAAATCAAACCTGCTCAGTTCACTTGCTCTGAAAGTCGGTGACCAGGTACGCCTTCGCAAACAGGGAGGTGGAGAACTCCCACAGCAATTCTCTGCGAAGCCTGGTGAGGCTGTGAAGGGAAGGAGAGTGAAAGAGAGAGAGAGAGTGCGACAGGAAGGTGAGAACAGGAACAGATGGAGAGATGCAGGGAATCTACATTTACAGTCATTTAAAACAGGTGCTATACATAGCCAAGCTTTCAACCCATCATCTCATCTAAATGATATCATTACAGCCAGAAGTCATTAAAAAAGATCTATGCCCCCAGACTGTATAGATTTCTTCCCTCTCTCTTGGGAACGGGGATGAAAATGAATTTAGGGCCCCTCAAGTCATTGAATTTGCTTTTTATCACCCGATAGCTGTGCTACATATGTGCCATTGTGCTGTATATAGGATTAGAGAGGATCTTTTCTGCCTGACTGGCTATCAGCTCTCAGCAACAAGATGAGGATCATTTCCCCTGCTGAGAAAGGCTCCGCTCAGCACACACACCCCACCGATGTTCGGTATGGATCTTCACTTACATACCACCAATCTTTTTCAACACGTGGGGCATTCGAGATTTGAAAAGCATATCTCCCCAAAGCCTGTTTCATATAAGTTAGAAAAACATATTTATTTAGCTTCAAAACGACTCGTTTCTGTGGACTATTAGAAGCTTTCAAAGTTTGTTCAGGAAATGAAACATCAAGCAGAAAAGAAAACCTGTATTTGTGAAGGTCTTTATTGTTCCCCACATTCATCAGCACCAGTAAAGCCCTGTAGGACCAGTCTGAGGGTCATAGTCTGACTTAGTGTCACGCCATCCTCCACACTGGCTCTCATAGAAGATCTTTTCATGCACATTTCTTTCTGTTTGTTTTTTCCCCTGAACAAAGGGTCGGTAGGAGCTGTGTGGCACAGGATCCTCCTGAGCTCTTTGTTCCTGTGTTTATTTGAGGTGGTTCTGTCTGTTTACATCACAGTCTTGAGTGCAGAACGGCTGGTAATTGCAACCAGCGTACAGTTGGTACCCCGAGCAAACTCTAATCAAGAGATGGTTACTGACACGACTGTTTGATCCAGTGTGTCAGGTTTCTACTCGGTGGTCACCGCCTGAACAGCTGAATGGATGCGTCAGTGGCAAAGACGGCTCAGCGACAGCCAAACAAGAATGCAGTTTACAGAATATAACGCAATAATACAAATTCATAAGCTTTTCATTATGTAAAACCCCATTTTTGATAGAACGTATGGTTGACATTTTGTCAGCTATTACCACTCTGTGCATTAGGTTTTTGTAATTGCTTTTCCATGCAGTAGTTTTCATTGCAACCGGCAGAATACACATTTCCCAAATTGCGCACTATCAACCAGGCAAGATGGAGTCAGGAATGACAATGAACATTGGCCACTCCTCCTCAGCTCAACGGGCAAGCGAGCGAGGGAGAGAGAGAGAGCACATTGGTAGAGTGAGCTATAGAGTGAATGAAGAGAGGGAGAGGCTGTAATGTTTTTCAGAAAAAGATACTTTTGGACCCAAACACAGATGAAGATGAGGAGGTAGAGTCCGATGATTTAATAGCAGAGATTTACAGGAATGCATCTGGTCCAGCAGGCGGGTAACAGCTAAACCAATCCAAAAAGTTTCTTCACAGGAAATAAACGTGAAACTCAAACACTGTAAAACTCTCACAAGGCTGAAACATAAAGACGGACAACCAACTGGACAAATAGACTAAAGCAGGTTGATTTGACACAGGAACAAATCAGGACGGGCAGACAATCAGAAAAGCAGGAAAACACAAAGGCAGGAAGCAAAACCAAACACGACACACGGTGAGTATATCAAAATAAAACAGGAAACAAGAAACCATTGCAACAAGGAATATAACAGAAAACCCCAAAACCTAGAAACCAAAATCCTCTGGACAAAATCAGAACCAGTATAGACCACAAAAAGGCACAATGCAAGATAGTCGAGTTTTAACAAAGGGCCTCTGGGCACCGAGCCAGACTGTGACAGCAGCGTTAGTGCGAACAAAGCAGTGAATCCGACAAATAAAACACTATTTTCCGATTGTTTCATGGAGGTTACGTTCTAAAGCACAAATAAATGTCACGAGAACCGATACTTCGGTACTAAGTCGATGACGAGATTCTGAAAAAGTGTCTGTACTCCTTTCTCTCGCCGCTAATAGCTGTCGTTAACTAACTCTCACCCCGCCGATTTCAACACAGGAGGTGCCATTGCATTATGATGTGTTCAGAGTACAGTCAGTAAAAATGAGTACTGAGTGAAGTTAAACTCTTTCGTGATGTGTTCAAATGTATCTTATAAAGTGTAGTTTTTGGCGATAAACTTTAATAAATCCAGTTGTTTGATCGACATGTTTTCATAGCAAAATAAAAATAGATAATAGAGAGGGAATTATAACATGTTTAACTTCCTCACAAAAAACTGTATACAAATGCTGATGAAGTGCATGTTCAAGTACATGGGCTTTATCGTTTTACTTCCGTGGTATTGAATTGACATTGAGAATTGTGGAATTTCACAGATGCTGGTATTGACTACTAAATTTCTGGTACATGTCTACACACAACCCTGTGGGAAGGTGCCATGTTACTGGATTTTTGAATGAATGCAGCCAAAGGGCAGGCTTCATCCTGTCTGCCGTGGATCAGTGTGGCTCTCAGTTAAACTGATGAACACTGAAATATGGCCTCTAAGTGTCAGACACAGCTAAAGGGGGACTTGTGCCTTGGTATCAGAGATCTAAGGTGTGACAAAGCGTCGCTATTCGACGACCTGAGTGGGCTGCACACGCATGCACGCTGTTATTGGTTGGTCATAAGTGATGATTGAGAGGGATTATATTTGAATCAGTCCATACATTGATTTTTAGCAAATTCCTGCATATGAAGGTAGCCAGTACCAATACCCAGCCCCACCTGTGAGAAGTCAATAGATCGTCAAGCCTCAAATATCTGGGTGTCCATTTCACTGATTTCACAGTGCCACTTTAGAGTGTGACAGCGATTTTATATAGGACAACCGAAAATAGCAGCATTGATTATTTCATTATATATTCGGTGTTTATCTGTATCCTAATCAGTTTCACAAATGGAGCTGGGGCGGTGCCTGTTCACTCTGCTTTCAAGTTCTTAAATGCTATGTTAATGCAGGTCCTGCATTCACTCATATCTTGCTTTCCATTGGCTTGCCTGCTGCAATTTGCTGCTAATGGTCCGACCCCCCCCTCCCCTCCCCCCCATCCCCCTTTCCTTTCCGACTCTCTTTCTCTCACTCACTCTTTCTCTCTCTTTCCAGCCTTGAGGCGTCCCGTTTCAGCTCCTTCGCTTTCAGTCACAATGCTGTGGAGAGGGTGAATGGGTGGGGGGGGCATTTAAGAGAGCAGTAGGTGGGAGTGGAGTCTGACCGCAGAGGGTCTACTGTTTAAGAGAAAGGGAACTCACTCACTCTCTCTCTCCGTCTCTCTCTCTCCGTCTCTCTCTCTCTCTCTCTCTCTTCTCACTGGCTGTACAAAATCAGCCGGCTCTCTAGGTAGACTCGAGTAAACACTCCAAGAGAACAGGGAGAAGAGGGAAGATGACAGAGCTGTCAGCGCTCTGAGAGATACACTCTGGTGAGACCATTTGTCAGGGCTGGCTGATAAGACGCTCCTCAGCACTGCTGCTGCTGCTTACATTTCCCAATCAGAGGAGAAGCTGTGAGCATTGTGTGGGAGGTAAGTCACCTTCTTTACCTGCGTGGAGCCAGTGTGTTTGAATGGGAGCAGGATGAATGGGCTGATTGCTTTAATTAAGGTAGCTGAGAAAAATGAATTGCAAAGATTGACAGCTTTATAACAACCCTCTCTCAGTCTGTTTTCCACTTTTATATAAGTTGATATTAAAACTTTATGAAGGAATTATTTTCAGTTTTAATCATTTTTATGAAATGCATTGTTGGGCAAGGACATAAGCATTTTTTCTGTTGTTATAATTGTGTAATCTACAAAATATAGTAAAAAAATGTTAGTCACAAGTTCTGAGAGTGACATCTTCAAATGTCTTATTTTGTCCAAAAGCCAAAAAATGCTAAGTTAACCATGATATAAACATGAATAAAATTCTGCCATTTAAAAAATAAAATCAACATTTGACATTTTTGCTTAATAAATGTCTCAAATTAATTGATTATAAGAATTGTTGGAAAATTATCAACTAACTTGCTAACCCACCGTGTGGATATTATATATTCTCACCTCCAGTGAAGAATGTTGGTGATTTTAGTAAGAAAAATATAATTTCCATTCATTAATGCAGGCTCTGTAATTCATCCTTCAGGGATTGGCTGGATTTTGTTTTTACTGACTGCTACTGGATGCCAATTATGTTTTTCTGTGGAAGTTTTTTTTTTCCTTTTGCTGGTTATTATTTATTACCAGAGCGGGTAAAAGAGTAAATGAATGTCTGTGATGATCTGCTGAATGGTTCTGCTTACATTAGGGCTGATGGGTAGGGTTTCTGTGTGTGTGTGTGTGTGTGTGTGTGTGTGTGTGTGCTGCTTACTGTAGTAGCTCTGGTTGTACACTTTATGGTTGCCAGCAGACAGTGGGCTTGTGTAACCCAGGAGATAGACAGCTGCTCTGTATTAGATGCTGCTGGTTGGTTCCTCTCCCAGATGTCCAGCGTACACACTGGCAGACACACACACACACATACATGCACGCACGCGCACACACACACACACACACACACACACACACACACACACACACACACACACACACACACGAAATAAAGGCTGTTTGATGAATCAGGAAATAAGGATGTATTCACTGATATGGGTGTTTGATAGCAGATATATAATTTCTGGATTTCTGCTTCCGGTGTTTATTGTCCATTAATGTTATAAAATAAAGTGTAAGAATTAAAGCGAGCTGATGTAACTTTTGGTAAACAGCAGCCTCTGTGGCCACAAGTGTCAGTTACTGTGAATTGTAAATGCTAAAATACAGTGTAAAAGTTGCACAAGTAAAGAAGAGTCATAAGCAATGCCGCTGAGTCAGCGACTGGACGATATCAGTTACACAGCAGTGTCTGTATAAAGTTTCCGAACATTAACCACCAGCTCCTGGTCATACCAGACCAACCCCTCCCTGACTGAACAGAGAGAGGGTGCATTTTACTGCTTATGATTTCAACTTTTTATTTGTATGAAAATAAATGTACTGTGCTTTAAAGATTTACATATTCTCAATTTTCTCACAGTGAGCAAGCCTCCACATCTCTATCTAGACCACAGTGGGATTCTCCACTGAAAGCTACCTCTTTAAGGCAGATTTAGTACAGGATTCACAGATTTACACTGTATACCCCTGAAGCTGTTGCGAAAAATCGTATCCTCATGGTGCCTGATATCAGAACCCCGTATGTATATCTTAGCGAGAGAGGGTTGGAGGGAGGAAGAGAGGTAAACGGGTGAGTCAGAGAGGAGTGGGTGTGTCTGGAGATATGAGGTGGTCTGTGATGGAGGAGACCCACAGGATACCAGGGCAGCCTCTGCTGGATGGTAATTGTGTATGATGAGGATATGCAGTTTCAGCGGCTGTGACTTCACGTTTACTGGTTCACTCAATCCATCTGAAGTATCTTTTAGGAGATTTTTTTGTCTAATTTGACAATTTAAGGATAACATGAACATGAGTTTCATATACTGGTAATTTCTGCATATCTGCTGTCCGACTGTCGGTGGCAGTGCAGCCTTGGCGCATTAATGTTTCATGATGCTTTGGCTACGCATACGAGTAGCCACTGACAGTGACACTCAGCATAACGATGAGTGGGAAACAGGCCTTTGTTTGGACAGCTGTTAGCTCCCAACGCTCCACGTCCCACAGAGCTCTCTGAGAGGGTGACTGTCTTTAACCCCACTTAGCTCCTTCACCGGTGATTGAAAGCAAACCATAATCGTGGGTATTCCACATGAGCCATACTGGGCAAGACTCAGCAGAGATGCAGCAATGTTTTGAACATCATCTTTAATTCAGGCTGATCCAGACTCTCATTGTCGCCTCCTCTCGTGCCCTTCCCTTTGTCTCTCTTCTTCGGCATAGTCGCTGGTTATCTTTAGCTTCACATTACGTTTATGAATACATCTTTAGGTAATTTCAGCTGGACTGTGCTGCCCAGTTTATATGACCACCTGTGGTCCAG
The DNA here is from genome assembly GCA_947000775.1 of Pterois miles. Lineage (NCBI taxonomy): Eukaryota > Metazoa > Chordata > Actinopteri > Perciformes > Scorpaenidae > Pterois > Pterois miles. Next base: position 2,515,821 of record CAMQGK010000058.1, on the reverse strand, counting down.
ATGTTTCTCAATACCTTGACTCTAGTAAACCAAAAGACACATTCAGCCCAGTGCAACTTAAGGTCTGATGTTAAGAGAGGAGAAAAAAAACAGAAATCACCGCCTGAGGTATTGATATCAAAACAGTGATTCGTGGTTTTGGTGATCCTCTGACGTTTCCTTAAACAGCTCCGAATCTTGATTTAACCAATACTTACAGTACACCAAAAACATAAAAAATTGAATGTTGACAGTCTTATCAGCCTCAGCTACTGTATCTCTAGATGTCACTCATCATACATGACGTGTCTGAATGAAGTTCATTTTAGGAAAATCTGATTAAGCAGGACGCATCCCGTCTTCTCTGATTCTAAGATTCTGAACGTGAAGGATCGCATCAGAGGGTAGTGTGTCTTTGTTGTTCATATGCAAGGCACCAGTGAATGTATTATCCCGACTAAAGTCACCACAGTCCTTTTCCTGTGTCCCACTCAGGCCCCGTCAGATTAGTCATCACCACAGAACAAGGACCCCCCTCAAAGAAATCCAGTGTTTTAAAGCATCCCAGATGGTTTCTAATGTTCCTTCAATGCTAATGTGCGACGGGAAAAGAGTGGAAGTCTTGGAGCTGTGGGATCCGGGATGCCTTTGTATTGCCCAGCCCTCCATTGGAGGCATCCAATAGATGAACACATGTGGTAGACACTTCGCTCTGACACTTTGCCTCCACCAGTGACCTTGCACATTGGAATGCATGAGCCATAATGTTCTTGGAACAAGATGGGGGCCCTTTTGAGAGGGGCAGACAATTTAAATTGGGGAAAATGGTAAAAAACGGGGAAGCCAATGAAGAGCCGACCCCGGGGACTGGGGTCATTAGGCTCATACAAGTGTCTGAATGGAAGGCACTCCCAATTTGGACACGCAACACGCTCCAAGCTTTCATCACAGACAAGGACAAACAGATGTCCGGGTATCACAGCCAACACGCTCGCTTCCATTTATAGAGGAGAGAGAAAAAAAAAATCCTTTCCATCCTGTCTGAATGGAAGCAACCAATAAACCTCCAGTGTAAAGTGCTGAAATATGCAGTCTTTGAAAGGCCTTGCAAAGTCCTCTACATGTTTACTCAGCATTCTTTGGACTTTATCAAAAAATCTCTCCCTCCAATATCTGAATTTACCATTGTAGTCACTGTACAACACAATGTCTCAGATATTCCACGTAGGGGTGGGGTTTCTGTTTCTAGAGTGAAAATGGTTTTGTTTGGTACAAAAATACAATTTCACTTGGCAGCATCTTTCAGCCTGAAGGTCAAGGGATTCATGCTTTCTGATGAATTTCCACACTTCTCTATGTTACATCTGCTGTTGGTGCCACAAGAAAATACACTTGTACCGTTTTCATGTTCAAAAGTTCACAAGAAGTGACACAATAAGCCAGCCAAACACTCTCTTGAGATTGAGGGGAGATTGTGCACTCACCTTGCAGCTCATTACCTGAGAGGGAAGGTGTTAGTTACATGGTAAGCTTAGACAGGTCCCAGAAGTCAACATCAATACCTCTGTGTAGCATTACGACGCAGGCAGCAGCCAGAGATTTTTATAGTAATTGTGGTGCAGCGTGAAAGCTGAGGGGAAGAAGTAGGTGGAATGGAGAGCTATGCAATTACAAGTGTCTGGAGAAAACAGCAGGTGGATGTGCTGTAAAGGCTGCGGGAGGCTGCCAAGTTTCTACACTACGCAGGGGTTAGGCTAATAAACAGTAGGTCACCAGCACCCAGCATGTTAAAAAGCTCATGAACAATGACTAGCTTCCAACCTCTCCATCTGGACACAGTGAGAAGAGCAGCACAAGACGGAGGCGCCGGAGAGGGAAGAGCCATAAAGAATATCGATGGGCCTCAGGGCGAGCGGCGAGTCAATTCACAATGCAGTAAAAACTAAATTGAGATTTGACTGTCTGCTGTGCAATTGACCCAGTGAGCACTTTCGTTTGCTCGACATTCGTTTTCTCCGTATCTTGGTGTCAAAGTCGAAAATTGGTTTTGGTTGAAGAAATAGACTTTTTTGGTGCGGTATCAGTCAAACATGTCAGCTCTGGCTCCAATGCACTCTGGCGGTTCTGTGAGCGCGATAGAGCTTAGCCTTGGCAGAGCGCTCTCTCCGAGTACCCAGATAAGTGTTTGTGCCGGTATCTCAGATCCAGCCTCCTCGTCTGCCTTATCAGCCATGAACACACTAACCCCCACCACTCCCCCGCTATCTGTGTCATCAGATCCAATGGGGTCACAGCCGAGAGCCAATGAGCACAGTCTTGGTTTGATGAAACAGCCTTCTTTCCATCCATCAAAAACAGTGTATTCCCCATTTCATATCTGTTTAGCAAGTCAAATTATTATTCATTTTTTACCATCTGGGAAATAATGATAGAGTGTTGTTGTGAAAATATTGATATGCTTTATTGATTTCACGTCAGTGCCTTCAGTCAGATGTGTTAGGTGTGAGAGGGGATAGAAAGATTTCATTCTTCAGAGGTGAAGAACTTTTGTCAAAATTTGAACATACGTATATTAATTGCATAAATGAACACTGATCAGTACAATCACTTTGTCCTGACTATCTTTTCTGGACCTCAGTGAAAATAATCCTCTAATTCTGCTGCGACATCCTAAGTAATTTTATTTACAGTAAAGTATCGATCGTAATTTTCAGAGTTCAAACTAAGACTTTAAAGCACAAGTAATATTTTTTTTTTGCCTCACAATCAGTAAACACATTATTGACATATTGTCATCTCATAACGTAGTTATAGATTATGTGTTTAGGGCTGCAGTTTATGATTTTTATCATTCATTCCATTGATAAAAGCTAGGGTTGGTAATCTTCTAAATAACATTTTTAGTTGTATTTGTTGAAATTATAATTACATCCCAACAGCAATCAATAAATCAATCAAATGATCTGACAAAAAAAAAAAAAAAGAAAAGAAATACGGTATCTGTTGCTGTCGCAGGAGCGTAATAGATCTGTCCAATCATTTCTTTTGGTCCGAATGCAACCTGTCTGTCTGCTTACCTACCTGCCTGTCTGCTTACCTACCTACCTGTCTACTTACCTACCTGCCTGTCTGCTTACCTACCTGCCTGTCTGCTTACCTACCTGTCTACTTACCTACCTGCCTGTCTGCTTACCTACCTGCCTGTCTGCTTACCTACCTGCCTGTCTACTTACCTACCTGCCTGTCTGCTTACCTACCTGTCTACTTACCTACCTGCCTGTCTGCTTACCTACCTGCCTGTCTGCTTACCTACCTGCCTGTCTACTTACCTACCTGCCTGCCTTTCTGCTTACCTACCTGCCTGTCTGCTTACCTACCTGTCTACTTACCTACCTGCCTGTCTGCTTACCTACCTGCCTGTCTGCTTACCTACCTGCCTGTCTACTTACCTACCTGCCTGCCTTTCTGCTTACCTACCTGCCTGTCTGATTACCTACCTGCCTGTCTGCTTACCTGCCTGCCTGTCTACTTACCTACCTGCCTGTCTGCTTACCTACCTGCCTGCCTGTCTGCTTACCTACCTGCCTGCCTGTCTACTTACCTACCTGCCTGTCTACTTACCTACCTGCCTGTCTACTTACCTACCTGCCTGCGAGCGCTCTGCCTGCACACTCAATGCACATCACTTCCAGAAGTTGCTAGCTTGACAGCTGTGAACATTAACAATAGCCATGTTTGCCGTTCATGTTCATAATGATAATTTTGGGCGAGTGGCTTTGGAGGGAAGCCTGAAGGGACAAACTGTCAGTGTTAGAGCTAATGCTGTGATCTACTTTCATTGGAGTTGGCACCACGGTTGGGTTTTGGTTGGACAATTTTAAACATCTAGCGTACTCTTGCAGGTTTCTCCAACGTTATCTTCATCTTTAATCTGTAAATTATTTTCTCAATTATTCCATTAAAGTGTGATCTATAACATATTTCAAGGTAGTGAATAATTTTGCAAGCTGACATATTAAAATTTACTCTGACCAACACTCCAAAACTTAAGACTAACAGGCGAGAGACTAAAAGCGTCCTGGCATCACGGGTTACTGGCTGCTAACAGCTAACGTCAGCTACATAGATCCTGATGAGCAGGTTGGCACCTTGCATGGCAGCCTCTGTGTATGAATATATGAATATATGTGTGAATGTCCACTTGTTGTGTAAAGTGGTCAGAAGACTAGAAAAGAGCTGCTATACAATGCAAGTTCATTTACATTTGCAGAGGGGATTTGCTGCCAAGTGTACATCCAGTATTAACTGTCCTTTAAGCTTTGATTTGTCTCCACCACAGAAAAAAAAATCGGTCTGTTTTTAGCTACTAGATGTTCTACTCGTGTCTCCAGCTAGCTGGTCTGGTGCTGAGCAGGCAGCGTACAGTGGGTTTTTCTGAGCTTTCTCCTGCTGTGTGCTGCAGGAAATGACACAATGTGAATGGTGCTGCTTAACCGAAACTGTAGTGGGCTGCAAACCCAAATCAATGAGCTGAAGAGGCTAACTAACGTTGTTATTTGTTCCATAGTTATTGTAAAAACAAATACTAATTATAGACGCTTTATTGGTCAAACATCAAATATGCAAGGCTGCATGCTATAATCTTAAAAACAGCAGGGTGGTGAGACTAAAGCAGAACAATGAGCTGAGGAGTCTGGTAATCATTTTCTGTTGGTTTGTCATGATGAGTAACCCCTTCCACATTACACATAGTCATGGGATCCATTGCTGGTATACAAATATTAGTGCATATTACTGCATAATAGTGCTGCTTTCAATTCACCATTAAAGACAAAACAAACTTAAGACAGATTTTGCAGAAATCAAGCTTTATATCTGAAACATATTTATCCAATTAATGTTTGAAGTTGGTTCCGTGATTTTTCAGCTGAGACCATATTTGTAATGGTCATTCATAATGATCTGTTAAACATGTGCTGACCTGCTGCTCCTAACTTGCTTTTGAAACATACATCTGTCAGACAGAAGCTGGAAGATTTTCCAGAGGAGGAGCAGACTGAGAGGAGGCTTGTCTTCTCCTAATTAGCTGTGTCCTAATGTCATGGCCTGACCCCATCACTGCCATATTTGAACCAGTCAGCCTCGTCTTACCTGCTCAGTTGTTTCCCTCATGTGAAATGAGTCGAAACTGATTGCCTCTTAGTCTTGTTTTCTAACACTGCATCTCTTCAGCCATTAAGAGAGCAATTTAATTCTTTATTCTGCCGCTGGGGTTTTGTGTAGTTCAGCACAACAGTGACGGCTGCATCGGTCATAAAAGGCAGAAAGAGAAAGACGGTGTGTGTCTTCCAGAGCGTGAGGTGATAAAATTTGAAAAACCTTTTCTGACAAGCAACAATGATACCATCGATCGTGCGTTGAGCAGTCAACTCAAGCTATGCCTCTTCCTGGAAATTCATTTCTGTGTTTGATGATTATAACTCACAACCATAGTGCTGTCCTCAGCAACTCGCTATCTATCTGGCTGTGACCTTGGAGGAGATACGGGATCCAAATCAATATTCACCTGCTCTAGCTCAGGACATGGCTGGGAGGTTTCTTTCACCTTGCAGACAAGTTGATTGTGATAAATATGTTTATCAGCAGATTCCAGTTCTTTGTGGTTATTTGGGATATGAGCTCTTTAAATGAGCAATGTGTAAGATGAGGCCAGAATTTTAGTTTACAACATTTAAAAAATGAACTAACGTTATCACCAGAATGTGAAGAGGTTACAGTGTTTGACGGCTATGCATTGTGTTGCAGAGATATCTACTGCCACATGCTCTACATGCAAACCAGCGAGCCCTGGCCCGTCCGATCTTGTAATACCACTTGATCCTCTAGGGGTGATAGTGAGTCCTGTAGCATCCAGTCTGTTCTCAGTCCAACACGAGAGGACGAAGACGTAGAGCTGCACCGAAGACTCGTTACTCACCTTAAAGGTACAGAGTCCGTGTGCATTTTGTTTTAGCTTATTTAGTGGCTGTATATTTCTGTTTTGGGAGACTACTATTCTGGGAGGAGGGCAGGTGGCAGCTAACCATTAACTGAAGGTCCGTCTTCCGGTGTCGCTGCCCACCCTTTGCAGGGAGGACGAAACTAAATTTTGTTTTTCGTTTCTTTCAGTATCATCATCTCAGTAGTAGAGATGAAATGTTATTTTGCCCCCCTATTTTTTTGTACCATGTAACCAGGCATCACACATTGCACCTGTAAAGTGTCATTTCATGATTCTTGACATGGTAGTGAGTGTCCGTGACAGAGGCCCATTTCCTGGTCACTTTCCCTTGTTACAGTGTGACAGTATCTCAAGGTGAAAAGACCCCCAGACAATAACCCCTCATTCAGTCCTTACACCAGCGACCCAGATTTGGATACTGTACCAAAGACGGCAAGCTGAGTTTTTGTCATGGTGACCTACAAAACTAGGCAAGCTTGATAAATTCTTCAGAAATGAAAAGAAAGCATGTGCATCCTATCAGACCTGTTTATCATACAGTCCTGGGACTTGAGTTGTAGTCGTTGAATATTTACGGCATTTACACACCGGGGTGGGGGGTGGGGGGGGGGCACGCTGCTTCATTATTCAGTTTGTTTGTTGTCGAGTTATCAGACAGCTGCTGTGTTGTCTGTTCATACTCACTGCTGCCATTATCCACTGATGGTTAAAAAAATCATTCTTTCATTAAAAGCACTGACTGCACATGTTGGTTTGCTTTCAAATGACCTACCTACCACAATGCTGTTGATAACACTTGTCTTTCTTTTGTGCCAAAATAAATTGCATTTTCTCTTCAGGACAGCTGTACAGATAACCACTTTTTGCAGAGAAATAGTTTTCCTTATGATTTATCTTGAGCCTGCCATATGGTAGTCTCAGCAAAGGTGAACTACAGCAGCGACTACGTTTCAGCATGGGGCCCTGTCTGACTTGGAAAGAGGCTTATGAAATCTGCAGCCCTCCCCAGACAGAAAGTGTACTCATCAATCTCTCAAACAACTGAAAGGAAAGCCTGTGTGTAAAAGGAGGAAAGGATAACACTGGTGAAGTAATCAGCCACCGGGGATTGATTTATTTCCACTGAAACAGCACTGTTCAAATGCAAGATCAATGTTAAGTGATAGACCACTGTAATAAGACAGATCTGTGCATGCCACGTTGGGCGGGGGGTATTCAGTAGCTTATGAGGATTTGTGCCGACTGGACTGCCCTGGTTTCATTCTTATCTTGATCATCTTGGTCCTTCCTTGTGTGAAATAAATGCATTCCCTTGATTAACCCAATGATTGTTGACTTGCACAACATGGAAGCTACAAACGAGGACATGCTGGAAAACACTTATTCTTGTAAAGACGGAGGGAGTAACTGCTGCTTCAGCTGGTTAGAGGCGTAGTGTTTTTTACATTACATTAATGGGAAAATCAGGGAAGTATGAGAAGACTTATGTAAAGAGGCACCTCTGTGGATCGCCTGGACTCGTTGAAGGTCTCTGTTTCTTCTGGCCTGTGCACATGAAGGAGTGTCAACTTGTGTTGGACGGTCTGTGCATACCACTGACATACAGGCTGCACATGTAATTTACATGGATCTGTTGATGTTAAGGCGACTCACTCCAGGAAAAAAAAAAAACTTTGTTTTTTTATGGACTGATCAATATTGAGTTTGGGCTATTTAGTTTCCTAACATGGGAGAAAACATCCAAAATACACATTTAGGTGTTTATTTTATTTTGTATTTATGTCTTTAGATTTCTTCTAAATTCACCAAAAGTAAGCATTAGATAATTCCTCATTTTCATATTTAAAGATATTAAACATAATTAATCAGGCAGGAGAAGTTTGAGTGTGATATCTATTAGTTAAAGATTTTTACCCTATTCTTTTGTAGTGCCTCCTAAATGTATGAAATTTTACTAACCAGATCTTTAAAGGTTATTTTCACTTTCTGAGCCAGAAATCTCCACTTACATCCACCAAACTTTACAGTTTCATTCCCGTCTATATTCTGAAGGTTTGTACTGAAGGATTTGATCATATATTATTCATAGCCTGAATTATATAACATTTTATTGCAAAAAATCATGGCAAAAATTGTGTTTTATATGGTTACTGACAGCATTTTACTCAATGTTCATATTTCTCTGAAAATTTGTGCAAATTAGCACATATTTAATAGGATAATGCTTCATTTGTAAATGTAAACATAACATTTCTGAAACCTTGTAATCCAAAAAGTAATTGTCTTACTGCAAGTAATCAGGTGGGAAAGCTTCATGGTGATATGTATTAGTGTACATTTTTACCATATTCACTTGGGGGCTGAGTAATGAGTCCTAATACTGACCCTGACCCTGCTGGTCTAACACAACGTTGCTCTGTATACTACAGGTGATGCTGGAGTTGGACTTCCTCATCAGAAAAGATCACACATTTAACACGATCGTCGGTTTCCTCCGTTAACAACGAGCAACTTTACAAGGCTAGAATATACTTCTCTGGGATGCACTCAAGCAGATATATTCATGGCTCAATTCTGAGACATTCTTGTAGCTGTTTATTTGATATTTCAGCAGATTTGCATGTTTTAGTAGTTCATTTGTTTTCCATTTCGAACGTCCCTCCTGATAGGAGTTGGATCAACCAATCAGCTTGTTTGATGCTCATGTCTGCAAGTCAAGCTGTTGAGTTCTGTAGACCTACAGAGACATTTATGTATATGTGAAAAACCAGATTTTCAACCTTGTGGTTGTGCAAACAAAAGTTTGATGTTCTAAAGCCACAGAACCTCTGAGGGAGGAGGAGGCGTAGATTGGGGTGGTTGTGCATCCAAAGCATTTGACATTTCTTTTATATCTTTCTGTCTAACTTTAACTAAATATTTTTAGTTGTTTAAACTTGACTAGACCTCAACCATAGAAGAAGCAGATCTGAATGTATGAACAGTTTCAAACGGATTTTGGAAGGCAGTGAAAAATTTGTGTGCCGTGTGATATTAAACATTAACGTTTACACTTGTTACATAAAGTTATGCAAGAAACTCTGCTAAAGGCGGTTGTAATTTATTTACAGTAGTTACGCTGTTATTATATTAACACAGACATCACCTTTTTTTAACCTAAACCAATTGTTTGACAAAGTTGACCATGTGGCATTGTGCATTTCTGCATATGAAACATATTAATGAAATGTATTTTTGGTTCAGAAGTGTCGACATCCAAGGTTTGTGTGTTTTTTTTCTGGCAACTGGGTGGTTTTGGTAAATGTTTAGTGAATTGGTAAGTGTGTGTGTGTTTCCAGCTCTCCACCGTGTGAGGTGTAAAACTTCAAGTGTTTTCCTCATTCACAACAGGGTCATTTAGATCAGTTGCACTAAATGTGTGTGTGCCAGCAGGTTTCCCCTGGAAAAAATTTGCCTCACATTCGACTACAAGGCGGGCAACAAGCTTTGTTGCTGTTTGAGAAGCTAACTATACAGCAAAACCAAATGAGGGAATAACAAAGCAGCAGCAGTCAGATTGTATCAAGTCTATGTCTGCAGTGCCAGCAACCAGCTGCATTAGCATAGCGCCAGGGCCACAGGGTGCTCATGAAGGAAGTCCAAACAGAGGGATCAGCTCTGTGCTTCTCAGCGTCACACTCAGATTCTCTTATTGTGATTGTTGTGCTTCATATTAAAGAGTGGTAGATGGCAGCGAAGGGAAGAAAAGGTCAAATCAGACTCTTCTCAGAGTCTGTGGAGGTCTCTTCTCTTCATCTATGTCTGAATAAAGCTGAGTTTTGTCAGAGCCACAGATTCTCAAACAAAGCGTGCTTTGGTCTCTCAGGATTGCCTCGCTCAGAGGTCCATGTGGAGAGCAGCCAGCTTTCAAAGTGAGAAAGCCAACCATCCGCCCAGAACTAAAACCTTAGCAGCAACTCAAAGCAATTTTCTGGCTATTTTGTTGATTTAATCCCTAGTTTGTGATGCTTGGGCACAGCGGTGTGACTGTACCAGCGTGCGTGTGGATGTGCGACATAGTGTGTTTGAGTGAGACGGATGGTGGCGGTGGGGGGTGCCGGGACCCCTGAGGGCCCAGATCCGCAGCACTCCCATCAACAAGCCACATTAGTACTTTTACAGTCTACCCATCATGGAGGCGCTCATCCCTGCCTGTCTAATCGGGGGGGATCCCTCCAAGCTGAGCTCATCTGTCAGCTTCCCTAATCACACGTCAGGCCGGGACGAGGAGACCGAGCGACTCTTCCTGGAATATTATCTGCTGACTGTCAGCCTCCCTGTTCCTGCACACATGAAAATGGCCAGCAAGGATGCCCTGTGTTTTTACTGCATCCACATCAGCATGACGAAGTCAGGTGTAGCGGAGAAAATGAAACCCCTTCATACATATTCCACCGCAGGGCAGGAATATGATGTTTATCCAGACATTTCCATGTTGGCTGCTAACAGCTGCTATTAACCTTTAGAGCAGCCAAGGCACACATTAGCTTTGTTAGAGGCAGGAAATGAGTGGTGCCAGCATCTCTGACAAGGTGGACTAAAAAGTGTAGAAACTCAGGCTGATCCAGACACTTTGCATGCATGGAATCTATATTTATAATTTTGTTCTTCCTTTTGGTTTTAGTACTGACAGGCCAAGAATTTAACTTTGTCTTATCATCTTTCACCATATAAATGATTAGAAACAGGATTATTACAGAAAAAATAATGCTTCAAGAGTCAGTACTGTTTTTCATGAATGACACATACCACCAAGAACATACCTTTAACCAACCTGTATATTTAATTTAACACCAAGATCAAAGAGCAAGAAAAAACATGAGGTTTTAAGACTGGCTTCAATGCAACAACCTCAGCACATTTTTCCAGCAGACCTTTGAAAAGAATCATGTTTCCAAAGTGTTTGGTGAAAGCAAAAAGAGTCATGTTACAGAAATAACAGAAAGCCTAGTGTCTGTCAGGAATGCTGACCTGCAGGTAGCAGGGAAGTTTGTGCACACCTCTCTGTTTTATAGGAAGCCCACAGATGGTCAAACCATACAGCGGTATTAATCTGTCAGCTTGGGTTGCGGTCTGGACTCCAGACAAAAAAAGAGGTTCCCCGCCATGCAGGTGTTGCAGAGCTGTTTGCGGCGACCTGTCTCAACATGGTCAGGAAAGGAAAGCTTCAGATTGCCAAGGTCACATGCTACCTCTGCAGTAGCTGCTGCTCTCGGTCTTCAGATAAGTTTTGAGAAGAATGTCACCTGCTAAGTGTTTGTCCTCTAAGAGCAGAGAGGCTGAAATGGGTCAGAGGCAGCTACAGAATATGAAGTGGTCCTTTGTTCGGGACAACAGAAGAAGGTTAATTGCTTTTCAGTGGGATACTTTAATATTTCAGTCCAGCTATGGCCCCCAGTGTGGATGTATGTGAGTTGAGAATCCCCCGCTGTTAAAGTAGCCTTGAGGCCCGATCACATTGAAAACACCAGAACCTCGTAGGACTTTACATCAAATGGCCTAAGGGACGCTCTACCAGGAGCCAGCAGAGTGAGGTAATTGTAATGTAATGTAACACAATGATTATTTAACCAGAAATAAGAGTAAGAAATGATTTAGCAGTTGTTGTATCAAGTAAGATTGAAAACATGAATGTAGTGATTTATGAAGCGATAATATTCTACTGATATCAAAACAACAAGTACGGATGAAGTTGATTATGAATCAGTCAATTTAATAATGACTTATGACCAAAGCTGTGGACACACTGAAGAGAACATCACCCCATCTAGACAGTTACAAGGGAGAAGTCAAAAAGAGGAAATGAAAGATTACGCACCCACTGGCCAAAAGTGTTGTGACGCACACATGCACACATGCACGTGCGCGCATACACTCACACACACACACACACACACACACACACACACAACCATACATAGAATGCTCTAGAAAGTGTTGACATAGGCGGCATTAAAATACATGCATAAAAGAATAGTAGTAGTAAAAGTCTTCTGCTTTAATCTTCCTTCGGATGGTCTTTGAGCAAGTTTGATTATATCCAGCTGAACTGACCACTTCAGAGGATAAATCAAGTTACCAAATTGGAACTTTCTGGGTCAGTTGTCGGACTGAGGGACTCTGAAGACGGAACGTGGATTTTGGATAAAATCACAGGATTTCTACAAGTTCCTCTTTTTCAGCAGCAATAGAAGTGTGGCACGGCCAACCACATCTCCTCTCTGTCTCCCCCTAAAATGGACTCAGTTCGGCGTCAACTCAATTTTATCAGGTTTTCATATATTTTTCTCAATTACAATAGTCATCATTTTACCAAATCATCAATTCCAGTTATTGTTTATTGTTATAATTTTACTCATTTTTGAGTTATATGCTGCTTAATTCTGCAATGAAGTTGCCAACTAAGGAATGTGGTGTTAAAGGTCTGGTGAGTCCACATCTTTTATGGATCCCATTGGTTGCTCTAGCCAAACAAATGAACACACCCTTCGAGCTTGTTTTCCTACTTCTTAAAACTTTTCCTAACACATTCAACATGAGCCCAAGATCATTTAGAGGAGAAGTCCCGTTAACGGGTGGCTGATGACAGTATTGGACTCAAGGCTACTCTACCTGGTGTTGCATTGGAGCAAGCAGGGCAGATGTCCGGAAGAAGGCAGCGAGTCTCCTCATCACCATCTTCAATAATTTTCGGTTATCCTGTCTGTAATACCAATAGGACTGAGAATCGGACCCTTTAAATGGAGAGCTGGTCAGTGTATTACAACCAGGTTATATCACGGATCTTACAGTGTGTGTGATGGGACTATGTTAATGAACATACCCTGAACGTCAAGGGCAAACCAGATGAGTGAATATCCGACAGTACTCTGTGGATTGCTCTATGTTGAGCATAAATAAGAACTATGTGACAAAGTTGGAAAGAAGTGATCTTAATTTTTCTCTTCTGTCTGTACTTTCTTTTACTGTAAGACTCAGGACAAGAACACCTATTTGATACCTGACAAGTCTTCAATCAGCTGCTACTTCCTCAGACGCTGCAGTGTCAGTGAGTCACCATGGGGATGAAAGGCTTCCTCTTCGGCTGCATCACTGTGGCCCTGCTCCTCCACCTCTCCACCGCGGGCCTGGTCAAGAAGGTCATCCGGCACCGTAGAGAGGCTCTGATGCCTAAGAAAACCCAGGAGAACCTCACCCTGCCGCACCCCGACCAGCCGGTGGTGTTCAACCACGTCTACAACATCAACGTCCCCTCTACGTCCCTCTGCTCCGTGGACCTGGACTCGTCTGGTGACACCGAGCTCAAACACAAGAGCGCCCCGATGGACATGCAGAACACCGAACACATGGAACACACGGTGGATGGCGACAATCAGATCGTTTTCACCCACCGCATCAATATCCCCAAGCAGGCGTGTGGCTGCGACAACCAGCTGCCAGACATCAAGGATATCCTGAACAGGCTGGAGATGCTGGAGTCAGAGCTGTCTAGTCTGAGAGAGCAGTGCAGCAGTGGGACAGGCTGCTGTGGAGCTCAGGTTACAGGTATGTCTATACCTTTCACTCTATGTGCTGTTGGACTGTAACTAATGTGTTTCTAGTTTACTATACAAGAAGTCAACTCAAGTGAAATCTATTTCTCAAAAGTATTTTATTATATGTAGGAACACAGTAGGCTAACATCTTCATGTTTCATATTAAACAAAACAGAGCAACCAACGGAAAGGAAGAGAAAACTTTTCAAGATGTCTAAGCTAGCTTATTGCTTGACTGACTGAATTTAAACAACATTCTGAATGCAAAGCTTCTTACCCACTGATTGTCAGTTATGGGTTGTCAGAGCATCCTTGCATGCATCATCAAGTTTGGAAACGTTCACTCTGTCAAGAAAATTTTGAGTCTTTGTGAAAAAATGTTAATAGTTTGTTGAAATCGACTGAAACCAATGGCCACCTGGAAGTTAGGATGCAACTAAAAATATATTTCATACTTTTGCAAAAGGGTGGTATATCAGCGTAAATTACAAAGTGTGGCTGGAGAAGATAAAGATGAAATGATCAAGAGTGTCTTCCAAATGCTATGGATTCATCCAGCTTGTATTAACATTGCTTTAACATTCTAATGCTCACTATTCTTTGAAGGCACTGTTGTCCTTTTGGTATCATTTGGTGAAAGGGCAGATAGTTGCCTTAGACATGCAGCCAGCGTTTGTGTGTGCATTGCACACATTGTTTTAATTGAATGATTTGTGATCACATAGCTTTACAATGCCTCCTTTTCCTTTTTTGCCTCCCCCCAGGTGAAGTGTCCACTAAGCCCTACTGCAATGGCCGTGGGAACTGGAGTGCTGACACTTGCAGCTGCGTATGTGAGCCTGGATGGAAGGGCCCCAACTGCACTGAACCTGAGTGTGCCAGCGACTGCCAGGACCAGGGCCGCTGTGTGGATGGTAAATGTGAATGCTTTGAGGGCTTTGGTGGGGACGACTGCGGTATTGAGCTCTGCCTGCTGGACTGCGGTGATTATGGCCACTGTGTCGAAGGCTCCTGCCTCTGTGAGGAGGGCTTCATCGGTGAGGACTGCACTCAGACCAACTGCCTCAACAACTGCCTGGGCCGCGGACGCTGCGTAGACGACGAGTGTGTTTGTGACGAGCCGTGGACAGGCTTTGACTGCTCCGAGCTCATCTGTCCAAATGACTGCTATGACCGCGGACGCTGCATCAACGGTACTTGCTACTGTGAAGAGGGCTACACCGGGGAAGACTGTGGTGAACTCACTTGTCCTGGCAACTGTAACAGCCGTGGCATGTGCGTGAATGGTCAGTGCGTGTGCCAGACTGGCTACAGTGGAGAGGATTGCTCGAAGCTCACCTGTCCCAAGAACTGTAACGACAGAGGCCATTGCTTCAATGGAAAGTGTATCTGTGATCCAGGATTTGAGGGTGAAGATTGCTCCATCCTGTCATGCCCTGATAACTGCAGCAACAGGGGCCAGTGCATTAACGGAGAATGTGTATGTGATGTCGGATACGAAGGCGAAGACTGTAGCGAGCTCTCTTGCCCTAACAATTGCCAAGGCCGTGGCCGCTGCGTTAATGGACAGTGCACGTGTAACAGAGGCTATGCTGGGGAGGACTGCAGCATCAAGACCTGTCCAAAAGACTGCATGGGGCGTGGAGAGTGTGTGGACGGCAAGTGCGTATGTTTTGCCGGCTTCACTGGGAAAGACTGCGGCGAGCTGACCTGCCCCAATGACTGCCTGGACCGTGGTCACTGTGTGAACGGACAATGTGTTTGTCATAAGGGGTTCACTGGTGAGGACTGCAGTGAGAAGACGTGTCCCAAGAACTGCCTCGATAGAGGTTACTGCGTCGATGGCGACTGTGTGTGTTTTGAAGGTTTCACCGGACCGGACTGCTCCATGCTGACATGCCCAGAAGACTGCCAGAACCAGGGACACTGTGAGAACGGAGTGTGTGTTTGTAACGAGGGCTTCATCGGGGAGGACTGCTCTGAGGGTAAGATAGATCATGCATATATGCTGCACAGCTTTCTACAGGTTCATTTAATATAATTAATTCTGAGATCTGCTATTTAGACCAGACAGTCTACTTATTCTACCATTCACCTATTCACACACACATTCATAAGTCTTAAAGTTTAAGTGTCTTGCTTCAAGACACATCAACATGTGAGTAACCCACTACAAATATGGGGCTTTAAAGCTGCATTCATGATAATTTGGTCACCTGGGGGCACAACTCGCCCAAGGCTCAAAATGACATATTCTCACCCTGTAACGTTGATAGCCACATGTCAGCAAAGTGTTGCCTGTCCACACATCCACAGAGCAACATTATCAGGAGACTATTTGGTATCTTTTTCCTGGTGACCTGAATTTAGTAGTCCAACATTCATCACTGTTTTAGCTCTGTTTTGGTCTCCACCAACTCCCAAAGGAAATATTTGCCTTTTTAGCTACTAAATGTTTCATTGTGTTCTCCAGCTGGTCCCTAACTGTGTCTGTCTGTTGTTTGGTGCTGGCAGGTTAGTATTCAGTATACAGAGTTTTTAGAGTTTTTGCAGCTGCCTGCTGCATCTGGAAACAGGGTTTATGAGAGCGGTGAGAGTGAACCAAAACATGATCATAACCAAGACAATAAGCTAAATGAGGCTAAAAGCTGAGGGGGACTGTGGACTGTGACTCTGTGGATTTGTAACTATGACTCTATTCACATTTGTTGTTTGACTCATTGCTCAATCAACATATTGATTAGTGCAGCATTTAGGTAAAACACATGGCTTGATTTAATCACAGCTCCGGCTGTGGGGATGTGCACAATGCTACTTTTTTTTGGCTGCATCGCAGAATAGTACTCTTTCAAAATGAATCAGGCCAAACAGTCCTCAATTATGAGGCTTTTATCACAGTTTTGGAGCTTTTTGTTTTTTACATTTTTATCATTATATACTGTGAACGTTTCAGCATCGCCGAAACGCAAACTAGACTTGATCATTTACCAAAAAATAGGATTTAATTTAAACTGAAGTCTAAAAATGAACACTGGTGAATGAACACTTGTTCTTACGTGTTTTACAGATACAGTATTTTCTTTGTATCCATTGAAAAATATTTTTTAAGATCATTTTCACTTGATAGTACCATTAAGACTCTATTTCTACAAATGAATGAAATATGTTTTTATTCTTGTCTTTCAAAATGTCACGAAATGTTCAGCAGGTCCATGTATGTACCCATTGGCACATTTCTAAACCACGCATTATTTGGATGAAACCCCCATGAATATGCAACTAACATTCAAAACCCCCCATATAGATCACAGATTTTCACTGTCTCTCCATAGTCTCACCACCCAAGGACCTGACAGTGGTAGAGGTCACCCCAGAGGCCGTGGACCTGTCCTGGGAGAATGAGATGCGTGTGACCGAGTACCTGGTGACCTACGTGCCAACGGCCCCTGGAGGTCTGGAGCTGGAGACGCGGGTGCCTGGGGACCGGAAGAAGACCACTATTCGAGAGCTTGAGCCAGGCGTGGAGTACCTGATCAGCGTCTATGCTGTGCTCAACAACAAGAGGAGTCTTCCTGTCAGCGCTAGGGTGGCTACACGTATGTCAGTCTCCTCTGTGGCACTTTACAAAACGCAGTGTATAAATCTAGATGAAATGTAGTCTGAGTTTTGCTCTATGCCTCGCAGATCTGCCTGAGCCTGAGGGACTAAAGTTCAAGTCAGTGCGGGAGACATCAGTCGAGGTGCAGTGGGACCCGTTGGACATTCCCTTCGATGGCTGGAACCTGATCTTCAGAAACACAGTGAGTCCCGCTACCCAATATGTTAATGGGGCTTCTGTACTCCAGGAGGTGGTTGAACTCTAGAGCCCACCACAGCCTACCATTATGCACATTTTCCTGTGGTAGAAACCATAAATGACCCACTGTAGACCCCCTACGTCAAACCCAGTAATTGCTGAATATGCATACATAAGGATCATGGTGGGTATCCTGTGGGAAATAGTTTAGCCGAGCCAGCATGCAAAAACACAGCAGTTAAAACGGTTAGCATGTCCAGACAGCTCCGATGACCATACAGCACAGAGCGACTGTTACTGTGTAACGCTTTATTTTCTTTTTTGAGTGCTCGTAGAAACTTTTCCATGCAGTGCTTCTGGGATCTACTCAAAGCCACACTCTATTAAACTGAGTCCCCTGTCAACTTCTAAGTCCAAACGCCACCCAGAGCGCCATTATGTATGATTTGGCAGTTTTTTTCCTCCCGCTCCACACATTATGCCAGCGCTCCTCTTTGTAGTGGTTGAAGACTGGTATTTTTTGGTGCTGGCAGAAAGAGGAAGACGGTGAGATTCTTAACTCCCTCGGCCGTCCAGAGACCACCTTTGAGCAGTCGGGCCTGGGCCCTGGCCAGGAGTACGAGGTCAAGCTGGAGGTGGTGAAGAACAACAAGCGTGGACCGCCTGCCTCCCAGAACGTCGTCACAAGTGAGTGTACACTGTCACACTGCTAACTGGCTTATCAGTCTTTTGTTTTCAGTTTGCAATGGTTTCTCCTACTTAGAGCTACAGATGGTAACTTCAATAAAAATTAAACTGCCACTGTATCCTGACAGTAATGCATGAGACAGATAATCTGTGAAAAGTCTCGTTCCGCTGCCTCCTTTTAGGGTTCCTAATAGCATTAGTGAATTTCTCCACTGTGAGACTAATAAAGGAATATCTTATCTTATCTTATCTTATTTGCAAAATTCCACCATGTCCAAAGCTCTGGCTGGTGGGTGATGCATTGGTCACAAACTTGGTCATTTTACAGCTAAACAGAAATGGTCATTACAGGAACAAAATGTTGATTGATATTTGATCAGCGCTGCCTAGTTTGACTGATCAGAGTTTGAGCTTCATGAGCAGTGACTGGCAGCTGCGTAAGAGGCTGCTCGGCTCTCAGTGGTTGTTTTTATTCAGGCGCCGTGCAATTCGAAATTCTGTCAGGAGCACTGAAAGGAGGCAGAGGGACCTGATTTCTTCACAGATTATCTGTCTCATATACTACTGTCAGCATATAGTGACAGTTCAAAGTGAGTCTTTGTAAAAATCTGAAATTGCTTAACAGTGACACCTGCGGCAATTAAGTCAATGAGAGCCTGCTTCCTGTCGCTAGCACTCGTGCTACATAGACATGAAAAACAGTGAGGTGTGTCCTCTGGTCTCTGGAGAGACCAGAGATCTGGTCAGAGGTGATCATGTTACTCGATCTAGTGCTTCGGCACTTCTGCAGCAAGTATTTCTGCACAAACTTTCACTGTACATTCACTAGATATCCTCAGAGCCAAACTTACTCTTCTGCAGAGTGTAATGTGCACATGAAAGGTGAAGCAAGAGAGCGAGTGAGAAGGAGAGCGAGTGAGTGAGTGAAGGCAGGCAGGCAGCGGAGCAGAGTATCGACTCCGACCGTGGAAACCGAAGCTACCGTCTCCCCTGTGTCTCCTGACCACCGTCAGGAGGCTGAAGCAGGAAAAACTGTTTTGCAAGATGGGCTTCACTAGGTATACCTTTGCAGTTTTGGTGCTTCTGTGTAGGTTGTGTTGGAGTCTGAAGAGTGTAGCCACACATGAGCACATGCATCGATGATATATACTGATAAGAGGTTACAAGCAGTACCTTTGAGCAAACATGGTAAAAAGTCATTTTTTTATTAAAGTTACCAATTCTAGTTTTAACCCACCATGCAGGAACTGCTGGGAAAAACACAACATCGCCATGCCAACCCAGGTAACTTATTTTGTTGCCTCATTGTGCCATACAGGTATAAAAACACCAGGGAAAACCACGTGTAACAATTACTTTGTAAAAACATACATTTCAAAAATTGTATTACACAACATACAGGTGGACTATTGTTTACCTGTTTTTTTTGTTTTATATATATTTTTTTAAATCATGCAGTGGAAATACACTTGCTGAATAAATGAAGCATGTGACGTAAACCTCACTTTTTTTGCTCCACTGATGAGATGAAAACTAATGGAGGATGAAAAGCTCAGATCTGTGTGGAGCGATGAGGAGACTGTAACCTTCCTCACATTAATACATGAAACAAATATAAAAACCGTATTTCCATCATGTTTTCCACATGGTTTACCACCCATTGTTTTGACTGCAGCTCATTGTGTGCTCTTCTTTGGTCTGTCTCCATGAACCAAATCCTCATGTTCACATAACATTAGGGGATGGAAACACATTAATTCACATTTTATTTTTACAATTTTCTGGAAATCTGCTATGTGCACGATGTGGATGGAAACCTGCTGTATTCCACCCTCTAAGAATGAGGTCCTGCTGTCCGGATTGTAGTTACACCTGCTGAGATCTGGTGGTTTGATTCTTTAGAGATTCACACACATGGTGTTAAAAAGTAAGATGTTAGTAATAGTGAGCAATAATTCTAATATATGTAAAGGTAAAACGATTTTCTGTCACACAGGGCACAATAATCAGTTGAAATCCGTTCTGTTTCATGAAATAATTTGTGCAGGGAATCTTCAGGTGCCAGAGGAAAGCGATCAGAGATAATAGGACAGTTTTGCATCCGCACATTGTGAATAAGCAGTATGTTCTACTGTAGCTCATCAGTGCTGATGTATACTTTACCCTTTATGACACTTAAAAATTATTATCAAAACCCATTTGTAGGAAAATAAGCCTAAACTCCTTTTCACCATCCTGACCCCTGATTGAGGGAGTGTGATTTTCCTGAAATAGAGATTATTGTGGAATAAATTGGCACTTAGAGCTGTCAAACTAAAATGCAAAAACAGGTTGTCACCTTCATACCTTGTTTAGGTTCATTGGTTTCTATATATGGGTTATCCATCTTGCAGCTCCCAACAGAGTATTGAAAACAGCCCGACATGTCAACCCTGAGTGATTAGCTCATTAGATTTCATTGCACCGTTGTGATTTAGGCGGGGTAGTAAAAAACAGATATGGATTTCCAGCCCTATTGGCAAGTTCTGAGATATCTCCATAGTTCATCAGGCTATAAAGCCCAATGGCTTGTAACACTGTGAGGAACTCAGGGCTAGAGATCAATATAAAGGGAGAAAACAGGGCTGAATTCGTGACTCCACCTGCCAAACCGACCACCAACCACCAGACTATTTTTAGGTGTCTCTTAGGTGTTGTCTGGGGGGAAGTTTCAAACACTGCTCCAACTCTTGTTAAATGTGTATTTTCTGTAAAGTAAGTGGCTGTTACCACTGGGAGACGTCTTTTTCAACAAAGCAGATTCAACAGGCGCAACGATGTTCACCACGTTCGATGCAAAGTTTAATAGATGGCAGCTTCCTCCAGCAGTGGGTCAGGCCACTTCTTTGCTTATTTATGGTGTGAAAGTGGTCCACTCTTTGCCAGGATAAACAGAAGTACGCATGGAAAGGCCATTAGAGGCCTATCGTAACCTTTGCTTATACATTCAGCAGTAAAAGCAGGACTAGTAAATTACAGTGAGAGCACATTAAGGTGTTTTTTGTTACAGTTCTTCAGAGGCGTCTACAGTGGTGCCAGAGAAAAGAAGTGCAGTGATAATGCCTTTTCTGTCTTATTTTATTACTATTGTATTGTGATGGCTGGATCCCTTACTCATGAGTAGAGAGTAGCACACACTGTTCAACACTCTGTTATATGTTATATGGATTAAATACCCTCAAAGTTGACTTTCTTGGGAGAAAAGTCAAACTGAAGGTCAAATTGTTTCCTTGAAAAGAAAATTATAGTGCAGCATGTTGCTGCTACTATGATAACAGCAGGAAAATTGTTTCAACTGAATTCCTCTCATGTAATCACAAAATCTATAGCCACAGAGATGATGGGTGGTGTGTGAGGGTACTAAGGTCTTTACTGCTGATAGAGAGGGACTCTTGGTTGGGATGCTGATGAGGCAGAGGCTGCTGAGATGAATGCACATTTAAAGAAATAGTTCAACATTGTGGGAAACACCGTCCCGCTGCCCAAGATTGATCGCACTCTAGTATCTGTACACTATGTACAGCATGAAGCCGGAGTCAGGAGTTAGCTTAGCTTAGCATATAGACTGGAAATAGTTATTACCATGAGGTTGCTAGGCAACCAGCGGAGACTCTGGGAAATCACTGCACCCATCAAGAAACACCCCGGCACATAATAAAACCGCAACTCGCCATTTTTACGGATTAAATGAACAACAATATTAGCTGCAGAGGTGCTGGTAGGTACTGACCACACAGTTATGAGAGTGGTACTTGTTTTGTAACTACCAGCAAGACAGAGAGTAAGTGTATCTCCCAAAATGTTAAACTGCTCCTTTAAACACATTATCATTGGTAATGTGGTGGCAGCATGTCTGTCTAGGCTCCAGTGTCTCTTGTTAAGCGTTGGGTAGATCTGGGTGGAAGTTTCTCGTTGTAAATACATACCCACTTGTTGATGCTTCTTGTTTTAATGAGATTAGAGATGATGAGAGATGAGAGTTCATTTTTCTGTAATAAGAGTTGTGGTAACAAGATAAAAAGAGATGTACAGCGTATGCGAATGAAATCACACCACAACATGAAAACTCTTCCTGTGATTTACTGACATGAAAAGGAAATCATTAAAATGAGAAATTTAAACTTTTTTTTAAGAGAAAATATTTTTGTCATGATGGCAGCAATAAGCTGCAGTAAAAATGCACACTATTAGTGTGTTTGTGGAAAAAGATTTGTCCATTTTACACGTTGACACTGATGGAAAATTGACCGATTTCTCTCTATCAGTTGAATTTCTTTCAGTAGATTTTTCTCAAAAAAATCGTAATGGACGCAAGAAAAAGTCAAAGGGGATGAACGTCTCTGATTTCCACTGTTTAAGCATGCACTCGTGCACACACTGTGTATGCCCACGTGTCAGCACCACTTGGATTATGAGGTTCAGAGTTCTCTGCGTCACTCAGGCTCTTAATGTCTCCCATTACATCGGCTTGTGGGTGCGTACGGTGGGATTTGCATTCTGAGGGGCTAATTGTGTGAAGCGAGTCCCTCTGCTCTCCTCCCCCTCCAACCCAAACCACCATGTGTGGGAGGCGCCAGCCAGTCAAACAGCGGCCTCCCAGGAGAATGGTATCGTGACACCCGACCGACACACTCGCAGCGTCCTCACAAGACAAATCTGTATTAAGCTCAAATGCAGATTCTTCATATTATCAGCCCTGCGCAGAAGGTTGACTTTCCTGAAGTTGCTTACGTGTGACAAATCAATTTCAGCATTGGTGAAAAGGCACCCTTCATGGCACAGGGATTTGAGCTGTAAATAGGCTGAATAACCTCATAAATGCAAAAGGCTGTCACATTTTCAGCACCTGCATTGCTGAAATGGCTGCATATAACACTCCTCCCCACACCAGCCCTCCATGTGCTTCCTACCTTCATGGTCTAAGGTCAGCGTTCACTTCTGTCATTGGTTGGAGCACGGCCCCAACACCGAACATATAACCACGATGAAAAAACGCCAACACGGTCGCCAGAATAAAATGTTGTCATTGTACATATCTCATTTCTCTTATTGTGGAATAGGTTGAATGCCAGTGTTTCTGAACCAAAACTATGTTTCATAAATATGTTTATTATCAGTCTTGTAACACACACTGACATGTGGTCAGTGTTGAGAAACTATTGGTTAAGGTTAGGCAACAAAATTACTTGATTATGGTTAGCAAAATGATCATGTCTGTGTTAAAGTAATACTATACCAATGTAATGCATAACATCCATAACTATCTATCTATAAGTATGCAGAGTTCCTGCTATGGAGCATACACTAAGAAACATATTAATCATTGCTATTTTCCTCCCTCCCAACAGTGAAATGAAATAAAAAGGTCATTCCCTCTTATTTCATGAAGATACAAAACACTATTGTTACTGGTCAAGTGAATTTTATCAGCCATTTCTACGTAATCATTAATATATTCATCAAACCTCTAACAACAATATGAGCAGCAGTCTTCATAAACACAGTAGAACAGTAATAATGATTATCACGTGAATGATTATAAAAATAAAAGTGAATGATGATCATAATGTTAAAATAACAGTACCTAACTGAATGGTGATGTGCCTTCAGTTAAGTGATTATTTTTAATAGCCTGCATTTAAATATGGTATTTTAACGAAGGCTAATAAAAATAAGGCAAAATTAATGTATAAGAGCAGCGACTAACATTGGTTTCTGACTCCTAGCTGAACTTAGCTAGCTAGCAACATACACACAAAGGTGAAACATCATGCACACGTTGCACCGTTCGGGGTGAATTCATGTCAAGTCGTCTTTGTATCGACTTTATATGCAAATGCAGACTGTTAATTACCTTAAAGATGCAGCCTGGATCGAGATCAGGGACACAGTCAGTCTGTACCACTGTTAGACCAAAGCAGCCATACTGCCAGGGTTAGGAGAGTTCCTCAGGGACTCCCTAGTTATATTTATCCAGGCACAAATGTAACCCCATGGAAATAAAGCTCTGTATAGAGCTGTAATGACATGTTAACTGGTTTGTCTGCTGCTGATTAGGAACACTGCAGGGGGACGGGCAGAGGGACGCAATTGTGGACCAAGGGAATCTTAAAGTTAATCCCGAAAGATAACCACAAAAATCACAAGTGATTGAAAGGGAGAGGGGAAACACCAAATGATAACAGGCCTAAAAAGTAAGCTCCCTACACTCAATATATCATGAAAAGACTGAAACTAAATCACTGCTGCCGAGCAGCTGACGCGAACAAAAAGGAAACCAGCTAAGGTAGACCACCCAGACCTGACCCACCCAAAGAGACTCTGAGAAGGACCTAAACGGTGAGCAAACCTCACAGATAGGTTCATATGGTCCTTCTGCAGATTCACACCCCCCTATACAGCTAGAGCACAAACAGGACAGCACTTTCTCTACCTCTGACACTGAGACAATGACTCAGCATCTGAGCCCTGAAACCAGCGTAGATATAGACCTCAACCAGCTGATCCTCATCAGGGACAATCAGCTCCACAGCTGCCTCTCCTCACAGATGATGAAGCAACCAGCCTGCTGAGTGACAGCTGACCCTCTCAGTTCTTACATTGGAGATTTGTTCAGAGGACATATTATCTGAGACATTACAGGAGGAAAGCATTCAGAGATTCAGGGATTCTGATACGTTTCTGTCAGTCTTAGCTTTGTTAATGACCCTGCACCCACATACTGTTATTAGATTGGCTTTACATGGAGCAGCATAGTGTATGTGTTCTGTAGGAAAACCACCAGGATTAATAACAACAGTCAGTGTGTCTGTAACCTGCTGATCATTCAGCACTGTGTACACCCAGTCTTACAGCCTCTGTATTGCAGCATTCACGCAGGACTTCACTGCTTATTTTATGGTGATAGTAAAAATGTACATTCACTTGTTGTTTGAAAATGTAATATTACAACAGAGCTCATGTAAATTTGGGGTGAATGTTTATTATATTTAATGAAATATGATTAAACAAAACAAACTAATCTTATTCTGGTGCATGTTAAACTTTAACAAAGCTTTACCTTGACATGACTGTATATACAATCACTGCTGGAATTAAACCTCCAGCTTCACAGTCACATTAACTTAGACCTTCCCACAGTTAGGGTCACATCTTTATGAGTCTTAAAATAGGCAGATGCCCAGATCAACACTGAATTCCTCCTCTTTGTATTGGACATTAAAAGACCCCCACCTAACGCACTTTCAGTGTACAGTAAGTGACACAAAATCCACAGTCCTCTTTTAGTGCAGAAACATACTTTATACCAAAGTTTCCATGTTAACAATATTTCATCAAATACCTGATTGTATACAGTATATATGCACATAGGAGGACACTGGGGTTTTGTGGACAGCCTTCACCATGTTACCCTTCCCTCTCCAGTGATTGATGCCCCCAGCCAGGTGGACGTGCGTGACGTGACGGACACCACAGCGCTGGTGACCTGGTTCCAGCCCGTGGCTGAGGTGGACGGGGTCAGCATCTCCTACGGGCCCAGCTCGAACCCTGCAGATCGCAATGTGGTGGAGCTGTCCTCCACAGACACCCAGTACCACCTGGGAGGCCTCACCCCCGACACCCAGTACGAGGTGTCTCTGTCGGCTCGGAGGGGAGAACGGGCCAGCGTACCTGTCTACGAGTCCTTCCTCACAGGTGAGACTGTTTTCAGAACAGATCTGCCTGAACCGGGCCTGTTACAGCCTTCCTCCCAGATGAACCAGCCACTAACTGTGGCCAACTCTAACCTTGTCCTCTCCCTCCCTCTTTTTCATAAACCCATTTTTATCTTTCTTAGGGGGTCCAGGGGGTCTTTAGGGGCAGATAGCAGGTCAACCGTAGATGTCACATAGAAGTGGTGTAAATCATCTGAAAGCTGGAAACCTGAAGATTAATTTGAGATGCAGCTCAGCTTTGTGTGCAAGTTGTTCTTGTCATGAATCAGAAATAAATCAATAATTGATTCATTAAATAATGAATTAAAACAAATATTTAAAGTCTATAAGGACCCAGAACAGTATAATAGAAGTATATGATGGTATCTCCATGCTCTGTTATGTCTCATAAGTTGCTGCAGCAATTTTTAAGCTGATACCATTTGTTATGCAGATTTGGTGCTTAATTTAGCCATTGATAAAAATGATCAATAATCCCTCCAAAACAGCACATTAAGACTGTGATTTAGTATAAAAAATTTTGACATTTGAAGATTTCTACAATGTTCAGAAACCCGTTATTGGCAATATATTGACGTTGTCAATCAGACAGTCTGATCAATATTGGTCCTGGAGATACAACATCTAGTTGAGGGGCTGATTTGAAAGTTTTTTTAATCATCATTTCAACGACCACATCGATCCATATTGTTTTATCATTGTATAGACAACATATGCACATTATATATAAATATTTATTTATATATATAAATTGTCATGTAATTCAGAAATTCCCTCTGCTTTTCACCCATTTGGTAAAATAGGATGTGGTTCAAATGCTAAACACCAGATTTAGAGATCATTTGGTTCATATCAAAATGGTACCAATATTGGGTAAGATACATTTCCATAATATTTTGTTTAGTTATGACTTATTTAAATCAAGCATTAATACACAACCTAATAGTCATCAACAAGACAGTATAAGTGTATTATCCAACTTTTTTTGAAGTTACCCAAATCACAGCATCTTTATCTCTTTTAACAAAGAAATACATAAATCATATTTAATATTTAAATCCCAGTCCTGGCAGGTGCATGCTGAAGGTGGACAACCATTACTGCTGCTTTGATTTTGTTTTCTGTGGCCTTTGAATCCCGTCTGTTCACATCAGCTGAAAAGAAGGAACAAAAAATAATAATAATATTCATCTTTAGATCACCTCTTCTGATACTTTTTATCTGTCAGCACTCAAAACAAAGACTTCCTGCCATCTATAATAAACATAAAACACAAACATAAACAATATAAACAGCTACATGTTTAAATGCATTACAATGTAAACACATTCAGAAGAATTCAGTCAGAAGAACAACTTCCCACTCTGGAAATGAGCCGGTGAATTTTACATTTGAGTGTCTTTCCAAACTCAGCTGCTGCTCACATCGCCTCCTCCCTGTCGAACTGCAGACGGTGTCGAACTGCATCACCTGCTGCATCAGAGGCCAAAGGGATTAGTGTTGGTGGTTAAAGAAATGTAGTCCTTGAGTGAATGCTGCAAAAAATACATTTGTGTGTAAACATTATCATTCACACTGTTACAACATTATACATCGTCTTTTGTTTACAACGTTGTATATCAAGGGACCCCTTAGAAGATCCATGCCAGTTTTTCTTTGCCAAAATTTAGCATAACTTCGTAGCGACATGCTAGCATGATGGTTTTCCAGTTTCATATGATACCAGTGTCTTCACTCTAGCTCTAAATATGAGCCTGCTACAGCCTCTGAACAAAGTAAAGTCGGCCGAGAGTACCAGCGCCGGCGCCCACGAGCAGTGGAAGAGGTTAATGAGCTGTGTGTCAGCTGGGACCACACATACATTAACTATGGCTGCATGTTTACAAGGGAGGATATCCTGCTGCTGCATGTTCCTTGAAGGACTAAATGTCCTCCCAAATATAGCATACTGAGGGAAATCCCCCACTGTCAGTCTAGTTAAGGTCTGGGCCTAGAAAAGAAACACAGTTGAATTTAGGTTATGGTATGGCTACATGTATCTAAAGTCCTTTTCTGTGTTGCAGACCTGGACGCCCCCAGAGACCTGCAGACAGTGGATCTGACAGACGAGAGCATCACTCTTGAGTGGAAGAACAGCCAAGCTCCAGTGGACAACTACCGCATCAAGTATGGACCTCTGTCTGGAGGTGAGCACGGAGAGCTGCTCTTCCCTCCGGGACCCAAGGACACCACCCAGGCCAAGATCACCGGTACTGGATCTCAGAACCACACACACACTCAGACATCCAGTCAGGATGATACAGTATTATTACTATCAATATGCAATGTACAGACACAGACACCGCTGTCATGCAACACTTTACAAGTATAACCATTATAACCACTTAGCATTTTTCCAAAGATTTCAAGTGCTTCTCATCAGCAGATGGAGTTTGTTTCATTGTCATATACACAGTATACAGTATATCATGGCTTTATGTATCTGTATACAGATACACAGTGGCTGCTTACTTAGGCACCTGTACAGTGTATTGCAAAACCTATTCTGCTGTAAAGTCAACTTTTATGATGTTTTTGTTGATGCTGTCACAGATAAATTATTAATAATTGTGTAAAGTTTTAGCTCAATGTGATATAATGTCCAGTTCAACAGCACCTTTAACTCAGAGCTCAGTAATAAACATTAAATTTACACATTTCAGTCACTGTCAACAAAAGCTGAATGTTATGAGCTTTGTAAACGGATGATATGGCAGGGCAGCAGTACTGGCCTATAGTACAGTATAAACTGCATACTGTATATAATAGATGCCACAGGGTGGCTGTGGCTCTGGAGGTAGAGCAGGTAGTCCACTGATCACAGCTGGTGGTCGGTTGGTGGTTTGATCCCTGGTTCCTCCAGTCCACAACGTGAGGTGTCTTTAAGAAAAACACTGAACCCGAAGTTGTTCCTGATGGGCAGGCCAGCAACTTGAGCCATAAACTGAGTAGAAGAAGTGGATGTAGTCACCGTGATGTCATCCATCGGTTCATGGACTCCAGTTTTGAAGCCTCATCTTTGGTATTTCGGCTGTTGCCATCTTGTTTCTCTTGCAACCAGAAATGATACAAGAGGGTGGAGCTGAGCACAACCGAATGCTGAATAAGACATTTTTTTGGCGACCAAAAGATGAAAATGAACTTTCATGAATTGAAAACACACTGTGAAAGGGTTAAAGTTTTAAGATGAAAACATATCCCAGACTGGACAACAATTTATCAATTAGGTAACCCCGCCCTAAAGCATCCCCTGTTTTAAATGGACCATAATTTACTAAATGAACATCATGCTGTATTGAAGAAGATTTGAAACTATGCGATTGAGACCATAAACTCCTGTTTACAATGTTTACTGAGGTAATAAATCAAGTGTGCAGTAGGCTCATTTTCTCATAGACTTCTATACAATCAGACTTCTTATTGCAACCAGAGGAGTCGCCCCCTGCTTAAGGCACTTCTGCATTGGCTTCACTTTTCAGACCCAGATGTTGCCGCCTGCGTTGAACCATTAGTCAGAACAAGTTGCCAGGTTGCAGCAATGTTAATGTCTATAATGTAGACTAAAGACCTGAATCTCTCTTCAGATGATATTTGTGAACATCTGACATTTCATTAGGAGGGCCTACATGACCAGTGCAGACTTGTTTGACATTAGTGTGTTTCAGAGTTCAAGAGATGTCGGATTTTTCAGTAAGAGATTCATTTATGACCGTGCACCCACTCACCATGTCAGAGTAATTAAGCTAGGACTAGTACTGATCGCAGCCACAGTAAAAAAAACCCCAAACAACCAAGTCTGGGAGCAGTTTCACAGCATATTCACTGTTTTCATCCTTTTGTCTGCTTGGAGTTCACATTAGCCCATTACCGCTTTGCATCCAAATGACACAGCTGAAAAGCGTCTGTGGGAAAAAAAAAAAGATGATACAGTGTGAAGTGTTTATTCTCCTAATTCTTCAGTTAAATGGTCAGTGTTATATTCAGCCTGCTCATTTCCAAAATGGGTTGCCTTTGTTTGTGTTGTGAAATGTTTGCCCGTCTATAAAAGGCTCACTTTATTAGAAAACCACCCAGGGGGGTTTGGCATTCAGACTTTAAATGGAATAACACTGCCGCTTGTTTCTCTGTGAGATCTTGCTCACACAAGCGAAGCGGACACGTTTTCATCTATCTGTACTGCTGACATTATAAAGCCATGCTTTGAAGCGGATGTGTTTTTTTCCTGCTTGTTTCCACACTGTGTGCAGCGGCATGGCAGGATTAGACACCATGAGAAACAAACAAAAAAAAAGCTTCCAAAAACGGGCTAATAGTGTTTTTGTCTGGCCCAATTCTTTGTCCTTGGGAGGCCCATCCCATGGAAATAAAGCACTGTGTCCATTCAGCCGCCGTCCCACTCAGCTCCACACACACCTCAGCACTTCTTTCACACAGTTATTATCTGTAATTGCCTTCACGCTCGTGATTTTATTGATAATGAGTTTCCTGGGCATTAGGTGTAATTTCATGCCGCAAGACTCTGTGTGTGATGACCTCTGTGGGAGTTAATAAAGGAATTAGAGGTGATCAGGCTGAGAGAGGGCTTAATTGTAGAGACCAAAGGGCCTCCAGAGCCGGCTGTATCATAGCAAGTAGTGTTCCTGCTCCACGACAAGGGCCCTATAGATCCATCAATGCAAATACAACACTGATGTTTCACAGTGAGCACAGGCTTACCATGAAATGCAATTAGGCTGCAGTCTATTGTGCAACCAAGCCACATGAGAGCGTTTTTGTGTTTGCCATAGGCACTGGAGCCATTAGCCAAAACAGCTGGCCACTTGACTACAGAGCCTCCCCATCGTTCATTTGGCGACACCTCAGTGGATTCGTACAAACAAAACATGACATTGCTTTTTATTTCTGTATCACAGTGTTTTTATTTGGCCCTGTTGTGTAGGCCTGAGACCTGGCACAGAGTATGGGATGGGTGTGACTGCGGTGACGGATGAGCGGGAGAGCCTGCCGACGACCACCAACGCCGTGACTGGTAAGATATAATCACATTACATTAAGGACGCAGCTATCAGTTATTTTAATAATCAAGGATTCTACTGATTATCTGATCTCTGGCACCAGTGCTCTTCATAAGATTTATCTGAACACATAATATCTCAGTCTGCATATTTTTCAAACATGAAAATCATGCCTAGATGAGAAGCTGGTTCTCCTTGTCTTCCAGGTCCATAACAAAGTCTCCCCACTATAAATGTCTGGATTATATTTGAAGCTCTGTAGTCTGCTATCTGTAATATCTTTTTCACTTGTTTCATATAGAAATGATCTCATTTCCTTTATTTCAGTGCTGCCTGTGAGTTTCCACATTCTGCACTTATCTTCATAAATTTTAACCTTTTTGCTGCTGCAAAAATCACAATTTTGTGGTGGAGATTATTAGTTTTTTTTCATAATTTCATACACTGTATTGCATTTTCAGCGTTTTTTCACCAGATTTAATTTCAGCAGAATATTCTGTCAGTCAAACATTGTTTTCCAGCCCGTTGTCACCTCATCTTTAGTGACGCAGTATGAATAGTTTGCTAATACTTTCTTTGACTATGCAGTCATGGTGGCATCTGCTGCTCTAGATAACTGCCCAGCTCTTCTTGTCTTTTTCTGAAATTAAACTTGGACATAAACTACTGCATGTTTGCCAGAGGAGATGCAATCATTTCACAAGAAGGATATTGGGTGAATTAATACTATGATAATGTTTGTGAAGTGGCACTTCACTTCATTGCAAAAGAGAGATTCATATAAACTTGCCACAGATAATGGCTTTAAGTTTTGCCTTGGACAAGTTGCTCTGATGTATCAAACCTTAAATGTCCATTCACCACCTGTCCTCTTCCTCCCTAATTAGCCCTGGATGCTCCCAAGGACCTGACTGTTGTAGACGTGACAGAGACCACCATGATGCTAGAGTGGAAACGCCCCCTAGCCAAACTGGACTCCTTTAGACTGGTATATGTATCTGCTGACGGCCACAAGGCTGAGGACGTGGTCCCAGGCAGCTCCGAGTCTCACATCCTGAGGGGCCTTACTCCTGGCATGCTGTACACCATCAGCATCATCGCTGAGAGGGGCCGCAGGACCAGTGCACCCACCACCATCTCAGCACCCACAGGTCAGCACCGCAAAAAACAAACCTTGTGTCTTCAAAAGCAATGTCCCTGGCTAAGTGGTAGTGCCTTATAGAGTGTCTGGAAGGAAGCAAGAGATTTTAAGGCACAAATGTCTGGAGGTTTGTAGCTGGCATTTCAGATACTGTACTCTGCCTTATTACCCAGATAAGATTTCCAGCAGCACATCCCTATTTTAAAGGAATGATTCATCCAAACTACAAAAACCTTATTTTCTCACTTACTTCAAGTGGTAGCCATGCAGGTAGTTTTGGCTTTCCAGAAACACTGTCCTGGTTCTTCTAACCCTAGACTTTGCTTCGGACAGGTTTTAGTGGAACTGTTTCCCATAAAGAAATTGTCCCTATGAGGACAACTGAAAGCATACTCTGGATTATCCAGAGGTACCTCACTGGCTGCACTAATGTCTTTACTGCTGTATATGGATCAAATGACTACTTATAATATGCAAGGGGTCACTCAGAGTGACAAACCCACTGAGACTGCAGCTCCTCCCAGCACTATAGCATTTTAATATCTTTCAGCTAAATTGTTTCAGTTTTACAGCCCAAAACTTACAGCATTAGTCTGAACATGCTTAGAGAGACCCAAAAAGATGACAGAGAGACCAAAACAGCTACAAAGACATGCAAAATAGCTGCAACGAGTCACCAAGACACCACAAAGGGACTCACACCAATGAAAAAAGGGCAAAAAAACCTCAAAGAGACACAAACTGACCACAAAGAGTCACAGAACAACAATAAAAGAGGCTAACCAACTATTAGTCTGTCTTGCTCTGAGAAGTGGTGTGGCTTTTTGCTGTGCCCTGGGGCCCATAATCCGTCCATGGTCTTGTTTTAGTGAAAAAGCTCTGATTAACCAAATGTTCTCCACATGCAGCGCCAGCTGATGAACATAGTAGAACATTTAGCAGCTAAAGACCCAGATAGTTGACCAAAACAGAGCTAGAAGGAGATTGAATATTGGCCACACATTTGTCAGGTTTTCATAAACTCAACAGAAATGAATACTGCTTTGTGTCTGTTGGATCTGTTGGCACCTTAAAAACACAAGACTTTAGCCATATCACCTTAATACAGCCATAATACTGGATATCAAATGTATGGGATTTTACTGTCTGAAGTCTGTCTCCATGTCACAAAAAAAAAACCCTGAAAAGTGATTATTGCAACTTCACATGTCATTTTTAAATGCTGGGGTTTGGCAGAAATCTGCGAGCCATCCACCTACAGTAGGTTAGCGGTGCAAGCCCACAGAGCATTGAAAGGATCAGGCCTGTCCTTCATCCAGGACAAGGTCAAACCCTACACTGTCATGTCATGTAATACTGTATATCTGAAATATATCTGCATGGGCAGATAAAAACAAAATGATCTGCAAGGTTAGACACCGCTTGAAGAAAGTGAGTAAAGTGAGGTGAGGTGGTCAAGTTTTGCCTTTGACCAACTAAGCTGAGATATTTTGTATCAGCAAAATGTGTGTGAGACAGAGGCTCGTCTGAATGCTGCCCACTGTTTCCATGAGGTTTCTAGCTGGTGGCGCAGGTTTAGAAAATAACCATAGATTCATTTTTTTGTCCTTCAGTACTGCAGCCAAACCGAAGCAATGAATTGAATTCATTGTTAACTTCTCAATGTAAGTCACTCTGTCTCTACCCTCCTCCCCCAAGGCTCATTTATAGCATGTGGGATTATTTTTCCTTTTCCCCTGATTTTTTAAACCAAAACAAGAAAAGACAAATGAGGTGATTGTGGCATATTTCTCATGCTGTGGTCGGGCTTCCTCTAAGCCAAACATTTCACGAGTAAATCTTCCAGTTATGCAACGAGTGCCCATTAAATGCATGGCTACGGGCAAAAATCGATATGGCATGAGGGAAAAGTTGGTAAGCTTCGGAATAACTATCTTTTGTTGCATTTTGTGGATCGCACGCTGCCAAGAAGAACAACCAATATGTGCGTGTGTGTGTGTCTGGATGTGTGTGTGCTTGGATGCGAGTGGGTGAGTGTGCGCATGTACGTGTCCACTCTTTATATCCACTTGTCTGTGTGTGGCATGTATGATTGAGAGACTGAGTGGCTAAAAAGACTGAGATAGAATGAAACTGAGGGTGTGTGTGTGTGTGTGTGTGTGTGTGTGTGTGTGTGTGTGTGTGTGGGAGGCTGGGGGTTTGTATGGACATGTGTGCAGCCAGCACAATGTTCATTCATGTGATAATTGTTGGCGTGAGCCCCGCTCCCCTCTGGTTTTGTGCTATTTGACCACGATGAACTGTGGGTCTGTCAGATAAAAGGCCACATGCTGGGACTCCTGTTAAAACATTGTCTCCGAAATCAGCAGCCCTCTAATCCACAGCCCGGCCGATCTGCAGCCTTTATCGTCTCCAGACACATAGCGCCAACACTGATCGCACTCGTACAGGAGGGATTGAAGGAAAGGGGAGGGGTGGAGCGGGCTGAGACGACGGGTGTTGGGCTTCTACTGGTGCCCGACAATCACAGAAAGGGTTAAAAGAGTTTGTTTCGTGGTTTCAGAAGAGCTGTTTAAGTGACCAGCTGAGAGTCAACACCAAGACAAAATGTGCTTCTGAATATTAAGATACAGAATGAAAGATGTAGAAACAAACTGATGTAATTCACACACGGAAATCAGGAGACAATAGTCAGGATTATCATAATTTAAACCAATCAGCTGACTGGGAGAGTTGTGCTCAGGGAACAATGACAACACATGTGGAATCGATATCAGTTTCACCAGCAGAACCAAGAAGATTCAAGAAACTGAATAAACATGTTTGACTGCTGTTGTACATTACATTGATTAAAAACCCAGAGGAGGCTTCAGCTGGTATTAATATGCAGAAAGTCTTAAATATGTTTGATCACCAACACAAAACATCTGTATCAATTTATCCATCAACTGCAATCATTTTATGTTCGGGTGTCTTACTTCACAAGATGATATAATGCATGAGCTTCCGATTCTCTGCAGAGAAAAACAGAGAATATAAAGCATGAAAGAGCGAGATCGTTGTCCTGCATGCACTGACATGATCTGCTCAGCAGAGTACAAAAGCACATCCTAAAGACGATGATGTAAATGACTGCGTATCAAATGGCAGATATCAGAGGGCGATATCTCAGCAGACCATTTGATTTAGTCAGACACACATCTTCAACTGCATGTGAAAACCTGAACTGAGGCTGTGCTTAAGGGGTTGGTTCACTCAAATTGAAAAAGATTCATAAAAGTAAAACTTCTGGTTGGAGTTAGTGGTCTGGCCACAGCTGCCTTAGTTTGTGGTGCTCACAGTGTTGGAAAATAACATTTTTAAAATTTAATAGCAGCATCTCTTTCCAGAAACAGAAAACAGCCTTCCCACTCTGGATAACCTGAAGAAGTTGCTGTTATCTGTTTTTGAAGAGAAACTACTTTCTGCCACAGAAAATGTTTGTAGGAACATTTTTGACAGCATGTTTCTCTAAAGAGAGGCTGCTCTTTAATTTTTGAAAAGGTCATTTTAATGTTTAATGGAAATACCACAATTTAATTCACCTTCACTTTATTGGGGCAGAAATATCAGGTGGACACAGATAGATATTTCCATTATGTCAGTGGAAAAATGTGTTTTTTTGTAATTTGCGTTAACTGACCCTTAAAGTTGGAGAGTGGGGTGGCAAAGAACTATACTGCCTAATATAAAGTGGAAAACTAGCTAAAAGGAGATTTTAGCTTTCTTTTAGCTCGCTAAAATGATTTCAGGTAGTTTCACTAACAACGTTTCCCTTTACTTTAAGTAAGTAAGAGGCCTCTTCAGAAGCATTTAGGCAGATAACATGTTTGTCTTAAGTGTACCAACCCTATTCAGCAGAGGTGTGGAATCGAGTCACATGACTTGGACTCGATTCACAAATCTGATGACGTCAGACTTGATGAAATAAAAAAAAAACTTACAACTCAACTTGGACTTTAACACCAGTGACTTGTGGCTTCACTTGGACTATATCATTTAAAACGTTGCATCATGACTTTGTTACGACCCAAAACTCAAATATGTAGACTAAGAACTTGACTTGAGATTTAAAAACAATGATTTGTCTTGACCTCTGCTATTAAGTATTTAGAAACAGTATACACACACTAAATACGTGGTTTATAACACACTCTAATGTAGTTGTGATATTAATACTAGTGCAGTGCCTGTTCAGAACGGGCTGAATGCTTGGCCTGTGGTGTTGCTGCTTGCTCATACAATCAACTTCACACTCCACACTGAGCTTCCTTGGGTCCTGAGCAATTACACCTGCCATGACGTAGCTGCATGGTTGCACAGTGTAGTAGTCGCTTGCTTTGACACAACCACTGCCATTATAAGGTAGAGCAGGGATTTAGTTAGCAGGGGTATTTTGCTGGCAGTGACATTATATATATATATATATATATATATATATATATATATATATATATATATATATATATATATATATATATATATATATATATATATTATACTGTAGTTTTATAAGCTAGTATAAAGTCTGACACTGGAGAAATACTCTTACACAGGTGTAATACACTCTGGTTTGATTCTGCTTCCAGTTGGCTATCCACTCATGTCGACTCCAGGGAAGTGAAGTGTGATTGCAAAGTGAACAGCGGCCACTTTAACACGTTTTGCCGCTTACAGTGTGGTTGGGGGCTCGTGCCTGTTTGGCGCCGCCGTCTGCACACTGTGGACAACATGCTTGTCTCCATCTACAGAGCCCTGAATCCCAGAGCTGTTTGCTTATTCAAAGTTTATTAATATTGACCATTTCGTGTATTAAGTTTGCACCAAATTTGACAATTCACGTCCTTGGTTCTCCAACAATACACCCACCAGATTTGAAGTAGATTGGATGAGCAGTTGAGATATGCAAATAACACACAGACAGTCAGAGATGCCTTGAATTATAGTTAGATAATTAGATACAGCATTTGTGTGCATTCTCATACGAAGACATATTTAAAGATCATTACATCTTCCATATATTTATCATTCACTATCTGTTTATATAACAGCCTCCATCTATGGCGGTCCACAGGAGGAGTTGTTGTCATTGATAAATACATTATTATATGACACTTCTATCCACTCACAATTACATTGCAGTATGTAATAAGCGTTTATTAAATTTGTTTATACTGTTTATAAATGCTAAGTAGGGGGACTTTAAGTGAAGTGTGCTGTACCAGGTATTATTTCCTACAACTCTGTTGCATCTTCAGGAGAAAAGTTTGCAGCTGTGAACACATCGCTGACTCAAATCCTCCCCACGCTGCAGGAAAAGAAACTCATCAGACATATCATTCAGTAAATGCATTTTCCATTTCAGCTGTCCATATGAGCTCTACAGTAAGCGATGATCAGCTGATTCCAGCTCAGCCCCCCCCCCCATCCCCATCATTGTCTACCACCCCATTTGCGCTCCACTCTGCCACACAGTGAAAGGAGGATAATGGTGGCCTTGATGTTTACCTGCACCATCTATCTCCATCTCTTTCTAATCTACTCTCTGAATGCTTGCACACTCAAAGGACTCCAATTACAGTCTGCTGCGCTCGGCTCTGCATGGCCTCCCCATAGGTTTGAAGTGGACGGCGTACTTCTGCCATACTGGTCGGGCTACGCTGCGCCTTCAAATGTTAATGGCTCATTCACAGCCATTAATGCACACAAGCTGCATCAGCATGTTTGCCGGCCGCTTTCTATCTTTAAGTCTTCCCACTTATATGGTAATATAGAGGAGAAGGCTATAGGCAGCCATTGATAATGAGGCTGTTTTTTTCCTGGTGGCCTTTTGTAGTGGAAATAAGGGAATATTTCCACTCCGGACAAAGTGAAGGCCTTTTCTCTTTTTTCCCTCTTGACAGTGAAATGAAATGATTGAAATACAAATGAGAGATCCTCATCTTTTTTGCAGCTGATATTGTCCGGGAGGACTCATCCACTGTTGAGCAGAAGCTCAGTCTTGTTTGTTTTATGTGTTTCACATTGTTCATTGTTGTCAACAAGAAAGGTTCAAAGAATTTGTGCTTGTGAGTTGTAAGGTTAGACCGATATACGGAGCCAATTATGGATTTTTGAAAATTTGAAATCTCCTAATCAGCCAAGTTTCCGTCCAAAAGATTCCAGGATTGGCTATGAAAAACCTGTATCGGTCCAACCATTTGTCTTCATTCTGTATGTCTGTCCCAGTCCTGTAACTCCATGTTGATGTGTTTGTCATCACCCAGAGGAGGAGAAGCCTGTGGTGACCAACGTCACCGTCAGCGACGTATCGTGGGACAGCTTCCTCCTGTCCTGGTCTGCTGAGGACGGGGCGTTCGA
Organism: Pterois miles; assembly: GCA_947000775.1. Classification (NCBI taxonomy): domain Eukaryota; kingdom Metazoa; phylum Chordata; class Actinopteri; order Perciformes; family Scorpaenidae; genus Pterois; species Pterois miles. The sequence goes on along the minus strand of CAMQGK010000058.1, from coordinate 2,477,436 downwards.
GGCCTTTCTGATCGAGGTTACCGATGCAGAGACGGGGGCTGAGTGGCAAAACCACACGGTGCCCGCCGATGCTCGCAGCCTCACCATCTCTGGCCTGTCCTCCACCACCTGGTACAGGGCCAATCTGTACGGGGTGTACAGGGGGGCCCTCTTAGACCCTGTCTTTGCAGACACCATCACAGGTATCATCGCTGTCGACGCTGGGGTCTCGCTCTTTACTTTGCTTCCTTCTTCTCCTGCACACAGTGAATTAACCGCTGTTTTTCCCTGTGGACTTAAGTAACAGTTACTTGCAGTTGTCAAATGGTGTTTGTCTATTCAGCTCAGGTGTGACTCACTTTAAGTGTTAAATGACACTGATAGGTGTTATAGAAACACTTCATTTATGTTTGTACACTGCTGGACTTACATTGGCGCTGTCAGTTTCTAATGGCCTTCAAAAAATGTCTGTCTTAATAAGCTCAATCTTCCACTTTCATTGGATTCAACAGAAGTTTAGTTGATTTAAAGAATATTCTGGATAAAACAGTGATCCAGCGAAATAATTTGAAACAAAATCAAAAAACAAAAACTGCATTATTTGCATGTGATCACAAAGAGCTTAATTTGACAAATCTTTGTGACTGAATATTGGTTAATGCTGTACCCGTTGGGATGGAGGCTTGTTTCATTCGTCCCCATGGACAACTCCACCCATTTTCTGAGCACAAACTGATTACCTTCAGCATTGGAAGTACATTTCAAAAAGGTGTGTAAAGACAATTAACCAGCCAGTGTGCTGAAAGATGTTCTGCACACACAACATCTCCTATCCATTTAATGGAGCGCACAATCCAAATCCCCAAACAACACCCCCCCCCCCATCAGCCATCCATCATGCTCGTATCCATTCCTTTGATGCAGGGATTGTGAACACCCACACAAAACCCATTCAGTCTATACTAGCCTGCCACAGATACACGTTTGATCCACCTTTAGGCTGTCCGTCTGCCTGTTGGTACGAGTCCAGCCTGAAACAGCACCTGGTGTGTTGTATGTGAACAGGCAGAAACACATAAAAAAAGGTCAGTGTGCTGTTTAACTGGGGCACAACAGGTGCGTTAGTTTCCCCACCCACTACACCAAACACAGTCATTACCCGTGATTAACATGCTGTGAATTACAGTATGTGCCTAATAAGTGGGCTGTAAATAGTGAAGCCAAAATGTGATAATGATGCCTTATGATGGCCTCAGAGCAACTTCACAAATAAAGCATAGCAAAACGAAATACTTGAGGATTAACACGCTCACCGTCACCCTATAAAACTGGACTAGAGTGTCTAAAATAGCCAGTTTCTGGTTGGTTGACACTTTGTTTTTATGTCGGCGTCTATTCCGACATTATCATTCAGCATTTCACTGATGAGAATCAGTCAAGTGGAAGAAAGATGGGAGGACTGACAGAGGATGAAAAAAAAAACCCAACCCTGAGGCGCTTTTGTCACTTTGTGTGAGGCCTCTCTTCTGTATGCATCCCCAGTTCCCCGAGCCTGGACGGCGCTTCATTCTCATGCTGCCATTGCCCCTGGGCTCTGGTGCTAGGGTGCCAGGGGCTTCTGGGGCCACGCAGAATATGGCATGCGCTCAACATGGCCCATTGTCTGCATGCTAATGGCTGGTGAAACCATTTTAACATTTTTCATTAGCATCACTTAATCCATAAAACATTCGAACTTGTGAATACAAGCGCTGACTAATTTGATTTTGTTATCGTCGGTAACAACGTGGTCATCGTCGGTCTACTGGAGGACGACGTTGTGGGGAAAATAAAGTCCTCCTCTGAAAAGGAAACTGAGTTTTATACAAGAAATGATTGATGGAACCACAAAGAGATGTGGACAGCACCCAGAACAAGCTAGACTCAGTTGTGAATCATATCACCACAAGCTGCTCTTGTAAAGTTATCAGGCGAGACTGGAACCAGCTCAGGGCCTCTACTTGTGGACCCCCTTTTCAGCAGGTTAGCTGGCGCCGGCGTGCACCTCCTCCAATAACAGGCTCCCTTTTGTGAGCGGGGATTGTGCTCCCTCAGGTCTGGGGGGGTGTGGAGGGATATAGGGTAGAGGGGTAGAAGTGGTGGTGGAGGGAGGGTGAAATCAGTAGCAAGCTAGCACATGTTAGCTGATGGATGTGGCCCTCCCTCTCTTCCACTGACCAGCTAAAGCTGCCCGGCGGCTAATGAAGAGTGACAGCTCCCTGGGATTTGTCTGCTCTGCTTCTCATTTCCACCGCTTCTTCTCACAACAAATGCCTCATGCGTTTTCCCTCACAATAAAAAAAGGGGTTTCAGGCGAGTTCAAGGACCCCTGAGACCCTCACATTTGGTGCAGTGTTTTAATGAGCAGTGGCGCTAGGCTTTATTGAGGCTTTCCTGAGCCCACTTATAGCCTATATGCTTCTATCTTGGCTGCTTTTAAAGCTCTGTCCGGTCCATGTATCCATCTGTGCCGCTACCGGAAGTTTCTCCAGCTAATTAGCTTCAGCAGACTCATCCTCTGGAGAAACAGAGCTTTTCCTCCAGCAGCTGTAGACTCCTGCTGTCTCTCAGCCTCTCTTCCTATCACTGCCATTATTAGCTGCTGCTATTGACTGCCTAACTACCAGCTTTTACTGCACCACATGCACACACTCCCATCTGCATGCACATAGTCAGATGTCTGCACTGTATTTGAGCGCTATTCTAAGAGAAGCAGCTGTAGTTTAACAAAGCAGCTGTAGTTTGAAATCCCTAGATGGTTAGACCAGGGCTGCTACTTTATCAAAGAGTAAAGTCTGAATGAATTTCAAGAATCATGCAATTTGTTTAATTTTAAGACGTAAAAATCTTATTAATTTCACAGGACCGGGCCTTTAAAGTTGTTGCCTTTATTTGCCTCCACTGCCTCACCTGAGTGACAAGCTAATGTTAATGTAAGATGCACTCTTAGTTTCATCCACAAATTTTTCATGAGCGTTATCCAACAACGTATCTCACAGGAATATGTGAAATGACCACGAGCTCTTAACAGCATATTACGCGCTGATGGCCCACAATGTGTTAAAATTACATGCCACCACCACAGAAACAATTTAGGTTTAGGCAGCAAAACTACTTGGTTAAGTTTAAGAAAGAAAAGATCATGGCTTGGGTTAAAATAAGTTTGTGTCGTAACTTAATTTACATAGCGCAAGTAATTTAAAATTAGTCAACCTTGACTTTTGGTTTCACACGGACAGCCGCCGTGTTTGACCCATCCACCCACCCCGACCTCCTCCCTACGTGGACTTTGATGAAAACATACAGTATTTCTGCTGAACCAGGGAATTCATGTGTCCACCACAACAAAGGATCCTAATTGACTTTTCATTGGCATTGTTTCCATGGTGGTGGCATTTAATTTCAACACATTTAGTGGCACCACCACATAATGCGCTGTAAAGAGGTTGAGGTCATTTCAAGCATTTCTGTGAGATCAGGCAGGTTTCCAATCCAAAATGTTTCCTCACAGAGAATTTGATGTTGTGATTAACCGTTGTGCGCAGTTTGCTATTTTTCTCCATTTTATGTTAGTTAAAAAACATCAACAACAGGCTAGTTTACTGGATATGTTCTGAGTTAGACCGACATAGAAACACCCCCTGTAGTACAAGACAGCCTGTGGCCCTTAATACACCGTGATCTTTCAATTCAAAGCGATCATTACAGATTGAATATTGAATTTTCCACTGCATGTAGCGTAGATTGATTTTTTAATAAAAGCTGGCAGACTTAGCTCAGATGAATGTATTGTTTTACTAAAATTAACTGCATCAGTTTTTCATCTTACTAACCACAGAGGCTTTGATAGGTCAGTTCATGTATTGCTCCTGTTTTTCGTCAGACTGCATTAAAGCTCTTCTCTTTCCCTTCGTTATTTATTGACTGATGCTGAGCTTCCATATAACCAGATCTGGCATTTACACATAGACTGATGCACTCTCTTTCACTGCCTTGTTCCTCAAATGTTAAAGCACCCTGCTTCTGCAGAGGAGCGAAACTGACTTTCCCCTGTCACTCAGAGGTCGAACCAGAGGTGCAGGCTCTGCTAGTCTCCAACGTGACCCCTGAGAGCTTTAGCCTAGCCTGGATGGCTGAAGAGGATGTCTTCGACACCTTTGTCATAATGGTCAGCCAGGCTGAGGGCCCAGGCCAACCAAGAGAGCTGGTGCTGGGTGGCGAGGAGCGAAGCACGGCCATCACAGATCTCACGGAGGACACCGAGTACAAAATCGAAATCTTTGGGCTCATTTTTGGAAGACGCTCCAAGTCTGTAATGGAGAGGGTGAGAACAGGTACACAGCGACGGGATGGAAACGAGAAAGTCAGAGAAACTCTGCACTGGTCTTGTCGGCGTGGTCAATGTGACGTCATATCTTGACAATTTCGTCTTTTATGGTAACAGCATGAAAACATGTCTTTAATACCCGTGTTCTCACATTTGTCTTTTTGTCTACTAATCTGGTAACCAAGTGTCATGTCACTGTATTCATCCAAGGCACTTAACTCTGCACTGTGACCAAATAAAAAAAGGTCATCTTTAGAGGTGAATCAATTTTAATGAGGATTTTCACCAGCTCTGTCTGCGTTGTCTGCCTTGTGTTGGGGTGTTCAGTGTTGTCAGTGTGTTCATGCTCCTGAGTGGTTCCAGCAGACAGCAGACAGCCTTTTCATCACAACCCAGGTTTACAGCAATATCCAGGATCTCACTCTGGTTTCTGAAGGACCACATGGTGGCTTACTGGGCTGCTGATCTCAGGGCCCCAGACCGCTGCTGTATCAGAATCAGACCAATATATGGGTTTACTGATATCAACCTTCTTTTAAAAATGTGTCTCAATCTGTCTGATGTGATGGATGTGAAGCGGCTATATTGGTGATGCATTTTTATTGGAGTATTGTCCTGGTGTTAAAACCAATTTAGCATCTCATGATGGTCCAGATGCCTTCGGATCCTTTAATTCTGGGTAACGAAAATGGTCCAATGTAAAGATGCTGAATCTCAGCTGACATCAGTCCAGAACAATCAGAAATGGCTCTGAAAACTCATCAGTCAAGCTCCACTCAGGACGTTTACTCAGCTCTTTAGTCTGCTCCTTCATTGTGTCGTCTCCGTCCGGTCGTCCTCCCAAATGTTGTCTTTGACTGCCTGGCCCCGTGTGCCACAGTCGCTCTTTGTAAATTGTGTGTGTGCGTGTGTGTGTGTGTGTGTGTGTGTGGAGGGGGTGTCTATGGCTGTGTCTCCTGTCCTCCCTGGGGGTAAGGCTTTACTCTTGGGTTGCGTGGCGCATGTTTCACTTTTGTGTTGCCATGAAATGGGGGCAAGTTAATCTCCTCAGGTCTGTCACGCAAGATACTGTTTTCTCGCTGTTAGCCAGGAAGGGTCTCTTCATGAGCCCGGGCCTCCCCGGGCCCCTTTTGTCTGTCTTCCTTGCTCTCTCTTCTGCAGTCTGTCTTTCGCTTTATTCTTTAAACGAGTGTGTTTCACCGGTGGATCCGCCTTGGCTACAGTAACATGTAAATAATATGTGTCTTTTCACGTCTGCCATAAACTTTGAAGCAGAAAATACCCACTAGTATATGTTTTTAATTCACGTGACAGATACTGAGCGTTCTGTTTTCCAGTCCTCAGCAGTCCCAGAAGGAAGTACACATATTAACTAAAACTGTATTGTGTGTGTTTGTCCCTACCTGCTGTGTCTGTCTTGTTTGTGCCAGACCTGGGCTCACCCAAGGGCATCCGGTTCTCTGACGTCACCGACACCTCCGCCACCGTCCACTGGGTGGTTCCCAAAGCTCGGGTGGACAACAACAGGGTCACGTATGTGCCCGCTCATGGAGGTCAGTGTCCATCTGTGTGAATAACACTCATTCATTACTGAAACAAGGAAGATCCAGCCACTTACTGCAGCACTGTGACTTACTGAGGATCCCTAAAGTGAACTAAACTGTAGAAAAACATTTACAGCGTATATATTCAGCCTGCAGCACTAAAACGTTTACACCTTCATCCAACCAGGGAAGTATATTCCAGGTTATGAATGGCTTTATAGCCAGTATGGACATTCTCACTGTCGTATCATTGCTGATCTATCAAGTAATTTAATCCTCCATCATCTGCAGGCCAAACTCTTCTCTCCAATGATAGACCACTTCTGCCCCCTACTGACTCGTTCTAGGTACTTCTACTGAATGAGGGTGGGAGGTTCAGCACAAATGATAATAATCATCAGAAAAATATGCAAAAAAATAGATAAAACAACTTTAATCATCTTTTTGAGAGTTTTAAGAGAAACCATTATGATGTGATTGCTGCACATTGCATTGATAGGTATCGCTATGTAATTATTTATGAATTAATTAGTCATTATGCCCTACATCCAGCATCCATTTTACAGTTTTTCCTCAGTCGCTTTGGCTTATTGTTTGAAACAGTCGTAACTTTCTCTAAACTGTGAGTCACAACTGTTTGATAGCATGTCTGCAGACGTTAATAACTCACCCAGAACACTTCATTCATGCTTCAAATCTAGTTTTTGTATCAGTAAGTTGGACAACGGCACCAAAATAAAACGTTGTTATATGACTGTGTGAGAATTACTGGTCAAAATATTGAAATGTTTTTTCACCATGGCACCTAACCCTGGTAATGTTTCATATACAGATCTCTGTTTTGGTCGACTTTTCTGTCGACACCGACTGCTGCGCGTAGAGTAAATTCATTTATGTACCAATTATTACATGCGATGTAAACAGAAGTCTCACCACAGTGAACCAATAATTGTTCCTCGTCTCAGTACGTAATATCTTGTCATAGATATTTATGAAATATACATGTATATTGGACCGATTAGGATGACTGAATGGAACATTTTGCATGTGATGGATCAAACAATGAGGATGTTTAGAAATTGTGAAAAGAATGATAGTTGTGGTAACTGTGAGATGATGACTGACAGATATTTGAAGTGAATATTTCAATTATCAGGTTTTCTCCATGATATTTCCCTTTTTGAATATAAAGCTATAAATCTTAGTAGTTCTTGTCATTAGTCATTTACAACCATGTATACTACGTTGCATTTACTCAACTTCTAAACCGGTGTGGGCGATTTTTGACCTAATTTGACTTGAAACTGCTGTAGATGAAATACCAATCTGCTAAAATGACTCAACATTAAAGTAAAACCAGCACATTACAGGCTTCCTCAAGTCTATGGGTAACACAAGATAATTAAAACAACTAGAAAAATCAGTCATAATGTTTACATGTCATATTGTTTCAGTTACTGATGAATCGGAGAGAATGACTTTATCTAAACAACGACTACCTGAGCCGAGCTTCTGATCGCTTTACTCACCCAGACGACTTGTTGCTTCGGCCTCCAGGTAACGCTAAGACGCTGACAGTGGACGGCTCTGAATCTCAGACTGTGCTGCCCAATCTGACCCCCGGGGTCACCTACGAGGTCACTGTCGTCGCTGTCAAGGGTCAAAAGGAGAGCGAGCCTGGATCAGACAGCGTCACCACAGGTGAGACGCGCTAGTGATACACTACACAGCACATGTATATTCTCCTGGTTAGGCTCAGGCAGTTACTCAGCTCTGCTGTAATAGTTTGCTTATATAGCAAATGTATAATAGGTAGCACCATGAAACTTCCCCAGTTAATTACTTACATTACCACAATTAGTATTTTTTGTATCACAAATTTTCTTTCGTTATTTATTATTATTATTTTTTAAAATATGTAAATCAGTCATATTTTTAAATTTGACAGGTTAAATAGTCTTGTTACACTGATATATTAGAGTCACAGGTTTTTACTGAGGACATTTTGGATATCTCTTTTTTATCACTCCATAAATCAGAATGTACAACTATAAAAAAAACAAAAAAAAAAAAAAAAAACAATTTTCACCATGTTTTTAGGAAGAAAATGTTTTCGTTCTGCTAGTCTGAAACAAGAAGTCTGAAGCGTTATGGAAACAGGAAGAGGTGACGCCTCCTTCCAACACAATAGCTCTCTCTCTGTGTGTGTGTGTGTGTGTGTGTGTGTGTGTGTGTTACAGCCCTGGATAAGCCCCGTGGTCTGACTGCAGTCAACATCACAGACACTGAAGCTCTGCTGCTCTGGCAGCCCGCCATTGCTACTGTGGACGGCTACGTCATCACCTACAGTGCAGACTCAGGTATCTAGTGTACACATGCATACACACACAATACATATAGATACACGAATAAACACACATGTTGTGAATCATGATCAAGATGCTGAAATGAGGATCATTAGAGGACCATTACCGCCTTTCGGTGACGAGTTCATGAGAAGGGAGGGGCGGTTTTGATCATTTCAGTGGGACAACATGACGGATATTTCAATATTCAGGTTTAAATAACAGAGTGATATCAGTCAGAGGCATCAGTCCAAAACAAGTTTGCGTCCTCTTTTTATCGGCGTCTGGCGCTGCCTGTTTGTTCTGGATGTGCTAACTGAAGGGATGCTGTGTGTCGTTCCAGTGGCTCCAGTGATGGAGCGCGTGTCAGGAAACGTGGTGGAGTTTGACATGAGCTCTCTGACGCCGGCGACGCACTACACCGTGAAGGTCTACGCTGTGAGGGACTTGGCTAAGAGTGCAGCCACCACGACTGAGTTTACCACTGGTGAGCATTCCTGCCTAAATTTGAGCTTCACTCATACAACTAAATAAAAATGATTTAAAAATTTGCCAAATACACAATATAAGGTAGTAGCCAAGCAGTCAAGTGGCCTTTTCACTGTAAATACAAACTGTATTTTAGTCTGAAACAACAGGTGCATGATGAGTTTGAGGTAACCAAGAGGAGGAAGTCATTCATACTGTAGACATACTGTTGTTTGTTTCTTGAACATTAATTAGATGCATGACTGCAGTGATGTCATGTAGAAATATGTAAATGAAAGATTAATTAAACATGAATGACACCACAAAAAGGGGGCTGAAACAGCTGAGACAAAGAGCAACCGACAAAAAATGACATAGTAAAATTTGAAATGAAATAAACTTGTGTTGTGCCATTAGATGTGGACGCCCCTCAGGACCTGGCAGCCAGTAACATCCAGACAGAGAATGGTATGCTGACCTGGAAGCCACCTCGCGCTGACATCACCGGGTACATCCTCAGCTTCGAGTCTGCAGACGGCACCGTCCGTGTGAGTAGAGACGCCACAACTCCGCACATTCAAGACCACAGTCAGTCTATAAACTGTGTGAACATGTTTCCTCCTTCAGGAGGTGGTCCTGAGTCCCACCGCTGTCTCCTATAACATGGCTCAGCTCAGCGCCTCCACTGAGTATTCTGTCAGACTGCAGGCCATTGCTGGTCCGAAGAGAAGCAGAGTCATCACTACTGTCTTCACCACCAGTAAGTGGACTCATACGCACTGGACAGGTTTCAGGTCTGGCTGGCTGTGTGTCTGTTAAGCCCCTTTCCCACTGGACAAAACCCCCACTAACATCTGGCTGTTTTCTTCAGTGGGAGACGTTACAGTCAGTATTTATTCCTGGGACAAATGAGTCTGCAGTAGTCACGGGTATTTATCGGCTCCAGCTCTGATCGACGGTGATGGAAACATGATATACCGGTGGACACACAAATTTTCACCCCTTTTTTGGTGCGATGCTATGTGACACACAAGTGAAAATTAAAATCAAACAGGGTCTGATTAAATCAACAGGGATTTGGACAAGTATTATAATTGTAATTAATGTACAAAACGTACAATTACTATGCTCTCCTCAAAGCTTCCAGAGTCCATCCACTATCCCTCCTTAGGGATTATGTCTAGTCCGCTTTGTTGATTTTTCAGTCATATCATGTGTTTTATGTGTGTTTGTAGCTGGTGTGCTGTACAGACACCCCAGGGACTGCTCCCAGGCCTTACTGAATGGTGACACCTCATCAGACCTGTACACCATCTATCTGGGTGGAGATGAGAGCCAGCCCCTCCAGGTCTACTGCGACATGAGCACTGATGGAGGTGGATGGATTGTAAGTCGCCAGTCAACAGAGACATAGAGTATATGCCCAATATGTGTTAACATTCAAAGCTGCTTAATCTGTATTTCTATGTGTAACATTAAAGGGACAGTTTGGGTGTTCTGAAGTGGGATTGTATGAGTTGCTTCTCCATATTAAGTGTATTACGTACTGTAGATGGCGGTTGGTACACCCTCAGTTTGGAGAAGCAGACAGGAGTACCAGCATGGGAGCAAATCAAAATCATCATCAAAATCAATATCATTTGACGTGGACTCTATAATATTTTGAATATTTTCATTGCTTTACCTCGCCATCAGACAGGATGTTACGGCGGGAAACAGAAGCTGTCATCTATGCTCTCGCCAAAGCCACCTCGACCTCCTCGACTGCTGCCTCAGCCAGAAAACGGCATCAGTTCTCCCATCAGAAACAGACACTGTAGATGTTTTGTCAGCAAGATAAAGCGATGACAGTATTCTTAATATGGCGTACACTTAAAGGTATAAAACGTAACCACTGTTGGTTGCTGTGGGTAAACGTTGGCCCCTCCTCCACAGCTCAGCGACCTGAGAGGAAGAGCAGCGAAGGTACTGATGATGAGCAAAACAGCAAATTGGAGAAATAAAACAGTATTTTCCTCTTGTTTCCCAGCGGTTATGTACTAAAACACACAACTATCTCTGCATAACTCTGCAGAAATGTGCTGAGTTGCCAGATTTTGAATGAATGCAGGCTTCCTGTCGGCTGGCTGTGGCTCAGCTCTGCTCTCATTAAACTACAGATGCAGAACTACACGGCATCACTGGAGCACATGCACATAACACAACCTGATCCCATCCCTGAAATCTGGACGCTTTATATCTAACGGAGTAAAGGGGGACTTGTGGGTATCAGAAGCTGAAGGGATGTGTAAAAGTTGGGGATATTTGACCACCTGAATGGGCTGCACACCCTGCATGCTGTCGTTGCTACCACACGCTACACTAGTGATGATTGGAGAATATATACATCATTTTTTTTGTTACTTGTCGCATACCTTTAAACTGATATTGATTTATTTAGGTGAGTCTTTCTTTTCAACGTGAACTAGGGTCATGCCTCATACAACCCCACTTCAAAAAACCCAAACTGTCCCTTTAAAAGTGTCAGTTGTAGTGACAGAGAACAGCTACCGACTCTGCAGTTCCCCTCGGCTCTATGGAGCGTTTTATTCTTTCAGCTCGTTGTTCTGGTTTTACAGCCCACAGCTTTACCGATTGGTTCAGTTTCATGGTTTTCAGCAGCAGCAGCAGCAGCAGCAGCTGTTTTCAGGGAAAAACCTCTCATAAACCCACTGTACTCTACCAATCAGCACCAAATGAGAGACGAGCTGGTGAACATAGTGGAGCATTTAGCAGCTAGAGATATTTTTCTCAGGGGTTGATGTACACTGTGTTAACAGGCAACTCGTTGCTAACATGTTAGGCATAGCAACTTTATAAGGTGATAATATGTCAATGTGATGTTTACTGCTTGTTGGCAGTGGCGGAAATAAATGAAAATAGCTTTAATATCAGTTATGAGTTGATAAAGAAATTACTTCTTTACTTTCTCTGATGAGTGCAGATTTAATTCAGCTGTGCCTCTGTGTGCCAGTTAAGTTTTGATGAACTTGCAGTTTTGTCAAACAAATTTCCAGGATTTCCTTGAGATTGTCTGGTTTCGATGAAATTCTCGTTTAGTTTTGAAAACCCATAAATAAAAGTGGTAGTTGTCTGATATTTCCCATACAGCTCATTTACAGTAGGAACGCCAGGTGATCTGGTGACCTGTTGTCTTTTGCTTTCAGGTTTTCCTCAGACGACAGAGTGGTCGACTGGAGTTTTTCCGCAACTGGAAGAATTACACAGGAGGCTTCGGTGACATGAACGATGAATTCTGGCTGGGTAATTCAAACAAACATCAGTAATCCAGGACACATAAGGACATGGTCCCGTATCAATGTTCATCTAGTAATTAAATGATTTATACTAAATAGCTTCTATTGTTACTGTGTGATTATTGTGTATATTTATTGCATCCCATGGCCTGATTTTGACCAAACTCAAGTGAAAAAGTTCTACATTGACTCACTTAATTGTAATAATTATCTCTGCCAGGCCTGTCTGTCCACAGCTAACCTCTCATACTGCCTATGTCCATCTGACCCATCAGCCCAACATTGTTTGTGCTCATTTATGACTGTGTGCTCAAGGGCCTCTCATGGTTGTGGTGATGCACACTTTTTGAAAAATGTATTTTATTGACTGTTTTATTCCGTCACTGACTGCTGGCTCCTCGCTCCTCTGAACCAGCTGGTAGGGGCTGCAAGTGATCAATAAAACCACTTCAGTTGCAAAAGGCATTTCCTTCAGTCGGCTAGGCTAAAAACAATCCTCACCTCGTCTGCTGAAGGTCTCATCCTGGTTGTTGTCATGGCTCAAGTTTTGAGCAAAAGTTTGGTCTCGTTTTGAAATGGAGCATCTGCAGATTAATTCCATACTAGATGTGTTATGATGCATTAAAGTTAGGCACAATATGAGATGTATATATGAATATACATATTCATATATAATAATATGAATATATCCCTGTTTTTGTTATCTTTGCTGTCATTTTGACCATAAGGGAGCCAGGAGGGACAATTCAACTCTACTGTGTTTCCATTGAATAATGGAATGAAATAGATACACTTTTAGGCTTGAATCCAAGTAGAGATATCAGCCTTCAGGCATTATTTGGCCTTATTAATGATATATTGAGATTTATTTCAATATAAAATAATGTATCTGATAATAACTCATTGTTATTATTGCCGTTCATCCGTCTTATATATAATCTCCTCTCACGCTCAGGTCTTTCCAACCTGCATAAGATCACAGCTGGAGGTCAGTACGAGCTGCGAGTGGACCTGAGAGATAAGGGAGAAACCGCCTACGCTCAGTACGACAAGTTCTCCGTCTCTGAACCTCGGACCCGCTACAAAGTCCACGTAGGAGGATACAGTGGAACAGCAGGTAGCGTTGACTTCTGCAGCCTGCAGCCAAACGTGTCTGTCTCTTAAGACTTTCTGACTTTCCTGTTAATGTCTGTGGCTCTCTGCTCCAGAGCCGTTGGTTCGTACTGAAAGCAAATAGAAATCCAAATATATCTATTTTTGCATTTTTAAAAAGGTTCAGTTTCCTAAAACAGCTGCTCACTGTGGTTTTCATGAAATTAGTTAGTAAGATAGTGTATTTGTTGGAGAGTATTTTTAGCAGTGATGGATTAATGCACATTTGATGCCCTAGTGAGTATTTGTGGCAGCAGCACAAAATAGGACGACATAAACTACGGTGTGTGTGTCACCCAGTGAAACAGTGAGGCTCACTGATGTGTTTTTAGTGGGGCTCTGTGGTACACAGGGAGAGGATATATCAAGCTGTGATACATAAAATATAGACCAGTCTTATCCTATAATTTGTATCACCACAATCAACAACAACATTCAAATGTTGCTTTTCATGAAAAGACACGTATGTATAGCACAATGACATTAAATCCCTCCCTCTGAAACCACAACATCTTTCAAACTAATTCTGTTCAACTTCAAATGTAAAACCTCTGGGACTGAAAACTGATTTTACTATTCCCGTTCCTTCTGTAGTTAAGGCTGTTTGAGAGACATTCATACTGTTCAGGAAGCTATTTTCCTCCTGTGTTACTTTTGTCTGGTGACGAGCTGACCTCCTTTTACTTTGTCATATGTTTTAGCTCAGAGTCTGCAGGATGTGTTCTATAGGATTCACAGTGCAATTAGATGTCACGGTGTGATGTGTGTTTGCGAAAATGTACTGTATATAAGGGGTTTTCACACTGCATACTGTCAGCCCAGGGGCCAGGGCTATCTATAGCCATGGGCTAAGAGTTGACCCTGGGTTAAACCTTTCACACACATTATTAACCCCGGGCTAAGTTAAGCCCAGGCCTATACGATTCACACACTGCATTTCTACTAGCCCTGGGTTAAACGTCTGTTGTAACACATAGCTAATGCTTGACGCTGGCAACTTTTAGCCCTGTGTTTAGATTTTCAGGTGTTAACCCGGGGCTAATATTGAATGTGTCATATGTACAAATTGCACCAAATTAGACAGTGCACGTCCGTGGGTCCAAAGGGAGTAGACCAGATGAACAGTTCTGGAGTCTTTGCGAATAATGCAGACAGACAGACAGACAGACAGACATCCTTTGCTTTACAGTTAGATATGATTTCTCTCTAAATCATTTTTCCTATATCATTGTTCTGTGAAAAGATGGGGTTTGTTCATTTTGTCCAGTTTGGTCCATTTTTATATCATTTGTATCAAATTTACTTTGGATTTTTTATTATTTAGATTTAATACATTTATTTGACTTGGTGCCCTTTTCTTAAGGTTGTCTTTTTGAAAATATCATCATTACTAATCATTAAGAGTTTTCTTATAACATTTCCTCATTTCATCATGAAGCATATAAGAATAAAATCTAAAATCAAGTATGTTTCCATTAGACTAGATTACAATACTGTATCATTTTGTACATGTAGTGGCCACATAGAGCACCGTTTGTACCTGCAGTGTTCATCAGCTACAGAAATGTAACAGGAACTGTACCACAGTTTAGTCCACTATCTCTTTGCTGTGTGTCTTTGTAGGTGACTCTATGACCTACCACCACGGTCGTCCATTCTCCACTTACGACCACGACAACGACATCGCTGTCACCAACTGCGCCCTGTCCTATAAAGGAGCCTTCTGGTATAAGAACTGCCACCGTGTCAACCTCATGGGGAGATATGGAGATAACAGTCACAGCAAGGTGCAGTATGCCTATAAGTGCAGTTACTGTATGCCCTGAAGTGGAGTGTTAAATTAGACTCCGTAGGGTCACTGAGGGTACTGAAGAGGCTCCAGGGGTCCTTAATGGGGTTTCAGTGGTGTGTGATTACACTCCCAGAGTCCTTCAGAGGGTTCAGGCTGTCCTTCATGGGGTTCCAGGTGCTATGGATCGCTGAGGGAGTTCCACTGGTTTTCATTTCATTATTTACTTTGCTTGGAAACATCCCAGTAAAGAAACCATGTACTCACTACAAAGTCAAAACTAACAAAGTTCATCTCATTAAAGACAAATGAACAATGTAGAGCTTCCGTCTGTGTGACTGGCGCTCAGAGCTCATCAGAGGGAAGTTGAACATCGTTCATTTACACATACTAGCCACACTGCAACGACACAAAGCTGGTTGAAAATCGTCAACGTTTTGGACAAAATCTTAGAAAAAGGATGTATTTGGCCAGCCCAGCATCTCTAGGAATTTCATATACATCCAATGCCAAATACTATGTTGCAGATAATGTGAGCCTCCTCATAAATGTAAGCACCCACCAGGGCTACAGAGATGCCACTCAAAGCATGTTTTCTGCTACAAGTTTCAGATGCTGGTGGATATTGCTCATGGTACCAAAACTGTTGAACGGAAACAGCATCAGTCAGTTTCAGCTTGATACATACATACAGTCTCTTTTCAACATAAACTTCCAACATAAGTTTACTTTATTTTTAGGTTTACTAAGTTATGTTTAGGCAAACATGGCTTGGGTTAAAATAAGTATGTTTGTTATGTAACTTTTGCATGCAACATTATTAAACTATGTATATATAACGTGTTTGTAAATTGTGTATTTGTCTGACACAACCACGCAGCCTGACCTCCTCCATAAGTGGACTTTCACGCTTTTAATACTACGCCAGTTGCTCTGAGCGTCTAACTGTGACGTGGATGGGTTGCGCTGGTACTTGATGATTTGGAGTGAGATTGATAGCGGGCTTCGGGTCAAGTATAAATACAGTTTAACACAGCTTATACGTAAAACATTCAACATTTATTTGCCTTGACCACAGTTCTTCCCTACCCTCATCCATACCTTACAGGCCACATGCAGATATTATAAAAAACTAGACGTTTCGAAGAGCTGGCATTGGACGTAATCTGGGGTTTCCAGAAGTGTCTGATATTGCTGTTCTTGTGTGGCTATAGGGTTGCTTTGGCTGTAATGTGAATCTGTGACAGGAACACGACCAAGCGCCTCCAACTTACTCCTACGTCAGCTTCCATTTTGACTAACATTATCTGTCCGTCTCCTCTCTAGGGCGTGAACTGGTTCCACTGGAAAGGCCATGAGCACTCGATTGAGTTTGCTGAGATGAAGATCAGGCCATCCAACTTCAGAAACCTGGAGGGAAGGAGGAAACGATCATAAACGGTCCACCAACACCATCAACACTGCTACTACTCTGTCTGGACTCCCCATAAACCACCTTGACTCCCACACCCACACACCCTGCAGCGACCAAAGCCACTGCCAAGAGCCCTGCTGCCTCCAAGCAACAACCAACACACCATGCCCCCCCCCATTTGCTCACAGATCAGCCTCGACTCCATAACCCCCTCCCTCTGTGATACGGTTGTGGAAATGCTGCCAGTGCGGAAATCGATGTGCATGTTACAAACTGGACTTAAACCAAGCCCACACAGATTCTACTCACGCACCAAAGAGAGCAAAAACATCTCCATCTCACCTGATTCTCCTTTCTCTTGTGTTGCAGCGTTTGTGGGGAGGTGACTGTGCAGCTTGGGCATTATGTTGTGTACAGTAATTAATACAGTTCCCTATTTCACGTTTGGAGTTTTACAGAAAAGACAGGCTGTTTATAGTACAATGTGGTCTTGTTTAGACTCAAGGCTTCTTTGCTAAAACTGATAATGCAGTGATAATTCACCTGGATTATCATAAAAATTATATTCCTTGTACAGAGCTGTACACATACATCTGATTTAAACATTTGAAAAGGGATACCCCTCAGATGGCACTGCTCAGATGTCCGATATCTTCATCTAACTTGCCATTTGTTTGTCTTTGTGCTTAACTTGTGTCAGTGTCACTTTATCCTCCCCAGGTTCCCTCATCTCCCGCAACATCTGATGTGATAGAGATGGAAGTAAAAAGAGAAAAAAAGAAATAGTATGGAAAAGTATTTTACCCGCCACACCCCACGTCCACGTGGACGGCAGTGTTTCCATTCATTAAGTGAGCCCCTCCGGGCATCATGCTACAGCCACAGTATTGTAAAGAACAGAGAAAAGAAAAGCTGAAGTGTTTCCATTTGTTTTGTTTCTCTTGTGAATCCGAGGCAGGACCTGTTATTCAGTATATAATGAAATGCGGTGATCATATTTTTTTCTTTCTTTTTGCAAAATGTGAATACGGTACATATATGTGGAACAAGAGACTGTCTCGTGTTGATACTCAAAATATGAAAAACAGCCAACACCAATTGAATTTCTATTGGACAAGGTCTCTGCTTATGTTGATGATGACAATAGTGTTTGAACAGGTGACAACTAGAGACCCCCCCCCAGCCCCTGCTACAGCAGCATACTAAACCACTGACCGTCTAAAGAATGCCTGTGTAAATTAAGTTTGTTTTTATTGTTTTGTTTGTTTAGAACTGGGTGAACAGCAGGTGTTTCTCTGTAAACTGTATTACAATAAAACAGTTTGTTTAAAAGGAACATACTCAGGTGTTTCTTTTTTCATGTCTTGACTCAAGGGCTACTACATTGCAGTAGCTCAGTCTGTAGGGAGTCGGCTTGGGAACCGGAGGGTCACCGGTTCAAGTCCCGACATGGACCGAAAACTGAGTGTGAACTGGTAGCTGGAGAGGTGCCAGTTTACCTCTTGGGCACTGCCGAGGTGCCCCTGAGCAAGGCACCAAACCCCCAACTGCTCGGGGCGCTTGTCAGGAGCAGCCCCCTCACTCTGACATCTCTCCATTACTGCATGTGTGTGTGTGTTTGTGTGCATGTACCATGTATAAGTTAAACAGAGTGTAAATTGAATTTCCCCACTGTGGGACTAATAAAGGTAGATCTTCTTCTTCTTCTTCTTCTTTCAGGGCTTTCGATCACATCTCATGGTCTTCTGCACTGGACAATGAGTCATGGAGTTAATCATCAGCTCCCCTTTCTGTTCCCCTCTTAAGTAAAGTAAAACACTGTCCGCAAACACAAACTCCTACTGAGTCTTTACTGAGGATTCTAAGTTAAAAAAGCAGGATTGTCAACAAGTCCTTTAGATCAGACCACATACATATTATACTATTCGTACTTCTTGTGACAATGCTTGTACACTGTCTTGTTGGTGTATATATACTTGTCTAATAAACTGAAACCTACACCATCCTCCCAGTCCCATTTTTCTATACAGTACAGTAGAAACCAAAAGGCTTGGTCTAGTTAACCTCCTGAACGATGTACAGCGTATGATGGGATCCTGAAGTCTCTCACCATGTTTTTAGGAATAAAATGTTGTGTAAATCAGGGTATGAATGCTATACGAACAAACCCCTCAAAGCAAACCTTCAGATGTCAATTTAGCAGAAATGAAGTAAAAAAAACACCTAAAAGAAGACATGTTATGGAAGCAAAATAGCCCAAAATCTCTAAATTGACCATGGTGTCTCACCTTATTCACTGCCCCAACAGAATCAACAAGCTATTAATTCATTTTTCATATAGCTGAAATCAAGGCAGTGTGTTATGGATTACAGTAGAACTTGCTCTTACACAGTTTATCTCACAGCTGCACAGCCAGCTGACATGGATAAAAAACATCTTACCAGTTGTCTCTTGTCTTGGCATGTATATTGTACTCATAACCACTTTACAACCTAAATGTATTCAGGGTGGCCAGATATCAGCTGTAGCCTCTCTTTGTGTGTGTTATCATGCATGCAGGCAGGTATTTTGAAAGCTTCTTAGAAAAGATTTCACCATTTCTCAGCATGATTAAGCAACGCTGGCTGTTACCATGTGAGGAGTGTCCTTCTGTTTCCTTCACTACAAATCTGGAGTATATTACAGCAACATATAAGATAAGATGTGTGATAAGTGTCACAACCCGGCTCAGAAGTGGTGACAAAGTTGGGAGACCACACACAATCTGCACATTTTAAATCATCGTTAATATTGAAGAATATAATAAACACCAGATGTTAAGGTTGTGGATGTTCTCAGTGTGTGTGCGGTGTTGAATGATGATAGATGTGTGTGTAAGCGTGTATGAATATGGATGACCTAAACAAACCAATATCAGCAAAGCAGGGAAGAGAGTGAGTGACTGCTGGCAGCGCAGCTTTATACTCTCTGCTCAGGTGTGCTGCCCAGCTGATTGGCCCATAACCGCCCACAACCACCTGCAACAATCAACAGAGCCAACAGAAGAGATAAACCAAGAATAAAGACCACACAGGGGCCGTAACAATAGTACTTTATTGATCCCCAGGGGGGAAATTCAGTATGTAGGCTACAGATCACATATCACTAATCACTTTCTCTCTCTCTCTCTCTCTCTCACACAGGCACACACACACACACACACACACACACACACACAAGAAATGTTAGTGTATAGTGTCACAACCTGGCTCTCAGGGCCATGACAAACAGGGAGACACATGGTGATGACGTTTAAAGCAGAGTCCAACCTGAGCTCCACAGCAACAGCATCAGCACCAACAGGTGATCCGTGACGTCCAGGTAGACCGTCCGTCTGCTCTGATCATCACATGTGCTGTCTTCAGTGTATATCTGCGTACAGGAAGAGGTGGAGCTTTACTGGATTTACTGGTCATTTTACAGCCCAGAGTCCTCGTCTGACCGACTTTCATTAGTATTTTATTCATTTCCCCTCAGCCGTCAGTATTACTGAACAGAAAACGTCACACAGAGGCCGCTTGGAGAGCACAGGGAAAGTGGATTTAAATGGAACGCACCGTGAACACTTTCAGCCCAATCCACAAATCATCAGAAATACCTGCAGAAACCTCTCTGTCTTTTCCTTTAAGTACATTTCACTGCTCAGGGAGTACTTTTACTTTCAGTACATTAAGTACATTTCACTGCCCAGGGAGTACTTTTACTTTAAGTACATTTTACTGAGACAGGGGAAGAGAGGAGGTTGTAATAGTTACTAACAGATCAGGGGGCGGTGCTCCAAGACATTTATTTCTTCAGTAGACTACATTTCCCATCAGCCCTGGTTGGACGTCCAGGTAAAAGATGGTAAAATTTCCCTTTACTTTAAAATATTCCTTTTTTTTCTCATGAAGTTGTATTTTTTTCTTGTAGAACTTTCTCATACATTTGTGATTATTTTTCTCCATAAATTTGTAACATTAATTTTTTTCGAATATTTATTTTTTTCTCATAAATTTACAACATTAATCTCAATGTTTTTTTCCCATAAAGTTGTGATTTTTTTGTCGACTATTACAAAATCTCTGAGAGTTTTTTCTTTCAGATTCAATTTTGTTACTTTTAAATTTATGCCTTAAATCTTGGAAAATTTCTGAGATTATTAATATTTTTTGTGATAAATTTGTAATTTCTTTCTCCTATATTTACAACTATAAAATATCAGAATATCAGAGTTTTTCCCAGAAATTATATTTTTTTTCTTGGAAATTTAATACTTTAATCAGAGAATTTCTGACAATATTAGGTGTTTTTCTCATAGATTTGGGGTGTTATGTCTTGTATATTTATGACTATAAAATCTCAGAGAACATCAGTTTTTATTTTTTCTGAGAATATAAAAAAACAAATCTTGGAAATTGAATTTTTTTGTCTTGGCCAGTCCAGCGGTGATGCTCCAGCCTTATCTGGCCCATTTCACCTGATCATTCACCCTAGCATTAGAGCTGACGCCTCAAAAATACATCTTACAAACACAATATGCACCAGTGTATGATTTATATTATTATTATTATTATATCATAATATATTATGATGATTTGCTCATGGAGCTGTGTGGAAAGGAAACTCCACTATTACTATAATACTATACTATAATAATAATAATAATAATAATAATAATAATAATAAGCTATTGTTGTTGTTATTATTCATTTTAAATTACTTTCATTTTCTGTTTATTTGATAGGGATACATACAGTGTATATATATATATATATATATATATATATATATATATATATATATATATATAACTTCCAGTCCAGAGTCAACGTTTCAGTAGCAATATAAAAATCCACCAATCACAACGAGGCTCTGATGACGTCACGCACTGCGTCCCCCGTCTGTCCTGGTTTGGTTCAGTCGGGCGTCACGCGGCCGTCTTGGCAGGGGTCCATTTCCTGGTCCGCCCTGCTGGGAGCTGAAACCGGCGCTGGGCTACCCGGACCGCCGCCCTGCCCTGTAACTTCCTGGATTTCCGCGTTTCATGTCGGACACCGGACACCAGACACCGGACACCGGCGAGACCTGGAGACTCGGAGGCGATGAGAACTTCTTACTGGAGGTTAGTGAAGTTACTCACCGCGTCAGTCGTGCTCGTCCTGTGCGCTCACATCTTAATGAGCACAGAAACACCGAGTCAACATCCGCTAAAGCCAAGTCCTCTTCCGGAGCAGGAGTACCGGCTCATATCTCCCGAGACGTACCAGTATGTTCTCAACGAACCTGCTGTGTGCAAGCGCAGAACCAGAGCTCCCTTCCTGGTTTTCATGGTCCCTGTTGCTCCTGTGGGGGCAGAGGCGAGGGAGGCCATCAGGAAGACATGGGGCACCCCGGGCCAGGACACCCTCACTCTGTTCTATGTGGGGCTGCCTGAGGGGGGCGGGTGTCCAGCATCCAGGCCGAGCTGGAGGAGGAGAGCAGGACCCATGCGGACATCATCCAGATGAACTTCCAGGACAGTTACCAGAACCTGACAATCAAGACCATGATGATGATGAACTGGCTGGCGGTCCACTGCCCGAATGCCTCCTACGCCATGAAGGTGGACGCTGACGTGTTTGTAAACGTGCTCCACCTCATCAGAAGACTGCGGCGCTCCCCCAGGCAGGCCTTCATCACAGGGTCGGTGATCAGTGATGGCAGGCCGAGGAGGGACAGGAACAACAAATGGCACTTGTCAGAGGAGCTGTACCCCGAGGACCGCTTCCCGCCCTATGTGTCTGGAGCTGGGTATGTCTTCTCCACAGACCTGGCCACCAGGATCTCCTGGGCATCCAGGTTTGTCAAGATGATCCCCCTGGAGGACGTCTACGTGGGGCTGTGTCTGCGGGTGCTGGCCGTCCGGCCGGTGTACTCCCGCAGCCTGCTGACCCTCAGGAACCTGTTTGAAATCCGACAGCTGGAGTACGACAGGTGCACTTTTACCAGACTGGTCATTGCTAACGGATTTAAGCCATCACAGCTGCTGCACATCTGGCAGGACTTCTCCCAAGGCCACAGCAGCTGTTAATTAACAATTAAGACAAGCAATAATGAAATGATTCGCCTGATATAAAGGAAAACAAAGCCATTTGACACACAGGCACTGTGGGGGGGGGGTACTGATATTGCCAATTAGAAATAAAATTACATTTTTTTTAGCTTTAATATATCAGTAATGATAGCAGAGGACTGAATTCATCAGCTCTGACTCTGAAGGTGCTGTGCCACATTACACAGTGTCCCAGTTCAGGGACACAGCGAGTTCATCCCTGTTGTTTTTCATACTGTCTAGTATAATAATAATAAATAACAAGATTTAAATGCTGTCGTAGATCAAATGCCATTTAACCACAGAGCCGTTAAGCTCCGGGCTGTTGACAGACTAGTTGTTCGTCAAACGCTCAAACTGAGTCCCAAATCAAAAGCTTTACACATTATTGCCATTTCTACACAGTCCTCCAACCTTGAATATGTAGCTGTATATTTCATAGACTAGATTATAGCTCTGAAACTAAATGTATAAAAACTAAACTAGAACTAGCAAAATAGCAGAAAAGGTGCTGGTTCCAGCTTCAGAAACATAAAACATGTTCATTGACTATGAAAACCAAGGCTGAACTGAACTGCTGAGTCTTTAATCAAGAGGTAGATTTCAGAGAAATACTCACAAGTTAACATCTTCAAATGTCTTGTTTTGTCTAAACCAACACAGTCAGTTTGTGGTTGTACGACAACGAAAAGCAGCAACTACATAATATTCGCTAATCAAAAGAACTGCGGGTAGATTGGCTGTTGATCAGCGGGTCTCAGGGAGTCTCCAGAATGACAGTCTGGATTAATTAGTGGACTAATAGCCAAGCCTGTCTCCTGCAAATTAGTTAATTGACGACATCTTACATCAACAACAAATGTTCTGATTTGTTGTTTGGTCAGTTGTTTACATCATTTAAGAGGAAAATATGCTGAAAAACATCCAGATTCTCAAGAAGCAGAATTTGCTTCTTGTCTGTTTTGTATGCATTTTTTTTGTACTTTGATATTTTATAGACGAAACAATTCATAAAAACATAAATAATCAATAAATAAATAAAGCTAAAATTAGAGCTACAACTAGCCGATTAAACTGTGTGATAAATGATTTCATTTAAATGAAATATAAAAGGAAATATTCAGGGTTCAGCCATATCAGAAACATCATGCAGGTGAGCCCAGTGGAGACTTTCTCTGGTTGTTTCAGCTCTAACTGATAACGGAGGTAAATGTTGAAGGATGTCTGTCACAGGCTGGTTGCATGAAACTGATATTCAGCAACACTGATATTTACTGTTGAGGTGATTTAACTTGTTTATCCAAAGTTCTGGAAACATCATATAAACCATAGGGCTGTCCTACAGGGACTACGTGACAAAAGATGCTGTTTTCTCAGAAGTTGCAGCTTATGCCAAAGATTTGGAAATAGATCCATTTTCCTGTAATTGCACTTATTGTTCAGTTTGTGCCTGATGGGTTTTGGGGTCCTGGACATGGAGCCACATTACCCAGCAAACATTATGTTAAAAAATGCATTTCAGTGCTGCTGTATTCTGTGTAGAGAGCGTCGTAAAATGCAGACTTTATGAGATTACCTGCAGATTATTTCTCAGGTCACTGTGCCTTTTTATTTGCAGTATGCATGTGATGACTGTGCCTTTCTGCATGTGTTGTAGTTGCACTCGATGGCCAGCTGGTGGCAGTGTGTGCCAGCAGATGACATTTACTGGAGCTTATAGTGTAAATGGACATTGCTGTTAACTCAGTGCCTACTGCAGGTGATCTTTAGACAGAGATAATTATATAGACAATGACTGTATTTGCTCTCCCTTTAAGTTCCAACCATGCGGTGACTGCTGACCGTGATACACTGTACACCAACATAACCTCAGATACCTCACAGATACATCACTTCCTGCATATCAGTGTCAAAATATACTGCATCCACTTGCTTGTCAGTGAGCGATTTCATTTTAATTCACCTGTGTTATTCGCCGTGTTTCTTTCACTGTTTTATTACTGCTGTTACTATTGCCGCTGCTACCTCGGTGTCATTGGAGACTTTTAGTTTGCCATGCTGGAATAAATGCTGTTTCCATTCAGCCCAAATAAAAGTCTGACTTAAATATTGAACACAGTGTTTTTGTGCAAGTGTGTAATTAAAATGTGGACATGAAATAAGCTGTGATGGAAGAAGTATTTAGAACCTTTGCTTTAATAAAAATATTAATATAAAGATACCACACAGTTCAGTACGTATTATCAGCAAAATGTCCTCGTGTCAAATCAGAAGTTAAAGGAATTGTTATGACACCTTTATCTTGTCCTCAAAAGTTATATATTTATATAGATAAAACATTTCTTTGCTCTGGATTAAATATATGGCATTAATGGATTATTGTTATTGATACATTCAAATGTAAACAGCGTTTTATTCTAGCTGGTTGAGGTGGAGATGAATGCGTTACATATCCATGTTCAGGTGTTTCTCACTCACTATGATGGATGGTATGTTTTATCTGTTTTCCACTGTAGTGTAGGGATGAATCAAAGGGCCCGTATAAAAAAAGAGGTCAGGACTCCGACTATAGAAATAAAAGCTGAGGAGAGACGCGCCACTGAGATGGTTTAGACAAGAAAGCTTCATTAGGTTTGGTGCAGGCAGATCCCAGTACAGCTGATCCCAACTCTCACCTGAGCAGGTCTGTCACCTGTGTGGGTGTGCATGACCTTTAACCTCTAACAATGTCATCATGTTGTATGAGCTGACCTCATGAAGTCAAATTAGCTAGTCAGTAGTTCAGTACTAAGAAGTATACAGTACAACATACAATATTTCTCTCTGAAATGTGGAGTGAAAGTATGTAGTATCATCAAAATAAATAAAAAAATAAATAAAAAAGTACTTCAACATCATACAAAAATGTACAGCAATGCAGTACTTTCACTGGAAATATGGAGCAATTTGGGACATGAGAATGCAGATGAAAATGAGGATATGGACATTTTTTAAATTATAAAAATAGAAAGTATTGAAAGTAAGTGAAAATTGTAATGTAGCTTTGATAATTATGTTGGTAAATATAATGTAATTGTATTAATTGGTGCTATACTGCTGGCATACAGTATTGCAAAAAGACTACATCTTTCAAAACCTAACTGATTTAGTTGACTCGCTGATTTTGGCCTGTTGCTCGTGAAATCACCAGACTGCATGATGGTGCTAGATGCTGTGTACTGAGGAGGAGACGGCTGCTGCTTCGTGAATCAGCAGTGAGGCTGAGCATCAGCAGACTGTAGCTTCACCACCAAACCCTGCAGCAGCCTCACCATGCAACAACACACACAATGAGTGTGTCTTCATCACGGGGAGGTGGAGACTGATGCTGCACCAGTGTAGTACAACAAGGCTGGGAACAAGCTGAGTTTGTAACTTTACAATAATTTATTTGTATTTGTAAAATGCTGGATCTCAGCTGACAGCTCTGCATTCTACTGTCTGATTGACACAGTAAAGTAACACGAAGCTAAACAGCCTAAATGAGCCGGTGCTGCTGTTGTCATCATGTAAAGCTCTCCTCCGTCTGTTATTTGTTCTGTTAGAGTCTATTCATTTCCCACACTGACTGAGTGGGAGTTTGCTGCTCTGGGGCCAGCTCTCCACATTGTTCACAACACTCCCACCTCTGCTGTATCTAGATACTTCTGATCAGCTCAAACAGCATCCAGAAGAGACTCTGCTCCACCTCATACAGTCATCACAAGGCAAAAAGACTGTGTGCTGTTATTATTATGAGCTGCTTGTAATCTGAGGTTCACAAACAGCTCTATCTATGGGTAAATGAATGCATAGCTTATGGCATAAAACATCTGCTATCAACAAAAACTAAAATATGTCAGTGTGACAACCTCCACCAGTCACCAGTCAGCTGTGGATTGTGGCTCTGCCTGTTGCTCTGCCTCCTCCCGTGCCCGTGGGTGGAGTTACATCCACCGACGTGCAGATGAGACTGGCTGGTTCCTAAGACAACCCATAAAACATGCATTTGCACTAGCGAAGCTTTTTGTTTCACCACCGCAGCCGCAGAGAGGTGAGCTGCAGGAAACGGAATGCACCGCCTGCGAGGGGCGCGTTAGCCGAGAGGAGCCCGTGTGCAGCCTGCAGAGGCGGGTAAACGATGCTCAGCTCTTCACCCGCTGCATAGGCTGCTACACCTGAGTGCCGGGCACCGACAACCACGCTGGGACTGACTCCACTGTAAGTACACCGTTACCTCGTCTTCTGTGCAGGTAGAAAGTTTAAAGATCTAAAGACGAGAAAACTCGAGACCAGAAGATTGTATGTAAATATGTGAGTCTGTTCAATGATGTAAACATATTAACAATCACTTTGAATGTACAGCTGAATAGCAAAATCACATGAATGGCTTTTACAAAAGGCTTATTACAGTCAGTGCAAACTTGCTATATACAACAATAGACATCATACCGTGCAGCGTTTGGTTCCCAGCTGAGGGACTGTGATCCCCAAAGGGGTCCCAAAATACATGTGAAGGGTCACCAGCAACTACAAACAATGAACGGTGGTGCTGCACATCCAAAACCGCTGTAGGCCGGTGCTGGACCACTGTAGCTCCCTGTAAGTGCAATTTATTGGCACAGCTTAGTGACGTTTTGAGCCAATGCTCTTCTTCAGACTTAATAAATCTGCAGAGACCCAACCTTTAGAGCACTGGCTCACTAGTCACTAACCAAGATGGGTCACCAGCTACTGAGAGGTAGTAAAAGTCAAATAGTCAACCCTGTCTCCTACTAAATGATGTTCCTGTAAAAGTAAACTGCATTCTCAATTAGCCTACATTTACATTCTCCCAGATCATGGTTGCACAAACTAATGTTAGGCTACTTGGTTATGTTTAGGCAACAAGACTGCTTGGTTAGGTTTAGTAAACACGTGACAGTTTGGCTTAAAACATAGTAAGCTGTCTTTTAAGTTACAGATGTAGATTAAACTAGGTCAGCGTTGGGTTTTGGTTTCACACCATACAAAAACAACCTCGACCCCAACGCGACCTCGACTTCGACCTCCCCCGACACAGTCGTCTGTGGTCTGATGAGAAATGTATTTGTGATACGTCAAAAATAAACATAATCTGGCAGAAATGGAAAATCCCTCTTTGTTTGAACTGCTGTGGCTGGGCTAAAATGCTTTAGGGCTGAAATCTGTGATATGGAGACCCTGTAGTGTTATTTTATTGTGCTGTATGTATTTTAAATGGGCAGATGAATTTGTGGATTTTCATTGTGTAACTTATAGAAACCTTAGAAATGTGTGTGATGTTTCCAGGTGACAGCTATTTCACAGTCTTGTCTAAAGCATTATTACTGTCGCCAGGCAGCAAATATACTCATGTGTGATGCTTTTAAAAGAATCATTGTCTGATGTCTGCAGTTCAGTCTCCATGTTAGTTTTCAGCGTTGCTTCCCTGACAGCCATACTGTATGTGTTGTTTTCGTGGCACGTCCGGTGTCTGTGCTTTTGCTCATCTGCTGTTGCATGTGTGTGGTTCCTCCTCAGTTTCTGCACAGAGACTTCTGGGTTCGTTCCACCGTCCACAAGATGCACATGAATAGCTTAATAAATCAATGGAGTAAGTATCGAGACATTCAAATACTTTTTCAACTCTTCCTCACATTATTTACACAGTGAGTGCAAATGTTTCATGGGTTGTGCATTTACCAAGAGGAAGTGATTCTGATGACTTATATCTGAAGTCATATGTAGACTCACGCAAAGTTAAGTAGGTGACAAACTAAAGTTATCTGACACTGAGCTGAGAAACCACAACGCTGTCACCTGTTTGTGATCTGTGTAGTGCTGCATTGCTTGGTGTCAGCAGTTACTGTATGTGTTAAATCATTGTGTGTCCTGTATGTTATCGTGTCTGTGATGACCTGGGGCTTTAAGCAGGTGAATCTGTCGCACTGTAATTGTGTTTAGCTTCGCATTGTTCTGAAACAGAAAAACCTGTGCTCAGCATCCTGCCTCTCTAAACCTGTTCAAAGAGAAGTGTCCTATTACCTGACCTCCATGTCTAAGACATCCTGTTGACAATATAGGCTACTATATTTATATATATACATATATATATACACAGTATATAACTAGCAAGGCAAGATGTGAGCTTGGATTATTATTTAGTATCAAAGTGAAGAAAACCAGACTTCTGCACCTCGTCATGGCTCTGTTTTCAGGCTTTAAAAAAAATCGACGAACTCCTGAGGTTCCTATTGGCTGTGCTCCGACTGGTGGGTGGGGATTTCCTCAACAGATCTCAACATGGCTGCCAGGAGAGAAATACAGTAACAGAATACTGATTGATATTTGATCAGCGCTACCTAGTTTGACTCCTTGGTTGGATTTTGCGAGTGATTGACAGCCAGCTCATAGATGGCAGGCTCCAGATCAGCTCTGACCATGGATGTATAAAGAGATCTGGATGCAGCGTTGGAGGTGGGGCCGTGTTCATTCCTATGAAAGTTACTCAGTGACACATGAAGCCAAAATGGCTTGACTTCTGTCTGGAAAAGTACCCGGATCTTCCGGTGATCTTCCACATCCAGTGGGCCCGTAGAGCAGGCACAGTAGCGTCCGCTTGGTCACATGACTCGGCCGCGGGGTCACAGCTGTCATCATGTCTTACTAACTCCGCCTCCCAGCCCTCGCTCCAACCGAGGTCTGGGTCTCATTCACATGAACGGAGGAAGGGAAGTAACTCGGGATTCAGCTCTTAGTGCATTTTACAACTTTTAGGACCCAATGATTTAAATAAGGACTATTAGAGTGTTCATACTGGGAAATTGATTCACCTCAAAAAACATTATCCGCTGAGTTACAGACGTCTCCTTCTCTATGGGAATAAGTCTTTTTGGGCCTAATGGCATCATGTGGCGGACACAGATGTTATAGCACCACCGTTTAACCACTCCGAATGTTGGGATCAATGACCCAAGAGACCCAAGACGCCAGATTTCTCTGGCGGTGGCTGTTTCCATTGTAATGAGCACTGGCTAAATAATGTACTGCCTTTTATTTACCTTGACACTACTGTTAAATGCCTCGGAAGTTCGGATACTAAGCTACGAGGTTCATGTTTGCGCTGGCTGTGTATTTTACAGCAGGTGTTTGAAAACGGTTCTAAGTAGGCTATGCTGTTTCCTCCATCCCTCACCAAGCAGGCAGTTGGATTTATTTGCAGACTTGTCGTGGGAGTCTGTGCAGTGGATGGATTTAGGGAGAGAATCCTAATGAATCTGCTGCACACTTCTTCTCCTGCTTTTGATGGTGATGCGCAGATTCAACAGGGATTCCCTCTGGCCAGGGATCATACAGATCATCGCCAGTATCGTGTCCTCTCAGACGGACGCCGTCACCTCTCTGACGGTTAAACGCTGAGAATAATATCACCGTGAAGTACAGACCAATCCTGTGGACTTTACAGCTCAGCACCTCGGGGATGTCTCACTTTGATGTGCTCTGTTTTTTCCCATGAGGAGTTTGGGTGTGACCCTCCACAGACACATCACCCCACCCTTAGTGGGGCAGGGGTTGACAGTATGCTGTAGGGTAGCACCCTCCTATTTACAAACCACACTCATCAAACACACTTACACTGTAGCTTTAAATGAGTACTTCAGCATTTCTGGAAATACACTTATTGACTTTCTGAGAGAGAGATGAGAAGATAAGTATTAATGCTCATGACTTAGGGCGTCTTCAAACCTATCATGTTTGCTCTGGTCCGAGTCAATGGATGAGTTCACATAACCCACAAAGAAATATTCAAGCAAACCAAAATATATCACTAAAAGCCACTTGAGTTAGCTCGGGTCATTGGTCAGATGTGTGCGTGGTTTTGTGAGAGAGCGTCTCTCATCTTTTCATATGCTGTTGCCTCAGTGTTGTTGTTACTTCAGCATCATGGAAACTGAAACTCTAGTGGGCCCAGATCATATTATCTGTCACTGGAAGTGTTGCCGTGCTTCAAATGCTGCATTCAGGAATGACAAGTTGGCTTCTGGTGCACAGCCACAAAGTCGAACACTGGATGAGTTCAATATAGTGGTGGTTCTGTGTGTGTGTGTGTGTGTGTGTGTGTGTGTGTGTGTGTGTGTGTGTGTGTTGGGGGTGGGGTGCAGTAGAAAGAGACAGAGATACATTGTGCTGTTTCCACATTTTGCGTGACCTCCAACACTGTCTCGAGCCCACGCGGCCATCTGTACAAAGTGACATGTTGTTCTCAAACTGTGTTTTTCTTCACCAAAAAAAATATACAGCGAAGCGTCTCACTCTGCCAAAGTTTCCACAAGCAGTCAGGGTGTCAACAAATACCCCATGTGGTCTCACATGTGCCAGTGAAGGGGCCCAGTGGATATATGAGCACAGTCAAACAGTACAGGTGTTAAAATGCTCAAGGCAGACCTGAACTAATCCTTGCTGAATTATTCACTCATTCAGAAGGGGAGGAACAAGTGTTATATATATATATATATATATATATATATATATATATATATATATATATATATATATATATATATATTTAAACTATTCATTTAAAATCAATAGACATTATCATGGGCTGATGCTATGGATGTTAAAGTTTACCATGTCTCTGATGGCATGTCCATATCACCAACCTCACTGTGACTTTAAGAGCCAGCTGGTCTTCACTGAGCACTCCTATTTTAAGACGTCATATTAATATAGGCTGTAGGATGTTATTCTGTGCCTAGTGCTGTTATAGTGTGCACAAAGTAAATGCATCAAAACATCTACATCTCCCTGTAATTATATTGATATACCGTAAATACGGATGCACATTTTGTAGACTCTTGTTAAACCAAGGGCTGCTAACAGAACTGCTATTAAACGGCACAAGCACCATCTCCAAGTCCTGGATTCCAAATAACACTTTCAAATTTGTGCACACAAAAACCAGCCAAAACCAACCAAATCAGTTTGATGCAGCTGTTTGATTGTCATTTTTACATTACATTATTACATTAAGATCATCTTCCCTTCAGCGAAAAGGAAAAAATACATAACCCCCGTCCGTTTCTGATCCCTTAACCCTCACCCCCTCCACCATCTAATATTTTTTGTAGAGCCTGTTAACACATCACTTCTCAGAAACCACCCTTAGGTGACATGACGTCTTTTTTCTTGGAGCTTGGTGGCAGGGATGCAACAGTAACCACGTTACCACTTCACCATGCTATTCGGTGGTGTACCGCAGTGCAGAGCACATTACAGCCAGGACCACATAACAGCTTTCTATTATATCACAGTGTTTCCATCCTCATGATGACTTCGGTGTTGTGCAGTCAGAACAGTAAACACTGTATTGTCTTCATTCTCTGAATGATCCCATTTGATTGGTTTGACGCTTTGATGTACAGTGTAATGTAGTAAAAGTCGACAGAGAGTAAAACACAGTGTGAGATAGGGTTAGGCTGCATAAACAGTGTAACCTGAGTTTAAGCGTGGTAAATGAAGATAGTGAATGACGGCAGCGGAACGGAAAGACATAGAAGAACTACTGTATAATGCATCACTTCCTGAGTGACCAGGGACTGTCTCAGGTGTCGAGGACAATTAAAAAGCCTTCAGGAATCAACGCTGTGAACATCAATCTGGGACATTTATTCACATGATCTGGGTCAAAAAGGCAACACTGGACTATACAATAAATATGAAGTTACTGCAAGCAGATGTTTCTTAGCTTAGCATAATTAAGACTGGAAATACAACAAAATTCCCCTAGCACCTATAAAGCTCTCTAATTTATATGTTCTCTCTTGTTGTTTGGCATTTCCAGTCTTTATGCTAAGCTAAGCTAACTAGCTTATCTTTATATTAAAAGGTACTAAATTTGCTACCCAGAAGATTAATATAGCAGCAAGCAACTATTTGTTATGTGAAGATGGAGAGGACTAATGTCTACCTGAGCAGAGAATGAAATGTAATCTCTGTGCTTTGTTTACATAGCCGGGCCGGCCTTGTGTGCCTTTTATTGCTTTAGTGTCTCCGTCGTGCCCCACTGGTTAGCTCAGGGGTGTCAAACTCATTTTAGCTCAGGGGCCACATGGAGGAAAATCTATTTCCAAGTGGGCCGGAGCGGTAAAATCATGGCATAACTTAAAAATAACAATAACTTCAGATTGTTTCCTTTGTTTTAGTCTGGTCCAAAATAGTACAAGCACATTCTGAAAATGTCCACATCACAAATAATCCTCTTGACAAAACACAAATTATTTGAAAATTCTGAGGAAACGATTAGTGATTGAACTTAGACTTGGTCTCAGTGTGTCTAGAAAGGCAACAACTTTAAGTCACAGCCTATCTGGGATTGAACAAACAACTCTTCTTGGTATCAAATACCTGAAACTATTCAAAAGGGTTGAATTACTCCCTCCCTTGTAGGCTACACAAGTTATTGGTAGAAAAATAAAAGCTGTGCAATGCATGAACAATTTCAGAGCAGATCAGAGGCGTTCATGGTGAATGGAGAGCAAAAATCTTTGAAGTCTTTCTCCAGTTCACCAAAAATCTGAAAGCATTGCTCAAACTCCAACACTAATCCTGTTATTTTATCTTTTAATCGCTTCCTGTCTGCGGCATGTTGGGTCGCCACATCTTCCAGACGAGGAAAGAGAGCAGCGTCACCACCCGCCGGTTGTGTTTCCCACGACGACGGCTTCAACATGAACACACATATGCTGTCATCATACTGCAGGACAACCTTGTTGCTCCCTTGCAGCATTTTGTTTTAGTTATTCAACTGCTCAGCTCTGTTCAACGGGAGACGTAATAGGCAGAAGGACAAGGCAGCTCAGGGCCAACTACAGCAACAGTTTGCCTGCTTAACAGAATTGCTATTGCTATTGCCCGCTCTTGCGGGCCGTATGTTTGACACCCCTGGGCTAGCTTATGGCTGCCGCTCTGCACCACGCTCATACGGCAGTTGCTGTTGATAATGCAGTCCCAACCCACGGCGTCGTCGTGGAAGCGTAGCGCCCATCCGTTGGTTCCCCCCAGGTCAACCCTGTTAGCTCTTTCAGCACTGTTGCCATCGTTTGCACTGTTCATTCTGTTAGCACCATTAGCTGCGAGCTGCAGCTCAGCTGTCGCCATGTTGAGAGCTGTGTGGAGGCAATAGATGTGCTCTGAATTCTGTATTGATCACCTTTATCCGTACGGATATGGAAGTGGTAACAATCTTTTCATCCCTCAGCAAGAAAATATTTTCCCAAAACGTTGAACTATTCCTTTAAGTTAGCTGAAAACCTTTTGTTGAATTGTTTATCTCAGTTGAATATTCAACCTGTTTTCTTATATATTAATTAGCAAATTTCATAACTGTGCTTCATAAATCTACCTGGATCCCATATTACATACCCCACTATGGCCAACTATGGCATGTTTGTGCACACCCAAAATGTAGCACTATTTTGCACTGATTTAATAGAAAGATTTTAAAGGCACCATACTCAGGCTGTTATTGTTAGAAACATTAAATGTATACTGTAAATGAGACCAGGTCAGTATTGCACTAGTTGGTAATGGATTTGTAGTGATCTGCAGTGGAAGCTTCCATGGACACATACTCCCACAGTTGCCGCAGGCTTATAGCACTGAGCATGACGATTAGCATTTTAAAAGCCTAAATTAGTAATGCAGTATGATTTTTGGATGACATCGGTATGAAGATATTGTTTATCAAATGGCTTCACCTACGTAATGTTGTGTCATAGCATGTTAATGCTGTACCTCCACGCTCATGTCAGTACAGCTGTGAAGAACACACTGATGATGAGCAAGCGTATGGACAGAAAATAGCATGTCTCGAAGCAGCAATGTGAAAAGATAACACCTGACTACAGTATGATGCATTGCAAAAATTTTATAAATAAGCATGAGAAGCATATGAACACATTCAGGCAAATGTAAATGTATGAAAAACTCGCAGTGGTTAATATTAGTCAGATACTTTTTATTAGGAATTTACAGCAACAGTTACTATTTACATAAAGTAGTGAAAAGTAAACCCACCTCGACCAGCTACATTAATAATCTAGTTACATTTAAATGAATCAGAAAAAACAATGCTGTAATATAGCATGTATACTGATTTAACATTATGAAAGGGGCCATTCTGCATAATGCCTGCTTTAACTTTTAATTCATAAAGCTGCACAGCACTGATCAATATTTTATAATAACAATTGATAAAATGGCTGAAGGATGTTGTTGCAGTATCACAGAATCATTCCCACAGCCTTTTAGCCTCTTTCAGCTCAGTATTTTGGTTTCTCTCACCACTCTCGTCTACCTGGCCTCCAGCGGCATCAGACGGCTGTTTCCAGTGATAAACCCAGTGAACTCTCCCTGCTCCACACCAGACAGCAGACAGCGAAGTTTGTGATTTATGAACTTTTGGTGAATAGGACAAAAAATATGGTTTAAGGACTTTTTGCTGCTCATACTTAACATGCTTTTATTAGTGGGTATTATTACCATCACCTAAACCAAACCAAACCACATTTTTCTTTGAAGTGTAAATACCTTGTTTTTTGCATGAATACATGCATGAGTATATTCTTTATCATTTTATGTACAATCTTCATTGTAGTATGTCGTGTGCACTGATTGTGTAAACTTATGCCATGCTTCAGATGCCTAGTAACACCGTAGTTGAACCATGACAAGTTGAGTATATGTGCATGTTTATTTCTGGTTGCATATGTTTGCTTTCAGCAGGACAGTATATCAGTATTAAAACAAGCACTGTATCCTTTGTGCCCTGAATTGTAAATTACTAATTCATGTTCTGCAGCAGCGGCGTACCTCATCATCTATGCGTCCACCGAGTGTGGTTGATGCCGGTGGGGAGCCACAGCTATGTGTGGTTTGGTTCTGGCCGTCCCTAACTGATCCGATGTCAACCAATCCGTTATATCACTGCCTTCAGAAAGAGGAAGGCAGTGCTCCGGGGCTGCTGTGGCTCTCTGATGAGCGTCACTTTGCTTTGGAAAGTCCATGAGGCAATTGCAGTTACAGCCACCGTGGCTTGGCGGAAGCCAGTTGCTCAACATTAATGCATGAGGCTACAGCCAAAAATGTCATGACTGGAAGGCAGATTAATGCTCTGCTGTGGCACAGTTGCTCCTGTCGTGTACATACTTCACTGCTGAAGTCATTGGGGCTCAGAGGATGCTGTTATCCACACCCTGACTCAGTTACAGACTTAGTTGGCAGTCATTTCCTTCTTTGCTATGTCCTGCACCTGGAAATGACCCGTCTCTCTGTGAGAGACAGCGTATGTCCCTGGATGTTACACTGACATCATCAAGTACAGTAAAAACCTGTTTGGTGTTAAAAAAAAAAAACAACAACAAGAAAAACACAAACAGAAAAAGCACAGATTGACTCGTTGTGACTTGGGCCACCACCTTGTCATCACCGAATGACTAATGAATCTCCTAGTTTGGGAGGTGACGCAGTCCTTCGTGGCTGCTCAGAAGTCATTGGTCTAAGTGTATAAACAGACACAATCCCAGTCTGATCTGTTGGACAATCTTCACAGAAAATCCTTGTCTTGAGAGACGGAAAAATCTCACTTTGGTGTAAACTGATTTTTACTGTGAGGCTTTCATGAGCAGCATTCCTTATCAGCTGGGAGGACGTCAGCGTGGCGATGGCCAGCCCTGATCTTCCTGTTGATGGTGCGTGTGGTCAGACGCAGGTCAAACTCACAGCGGGTTGTGATAACGGCCCTTCACCGCAGACAGACACATTTCCTGCATGCTGCTTGTGTAACCTTCCCATCCCACAGAGGAAAAAAGATGGAGCTGTTGAAGAATCATGTCTTGGCTCACGTGCATGATATCTGAGTCAGAACTGACAGCCAAGTGAATCACTGTTATATATTGGTACATACTGCTATAGATTTTTACTGTGGTGTAGAGCTGGTGATATTTGTGACCAGATTCTTATTATGTTGTCTAAATGAGGATCATGACAAGTGGTAAACCCAAACTGCAGGCTTCAAAATGTTCTGAATGTTCCCAATGACATAACAGATGGGATATCCATGTTTTTCCACAGTCTGTGGTCAGTGTGGCCCTTGTAGTCTGGTTTGGATGGAGCCAGCTGTGGAGAGAGAATGACAGACAAAGTGGGAAAAGGAAAGTGGAAGAGAGAAATGGAGAGTAAGAGACAGCAAAGGAGACGCAAACTGCAAAATGTGTAAAACACAGCAAGAAAGAAGTGAAATATCATTACTATAGACATTATTGTAGGACATTTTATTTGCTTATAAGATAAGATTAGATGAACCTTTATTAATGTGATATGATAGACATGTATTTGATTTGCACTCGATGGAGGAGAAATGTTATTCCTCCCAATTTCAGGTTCATGGTGAGTTTTCGTCTTTTGGTTGGATTTTGTAATAATACGAAAATCTAAAATATTTTTGTTGTCAACGTTGTTGTACGAGAGGTGCATATGACTACGGGGAAATTGACACTTGTCAAATGCAGCTGTAACTAATAACATGAATTACTAAAACAGAGCCATTAATTTTATATATTACACTTGTGCTTTTCTTGTGATGAAATATCAAAATGTCAGCTGTGTATTTGGGAACAATAAAGAAACAAGAATCAGAGTGATTTATTCAAACAGCAACGCAACATGAACAGAACAAGAAAAATAAAAGCAGGTGATGGAAGTGAGCACACCAGTCACATCCAGCTGACGATGAAGGCTGTCCTGCTGCCAGCTTTACTGCCAGTGTTACTGCTTTCCCCAATATTATAACCAGCTGATGAGAATGAATTTGACACATTTGGGGGCACGGCGTTTCAGCTTTCAACGCGGGGTGCAATAAAAGACTGCTTTAAAATATGTCTAGACATGTTGAGAAAGAAAAGAGAGGACTGAGACAGTAGAAAGTAGACAGCTAGATGACATGGCTGCACTGTAAGCGTTTCTCTCTGAAACTGTGGGAGCTGAAAGTTTGCTGATTGTTTTGTCCAAAGCCGAATGAACAAAAGCAGCATGAATAGGCGGGGTTGATTCCCCGGCTTGATTGACAAAACCCTGTCAATTGTGTTAGCGTGTCAGTGTGTGCTTTCCACAGGCGTCATTGTAAAGGCGACAGAGGCTGCTGCTGTGGTAAAAACAAACTCTGACCTTCAGGGTTGTGTCACTAGTCCTCTGTGGCTGAATTAGGTCAGGACTACTGCCTTCATAAAGGGCAGAGAGCAATAAACTAAGGGTGCTCTGACCAGGATTTTTGGGGCTGATGATTGTCCTCGGAAAAAAATCAGCCGATCTGATCATCAATATCGGTCACGGGTCTATCTGAAGCCATTTCTCTGTTCTCCTCCACTGGAAGATTTCAGTGTCCCAGATTCCAGTCAAATAGGCTATTTGGCCTGTATGTGTTTATTTACCTTAAAAACAATTGATACGCAGGCAATAAGAATGACGTCATCATGAGCACTGGACGGTTTTGTTGCCACGCCATCAGTGGTCTCCGTGGCATCTCTGTAACGTTTCAGCCGTCAGACCAACAGTCAAAATGTATTGAAAAAGATAGATATAATTATTTCCAAAGTTCATAACATGTTTTAATCTAATGTTTTCTGCTTCAATCCATATTTGTTGGCATTTATCCTTTCAAAAGCATATTTTCACTGCGGTCAAAAAACAGAAAAGGAAGGCATGCGCCTCTATGGATGGGGGCGTCTAGCAGCAATCTAACAGCACAACGTATCGTCACACAACAGTTTCCATGACGTCTTATAAATGTCCAGCAACACATGTAAATTTCTGCTCATTGAATACATACAGTCTTTACAAAATAAATGTCTTCACAACTGATTACAGATACAGATATTTTAAACATGAGAAATGTGATTAATTTGCGATTAATCAGGATTAACCACTCATGACACAATCATGGGATAAATTATGATTAAATATTTTAATCAACTGACAGCCCTAGTATATATGTCTGTGTGAGCCATAATGAGCTGTATATTATGAAATAATGATAGAAATAAATGACAGAATAAAAGATAATTGAATGCAAGCTCTTATGAACCTAGAGGACACAGTCTTTGTCATTTTACACAATATGTGTATTGTTTAAGCCCCTTGTCAGAATGAGGTGATACCTTCTCTTGAGGACAAACAGCTCTGTTGACCACTCTGGGCAGTGTCTGTGTTCAGTGACCAGCCTTGATATCCATCAGTCCTGCCTCTATTTTAAGCCTCACATTATTCACTGTCTTTGTTTCACACCATGAGGTGGATGCACTCTCCCTCATCCATGCAGCTCATAAGTGGGAGAGTGAAATTAGACCTTTTGTGAGCCCCTCTTTCATCCAGGGTCGCTTTCATACTGTTAAATGCATAAATTGTCCTTTTGATAGTCTCAGTCTTTTGTGTTCGCATGATCAGTTTGGCAGCAGTGTATGATAAAATTATTTGAAAGATTGTTGGGCTGATATATACCAGTATACAGATAAATGAAGATATAGAATATAGAGAAAAAATGAATATAGTGTGTTGTAAGTTTCACCTTTGAAGAGTCTGTATTTTCAAGGATTAGGAGCTGCAGGAACTTCAGCTCGGAGTAGATAAAAGTCCGTCCCATTAGTACACGATGTTCTGGTCCAGTTAGCCCTTCATCAGAAGGAATTTGAGACATTTTTCATTCCTCACTTTTGCACGTCATTATCCGCCCAATTTCAGGTCCCAAAAAAAAAAAAAAAAAAAAACACATTTCCTCTCTTCAGGTGACACTGTATCTGGTAGAACCGAATCCAGGAGTGAAATGCTCCAGGTTTTGGTCCTAACTAGGCTAACTAGGTGTGAATGCATCCTCTAGCTGTGGTTTCTTGAGTGATTTTTTTTTCTACAGCTTCAGTTTTCTTTGTCATGAAAATATTATAATAATATGAAATATTATAATAAGAATATGGTGATGCAGGAAGTTAGCATCACACCGGTTCTCTTGACAAAAAGCCAACGGGATTGTTCCTTTGGGTTTTGGATTAATGCAGGAAATAAGCTCTGTGATAAACAAACATTTATGATACTTGCACATTTTGTTTTCCACAATTTAATCCAAACACCACTTCTGTGACTTTGGAAGTGAGAATGCAATCGCTAAAAATAAAGCGCTAATCTTTGGCTACAAACGAACTATACGATGGTCACATGACTTCACATCACCACCACTAACTTAAAGGTGGACTAGTGTTCGGTTTGATGGTGTTTTGTAGTCTCATTTAACTACTTGTTTGCAGCCGCCTTTTTTAAGACATAAAAGTGGAATATTTACTGCCGTATTTTATGTTGTAGAACAAAACGTTAAAATCTCTTCAGTTTGTATTAACCACGGACATTTTTTTTCATACATCTAACCTAAAAAACTTTAAAAACACCACTTACTTCCAGATGAGAGGGCCAGAAGTGCTAAATGCTAACTCATTTCCAGGTTTTAGGTCTCATTCCTGCACCACTCTGTGAACTAACTGACTAATTCTGGCTCAGAGAAGTTAATCCTAACCTTTGTCTCTGTGTCTCTACTTTCCCAGCGGACCTCTCCAGGATGTGTGATGTGGACGTGTCCCCGGAGCCCACCAGTCCCACACTGTACGGTGAGTCTTCAGACAAGTACTACCATGTGGACCGCTGGCAGAAGCTCCGCACTGCTGTCCGCAAACTGGAATTCTGGGAAAACTTCACCGCTGAGCTGATCGGGAGTGGCTTCTTCTCCAAAGTCTATAAGGTATTCCCTCTGTCCTCTCTCTGTTTTGCCATGTTGCCGGCCTACGTGTGAGTTTCCATCAAAGCTTGCTTTGTTGCAGCCACTAATTGGGACATTCTTACCATTCTGTGATTGGCCCACCAGCTTTGAAGACCGTGGGGGCGCAATACTCATCTGTAGCTGAGACCTTACGTAACTCCTAATGTGACACCAGTGCTGAAGTGGGATGACAGGGAGAGCATACATACATAGAGGCTTTGTCTCTGATGAAATGAGCTAGAAAGAGGCCACAGGATGGATGAGAGATGGGACTGAGGTTGGACTGAATGAGGCTGAGAAAGCTTTTTCTACCTTAATTCAGACTGATGTTCAAATTGAACCAAAACAAATTGGTTCCTGATTTCCTAAATACACTCCCAGAGTCTTACTGCTGCCACTCTGTCTCCACTGTACATCTACTACCTCCCCATCACTGCTGCAACAACTACTGCTGCTAGTACTACTTGGACTGTCTCTGCTACTAACAGTCACCACTGTCCTTCAGGTGATGCACAGCACCAGT
Organism: Pterois miles; assembly: GCA_947000775.1. Classification (NCBI taxonomy): domain Eukaryota; kingdom Metazoa; phylum Chordata; class Actinopteri; order Perciformes; family Scorpaenidae; genus Pterois; species Pterois miles. The sequence goes on along the minus strand of CAMQGK010000058.1, from coordinate 2,436,575 downwards.
CGGAAGGTGACGGTGGTCAAGATCTACAAAAACGACGTGGACCAAGACAGCATCGTACGAGAGATCAGCCTGCTGCAGAAACTCTCCCACCCCAACATCGTCAGGTAACAGTCCACTCGTCATGTCCGACGAGGCCTCTCTGCTTTGTCCATTGGGTTTAAATCTATCAAAGCAAACGAAGAGGGCTCTGAGGATTTCCCTTTCAGTCTCTCTTCTATGTCTGTACAGGCTCTTCACCCGCCCACATATCACATATCACACATCACACTCACTCACTCTTTTTCCCCTCCACAGTCTGCAGTTTCGTAGCAGTATTTATGACTACCATAGTTAAAGTGTAATGGCAATGCATTTTAAACATATTAACTTGATTATAATATACTAAATAGCTATTCTATGGTTGATACTCTTACCCTAATATAATAATCCCTGAAAACAGCACATATTTATACCAGATCCACACAACCCTATAAAATGTATTTCATTGAGACTGAATATTTCAAAATCTGTAGAAATCTCTGTAAAGGAAATCCCAGTGCTTTGCAGGGTTTATCTTAGATATACTTTCTAGTACAGCAAACATGATTTATACTTTCAGATGTGTTTTTCCCACTTTACCAGACAGCCATTCCCTTCCATACCATGTGAAAACCTGTTAGCAGAGTCCTGAATGCATCACATTAGGACCATGTAGATCGTCAGTCACCATGCACAGTGATGCAGTTTGATTTTAAGTTTCACTGCTATACTCCACAACTATGACTCTGACGAACTCACTGCAATGGATTATACAACGCAAAGCAGTTTTCAAGAGACATTTAATTTTCATGCCACATGGAGTGGAATAGAAACCAATCTGCCTATATCACAAAATATACAGTGGACAGCAAACAGCTTGGATTGATTCATTTGGCTATTTGGCAGCAGAACAAGATGGAAACATTATTTGCACCTTATAAAGTTTTGTATTCAAACATCCAGCAGGCACAGAACAACATTAGCATTAATTTGAGTTGTGTTTGCATCCATGTGATGAATGTTAGTTTAATATTACTCTTTTAGCTCTGCTTCCACTAACTGCTGAGGGAAACATCTGGCTGTTTAGCTGCTAAATGCTCTGCTACGTTCACTAGCTAGATGCTAACTTTGTCTGTGTGACGAAACACTGTCTTTTAGATGATAGACTCAAAGGCAGAAGCCAGGCAGAGAGGTAGATGAAGCAAAAAGCACGTCTTTAATCTGATAAAACTGATTAGGCTGATAAACAGTAACAGAGTAACACAGGAGACACAAAGTAAAACAAAGCAACACGGAGTAACTCAAAGTACATGGAGTAACAACAGGTAATGCAGAGAACACAGTGAAACACAAAGGGACACGGAAACACAGAATCACAATCACAAAAACGGAGGGAAAATACACAGGGGAAGGAAGTGAAGCTGGAAATGATACAAGAGACGCACAACTTTCAAAATAAAACAGGAAACAACCTAAGACAAGAAACCAGGACCAGGACAGGGAGTGAAACAAGACATGATGCCAGAGGTGGGTGACGAAACGAACAATAACACAGGAATGAATGTAACAGCAACTCAAAATAACAATACAGAACCAAAACTACCCAAACTAGCACAAAGGCCCGAACCATGACAGTCTGTCTGATGCTTGGTGCTGGTAGTCAGTGTACAGCAGGTTCTCAGCCGGTTCTCAGCCGGTTCTCTGAACTGTTCCAGTGAAAATAAAGTATCTGACAATGAGGTTGGTGAGAGCGGCGAGACTGAACAAAAACTATACAGTTGTGACAAAATAAAACAATGAGCAGAAACAACTGGAATGAGTCACCCTTTAACACTACATGTAGTCATTTGATCCATTGTGAATAAACAAATATGGATAAGAGCAGCTTAGAAACTTCATTAAGAAATTATTCGTTAATAGAAAGTGGCAGCAAAGACTTGCAGCCACAGCCTCGCTGCAGCTCCAGTCCACACAAATGTTACGAGACCTTGGTGCTGTTTAACACTGGCCCTGTCATCTACAGTAGTTACATAAGGTGTGAAGCCTGGCAGACATAATGTTTGCCTTAGCAATCTCATTTAGCCATTTAGCAAGGTCACAGCGGTAAGGTTATCAGGGTGCAGCTTATCTGCTGAGGTCACTGCTGACAGCACTACACAGCAGGCTGTGATGTCCATACCGTTAGTGCCTGACCACGCTGTGCTGGCTGAAAACACACACTAAGTGTGTGCACATTGTTCCCAGGACCCAATGCAATATTAAATATTAATATTAATATTAAACGGTTCTTTTGAATATGAGCTTTGATCAGGTGTGTTCAGTCATCCCTCCAAAGTGCTTGTTCTATCGTCTTATGGCGAAACCAAGGCAAATTTAAAATTATATTACTGGTGATATTCTACAGTCTTCTCATTGAATCATTCATTCATTATCAAAAAGACCAAAACCAACAATGAATTAATCCAAATAACTAATATTATCTGTGTGTCCTCAGTCCCACACACACTGTCCTGCTGCCACTTAAACTCAGTACACCACCAAATGTGGATTAGTCCGCTGCTGAAAGTAGTCCCTAACAAATGCACTATTTCCTTGTATTTGAGTAACGTCTGATGGTAACTACAGCGAGCAGATGTTTTCTGGACATTGTGAAAGATTTAAGTCTTCTGTAGAAATGAATGGCCTTGTGGCTGAGAGCCACAGAGGAGGTAGGGAGGTCAGACAGAGACTAGCTCACTGTTGGTTTTGGTCTTTTTATGGGATTTGTTGAAGACTATCATTAAAGGACTACTTCACCCTCCAAATAAACATTTTTTTAATCAATCAATTAATTAATGAATTAATCAGTTACTCACCCTGTGTTACCTTGAATTCTTGAAGAAAACTTTGATTTTGCCTCCACAGAGTAAATCTGTAGTGAATCGAAGTAAATGGCAAAACAATATCAAAACAACTGTTTACTATTTAATGCGCTCTAAGGTTTTAGTGAAGACGCATGTGTTTGGGAGAAAAGCTCACTACCTCCCAGACATATGAATGAATATGATGCACAAGTTGCATGAGAGTTTGTAAATGGATGTTTTGATATCATTTTGCGAAATGTGGCCCCCTTTTACTTCAATTCATTGAGAATTTTCTCCATTTTTTGATTCTCCATTCACCGTGGATGCATGAGAGAAAACAAACGTTTTCTTCAAGAAATCGACGTAACACAGATTGAGTAACTGATATACTGTACAAATGATCATCTAGGGGCTGAATTATTCATTTAATGTTGTCCTTTCATGAAGGGCTCCAGCTAGTTATGCTGAAGATGTGGTGACTATCCTCTGACGTTTGAATGGCCTCTAATTTGTAAAAAAAGTCTTGATTTGTATCTGTGTTTTTAGGTGTCCGACACCCGTACAGCTGTAGATCTTTGTTGTTGTGGCTGATCACTGTTTAATGTGATTACAACAAAAGTAAACTAGTCTACTGCCATGCTAACATGCTCACACTGACAATGCTAACAGGCTGATACTATACAAGCATAATATTTACCATGCTCACCATCTTAGTGTAGCATGTTAGCATGCTAATATAATACATAGCACACTGCCTGAGAGAAACTCAACTTAGGAGGACTCATAAGGAACATTAAGTAATAAACACATTTGCTCTTTTTCTAGATATCTGGGAATCTGTGTCAAAGACGACAAACTTTATCCAATCTTAGAGGTGAGTCATCATTGCTGTGCATGTTCACAGGCCGGCTCTGCTCTCAGTGTGGAAAAATACCACAGATTACACTGATACGAGTTGATAGTGATAAAGAAATGGTAAGTGAGTTGAGTAAGGTGTTTATTCTGTAACCAGACCTGGCTTCATAACGTCAGGGTAATGTCGCGTTCACATAATCTAGCATTTTTATATTTCCTAACAGTATCATTCATATTAGTGTATTAAATTCAGCACAGTCATTATTACAATTTAACTGCTCAATTTAGATAAATGTTTTTATCGTCCTAACGCTGTGTGTACCCGGGTGTCTGTTGGCTGCTTCAGTATGTGAATGGTGGCTGTCTGGAGGAGCTTCTGGCCAGGAAAGATGTTCCTCTGTGCTGGAGAGAGAAGGTGGACCTCGCCTGTGATATAAGCAGAGGGATGATCTACCTGCACTACAAGAACATTTACCACAGAGACCTGAACTCGAAGGTAAGACCCTCAGTCTGTGTCCCACTCTGTCCTGTTACTTACCATGAGGGGGATACGACGCTGTAAAGGACAGAGGGTGTCGTATCCAGTACAGACTGTAAAGCCCTGTGACTTGTGATTTTGGGCTATACAAAAATAAACTGACTTGACTTGACTTGACTTGACTTGGCTACCAGTGTCCCCACAGGGACACCTCGTCCCTCATCAGCTGCCATCACATCTACCACCACAGAGACGTCACAGGGGATGAGCTGTAGTTGGTAGCTCAACAGCCAGAAAATAAAACCACCGGTGAGAGATGGAGAACTTGAGAGTAAAGAACGTCTCCATGCTGAAATTGTAGGAAGTGCACCATCGAGCCCAGACTTGAACCTTCACTGATCTGTAACCTGAAAAATCCAACGCATGGAGCCCCCTGGTGGCGTAGAGGTTAAGTGGCCAACAATAAAAATGAAATAAAATGAATCAATAAAAATTAAATGAAAAAAAAATAATTAATTACATTTCAGTTTCAATTTGAAAATCTATTTATATGTGTAGGAGCACATGAAGAACAATTACTACATATTATTGCTTTGAAAATAAATTGAAAACATTGAAGGGCACTGAGGTAAGGAGGGGAAGCGATACCGACGTCCTGCACCTCCTCTCTAAATAAAAAAGATCTGATGTTGGGATGAGATGAGGAGGATTTGAAAGGCCTGATGATAGCTGGAAGATCACAGGTTAAGAGAGCCCAGGTCTGTGGCCTGAGTTCCTCCCAGGACACCTTTTTTCCCTAACAAATGTAATTTGTGGTTTGTTTGTAGTCTCTTTAACTATCAAATGCTTTGGGCTTGGCTAACCAAATGAGTGCCAAAGTGTACACCATGAAACACCTCAGAACGCTGTCGCTGACGCAGCGTGTGGTAAACCTCAACCGTCTTGTAAAGCGATAAAACGATGAATGATGTGCAGAAACATAAGCAAGCTAAAAGATGACCTTTTATAAAAACACAAATATCAGGAAAGAAAAGAAGCAGTGACTGACAGCTGCGTTAGAGACTGGTCGGCCCTGATTGGTTGTTTTTCCTTTGGGCGGGGTGGAATCTTGCAAATGCCATTAGGAGCGCTAAAAGGAGGCAGAGGAGCCTGATTTCTTTTCACAAATTATCGGTCTCATGTCCTACTGTCAGGATATAGTGACAGTTTGAGCTAATATGAACTGTACACTATAAACAGTAAACTTTTAGAAAAGTTACCAACTGCAGCTTTAATTTAAGTTCCACTGAATTGTACATCAGGTGTATGGTAGTGGCAAGGATAAGAAAAACAAAGCACCAGTAAAGGATTTTCTCATTTAGTGTGAGCAAAAACAAACATTTCAGCTAGAAACCATGATTTTGGCCACTTTGGGGCAGTGGAAACCAGTTATGAACACAGCATTAAAGGGGCACTGCGTACTTACATACCTGTGGTGGGCAGAATATTTTAGGCATCATCTGGCAAATACTGTAATTCAAGTGCTCTGAGAGAGAACTAGACCTCTGCACCTCCTCATGGCTCTGCTCTCAGGCTGTAGTAAATCTAGCCCATGATGGGAGACTGACCAATCACGGGTCATTTCAGAGAGACAGCATTCCTATTGGCTGTTCATTCAACTGCGGCAGCTGTCAATTACTTGCAAACTCCAACCAAATAGTCAAACTAGGCAGCGCTGATCAAATATGAATCAATATTCTGTTCCTGTAATGAGGAGTTTTCTCCTGAGATGTTCTCAGAAACATCTTGTAGTTAGTGTTTAACTGTAAAATGAGGCCGTTTGCTCCAGCTGGTGGGCGGTGCTTGGTATTTCTTCAACTGATCTCAACATGGCTGCCGGGTCCCAAACGTTCTCATTTTACCTGTCTTGTACTACTGTCAGGATACAGTATAAAAATAACGTTTTAAAATCATGCTTTACTCAAACATTGCTGAGCTGTACTGTGATGGAGCAGATCAATGCTGATGTTAATATTGACATTTCTTCCCAAATTTATAAAAATTGGCATTTCATGGTTAAAGATAGCTCAACATGCCATCTACTGTTTTAAATCAGCCCTAATCTTGCAGGCCAAAGCTGACCCAGAGTCAACAGGTTGGGACTTATCTACATCATGAAATTAATATAAGAAACCAGCATGTAATCGCCCTGTAATCAGAGGCTAGGCCCGTTGGTATTATGGAAATGTTGATTATAGCCACTTTAATAGCTCTCCTCTCTAATCCTCTTCAACTTTTTGATGTTTTGATGATCAGTGTGATAAAATAGCTCATCTGTATTTTCCTATTTCCCTTTTTCCTGCTGATGTATGTTGTTCTACACATCTCCCCCAAGTTAAACGTATTCATAGTCGATTTTCACATTTTGTCTTAGCTTGTTCGTTTTCGTCTTGTCCATCCATCCATTATCTGTAACCATTTATCCTGTTCTGGGTCATTGGGGCGCTGGAGCTGATCCCAGCTGACACTGGGTGGAGGTGGGATTCACCCTGGTCCGGTCACCAGTCCATCACAGGGCTGACAAACATTAACACTCACATTCACATCTATCGGCAATTCATAGTCAACGGTGAATCTGACCTGCATGTCTTTGGAATGCGGGAGAACCCGGAGAACCCGGAGAAAACCCACGCTAACACCGGGAGAACATGCAAACTCCACACAGAAGGACCCCATGCCGGGGCTTGAACCTGTGTGCTGTGAGGCTTCACCTTTTCCCTGTTGTAAAATGTTTTATATGCTTTTAGTGAGATTTTTAGTTTGTAGGCTTTCCAAAGATATTGACCACATGGGCGAAGGAAATAATTGAATTAATTTTAATGAATTCATATAATATATTTAAACTTCTTTGAGAACATTTTTGAAAGCATTGTCAGCTAGATTTGGAGTCAAATCTGGGTCTTTGTTTTTTGCTCTTAAAGACGTGATGTTTTCATTAGAGTACAACACATTGCTGTGTTCTTGCTGATGCAGTGACTGCAGATCTTCATCCACGTTCTTGTGTGTGGGTACGCTCGTATGTGTGAGCGCTGTGTGTAGGTGCTGTCGGTCTCCGCTGGTTGCCAGGCTTCGCAGAAGAAACAGTCGGTAATGCAAAGAGCCGAGGCAACATGACAGTCGCTCTATTGTCATGTTAATAGGTGGTTGCTAACTAAGTGCTGTTGCTACACACATAACTTTGTGGATTTGTGTGAGAATGGGGCCCTCTCACCACACGTCACCCTGAGGCCACTCATTTGGCTTTGTCCCAGTTCACTTTATTGACACGGAGGCCGTAGTGGATGGACGTCATGCTCTGGCTACAGAAACTGGATTGATCCATCAGTAAGGTCGGTCCATGCTGAATGGTGATAATTGAATGAACTATCCTGATTTGGAGATACAGTTGAAGCTGAAGCACTAATCAATAATTCAGAGAGACCTGAGAACAAATGGCACGTACAAGACCTGAATTTATTCACACAGACAGTGTGACCACTTGTAGAGTTGGTAGATGAAACAACGCAAAAAGAGAGTTAGTACTGGACTTAGATTTGCCAGGTGGTCAGAAAAATGACTACAAATAAATGCTGATGTTGCCATGGCTCTCAAAAAAAGCAATTAATGCAGCTTTAATTAAAGAGTAACTTCTATTAGCCTCTATTTTCTCATGTGCTGCTGTCTGTGACTAGTGGGGAAATCGTTTTTTTTTTTAAAATTGGTCCGTTATTGAGTAATATTAACGCTGTAAGGCTGCACTGCATTCCTCACCATCGATTCACTAAAGTGCTTGGTTTTACCAAGTGTCTGACAATATGGAAAGGACCCTACAGACAAATAAAACCTTTGTCTTGTATTTTTTCGGACTTCTTGCCTTTCGCTTCATGTTTGTTATAGTGTCATGTGACTTGTTGCTGGAGGACAACGGTGGAAACATGAGTGAGAGTTGGAGAGAAGAGTGTCATGTTGTGTTGGAGTACAGGAAGCGTAGCTTAGTGTCATCTAAACGGTCGTCAGGGTTTTCAGTGGCTGAATATTGAGATGATTTCAACTGTGGATGAGGAGTGAGATGTCAGAACAAGACTTCTCCTCGAGCGAGCCTTGATTAGAGACAATAACAAACCGGATCAAGCAAAAGGTAAGAAAAGGGTTTTATTTCTCTGTAGGATCATTTCCATAATGTTGTCATGTGTCAATGTTGACATCTGTAATAACAATCTGAGCCTGTCAGTGGCAGAAAAACATCTTTAGTGGACGTAAACTGACGGTAGCTTGCCCCAGTTGATTACATTACAGCTTGTTTAGCAGCTCCTCAATAGCTTCTCCCTCAATAATGGACCAGTTTCAAAAAGTCCCGTCTCCAGTCGTCACTTAAAAAATAGGGTCCAGGTTGAAAAATGCCAAAGTTACCCCCAAGCAACATGAAGTATGTGACTGCTAGCCATTCACTTTTTGTCAAAGGAGCATTGTTTGCAGGGTTCACCCTGGACAGGTCGCCAGTCCATCGCAGGGCACATAGAGACAGACAACCATTCACACTCACATTCAAATGAATAAGTAATAAATAAATAAATAAATTGCATGTCTTTAGACTGTGGGAGGAAGCCAGAGTACCCGGAGAAAACCCACGGTTACACAGGGAGAACATGCAAACTCCACACAGAAGAGCCCCAAGCCGGATTCAAACTCTTGCTATGAGGCGAGAGTGCTAACCACAGCCCCTAATATCTTTACCTTGACTGATAATATGTACACCGATATCATAATTATCAATCAAACAATGGACTCTGTGCCATGTTTTCTTTGTGTTTTTCATTCAACTTTTTAGATAAAGAAAGTTTAACTGGGATCAAGTCTTTCAAGCGACTGGACATTTGAAGCTTCTGATGCAAAAAAAGGAAAATTACATTCCAGAGGCCCCTGAACCGACGCAGTCATTGTGGATATGCATCAGTAACTCTGCAAGTTAACTTGAATCAAAGTTTAAGCTCCTGGAAAAGTTGAGGCCCCTTTTTAATTAGCGCCTTTCTCTTTGTATCTGCCAACGCTTTCCATTTTGTTCCTCAAATTGTTGCTTTCCTTGGCAGAGAGGGCCAGGGCTGAATTTAGAGTTGAAGTGTGGGACTGAAGTTTTTCCCAGGAGAGCCTCGTAATGACAGGCTATTGGATAGAAAAGGTCTCTGGTGCAATGGGAGCCAGAGGCTGACGTCACTGCCCCCCCCCCCCAGGCAAACAAACATATTATATTTTCTATTGGACACATTCAGTGTGTCACCAGCACATCCATTATATGGAAAAATCCTCATATACAAACACTCATACACACACTTTGGCTCATCACATCTCCAGGTCTCAGCCTATAAAATCTGTGAACCATGCTTTTCCACAGAGATCATGTACTTTTTTATTACACCTCTGATAACCAGCAGCCAGTCAGTGTGATGGAGGCGACCCTGTACGGCAGCACACAGGCAGCCACACCGAGTCTCTTCACATGGGGTCTGGGTAAATTATTTAGTGTACTGGAAAGGTGCTGACAACAAATGCTGTAGACTCTGTTGATAAGTGGAGAGACTAAGCAACAGACGGATGGACGTCCATTCAAAGACTCATGCAAGGCTTAAATGTTAAAGACAGCATGGACAAAAGGAACTGTTGACGCAGCCTGCTTTTTCAGAAATCAGCCGTACACTGCACCCTGTTGGCAAAATGTAACACTGCAGTTGTATTAACCTGTGCTCTTTTATCCCTCTTTGTGTTTGGGCAGAACTGTCTGATCCGGGTGACGTCTCGAGGTCGGGAGGCCTTGGTGACTGACTTTGGCCTGGCCAGGGAAGTGGTGGAGCTGCCAGTCAAAGACCCCGGCAGGAAGCTCTCACTGGTGGGCTCAGCCTTTTGGATGGCCCCCGAGATGCTCCGAGGAGAGCCGTACGACCGCAAGGTAACAGGCAGAAGTCCAGTTTGTACTGCGCACACTCAGCTGGGAACACATGTGTGCTGTACTGACAGCATTTGTTGCAAACTCTGGAAACACGGAAGTCAATGGTTGCAGCAACATTTCATATGTTCAACAAGAGATTGACAGAAATTGAGTCAAACGTTCTTCTTTTAAATATTGGGGCTGCAATTAATGATTTCATTATCAGATAATCTAATGATAATCTTCTTGATGAATCTATTAAATGTTTGATATATTAAATGTAAGAAAAAAAGAGAAAAATACTTTTTACAACTTCCTAAAGCCAAACGTAGAGCCTCCAAGCTCCAAAAAGTCCCAAACCCCCAAATTAACAATTTACTATCCATAAGACAAAAAAAAAATGCAAATCATTGCAAGTGAGAAGCTGGACCTTGGTAATGTTTTGTTTTTTTTTGCTTGAAAAATTATTTTTGGATTCCTAAAATATTTTTTGTTAAATTTTCTGTCAAACGGCTAATCGTTTCAGTCCTAAAAAAAATCTTATGACTATGTGTTACATGTCTTATTAGGTATATTTAAAAGTATTTTCTTTTCTTGTTGCTTTTCAAAACAACGAATACGTTTGGGATTTGTTTGGCATCAGCCTCAGTTATTATATGGTATCTCACTTGTTCCAGGTGGATGTTTTCTCCTTTGGCATCGTGCTCTGTGAAATCCTGGCCAGGATCCCTGCCGACCCGGAGATACTACCCAGAACACAGGTAGAGCTCCATTAACAGCCCATTATCACAGCAGAAATGACCTCTCATCAGCAACACACACATCTGATCTTGAAAAGCATCTCTCATCAATGGCTGGCCATGTTTTAGCTGATACTAAGGCTGCACTATGTCTCTGTGTTAAATACTATATGGAGCTGAAATTAGGTCAGTAGCCTAGCTTAGCAAAAAGACTGGAAACAGCTAGTTCAACAACACGCCTCCTAATGTCTCTAAAGCTCACTTATTAACATGTTGAATCTGATTTGTTTAAGCTGAACTCAAACAGAAATGTAAAAATAACTATTTATGGTTGCATGGCAGAGTTGAGTGCTGTGATTATTTCTTCTCACAGTCAAATCCCCCTGAAACTACTCTGTTTGTGTACTGAATAAACGAGGAGTGGTATCAGTCTTCTCATCTTACCCTCGGCTATTCCCAAAATGTCAATCCATTGCATGAAAAACAGATTTTTACTTGATTAAGAACATGGAAATGATAACATGAATATTCAGTACGGGCATGAAGTATCAGGCATTAGCAGTTTATAAATCTGAGTACTGACCTAAAAACACCAATGAGTCAAACCCTACCTTATGTATAGTGTATGAGCCAACACAAACTAGTGCTCCTCTTCCAAACAGCATGTGAATAGAAGCATATGTTATTGTTATCAACTCATCCCAAGCTGTGAAAACACAGTGTTCATTGTTCCAGTTCTAGCGTGTGGATGTGTTGAACTCGACCAGTGTGCTCGTGCTGCAGTGACTGTTGATGTTAATGTATTTCAGGACTATGGGCTGGATGTGGATGCGTTCAGGGAGCTGGTGACTGACTGTCCTCAGCGTCTCCTGGAGTTAGCAGCCAGCTGCTGTATGGTAGGTAGAGAGAAGAGCTCACATCGAAAAACAACTATAGTCTCACAAAAAACAAGGTTACAGCTTTAAGCCTCATTGAACAAAACGCAGTGCCAATCAAAAGGTAAAAAAAAACTGATATTAATGTTGGAAGGCAAGTGAAAAAAAAAACTACTAGACATTATCAGCAGGTAGTTTAACATCAGCCAGCCAACCAGCTCAGACTAGCTTGTTGTGAAGGAGATTAAATAGCGCTCCAAACCTCCACAATATTTTGGAGGAAAAACTGCCATGTCCATTTTCAAAGGGGTCCCTTGACCTCTGACCTCCAGATGTGTGGATGTAAATGGGTTCTCTGGGTCCCCACCAGTCTCCCCTTTACAGACATGCCCACTTTCTGATAGTCCCAGTCAGTCTGGATCAAGTCCTAGTCAAGTCAGCACTCTGACACACTGACAGCTGTTGTTGCCTGTTGGGCTGCAGTTTGTTCTGATTGGAGCAGATTGTTGATGCTAAAGTCAGAACCTGTGAGGGTCTCTGGACAATATCTGTCATTGATTTGTGTCGTTAATTGATTTGCAATAATAATATATACATATATTTGCATAAACAGCATATTTGCTCACTCCCATGTTAATAAGAGCATTAAATACATGACCAATCTCTCGTTAAGGAACATTTTGAAGAGATGAAAAAATCATTAATTTGCAATTAATCATGATTAAGTCAAACTTCCAAAACACTGGATCTTACAGTTTCAGTAATGCATCGTGCATCCAAATTCCTACTTCTTGACTCCACCCCTGCAGTTGGTAACAGGCTTTCTGTTCAAACTTTGAGCCAGTGGACCAGGTGGACCTGTATTTATACAGCATGGTGCCTTTCTAGTCTTCTGATTACTCAAAACACTTTACACTACATGTCAGTACTCACCCATTCACCCACACAGTCACACAGAGGCTGCCATGCAAGTAGCCAACCTGTCCATCAGGATCTGATCTAAACACTCATCCACACACTCATGTCTTAGCCTTCAGGAGTAATCTGGGGTTAAGGATCTTACCCTGGGCATGTGGCCTGGAGGATCTGGGGATCGAACTGCTGATCTTCCAATCAGTGGACGACCTTCAGCCTCCATGTCAATGTTAAAAAACAGTAGTCTCCTGATTGAAAGTCCTGTGTTTGTTTGACCCGTCGTCCACCCAGACCTCCTCCATACGCAGACGTTGTTGTTGTTTATACTGTGTCACCTGACTACTTTAGATGCAGCTCTGCACGTCCTGGTTCGCATTTACGTTGGTTACATACGAATTACAGTACTTTACTTTTCGTAGGTAGAAACACTGAATGAGAACAACCTAACTAACACTCACACGTTAATGCATCAATAATATAATTCAATAATATAATAATCCGATACTACTGTATGTAACACTCACAGAGGGCATTGTTTCTCTATTATCAGCTCTTTTACTTTTGATAATATTATACTACATTTTTACTGTATGGTGTTGAACGCAGGGCAGTATTTCCACATGGTGGTTTTGCTACTTTGCTTAAAGCTGCTACAAGGAACTTTAACTCTGTGTTGATTTTCACGGTCCCTGTGGACAAGTAGTTGTGTGTCTGAGTACCAGAGTCCCTGTAGAAAACCTTTCATTTGACTGCAGCAGGGTCCGACAGTCTTCCCCACACAGTCCTGGTTCTGGTTCTTCTGTGCCCAGCAATACAGCCGGGGCCTCCAGCAGTGTGGAGCTCTCCACCCTCCACTGGAGCTTTGACTGCTGGTCTGGATCCATCTGCGTGGTGGGCTGGTTCGCTGCTGGAGACTCCGCTGGAATCTAAGCAGAAGGAGTTTCTAGTGAACCTGCATGATTTTGTCAGATTTGACTTGGAATCCAAACAGGTGGCACTGATGGCAAGCATTAAGAATAACTATATAGAAATAGCCAGTCTTCTCACTGATGGTCTTGTGTACTTATGTAGAGGCACCAGTTCAAAGTTCCTCACAGTAACTTTAAGTAAAGAATCAAAATACTTCTGCCACAACAGGGAAATACTGATCAGTGAGCCAGACTGCCAGAAGTCTTTCACAGAGCCCCTTTCCTCTCCTCCAATCTAAGGTGGAGTCCTTCAGACGCCCAGCGTTCACAGAGTTACTGGATGACTTAGGAGAAGTCGCTGAGAGTCTGGAGCCGCCACCAAAATCTGAGGTGACCACGAGCTGAGTCGTCCGTCTGGGCGCCCCACCTAGAGTATCTGGGAGTATTTGGTCACTGTCTGGACAGGAAGCTGGACCGACCCTGAGCCCTCTATGGTATCTCTCCTTGAGTGCAAAACACCCAACCATGCCTGAACTTGTCTGAACTGAGGTGCTGCAGATGTAATTGATGTGTTTTTGGAGGGTGGTGGAGACTCCCCTGCCTTCTCATGGACACTTTGCTTTGACAATTTACATTTTTTGTACAGATGAATAGTAGTCTGACTGGTAGGATGAAATGTACAGTATAGTCACGTCTTACTTGACCAACCGGTCTTATCATCTCCTCCTTCCTTGGTTGCTTCTGTTGTGTGTGAGTGGTTTGTTTGTAGCCAACAACACAGACGATCAAGTCTGTTGGTGTGTTTTCTGCCTCTTCTATCTGCTCGCCCGTCTGGTCTCATCTCTACTGGAACAAACATCACCTCATATACGATGGGACTCAACAAAGACAGTAGGTGACTAACGTATTAGCAGCTGGAGAGATTCAAAGTTGTCTTATAGACTTTGGAGTTGAACAGAAACAAAAGGTGACAGAAAACTCCAACATGCCAAGATCAAATTTGCTCAGTGTGTTCAGGTTCACAGTTCATATTCATATTCGTACTTAATGTTGCTCTCATTTTAAGCTATTCATTATATAGTTATAGTTATATTTTCTGTAATGAAACTGAAAACAAAGAAATTCCTTTAGGCCTACATTCAGTGTAATTACTGACATTTTTGATTCTGTGGATTTTGCTCAAAAGAAGCATACATTTCTCAACAATATTAAATCACAGAAAGTTGTTTTCAGTAGCGATATGCACAATTTAATTTCCACTTGTCTTCTTTTAAATTTGTCATATTTTGTCATTGTTTCTTTGAACTAAACGTGTGCATGTAAATATTCTTTTGCTCACAACTTTTTTTCACAAATTTCGCCACCTTTCTTGAAGGGTCCACATTCCTTCAAGTTTCCCAGTATTTACTGCTCCGGTTTATGTGTGTCTCAGTGCAATACAAAATTAACTTTCAAAAAGGCATTTTTGGTTTCATTGCCATTGAATTGATTCCGTTTTTAATTGGCTCTCGGAGTTAAGAGTTACAGGTTTTCTTGCACATAAATGATCCAACAGTGAGCAAATATAAAAACAACAATGAAATATAGGTGAAACACAGAAATTCTAGCAGGCTTTTACATACAGAAATAAAACTGAATTGGTCACCAGTCACCAATGAGAAGAAATACAAATCTGTAATTTAAAAGGACCACTGTGTAACATGTCGGGGGATCTAGTGGCAGAAATGGAGTATGATATTAATAAGTCTGTTTTCTTTAGAGTATAATCACCTGGTAATAAGAGTCGTTGTGTTTTAGTTACTTTAGAATGAGTCGCTATATCTACATGAGGAGTGGGGCCTCTTTACGGAGTCCGCCATGTTTCTACCGTAGCCTGGAGGGAACAAACCAAACTCTGGCTCAGTCAGGGCCATTTACGGTGTCACATTTTGAGTCGGCCGTCTTCGTTGTCCTCAATGCTTGGCACACTGAAGTATCTGCTGGTTGCAATCTACAACCTCACCACTAGAGGCTGCCAAATCCCACACACTGCACCTTTAATTTACCATCTAGGCAGCGACTTTTCTGCATTCAAGTTAGGTCATCTGCTCAGAGTTACTGTATAAATATTCATTTTCATTTAGATTTTGTTTCACATTCCATCATGTAAAATTAATGGAACAATTTTCATTTAATCACCTTTAAAAAAAATAAAGTTTCAGTCCCATTTGATATGAATACCTGCATGTCATTTATTGTGAGACTTTCTTCATTCACTTAACTCCCATCAATATTATAGCTGTTAGCGGTTTGCTGTAGTAACTTGTATTCAGCCACGGCCTCCCCCAGCGCTGGGGGTCAGCAGAGACCCGCCGGACTGCCGGTTCTGGTTCTAACCGCTGTCACAAGAGCACGTCCAACTGGCTCACTTAACTCATCAAATTAAGTTGTGTGGAAACATTATTTCCCAGCATGCATTGTATTTGTGAACAGAAGACCATCTTTTCACTAACTGTGAAATTCAAGTTTCAACTCTTCTAAACATCAACAAAAAATAACTGAATTTTAAGTTTTATAAATTTATCTTTGCCTCCAGGGAATTTAATTTTGTTTTCCGTTGCTGTTAGTTCTTAATTTGTTATTTCCGGTGTGCCTTTCACCGTTCTTCATACTCTCATATCCACAGCTCCATTAGTACGACACACAAGTACCAAGAGTACGGACAATACTAGTAAAAGTAAGGAATACACTAAATAGACAAAGAGGAGAAAAATGACAAAAACCTGTTAAAGCTGCAGTGAGTAGAGTTGGAGCAAATCTGAAATTAAAAAGTTAATTTTATAAGACGGTCACTATATCCTGACATATTTTGACGTTCTATACTATCACCTTTAATGACATATTTTGAAATACTACATAACTTTATCTCTTCTTTCGACATACAGGACATACTATGATTTTTAAAATAATATTTTTCAACATACTATACCAGGACTTTTTTTAATGACTTTTTGAACACTTTTTTTTCCACATACTATAATATAACTTTTTATCTCTTTTTCTACATACGATATTATGACTTTTTTAAACATGCTATATTATGAATTTCTGAACATTTTTTTCAACGCGCTATATTATAACTTTTTTTGACATGCTACATTGACTCTTTTTTTTTAACATTTTTTGACATACTACATGATATTTTTTATCACGTTTTTCAACATCCTATACTTTAATGTTTTGTGATCTATTTTACTATGACCTTTTTTTGACATACTACATTATTATTATTATTTTACTTTTATAAGGCACCCTATAATTTTTAGTTAATTTTATGGCACACTGGACAATAATATTTTAAAGACATTTGACATGTTATACAGTGACTTCAACCTCTTATCCCGTTAGGGGTCTCGGGGGGCTGGAGCGGATCCCAGCTGGCCCTGGGTCAAGGCGGGTTCACCCTGGACAAGTCGCCAGTCCATCACATCGAGACAGACAACCATTCACTCACATTCACACCTATAGGTGATAGAGTCATCAGTTAACCTGCTTGTCTTCTGACTGTGGGAGGAAACCAGAGGAAGTTATAGGTCCACTTCTTATGTACACTATATGTTCAAGATGTAACTGAGTGACTGAATGCAGTTTAGCTGTAGGAGATGGAGTTAGTATTGTCAGATGGCATGCAGGTGTGTATGTGATATGCATTGCACATGCAAACATATGTTCTTTTGCTTATCTTTCTGCTGTTGAGCATTTTAATTATGTGACTTTGAAGGAGAGCTTTTTAGCATGATCTGTGGAAATATAATAGAGATATCTCTTTGAGCCGTTATGAAACACCAGGTTTTCCCCTGTGTGTGTGTGTGTGTGTGGGGGGGGGGGGGGGGTACACAACACACACACATACCCCACACACACACACAGCCACGTCGGCTGCTCTGCTGGTTTTAGTGCCTACCTGACGTCAAGGCACATCAAAAGATCATGAAACATTTATTGGCTCCTTTCAGGCTTTTCACAACATGCTCTCTCCGCCCTCCACCTCTCCCACAGTTTAAGAATATAAAGAATGGGCTTGATGAGGATGAATTATGCAGATCTGTTTTTTCTGTGTTTCGTCTGATGTGGAGGATGATGGGCTGTGTACGGTCACAGACAGGGCAAGAAGAAAGGAGGGTTTCAAATGGAGCTGTTGCACATAATGCGTTAAGACCATATATGGCCATAAAACCACTGGATCACAGGCTTCGTAATGAACAGTAGTCGGACTATTTTGGCATGATTTTGAAATTTACCCTTGACCTCAGCAGCTTTAAAAACCAGGAAATAAAAACATGGTATCATCACGGTACAGTGCACAAGGAGCAGATAAAATAAAAGTGTCATTTAAATCAGGGTCATGTAGTGTTGCTAGTAGAGTGAGGTGCAGGTCCTACTGTATTGTATATGATGTGAAGCGTGAGCTGAACTTTTGCAGCAGGTATAAAAATGTTCAGCTTCTTTTAGCCTGTGACTCTGTGACCTGAGAGGAAACCGTACAGGAACACTGGAGGTGGTGAGATGGGCCCTTCAGGACCCTATTTTCCACTCCACCGACTGCCTTCAGACAGTGTTGTTGTTGTTGTTGTTGTTGTGTCCAGATTTACAAAGAAAAAACATTTTGGGTGCATTAATGTGAAGGATGCACACAGCTTATACAACAAAAACATTTAAACATCCGATAAATACCATATGTTATTTCAGCAGGTCAAAACGCTCCATCTCCCTCAATGATCTAACTCTACCCCTCTCTCTGACAAAGACTGTTGAGTTCAACTTTATAATCTACCACCTGGGAAAACAGTCTAATGCTTTCTGATTATGGATTAAGAATCACAGAAAAGGCAGTCTATCTTACTAGACTCCCTGCAATCCTAACAGTAAATACTTCCATCTGCCTCCATCAGGTTGGTGGTTTTCCTCCCCAGCAGTCATCAGCTTTTCAAATTTTCACCTTCTATTCTTAAAACAACAGATTGTTGTTGCTTATTTTATATCTGAATGTCTAAATATCTTATTGTTTGACTACTGTTTGCACATAAAATTGCTGCTCTGTGGTAGTAGCTCTTGAAGCCATCTTGCCAACAATATAG
Source organism: Pterois miles (assembly GCA_947000775.1). Taxonomy (NCBI): domain Eukaryota; kingdom Metazoa; phylum Chordata; class Actinopteri; order Perciformes; family Scorpaenidae; genus Pterois; species Pterois miles. The sequence continues at coordinate 2,417,888 of CAMQGK010000058.1, read as the reverse complement.
AATATATGATACTAGCAGAAAATGTGGAATAAGATATTTTAACAACTATTAAGTACCTCAGTACAACGTTCACATACTGTACTCTGCGGTTAGACATTACGCTGACTGTCCACAGGGTGGAAGTGTTGGCTCAACCAAGACTTGCTCTATCACTCTTTCCACAGCTTGAGCTGCTGTGGCTGCTGGGAATGAAATGTCAGTGCAATAATAGTGTTGGCAGTACATGATCTTAATGCTGACAACACATACTGTCAATGACCTCCTGGTCTGATAGCGGTTTAATGATATTTAATGCAGATCTGTCAAACTGGGGCACGAATAAAAACATGGTCAAGATGTCAGCTAGTTCCTCTGAGTATAGCGAAGCCCCTCTCAGTGCCTTATTGAAGCAACGTATCCCATCACTCTTTATGTATCCGGCCAGTTTTTGTCTGTGATAGGAGAACAACATTTGTAGAGCACCTTACTGTTCAAAGAGCCCAGATTGTTCAGAGCTATAACAGTCAGATTTTCTGCCCTTCAGCAAAACAGCAGGTTTCCTGCTAAAACTCAACCTACTGGCCCACAAAGAAAACCACAGAGCGCCAGCTTCTTACTTGAACAAATGTCTCCAAATGAGTGGAGAAATATTGTTCTGGAAACACAACAAAATAATAATATAATATAATAAAAATATTTTGGGGAAAAGCTGCAAAATGTGTCAGAAAATGCATTAAACATTACATCATACCACACTATGCTTAACAAAGGGAACACTAAAATAACACAATCCTAGATCTCAATGAATGAAATATTCCAGTTGAAAGTCTTTATTCATTACATAATGGAATACGTTGAGAACAAAATAACATAAACACGATCAATGTAAATCTAAATTATTATCCCATGGAGGTCTGGATTTGGAATCATACTCAAAATAAAAGTGGAAAATCACATTACAGGCTGATCCAATGTCAGTGGAAATTCCTCAAGACAAGTCAGAATGAGGCTCAGTAGTGTGTGTGGCCTCCACGTGACGTATGACCTCCCTACAAGACCTGGACATGGTTCTGATGTTCTCCTGAGGGATCTCCTCCCAGACCTGGATTAAAGCATCAGTCAACTCCTGGACAGTCTGTCGGTGGATGGAACGAGACGCGATGTCCCAGATGTGCTGGATTGGATTCAGGTCTGAGGAACGGGCAGGCCGGTCCGTAGCATCGATGCCTTCATCATGCAGGAACTGCTGACACACTTCAGCCACATGTCATGCATCAGAAGGAACCCAGGGCCCACTGCACCAGCACATGGTCTCACAGTGGGTCTGAGGATCTCATCCCGGTCCCTAATGGCAGTCAGGGTACCTCTGGCTAGCACATGGAGGGCTGTGACTGGCCATCACTGACCTCACTGACCCACGGCCAAACCGGTGATGCTGGAGGATGTTGCAGCAGCAGAAGGTTCTCCACGGCGTCTCCAGACTCCGTCACATCTGTCACATGTGTTCAGTGTGAACCTGGTCTCATCTGTGAAGAGTACAGGGTGCCAATGGCCAATCTGCCAGTCTTAGTGTTCTCTGGCAAACGCCCTGCATGGTGTTGGGCTGTAAGCACAAGCCCCACTTGTGGATGTCGAGCCCTCGTACCACCTTATGGAGTCTGTTTCTGACAGTCTGAGCAGAAACATGCATATTAGGGGCCTGCTGGAGGTCATTTTGCAGGACTCAGGCAGTGCTCCTGCTGTTCCTCTTTGCACAAATGAGGAGGTAGCGGCCCTGCCGCTGGGTTGTTGGCCTCCTACGGCCCCCTCCACGTCTCCTGGTGTACTGGCCTGTCTCCTGGTATCTCCTCAATGCTCTGGACACTGTGCTGACAGACACAGCAAACCTTCCTGCCACAGCTCACATTGATGTGTTATCCTGGATGAGCTGCTCTACCTGAGTAACTCCTGTGGGTTGTAGACTCCGCCTCATGCTGCCTCTAGGGGTGAGAGCAAACGTGACCGAAACATCAGCCAGAGAGGACGAGAACAGAGACCTGGTCTGTGTCTGTGTCAACCACTCCTTTATGGGGGTTGTCCTGCTAGTTGCCTCTCATTTCCACCTGTTGTCTGATCCATTTGCACAGCAGCAGTTCAAACTGATCCACAATCAGTGTTGCTTCCTAACTGGACAGGTTGATTTCACAGAGGTGTGACTGACTTGGAGTTACACTGTTGTTGTTTAAGTGTTCCCTTTACTTTGTTGAGCAGCGTATGAAAGTTCACCATATCAACTTAAAATGTAGTATGTTTTATTCATAAACTGCTTGTTATTGCAGAATTAAACAATATTTTTACTCTTCTATGTTTTCATGTGATATATAGATAGATATATGGAGTTGCAGGCCTACAGTTGCCTTCACTGCACATTTTCTCATTACAACCTTCTGCAAGGTGAATAAATGTCTATGATTTGTGTGTGTGTGTGTGTGTGTGTGTGTGTGTGTGTGTGTGTGTGTAAAGACACTTTTATATATGATGAGGTCACACCTGGTGAGGTAAAGAGCTTCTGGACGTGTGGTTGTAGGTAATCTTTCTTCCATGTTACTGAACTCCTACAAAAACCATAAAAGACCCGGAGTCTGAGGGTCTCTGTGTGTTTGTGTAGCCGATCTAAATGTGTAGCTTTGTGACGGAGCAGAGGAGACTGGGTTCAATTTAACATTTTTTGCCTTTTCATTGCAGTGTTGCACACTGAGTCCAATATGTTTTATTATTCTCTTTGAGAAAATTCACAATACAAGACAAAACAGAATTAATTACATGGAATGGATAATGCTAGTCCCAGTATGGCTAATGACTGAAGGACATTAGCAAGAAGCTATCATTCAGCTGCCTAGAGCAGAATCACTATTCTGATCTTTCCTCTGATTTTCAACCATCCCCTTCTTTATCTTTATCTTTATCTATTTGTGCATTTCTTCAAGTATATTTAGGAGTTTCTGCTAAGTTTTTAAATTCAGGGTGTATTTTTATTTCATCGTGAATCATCAGAGCCTGTTATTTGGTGCAAGAGGTGAGGAAATGTAGCTCTGACTCTTTGTCTCGTCTGTTGTCTCTCCTCCTCCGGCAGCCAACCCTTCTCTAGCTAGAGACAGTTGTACATCGTCTCTTTCATGGAGAGGGAGCAGAAAACAGTCAGAGCTGACATGTTTCCAGCTGTGTTTCTGGGTTACATCACAACCAGATGCTTTATTTCAACATATCATTTTGCTTTCACTGTCTCTGTCAAAGCATGTTTTTAACTGTGCTATGAAGTCTGTAATTAGAAATAAAGATTTCAAGAATGAGTCTTGAAGAACCATATAATGAGTCAACCTTTAGTTTACTAGGTGGTGGACCCAAACACAGAAAGGACGAGGAGATGGCTGCTGGTAGAGTTCAATTATTTTAATCACAAAATAAAACTTACAAAGAGGCAGAAATGTGCCTGATCCAGGCAGGTAGGTGGTCACTTTGTAGAAAAAGCAATCCACAAAGTGACCAGGAGTAAAGTAGGAATACAAATTTCCAGGAAAATACTCATGAGGACGAAACACCAGGAGAAACACGTGATACCAGGAGCAACGATCGACTGACACAGTGAAGGGAGCACATGGACTAAGAAGCTAAGGAGTGCAGGGTGATTACACACAGCTGGGCAAATCAGGGCGGGGCACACAATCACAAAAAGGCGGGAAACAAACAAGGTAGGAGGTAATACCAGACTAGACAGAAGAGGAGTGAATTTCAAAATAAAACACTAGAATGAATAATATAAATGATATATTGGTATAACAGAAAAGCCAAATCTGAGAAACCAAAATCACACTACTGAACTTATACACCACTAAAACATGAAATTTACTGAAACAAAACCCTGGATCATGACAGAATGAATATTTAAAATGTTGCTAACAGAATTAGTAGAACTTACACTGAACATACATGTTGCTTACATCCCTTTCTAAATCATGTTTTCACCCCATATTGCAGCTCAACATTTAAATGACTGGGTGTTCTTTAGTGATGGATTCACAGCCCTTCTTTGTTTCTCTGATAGATGTACATCATATATAGATCATTGTTGGCTCAATAGCTTCACTATATTGCCAAAAGTCTTCACTCAACCATCCAAATAATTGAAATCAGCTGTTCGAGTCACTCCATGGCCATGGTGTATAAAATCAAGCACCAAGGCCTGCAGACTGTTTCTACAAACCTTTGTGAAAGAATGGGTCGCTCTCAGCTCTCAGGAGCTCAGTGAACTCAGTGTGATACTGTGATAGGATTTCCACCTGGACACCAAGTCCTTAAACATTCCACAGTCAGCTATCAGTGGTATTATAACAAAGTGGGAACTATTGGGAACGACAGCAACTCATCCACAAAGTGGTAGGCCACGTAAAATGACCGAGTGGGGTCAGCAGATGCTGAGGCACATAGTGCACAGTCACCAACTTTCTGCAGAGTCAGTCGCTACAGATCTCCAAACTTCATGTGGCCTTCAGATCAGCTCAAGAACAGCGTGTAGAGAGCTTCATGGAACGGGTTTCCATCGCCGCGCCGCCATCTTAGCCATACATCACCAAGTGCAATGCAAAGCGTCGGATGCAGCGGTGTAGAGCACTTCACCACTGGACTGTAGAGCAGTGGAGACGCTTCTCTGGAGTGACGAACTGTGCTTCACCATATGGTGATCTGATGGACCAGTCTGGCTTTGGTGGTTGCCAGGAGAACGGTACATGTCTGACTGCATTGTGTAAAGTTTGGTGAAGGGGGGATTATGGTGTGGGTTTTTTTTTTTTCAGCATACCAAGAGATTTTGTACTATTCCATGCTCCCAACATTGTGGGAACAGTTTGGAGATGACCCCTTCCTGTTCCAACATGACTGTGCACCAGTGCACAAAGCAAGGTCCATAAAGACATAACACACTCCTAAACCTTGTGGAAAGTCTTCCCAGAAGAGTTAAAGCTGTTATAGCTGCAAAGGGTGGACCGACATCATATTAAACCCTGTGGATTAAGAATGGGATGTCACTTAAGTTCAAATGCAAGTCAAGACAGGTGAGCCAATACTTTTGGCAATATAGTGCATATGAATCCATGGGCATCTAAGCAGGTGTAGGTAGGTACCATAACATTTTTGACCAACATTTCTCTGTATTTCTTAAACATAATTTGCACTTCAGTCTGCACTTATGTATTTCAGTAGTGTTTGCACTTCTACCATTATGTGTCTGGCTCTTTCAACATATCAGCCGACACACAGAGTCTTTGATCGATGAACAGCCTGGAAATGTTACACCCCCCAGTAATGTAAAAAGCAGGCCATTCGGCATGGCATCAGATCAGTTCCCTACAGATTCACAATGAATGGCCTGCATGATTCAGTCAGATGGGGTGTCGGTGAAACAGAGCATGAAGGTGTGTTGTGAGAGAGACAGCTTTTTAGATCAATAGTTGGAGGTTAAAAACAGAGTTATATCAGCAATTTGTGCAGCATGATCAATATGTCACTGGCTGATTAAAATGTCTTGTGATGTTGGTTTGGATGGCTACTTTGTGTGTCTATGTGTCCTTATTTTCAAAAACACTACTGTGTGGTGTTTAAAAAACTGTGTGTATATGTGTGTGCGTGGGGGGGGGGGGGGGGGGGGGGACTTGGCTTCCTTCTGGGGACAAAATGTACATCCTCATAACATAAAACATTGTGAATGATGAAATGAATAATGTCATGGAAACGCGTGGAAACACGACTGTGTGTGTGTGTGTGTGTGTGTGTGTGTGTGTGTAGTAAGCCATCAGGAGACTCTGTGGTCTGCAGAGGGGATCAGCAAAGGTGACCTAATATCAACGAATGAAGCACAAATTGATTTTGGAGGATGGATTTTTGGAAGGACATTTGTGTCAGGTGAGGCGCTCTGTGCATTTTTGTGTAACCTTAAACCCAACTAGACATAAAACCAGTTTGCCATGGGGACCAACTCCCCATCTATCTAAATCAATCCATCTTGTCAAGTGATAAGCACAGACACAAGTTGTCCCACACCTCCAAATGACTGGGCTTTTCTCCACAGGGTACCCGTCTAGCATCAGTTTCGGACATGTTAGGGTTTGGGTTACTGTGTGTTTCCGCTCATTCTATGCTTAGTGTCTTTTCAAAATACATTTCCAGTGTAGCTTTTATTTAGTTTTTAGGTTTACTTAAACAACAAAACTACTTGGTTAAACATAGGAAAACACTGTGTTTGGGTTTAAAATAAGTATGTTAGTTATATAAAATAACTAAGTTTGTTACATAACTGCATTAGAAAGTATGAGAGTTACCAAACGACAGTAAAACCTCAAGGTTGACTTGGTTTTACACAAAAAATCTCCTGAGTGAAAGTCCTTTGTTTGTTTGACCTGTCCATCCTCCCCCCTCCCACCTGCTGTAGGCAGAGTTTAATTTAGTTAGCATCCATGCATCCATGCAAATGCTAATTAGTGTCGGTGCATCCTCTGTGGGTGGGTGAAATAATACATAGTTAATGAGGAAAAGCAGTGAAACAATAGCTTACAAGATTTCTTAAAAAGAGTCACGGCAGGCTCTGAAATGACCCGTGTGTCTGTGTTGTGTCACTAGAAGCCTGTCAGTCCAACAAGGGGGAGTGGATTGCAGCAATCCGTTACCCATTACCAGGATCCAGTCTATCCACTCCCTGGCAGTGTCCTGACTCACACTAGTTTATCGATCATGGATGCGTCATTCTCTTGAATGTATAAAAAAGTAACCAAGTAAAGTCTGTGTGGGAAACACTGATCAGACTGACACCGGTAGCAAGTAACGTTACCAACAAACTAGCTAAACAGCTTAACATTTGAGTCCAGACCTGTGTCAATTCAGTCATCACAAACTGTACCTGACAGCTCAAACCACTTTTTCCAAACTGGAAAGACAAAAAAAAAAAAAATAATAATTGGTTCCCAGTGAGTCTACCATTGAGGCAGTCATCATCATGCTGAATCAAGTGCGCATATGTGAGACTATTGCGGGTTTTCTAGACATGTACGTCATGTTTCTGTAGATTTCATTTTAACCACCTCAGTGCACACACCTGTAATCAGAAACTGTCAGCTCAGTCAGAGTTAATGAACAGGATTGGTGAACTCCCTACAGTCAGGGTTGTCCAGGAACTGACCAACATGCTGGAGGAGTCGTTGGTCTTGAGCCCCTCAGCAGACCAGCCATTCTCTTCACAGTGCTATCCATTTGTCTCCTTGGAAATGGCTGACCCTTAAAGTGCTGAGAGAGCTGGAAGGCAGAGTGAACGTGCCTGACTGTGAAGGCGTGCCGTTAATGGATAGTTGGAAGGAGATATCTATAAAGTGTACAATAATGTAAGAGAGGGCAAAGACAGAATCTGGCCAGTCCTGGAGCCTGGCCAGTCCTGGAGGTTGTACAGTACAGATGACAGCCCACTCCTAATCCCCACCTCCCCAACCCCCACCAAAAGCCTCATCAGTATTCTGGGAAAGCTTTCCTTCTGCTCTCAGCAGGTGTAAACGGGGTTGTACATTATTGTTGGTTTCTGTAATTGGAGTGCGCCCGCCGACGGAGGATTTACTGGTGTGCCAATAGCGGACGGCTGAAGATAGATCAGTGTTGGCAGAGCAACACCAGATTGTTGTTGGGCCTCGGTGACAGACCCATTTGTTATCCGCTGACCACTAGCCAAAGATGGCCCGATGCTGGCCAGAGGACTCCAGCGAAGGAAATGTGAGCGAACAGTGATGAACGGATTTTAAAGTGACTGCAGCAGGTAGAAGATGGTGGGAGAGTGAGAGCGATGAAGAGAACCAAAAGGGTTTGCAGGTTGTCCATCAGTTATGGTTGGGGCTTGTGGATGCTCATATACTGCACATATAAACACACACACACAAAATAACCCACAATGCAACTGTCTTAAGATGTTAATAAAGGAGAGATTGACCCCTAAGTAGAATTCACATTCACACGTGTTATTTCCAACTCGACTGTGAATAGTCTCTCTTTAACCAATCAGAGACTGAGATGATCAAATCCTGGAGACAGTAAATAAGAGGACGACTCCAGGGACACAGAGGCACAGGGACAGGGGGACAGCCACTAATTCAGGACAATAAATAAAACTTAGTACTCTCCTAGTCTTGTTATCTTCAGCCATCTCCAGGCTTCATTTCAAAAGTACAGTTGCAGTTACACCTAAATAACAGCGGAAAAATCATGAATGATATGAAATGAAATGAACCCTTTCACCTCCGTGGACTTTAATTTGTTTTCAGTCACAACTGCTGCTGTTTCTATCACTATTACTACATGTTATCAAAGTGTTAAATTGTAATTAATGGTTAAACTTGCTAATCTTGGTATCGGCAGCAGGAAGAGAAGAAAACTGGATTAATTACTGCTACAGCTTTGAGGAAAATGTGTCAAGTCGCCTCAAAGGAATGTCACGGAGAGGACGTGGAGGAAGCTCATTCCCCTGGGTGTACTTAACACACCAAAGATGGAGGTTTTATTTCTACACTGAAGTGGGGGTCTGGCTGTTCTCTCCCAGGAGTGTTAAACACTTCATTTCCTGCACTCTGGTGAATTTATATGCTCCTCCTAACATTCCTTGACCTCACCAGTCAACCTTAAACTTGTGTGAGATTTGGAGGTTGACTGTCATTCTCCTAAATGGGGCTGCTATATTGAATCCTATATTATGTTCCAAATTATGTTTTTATCTGTATAGTCTCTAATTAATAAATGTCAAACATTCTCATATTATCCACCCTTGTCCATGTATGTCTTGTTCCAGTAGCCCATTTTTCATCAGATTGCTCTGGTTCTCTAACATCTGACGTGGACCTTGTTGACCCGGGCGACATCTGAGCCGGTATGACTCTGTCATCTTGTACTCGCTCATGTCTGAGGTAGGCAGGGATATCATTAAGGGTCTTGCCTCAAAACCCTCACTAGATGATCTTCGCCCTGACTGGGATTCGAACCTCCTGCATTCAAGTCAGTATAGTATAGTAGTATAGTAGTGTGTATATATATATATATATATATATATGTATATATGTATATATGTATTGTGCCTCCTGTACTCATACCTGTATTCCTCCTGATATCCTGCAGCCTGTTTATGGCTGCGCTGCTCCTCTGGAACAGGAACACTGATTTTCTTTGACGTGTTGCTGCTCAACGTGTTGCTGGTCTGTGTTTGGGTCCTCAGTGTTATTGATCGTACTCACATCCGTGATCATATCAGACGAGTTCTGCTGACACCAGAGTGAAATTTGTGAAGTTGTCAACAACACCAGAAATCTAACTGTAACTCATAAAGGTGGAGTGCTCTACACCGGAACAGTAATTGGCTGATATGTAATATATAACATGGTATATATCATTTTGGAATACAACCCCACTGACTTAACCAGATGTGTTCACATATGAAGCCAGTTATAATTACTGCTGCACCTCACGCTGTGCAGTGGAGACTTCATGGTGGATTGATTGTTGGTGTGGTTAAAAGGTCAAATGCTCTACACATGAAATTATGTTATGTAACCTGCTTCTGAAATATTAATTGGGTCCTTGACCAAGCAAATGCCCGATGAATAGGATGCTGCTGCTGCTGTGTTCTCTCTCCTGAGTGGATTTTAGTATATTTTGGCAGGTATTTATACATTTTTCATCCTCGTTACAAAGCTGGTCATGTAAACAAAATAAAAAGTGAAGTTTTGAAACCTGAACATTTTGTTCAAGGAGACCTAGCTGATTAAAGTTAGCTCTGAGTTGGTGTGACTGCTGTCATACCAGACTACTGGACATTCAACCTGTTCATGCACTAAAACCTATTACCCATCAGATTTAATGACATTTGTTTCATTAATGCATTAGTCAAAGCTGAGTTGAGAAAAACTGTATTTCTGGGTGTGAATAGTAGATGACACTTCGGGCACGTTATCTGAAAGCTGGGAACCTGAACAGTGTGTCAAGATGTTCTAGTCATAAATCAGAAATAAACAAATTGGTTCATTTGTTTATTAAATGAATAAAATAAATTGTGAAAGTGTACAGTGGCATGTTATGAGAGAATGATGACCATTTCCATGCTCTGTTATGTCTCTTAAGTTGTTTTGGGGTTGATACCATTTGTTACACAGATTAGGTATCAAATTTAGCCCTCTTTTTTATTGTTTGAACTGATAAAGATTATTAATAATCCCTCCTAAATTAATTAAATTGTGACAACAAGACTTTGAAAAACACCATAGAAAAGGCCATGCTGGGATTTGGTATCAAAAACATTTTGACACTTGGAGATTTCTGCAAGAATTGCATTTTTTGTGGGGATTCAGTGTGTGTTGTCTGCAGAAACCAGCATTTTTTGTGACATGAGCTGCAATATGATGATTGTATTTCGATGTGACAGAGACCATTTTGGTTATCGTTTCTCAGTACAGGGGGCAGAGTAAATCTAATGCTCAGGTTATGATGTAAGTTCCAGCATGATCTGATCATGCTGGAACTTACAGTGCCCTGGGAAGAGCGTATTGAGGAAGCCAACGAAAGGAAACGTGCCAAGTACCAGGAACTGGTGGAGGAGTGCAGGAGAAGGGCTGGAGGACATTCTACGAGCCGATAGAAGTTGGCTGCAGAGGCTTTGCAGGACGTTCTCTCTGCAGAGTCCTAGGCCGTTTGGGTATAACAGGGGCGGCCAAGAAGAGGGCCGTCAAATCCGCTAGCGAAGCCGCAGCGAAAGCCACGAGGTGGCTGTGTCTCAAAAGGGCAGATCTGTGGGTTACTACTGGGACGCAAGCCGGGGCATTATCAACCCCGGCTGGGTCACCTGGGGGAGGGTGTCTGATGTTGCGAGACCCGAAACACCCAGTGAGCCCAGAATACATCACTGATGATGCATCCCAGTGCATCCAGGAGATGTTTCTTTCAAGTTAGACCTAAAAAACTGATGGAAATAATGTTGTCTAATGCGATAAATTTTCAGTGAAAGCCTCACACAGTAGCAGTAACACAGTACCGATACATTCATCATTGAAGGACTGAAATACACAGATATTTTAGATTGCAGACTTTCTTGAAGACTTTGTTGTCTCACATCATGTGTTTAGTAGTTTCAGCTACAGGTGTGACATTGGATTTACTAAAAAGGGAACAGGTTTACCAAGGCTGCATATATACAGGACCCAGATTTTTGTGCTAGTTCAGAGCAAGTAAGGGACGGTGGGAGAATCAAACATAATTGAATTACTTTTTATGTGTAAAATACACTTTTTACTATCTCAGATAAACGCCTTTCATTCATTGTAGGATTCATGGTGTACATACAAAAGTTGCTTTGAACTGATCTCTCTTTTTCTACGTTGGCACATTTGCAACAGGACGTGTTGATGTCTAAGGCCTTGAGGAGCTTTCAGCCCTCTCTCTTGTCACTGTGCTGCAGGGCTGATCAGGGCCTGTCCCCCCACACTGTGCTCCCTCTCTCTGCCTCACCGGCCTCCGTCACACCTCCACCTGCTGCGTGGCTGCCTGCCCTGCTGCAATTACAAACAGTCTGATTAGACAAATGAGCAGTGCAATCAAGAGTGTGAATTAGCAACTGGACTCAGTTGGCAGAGGCACTGGAGAGGCTGCTTCCATTATACCCCCAAGGAGGACTTTATGCAATCTCTGAACACAGCTTGTATGTCTAGGCTCCATATACTTCAGGATAATTGGAGACTTAATAATATTATAGGAGCATTAGTTTGGAAAATATCATTATTTATAACAATCTCAAGGCAACACAAAATAAAAGGAGAGCACAGCAATGTAATAAATACATAAAAAAAACATCAGAAAACAAACAGAGATTACAGATTTGAAAGTATTTCACTTTTAATATGTGTAAATGGAAGAACCAAAATAGACTGTAAAATATTTTAAAAAAGAGCAGAGACAACTAGGATGTACATTATACATGAAATGCAGGCGAAACAAGTTGTGCCTGATCCTGTTCATGCTCTTTCTAAAGAGCTCATAAATGTGTCCTCGGGAAGACGCCAGCGAGCCGCTGAATCAACTAAGGAAATATTCGTAGTTGCTGCAGCATCATCTCAAGTCAAAAAGAAATCATTTCTGATTACTATTCACATTGAACATGTCCGTTATTGTTGTCTCTACTGTGCATGTTGTGCTATTTATTGAATGTAATATGATGTGTTTAACCTATACCTGTGAAGTCAAAGATTATTTTTATTGATACATTGCTTCCAAAACTTGAGCTGTTTAAGTACAGTACAGCACAGTACAGTACAGTACAGTACAGCACAGCACAGTACAGTACAGTACAGTACAGCACAGTACAGTACAGCACAGCACAGTACAGTACAGTACAGCACAGTACAGTACAGTATAACTAACATGAGCGAAATGCTGAAAGGAGTCAGGATCTAAGACATTTATTTGTAACAAGAAAACCAAACACAAACAAAAAAGGGGAAAAATAAGAATATACTAACCGACCAGCAGGTGCCTGAGTTCAGCTGATTTTCTCCCTCTGCTCTCCCCCGGGTGGAGCGAGGTACTGTTCTCCTGATTTCACAGCAGACAGGTGGAGCTGACGGTGCAGAGGAGCTGAACAGAGCTGAAACACTCCAACAAAACAACAGCAGTGTTGTTTTAAGCTTTTTCATAATCCAAGAGCTTTTTGAGCCAAAGACAGGAACATCTAATGAGCCAGCTTTATACGTTTACAAGTTGTAACTCATGCTTTTATTAATGCTTAATAAAAAAATACAAATAAACGAGGCCATTGAATGTAGAGTCCTAACTTTTGGCTTACCGCTGGCATCACCACAGACCTAAATGCAATGTTCACCTGGAACACCCAAACAGCAGGTTAAGTCTGTTTTTCTCTGCAGCGCCGAGCTGTTTAAAGTTAACTTTAACTGACGTGTTGCTGGTCTGGCACAAGTCCTCATGTTAGATAACGAGGCTCTGTGTAAAAACTGGCAGTGAGAAACAGATTTACAGTAACTCACTAACAAAGACCACACCAATAATGATATTAGAGTAGTTAATTACTTATTGAAGATGGAGACGAGCAATGACGATGTAGTGGTTCGGAAGGAGGATTAGGGATGAGGGGATGAGGAGAGGAACCAGTTTATTGCAGTTGGGCACATGGAGGAGTCCATGCAGCTTAAGGACTCATTTGAAGAAGAAATTAACAACAAAGAAATATACAGCACCTTGATCAGGATTAGTGCCCTGAAGGTATGATGTGAAACTCACAGATCTGTTAAATGTATTTTTGTTTTCAAATTTGACTCTACTATAGTCTGCAGGGTTTTAATAGATCATTTCCATCACTGTAAGACAATACTCAGTTATTGAGTGTTGTCACATTATATTCATTTGTATCAGTGCTCTGAATATTCATATTTTAAGTCTTGTCTCAGCCTATATTATCCCTTTTGGTGCTATGTGTGTTTTGCATTGTGTAAATTAATGTATACTCAAAATAAAACAGAATAAAGGTTTTTTCATGTCTAAAATATTCCCCAGAAAGGTGCCTCAAATGCAGCTTTCACCATGTGTGACATTCACATTACGTTTCCTCATTGATCTTTTATATGTCATTAAACATGAAATAAAAAAAAACAAAAACAGAAAAGCAAAAAACATATGCACATTATGTGAAACGGGACCATTTGACCATACAGCAGGAAGGCAGGATGTCAGCCACCCTGGAACGTCTTCGATGGCTCCCTTCAAGAAGTCAGTTTTTGCCTAAACATGTTCGTAAAAGTCCTATCAGAGGTTTTATTCTGTGGGTCAAATGTCTCTTGGTCACAGTGTCAGATTTGCTTCAAAGCTGCCACTCTTTCTATGTGCTTGTATGTCCAGCTGACCTGTGAACTAATACTGCATATGGTTTGTTTGGTTAAAGGTTAAACCATCAGTTAATTGAAAACACTTTTTCTGTAATTAGTACTAAATTACACAGTCCCTTCAGGAGCCTCCCTTAGACATTACAGTTATATATCAATAGGAGACTCTTGGGGAACAATGGGACCCATAAAGTAAAGTACTACCTCAAAAGCTTAGGAAAAAAAATAAAATAGATTACTAGTTCACATATGGCAAGACATGTGGTTTTCAATGGACAGCAATGCAGTACCTTAATATCTGTCTACCTGTACAGAAGCAGTAGCAGAGCAGGTTTTAATGAAGCCACTTGGATAAGGGGCGAAACGTCTTCAGGGACAAATCTAAGTCCAGTTGCCTTCGATTCAACTTTTGCCAGAACAGGTTTTAAGATGTAGGTCCACAGGACTTCAGAGGTAAAACTGCCGTAGTCACTCGTAGCAGCAAATCTAATTCACACCTCACACCTCAATAATACATTAATAACAAGCTTAAAGGAAAACAACTTTCTTCTCTAGTTCTACAAACGAATAACCAGAGCTCTGTTTATGGTGCTGACAGCCAGGGTTGGAAATTAACAGCAGCCACTAGATGCTGGTAAAATATGCAAGTGGCTGCTAGTCACCAGCCATAAAAAAAACAATAGTAGTCTATTGAGTCGCTGCTAGATTTTGGATCCTCTACAGTGGCAGGCGGACAAAAAAGTTAATTTCCAGCCCTGCTTACACCATTAATCAGCATCCAGCCAGTGCAGCACCTACAAAGGGCACTTCTAATGGGTGGACCTCATTTCTAGCGTATTTCACCCAGTGTGCCTTCTATAGTTAGGCCTCATGTGGTATGATGGTCTTATTACCATTCTAATGATGGGGGAATGAGCTGAGTGCCCCCCATCACCACCTTGTCTAGTCCTGTATAATAAAGATGGATGCCAAGCTGAGTGCTTGCTTACCATGCTTGTCAGTTGCACTGCTGGTCGGTCCTCCATTTTGGTCCAGACTGAAATATCTTGACAGCTAATGGATGGATTGCTGTTGATTTGGTACATATAATCAAGGCCCAGAGAGGATGAATGACTTTAATGATCCTCAGTTATTTGGTGAAATGTGTGACCATCCACAGCATGGATTGTTTTGGCACAGTCACTGTATCCTAATAAGTTCGATGACCCTCTGGGTTTTAAACTAATAAAATCTATATTTGTCCAGTACTTAAAGTACGTATGTAAGTATGTAAATGGTTACAGGTATACATATGGCATATTCATATTCTTTACTCAGAATAAATACTTTGAATGAATAACACTGACCAGTTATTATCGTGGCATATAAGCCATTTCTACAGGCCTAAATGTCGGAGTATTTTCTCACTATTATGTGTCTGTGGATAGTCTGAAATGACAATGTATGCGTTTGTATTGATGACACATGATGTAGTTTTTCTGTAAATTCCAATATTGGCTTGAGTTTACAAATGCAGGTTCCTGTATCTGCCGTTTTCTACTGACATAATTGGCAAACATAACTAATGTGAACATAAAAGCCAATGTAGCCTGCAGTTGCAATACAAACGCCGGTAAAAATATACTGTACAGTAGTATATAATTTTATATCTTCATTGTATTTTTCACATAATTGTTCCACTAAAGGCTACAGATGATATCATCACAAGTTGATAATTAGCTTTGTGTTTGCACCATCCTCAGTCAAACAAACCTGTAATGCTGCCGTACACATCTCTTTTCATTCTTACAGCACAAGACGTTCCTTTACTTGCTCACTCTGAAACCACCTTATGGGCAGTTTTCATGTTTATTAACAGTGAAAGCTAAGGATCAGAAGTAAACTTTGGATCTCCTCAACGTAGTTCTCTTGTGTTGATGTTACGGTGACCGGTCAGTGGAGGGCGGTTTGCCGTGAGAGTGATGCTGAGCACATCAGGCTGAGGTCAATGGTGGCGTTGCTGATGAGATTTGTGGTGATGTGGTATGATGATGGTGTCAGTATCAACCTCTCACAAAAACACTCTCCACTTGTGAAACCTTGTCCGCACACACACACACACACACACACACACACGCACACACGCAGGCACGCACACACACACACACACACACACACACACACACACCCTGGTGATGTAAAAGCCCCCTGATTGATCTTAACGGTATGATCTATACCAGGGGTTCAACCCAATTAACCTTCAAACAAAGAGTGGAGTGTCAGGGAGCTTATATATAGGAAAAAGACAGAGAGGGGGGAACAACGAGTGTATGGAGAGCTGGAGGAAAGCTACAGAGAGATAGATGGCTGGGACCGCTAACACTGAACAGCAGAAACAGGATGGGGATAACAACACAAGGCAAAGGTTAATCTCAGTGGCAGCATTCATTCTTTTTAACAGCCAGACCTGCAGAGAAGTCGAGCTCAGTTTGAAACTGGAGCGAGGAGGCTCAGTAAAGGTTGGCCCACACTTACAGGTTTTTCAAATCTTAACAGATTTTCAAAATGTGAGCGAGCCCACACATGACGACGTGTCATGTTCGGTTTAACAGCTGTGTTCCTGTCGTGTGTGGAGAGCAACGATCTGGCCCAAACAGCCACCACACACTAACA
Organism: Pterois miles; assembly: GCA_947000775.1. Classification (NCBI taxonomy): domain Eukaryota; kingdom Metazoa; phylum Chordata; class Actinopteri; order Perciformes; family Scorpaenidae; genus Pterois; species Pterois miles. The sequence continues at coordinate 2,401,326 of CAMQGK010000058.1, read as the reverse complement.
GATGCATTCATCAACAGCAAGAAAAACACTAAAAACGCACTAAAAAAACAGAAATCTCACAAAATATCTCGCAATCTAGTGTGACTTTAAACAAACATGGTGGACAACGGGCAGGAAGAATAAACAATGTTAGTTTTTATGGATGGATGAAGTCATGGAGACACGTTAAACACTCGCGTTGCTGCCACAAATGAACACGTTAGCTCGTGCATTAGCCACGACCGCCATGACGGCAGTGGTTGTCCTTCCCTCTAGTCAGCCTGGTTCACGACTGGCTATCGTTCTATCCCACGAGTCCGTCACTGACTGTCCTCGGGGTTCCCCACACACAGCAGGATACCCCATCGGAAACACTGAACATGCTTATTATTTACGATTTGAGATCGGAGCAGCCAAGATGTACTTGTGAGCTGATCAGGGGATGTAAAAAACACTGTTAACACACCACAGGAATATCTGGAAAGATAATCTTTAGAACTATCGATAAATCTGGGCTTTGCTGACAATTGGCGGGAGGGTGAATCGCAGACTCCACAACAGATCAATTACTGGATCTCTGGCTAAATGTACGTCTAAGTTATTTATCTAGACATCTGAAAATATGTGGAAAATATTCAAAGACAGTCGATAGTTCTTAAACAACACAATCAAGTTTGTATTGACAGCAGATGGAGATATGTAGTGTTCCATCTTGCTCCATATTAACTGAGTTCTTCTTTCCCTTCTGCAACACAGGCTGAAATCATTTTACTCTGCATATTTCTGTGCATGACCTTAAACATGCAACACACCTCTTTCACATGTCACCTGTACACATACAGTATAACAGATTATTCATTTTGAATACATTTTTTAAGCATTGTGAACTATGTATGTGGTGTGAATGTTATTAGTATCCTTGTGTTTGCCAGAGCCGTAGACGCTGAACAACTGAGCCAAGATAGTCTATTATTGCTGTGTGACATAACGTCAGAGTCAACACCAAATACTTAAAAAGGTCTGACTCAGTAAAATTCCCTGAAACTACTGTATCTCTGACCTCTCTTTAACCAAATCACACAAATCTAGACTATGCTATGTGATCTTCCTTGGATAGCTAAAGGAATATGTTTCACTGCCATTCGCTGAGCAGCCCCGTCGGGATGACCAAGAGTCCTTTCCTCTTCATTTTAAAGAGGAAATTAAAGGGGAATAGTGTGTTAGTAGGGGTTAAACAATCAGAGAGAAGACACCAACGCCTCTGATCAAACCCTTGGTGGTATTGTAGATGTGTGCCTATATCAGATCTCTAAATCTGAATTAGATGTCAGATGAAATGGACTTTAAATAAGAGCAGGCATGTAACTGGACTTAAAATCTTACAGTTGCTTCAAAGACATAACAGCTCACGACCCGGATGCCACTTTGGATCCATACAGTGGATCAGTTAATTGTATGATTGACAGATGGTTTTGTTTTTCCTTGTCCTTCATGTGTAGCTCCTGGACAAAACATCCAGAATGGGATTCTGTCAGTGCATTATTTTATTTTCCTCCACACAAATCTAGATTACTGATCATAATAAAACTCTGTGTTTAACTTTGCCTTAAAGTCTATTAAAAACATACACTTTCATGGACGTAATAATATGATTGTTTCTGAAACTATACATATTATTGCATGTTGAACTTGTGATGCACCACTACCTCATCCAGGTTTGAGTAGTGCTGTAGGACAAAGAGCAGCAGGATTTAAAGCCCGTCATTGTAATGGCATTTTCTAGGATCCATGAAATCGGCTCAGTGACCAGCTTCCAGGAATGAGAGTTGTCGGTGAAGAGGAGGGGGCTGACAGGGCGGCTGAAGGTCAGGGACGCAGTAAACTGTGTTATATTTTAGCCTTTGACACGAGCAGGGTGTCGACTCCCCCAGTCAGGAAGATGCAGCATAACGGCCAGTTTCAATCAGAGAGCTGGAGACTTCGATATCAGAATCAGATTACGGTACAAGTAAATCCTGCTGGACGGCTGCGGTCCAGCAGACACCTGAATTTCCCTCCGGGGATTAATAAAGGTGCATCTTATCTTATCTTAGATATCATTTGTTTTTATCAACGGCAGAATAGTGCATCGCTTTACATGTTGCGGCCGTAAGGAATTGTGGGACATTATTTTTGGTAAAGGTTGGTCCAGCGTATCCGTAGCTCTTGTCATGGCTGCTAATGAGATACTTCCGGGTCATTTCACTCCGTTAGGAACCTTCCTAAGCAACACAGACCTTTGAACTCAGGTCTCTTTTGTTGGGGCAGGAAGTGAGATATTTAGCCGCCAACACTGCACAATCTTTCTTTTCCCTCAGAATAAATGAGAGGCTCAACATATCCGTGATCAGCTTTTTGAATGAGTATTTGTCAGTGTGTCAGTAAACGGAAAGCTTTTGGTGACTGTGAAACTTTGAGGCTGAATACACAGAGATCCTCTTTCATACAGGTTCTCCTCCTAACCCTCCTCTCTCTCTCTTTCATACAGGTTCTCCTCCTAACCCTCCTCTCTCTCTCTTTCATACAGGTTCTCCTCCTAACCCTCCTCTCTCTCTCTTTCACCCAGGTTCTCCTCCTAACCCTCCTCTCTCTCTCTCTTTCATACAGGTTCTCCTCCTAACCCTCCTCTCTCTCTCTTTCACACAGGTTCTCCTCCTAACCCTCCTCTCTCTCTCTTTCACACAGGTTCTCCTCCTAACCCTCCTCTCTCTCTCTTTCATACAGGTTCTCCTCCTAACCCTCCTCTCTCTCTCTTTCACCCAGGTTCTCCTCCTAACCCTCCTCTCTCTCTCTTTCACCCAGGTTCTCCTCCTAACCCTCCTCTCTCTCTCTTTCATACAGGTTCTCCTCCTAACCCTCCTCTCTCTCTCTTTCACCCAGGTTCTCCTCCTAACCCTCCTCTCTCTCTCTTTCACCCAGGTTCTCCTCCTAACCCTCCTCTCTCTCTCTTTCACCCAGGTTCTCCTCCTAACCCTCCTCTCTCTCTCTTTCACCCAGGTTCTCCTCCTAACCCTCCTCTCTCTCTCTCTTTCACCCAGGTTCTCCTCCTAACCCTCCTCTCTCTCTCTCTCACACAGGTTCTCCTCCTAACCCTCCTCTCTCTCTCTTTCACACAGGTTCTCCTCCTAACCCTCCCCTCTCTCTTTCATACAGGTTCTCCTCCTAACCCTCCTCTCTCTCTTTCATACAGGTTCTCCTCCTAACCCTCCTCTCTCTCTCTTTCACCCAGGTTCTCCTCCTAACCCTCCTCTCTCTCTCTTTCACCCAGGTTCTCCTCCTAACCCTCCTCTCTCTCTCTTTCACCCAGGTTCTCCTCCTAACCCTCCTCTCTCTCTCTTTCACCCAGGTTCTCCTCCTAACCCTCCTCTCTCTCTCTTTCACACAGGTTCTCCTCCTAACCCTCCTCTCTCTCTCTTTCACACAGGTTCTCCTCCTAACCCTCCTCTCTCTTTCTTTCACCCAGGTTCTCCTCCTAACCCTCCTCTCTCTCTCTTTCACACAGGTTCTCCTCCTAACCCTCCTCTCTCTCTCTTTCACCCAGGTTCTCCTCCTAACCCTCCTCTCTCTCTCTTTCACCCAGGTTCTCCTCCTAGCCCTCCTCTCTCTCTCTTTCACACAGGTTCTCCTCCTAACCCTCCTCTCTCTCTCTCTCTCTCTCTCTCTCTCTCTCTCTCTCTCTCACACACATCAGACGGTCTTCACTCATCCCTCAGCCTTTCTTTTTCTGCAGCAGAGTGTTCAGCACCATCTTTGCTCCATCCTATCCTCAATTATTCATCATATGATGGCCTTACTGTAAGAATACTGACTCCTGTGGACTACTGCGTTGTTGTATGTCTGTGTGTGTGTGCTGTAGTACTATACATATACAAGTATGCAGTGAATTCACAATCAGCATATACAGTCAGGTGTTTTTATTTGGTCTATACCTTTAACATGTGACCCCAGTCAGTTGTGCAGCCAGTCATGAATTTCAGCTGAGAGGTAACAATGCATTTCTGCAGCCTCTGCACATACGTTACCTCCAACTGTTTCACTAATAATCATATTTGTTTCTCACAGTGGGGCTACGATGTGCACTGCAGGACACATATATATACAGTAGTATGTGCAGCAACAATCTCTGTTATGTTATTTCTGAATGTCAGTCATTCTTGAGACCTGGAGCTCAACAGCTGGTTTAAAGAAAATAACTGAGACGTATGGTTTGAGCTATCAAGTCATGCTTTGGAAAGCCCTCTCAGGGTTTCTGTTATATTTCTGTGAGTGAGTGTGTTATTTCCATGAATTTAGTCCATCTTATACCATATGTTTTTAATCTATTTTAGATTACCCACATGTTTTACAATTAATCACAAGATTTCAGTCATTTTTATGCAACTTTGAATGGCTTCCTTTTAGATAGGACTAAATACACAAGGACGGGGCAAACAATCACACAGGCAGGAAACATCACCCGAGAGCAGAGCAGATCATGACACAATGCCTGTATCGAGGCAGGTCGCTGCACTAAATATTACAAAATACTTGAGACACACTGACTCCCACTGGAAACAAGTTGAAATGGTGTATATGTTGAATAATATTGTTGTAAGACAATAAGACTTTAGGGACTCAAACTACAGAGAAAAATGACTTGAAAAGAAATAGATTTTTGCCAAATAACAAGATAATAAAAAAGGTTCAAATAGAACCGACTCAGTATAAAGTAGGTTACATAAAAATACCCATTAAAAACACGGTCAACCCCTGAGTGTATTAAATGGCCCAAATGTGTGTTTAGCCTCATTAGCAGCATGACCTCATACTGTAGATGGCAACGTCACTCTGTCAACCTGTGTTTGTAGATACATTCATGGTCCCCAGAGGATGAAAACTACTGATTTTGGCAACTGACTTTGACTTAGCCCCTATGGCCACCAGGAAGTTGACATTTTAGTTTTTTAGGCCAATATCTGGAGAACTATTTGATGGATTGCCATTGACTTCCCATCTAGCACCAGATTTGTTCAGTACATTTGACGAAACAGGGCTACCTGCAAAACTAACAACACTCCCATCAGCCTCAGCTGTATCTTGTGTTTAAATTATTTACATGCTCACACACTAAACTAAGACTATGAACATGTAAACATTACTTTCTAAACATAAGTGTGTTAGCATTGTCATTGTGAGGATGTTACTAAGCTAGCATTGGCATTTACTAAAGCCTTACCTCTATCAACAGATTCTACATATTAATTATTATTCGTAGTATTATTAGTCCGAGTAACAGTGACCAATCAGATTCAAACAGGCGTTGGTTGAATGCAGGGAAACAGTCTATGTGGTGAGAAATTGGCTGAAATGAAATCTGGGAGCCCATCATCTATCATTGACCAACGTTTAGCTTTTTATTAGCTTGTAAACTGGCTACTTGTGAAACAATCCGGTCGTAGACGCACTCTCACAACTCCAACTCCAGGTTCACGTCTCAAGTCATTATATTATCACTTATTATAATCTGACTGTAAACAAGGAGGCCTGGATATCTGCCGGCGGCACCGGAGCCCCATAAATAAATAAATAATAGATAAATCATCATCAGACCAACAGCTGATGGCTTTCAAGGTTGACTACAGACTAATGGCTATAGGTTCTTATGTCTTATGTTTGACTCCAGTATGTATTCACTGTTTCAGGTCAGTTTATGTTGTATTTGTACAGCCCCCCAACAAACCACATTTTCATTTGCATGTATGTGTCTTCTTTAAAACGTTAAATGGTATTGCTTTGAAAAACTGATGTCTTTGCACATTAGCTCTAAATGTGTCAGTAGCTGTAGGTGACGATGATTATTCGATATATTAATATTTTCTCTTGTATCATTATAGCACTCTCTATATCTTAGTCTTATCCCGACTAACCTCTTTGATGCAATGATTTAATTGTCCACTAAGACTAAAAAAGTATAATTTAATGTAATCCACTGCATGAAAGATCAGGGGGAAACTTCAGGCAACCTGCACACAAAGTGAACATTAAGAAATTAGATAATTTTATTGACTTCCATCCAAAGCACATTGCAGCATAAGCCCGTATGTATTCAGAAACAGTGGCGTTACTGTAGTGTTTTTGCCTGCTGCCCTCTGAGCTACGTTGAGATTAGACTCCTGAGCCAAACCACTGTATTAATGTCATCACTCAGTCAATAACACTATGAAACATGCTGTGTAGAGCTAAGGTTTAATGGAAAAATGCTTTAAAAACAATCTTTTTTTTTTTTTTTTATCACAGGTTATTACTAACATTGTGCAATGCAACAACATGTCTTTGTTAGTAGTTTAGACACAATAAGTTTGGATTAAATTTCCATCTATAATGTCTAAGGAAGAACCCAAAAGCTCAGGAAAGCTACCCAGATATATTGTTAACTCTTCATAGTATCAAAATCACCAGATACACAGTAAAGTTAATTGCTATCATACCTTCCATGATAAACTAGACGTTATTAATCAGACACAGATGATAAACCAGTTTTTGAGCCTTATTGTAACATCTATCACTCCGACAGTCTCTACTGTGTGCTCGTCTAAGAAAGCTTTTCCAAATGTAATGCTCAGTTAGATGACTTACAAGTTGATGCGAAGTGAAACAGACGTTACATAGACACATCTAATTTTCCACTCTTCCCAAAATACAATCATAGCCCGACTGGAGGTGTCAGGGCAATCAAAAGCGGCATCAATCTATCACCCTCATCAAACTCAATCATGCTCCCGACTGAGCCTTAGCAATCTTTATGGAAACCGGCAAGAGCAGCAGGGAGGGCACAACAATGCTTATTAACAATTCGTGCTGGGGGGACATGTCGTCTTTTCTCAGCGGTGTCACAGTTTCAACTGGAAAATAACAGGAGAGGGGAGGCGTTCAAAGATCAATCTCTTGATTTGTGTAATTATGCTCTCAGAAAATGGAAATGGCTGCTTCAGTGAGCGACAAGTCAAACTGTGTGTGTTGCTCACTCGCTCAACTCCAGTTTAATCAATTTGCACTGATATGAATACAAGTCCTTAAAGAGTCTCTAGACATCTCATGATATCTGAGGATTGTCTGCTGTCTCAAAGTTGCCAGCACCCAACAAAGATTGCCAAGACTGTCCTCGTATGGCTGGTTATCCTGCTCAACACCTTTAATGTTATGAAAAACATTATGTGGGGTCTCCTGCTTTCTCCAGTGCATATAATGTCTGCACAGTAGGGATCAGTTCTGAACTTAAAGCTGCAATAGTCAATATTTTTCATATTAACAATGGATCAAATGACTATTGTACTTCATTATTTTGGTTTTCTGGCAGTTTCCAGCCACAGCAACCAGCTGACTTCTGAGAAACTGCTCTGATTAACCCATTGTATGTTGCCTGCCCATCACTAAACAGCAGACAGACAAAGTCAGCAAGTTCACGGAGCAGCTAGTTGCTAAAGAGTCCGATATTTTCCTCAGGAGTTGGTGAAGACCAAAACAGCTAAATGGAGTCTGAATATTGGACATATATTTGCCAGGTTGCTAAAGCCACAGCTTCAAATGAGTGCTAGTATTTAAATGTTGAGTCTTGAGTCTAAACGTCTTAGACTGTCCACCTAGAGTTAGCTTGCAGCTGACTTCATTAGATCGTTTCTGATAAAGTAGAAACACCAACTAAACCACTTCTGGAGGTGGTCAGAACTTGGCCACATCTAAAGACACCAGAGTCCATTTGGTTCGTCCATATCAGAGTGAAATTGATACTTTTGGCTTGTTTTCTGTTTATTTTGCTTTGGTTTCATAGCGCACAAATTACAGTGGACTAAATACAAAGATTAATTGTTGTGGCACGTGTACAAAAAGGTAGGGTCACTTGAAATATTACTGTGAAAGTTTTTTCACTTTGACTCGGCACTGATCTACTATGGACATGAAACCCTTCTCCTCCAGTTTATCTCCAATGACTGTATTTGTATCACTATTTTTGTGGACTTTATTTAGCAGATTCTGTCATTTACCTGAGTCCATCTCAACAAATGCCCACACAGCCAATATCGCCTGGGTTCTGATTCACTTCTTGCAGTTGGGTCGGATTACGTTCTCATTGCAATCGAACCGGGTTTGCTTGGAAACCGGTTGAGACTGCTTGCGAGAGGTGGAGCGGTTCCCCACCAGAGTTTACAACTGCCCATAAAAAACACAGCAAAGTTTGATTAAAACGGTTACTGCAATGTGACCTCAATCCACAATGATATAAATGTTGTAATATGGTAATATATCCAACCAATCGAGAGTAAGTGATCACAAAGAATACTTGTTTTTTATTTTTCACCTTACATCAATGTGGAGTAGACCTATAAAAGCCACTGGCCGAGGGGATAAAAGTCTAGGTTATGTATGTATGTCACAGGATGTCATGAAGCACCAGGCGGCATTTCAGAATAAGTTCCCCAGAAGCAAACAGTAACACTGCTAATGCCGTCTTCTTCTTTCTTTCCAAACTCACATAAACTCAGTAACCTAAACAGCCTTCTACCACCTCAGGAACATCTCCCATCACTCCCTGACTCCGTCGCCGAAACCCTCCTCCACGCCTTCATTACCTCCCGCCTGGACTACTGCAATGGAGTCCTGTTTGGGGTACCCAACAAAGCCCTGGACAGGATCCAGTATGTCCAAAATACTGCTGCCAGGGTTCTCACCCATACTAAGCCCTGGCAGCACATCACCCCCACACTCATCCACTACAAATCCCTCCATTGCCTCGCCCCCCAGTACCTAACCGACCTCCCCCATCCCTATGTTCATCAGAAACTGGTCTGCTCTCCCACACCAGGCTCTGAACCTGTGGTGACGGAGCCTTCAGTTTTGATGCCTCCACCCTCTGGAGCGCTCTCCTTTCCCATATCAGAAAAATTTCATCCCTGGACACCTTAAAAAAAACCACCTTAAGGCCTACGACCTCAACTGACTTCTTCCGACCCCCCTTTTATTACATCCTCTTTGTAAAGCATCCTTGGGTCTTTAGAAAGCACTATATAAATCTAACTTTATTATCATTATTATTATTATTTAGCAGCATGTTATCTAGTGTACTACTTCAGGTTAGTTAGCTACCTCTCGCTTCATAGCGATGCTTTGTGTTTCAGCACATCTTATGTGATCACAGCCTCGGAGCTGAGCTCTATAATGGATCTCCAGTATTGTAAGTAAGGTCTTTGTTATTAGGAATCCATTAAGCTTGTGTCAGTTTTTTGTGCAACTCAGCTTGCAATTAAAGCGAACACAGGAGCAGGATTAAATATATTGACTTGAGACGCAGTTTCAACAACTGAGCAGGCATGCAATTAGGTTCTGGGGTTTGGCCTTTACTTAAACTAACAGCAGAGGAGAAAGCAGATGAGTCCTCTACGAGCAGGATTAGTACGAGACAGCATCCAGTAGAATACAAAGGAGCCAAGCAGTGAGCAGACTGCACTCTGCTGTCAGGCATCCATACCTCTCACTTTCTGTCCATCATCCACAGTAGTGCAATCAATAGTCATCAGAATCCACAGGTATTACAGACTAATACGATACCTTGAACAATGTCCCCTATCTTATACATTTTACATATTTAAATAACCATACAGCAATATTCATACACAGTATATTGCTACAGAAGAAAGGTTGGGAGAGTAGGTGACGTTTACACAAATGCATATCAGCGTGAAGCAAAATGTACAAGTACAAAGGTCAGATCCTAAAGTACCTTAAACTAAGACAGATTTGAGCAAACAAGTCAGCAAAGACCATGAGGTTCACTCTGTCATGATACAAGCAGTCAGGATATAATGTTAAAGGATACGATCCTCTGGGCTACGATGCACCAGCACAAAGAAACAGGAATGTGTTCTGGGTTTTTAAACATGAATGGACATTACAATAATTTTGAGGCTGGTATAAATACGGTGAACAAACAAGATTATCAGCAGTGGTAGTACCTACTGGCCATATGTGATTGTGCAGAATTAATATAAAACATCGTTTCAAATAAAAGCCAGTATAGCTGACTGAGTGGCCAGCACAGACTAAAAGGCTGGGTGAGATACTGAAGAGGGATGGAGTTAGCTGTACTGGTTCACATGATAAATGAAGCATTACTCGTGAATCCCACTGTTGGAGAGCAAACTCTCTTAACCAGAACTCAATGAAAAAAATAGTCCAATGAACCAGTGTGATGTGAAAATATCCTGAATTTACCAAGATACATGAACATGGAAAAGTTAGGAGATTGCATTGATAGCAATCAATTGAAGCATCAACAATACATTAGAACAAAGAGACTTCTCACTAACATATGATCCATGATACATACTGTATATAAAACATGGGGAATTAGAAATAAAGGCATGGTTATCTCAGCAGTACATGTTATATGTGGGTCCACGTTATAGATCGAACCAGGAGGAGGCTGCTGTGCTGCTATTTAGTCACACATTCTGTCAAATCAAATCTTAAAACAAACACAGGAGACCGCTGTTAGTGTGAGTAAAACTAAAGTCAGTGTTGACTTATTTTTCTTGTTATGTACTTAATGACTGATTATTTATTATTTTGTTATTTTACATAACAAACATATTCATACTATGTCAAACCACAATCTTTCCACCCTAATGAAATACTGTTGTTGTGTAAGTAGACCTAAAAGCTAAGTAAACCCATGTTGGAAGTTTGTATGCATGTGACAAGCAGAAACTCTAAGTTTCCTGTGAACATGGATGTTTATTTTGAAAAGACACTATGCATGTAATAAGCGGAAACTGACACATCCAAAACTGATGCTGGAGCATCATAGTTTGTATCGGTATTTGATGAGTTAGGAGTGAAAACATGTTGAACATACTGTATACCACTACGGTCTTAGCTGTTTACAGTAGTTCACTGGACAGTCATCTCCTGATACATGCTACTTTGTGGCACAACAACGAGTTGACTGCAGTATGAATGCATTTTTATGCAACACTAGCACACACCTAAATCATAACTTACATTAATACAATAATTCAATACAGAAAAAAAACAACAACCCACTCTTATAATAGGAACCAGATAATGGAAAGGATAGTGTCAACCTTGCCTTGTCCTTCATCCACTTAAAGGGCTTCAGTCCAAAAACATATTCAGCCAATATGGATAAAACAGTTTAACCTTCCATTTGACACACTTCCAAAGCAGTGATTATTGCCCTCTATAAAAAGCTGTTATTCTATAAAACAATGTTCTTAAGACATTTACTAATTTCAATAAGATTTAATAGCATGTCTTACATCCTCTGTGGCAATAAGGAGATATTTCAAATGCATAAATGTCCCATTTTGGACCACGGCTCTCCTTATACAGCCCTTACGCATGTCCTCATGGATGCATTAAGATGAATAGTGTTGGCATCCAATACAATGAACTCTTCTTCCTGCTCAGCTGACTTGGCTGACATGGATCAGGAAGCAACAACACAAGAAATGAATGTACACATAGGCAGTGAAAGGACTCAGTCAGCCATGGTCATGAGTGCGCAGGGAAGCTTGGTTATAGAGTTAGGAAGCATATGTGGATGAATGACACATATTATATTACTATATTTGAAATTCCTCTCCTGAATCATTCCTTAACTTTAATCTAAGTTAAACGAGGAGCAGACAGCCTTCACTTATGATGCTTTCTCATCATTCTTCCTTATCTCTGTGAACACATCTGCAGAAAGATGTAAATTCAAGAACACACATACAATGAGTTTTATCAGATGATGAAGCTGCATGTTTGCAGGCGGATATACAGTACAATAGAGAACATGGCCACCTCAGCTCAAGCTTGAGATGGAGCAATGCAAATGTCACTGACGCTATCTGACGATACACTTAATCAGTACAAATACCAGTGATTATATAAGCTTTAAAACAGTATTCTCCCCAAAAACGTGTACTCTCAATTTAAAGTAACTTTATGCAGCACTTTGTTATTTACCACTAATGTGAATATTGTTCAGCTATACAGTACAATGGGGTCAGCCCTTGCTTTGAAAAAACAAAATTACTTTTTTAATAAATACAGGTTAGGCCAATAATGCAGCATCAGGTTACAAACTGGGTTACAATGGCCTGAAGTCTGATATAATGGAGGACAGAGGGGAAAACCTTTCATGACATCTGCCTGGTAAAGTTTTAAAGGGTCACTCTACCTCTTTTCTTAAAGATCAGATTACTTTAAAGTTGGAGAAAATACCTGTGATGATCACAGTGTCTCATGATGCCATCAGGGTTTCTCAGTTTGGGTGTCAGACTTCTTTTTTCACAAAAAGCCTACAGCAAGTGTTGGGCTTCAGAGATTGAAAGGGACGGACATTTACCTGACAGGGAGGGCGATGAAAAGATGCCGTCCAGCTGCATCATGGGAAATGTAAATGATGACCCAGTGTTTTTGACCCATAGAGGGGATTAAAAGTCAGGATATATCTGCCTCTGCTGCACAGATTGACTATCTGGTCCCCCAGTGTAATGGAAGTGCAGTATTAAATTGCTGGAGTGTTGCTCTAAGTTTTTTTAATGTTAACACAAAATACTCTAGCAAAAGTATTCTGATGTTGTAAAATGGATAATAGAAATGAGTATTTCAAGGACTGCATTTTGGGACACAGACCTTCATATTGTGATGTTCAGTGAAATGCCAGAGCAGGAGTTTTAATAGTATATTAAAAGTGAAACAACAATTTGGTGGTGAGGAGAAACCAAAAGAGCTCCAAGGAAAGTATCACCTCGACCACTCCATTGCTACTCGAGTGATTCAAGTTAAGTTGTAAACCGGTAATTTAACTTTACTCCAAAAAAATGTTAGTAAATCAAGTGTTGTAAATGTGTCTGCTTCTTATAAAGACACTGCCACAGTGTAAAGAGTCTGGTGTCTCCACCTGCAACGTCTTCACAGAGTGACAAACTGCAAGTATGCTATAGACACACACATGCAATATAAACACTAAAAAGGATCAGCAGCCACGAACCAACAGCTCAAGAAATAACAGCTAGTGTTGGCTCGGCAGGGTCAAATGTATGTAACGCTCTAATGTTGTGAAACATGCATGGATACAGCTGTCTGTTCGGCTACAGTTGACTTGAAAGACTATGAAAATATAGAAAACCTCCGCTCTTCATACACACTTTAAAATATGGCATCCCTGACAGTCTTAACGTGCCGCTGAGGATGACTCTGTGTGGCTATGAAGGCCTTGGATTCTGATCTACAGTATGTTGCCAACAGTGAGTACAATTCTTAGTATCAAACAAGCAATTTAACCTGAGTTAATACAACAGTCTGTACGAAATACTAACACATTTATTTTGAAGTTTAAAAAAAGCAGTGTTAAATAGTCAACTCTAAATTTGAATAAGACTAATTAAAAGTCTAGATTTTCACATGATAGCATGGAGAGAGATGCTGGAAATCTATTCTCTAAGGCTCCGTTAAGCACTTGTTTATTTACATATAAGCTCTAATCCCTTTGCGAATAATCTCCACACCTGACAAAGAAAATACTTCTATCCTTTTAAGCCTCCATCTTAAAAGAGCAGATAGGTTGGCTAAAGGGAAAAAAAACTCAGAAAGGAGGAGTTCTTTCTGTTCTCATCTGTCTCTCTTTTATCCAACATCCTCTCTGAACTCTGAATCTAACTGTAGTTAGAGTTTTCTGACACATTTAGGCTAGGATGATGAGTCCCTTGTTTCCCGTCCTTTTTCTTGTCATTCTCTTTCTCTATTCTCTGAGAGATAGGCAGAAAGTGAAAATGGATAAGGGAGAAAAAGTACACCACTGGCTGAATCTACAGGGCCACCCTGTCGCTTCAGAGGGGAAAAAAGACCCGGTTGCACTGCTCCTCCAGCTCTGTCATAGAGCCCGTCGGGGAGCCTCTCCGGGGCCCTTCAACCAAACGCCCTGTCACCATACAGTATTCTCAGACATGAGATTACCGGCCGACAAGCCGACAGAACGTGGGCCGAGTCACAAGAGGTCGTCGTAGTCCAGCAGCTTCGAGTGCTGACGGCTTTTCCACAGGCGGAACAGACGGAAGTCGAAGTACATCTCGATCATCTCTTTGCCTGCAGCCAGAGGACAACACAGAGAAAACCAGATCAAGATTTCACTACTGGGAGAACCTGAGCTCACCTAGCACCACCCATCATATCACTGCTTGTATTTATGCTGCTGATCATTAAGAGGACGGCCAGGCTGTAGTGTGCTGTAATCATATCAGAGCTAAGGGGCGTTGTTCCGCCTGATGCAAAGTGGAGGCAGTTGCTATGGAACAGAGGTTGCTTAGGAATGTGCACTAGCAGCTAGCATTTTTTTTTTTCCATCACAAGCTAGCGTAATATTGATTTCACTACCTGGCTCTTTAATTACATTATTGTATGTTACTATTTATTGTTCAACTAGTGAGAAACTGTCCAACATCTGTAGGATGACTTTGATAACTACTTGTATTAAGCCTTTTTTTGTTGTTAGGTTTGCCAACAGCTCCAGAGAGAGGATTCACACTATTATGGCCCTAATCTCTCTTTTGTGTGAAGGCCGGCAACAGATAGTTTATAGGAGTCGTGGCGCTGTGGAGGCAGTGGTTGGTGTATTTCTGCTGCGTTCCTGCTTGCTTGCATATTCTGGGCAACGCTGTGGAACCTCCTGCACTGTTCTATCCACTCCTCCATCGAAGTTAACCTTTAATGTCTCCATCTTGTAGCCACTTGTTCCGTGTTGGCGGAAGTGATCTCCCTGTGACCCTGTCGCTAGGCAACCATGACAACATATTAGTCCTACTTTTTTTTTTTTTTTTTTCTCAGATGCAGAGTGATTCTGAAAGTGCAAAGGAAGAGATGAAACATGCCTCGGCTAGGTGAGTATCACAGAGAGCACCATGTCTGCTTTTAGTGCTGCTACAGTTAGATTTGTTTTCTGTTCAGGCTGTGATATTATGTGAGATCAATGTAAACATATTGAGGCTATTGATGGAAATCTAGATGTCATTGATTTTGCTGACAGTACTGCGATTGTGGCAGGAGCAGGATCTGGGTCATTGAGCTGTGGATGATTTTCTGTCATGGCATCATCAGTCATTGCATTGGTGTTTACGTGCGTACTGATTTTAGGAGGTCATCCATTTGTCCAACATGAAATGGTACTACAGTATTACTGACAGCAAACTCTTTCTCTGTCCATAATTACTATTATTATGTATATATGTTTGTACCATGAAAACAGCAGGACTCTAAGGAAGAAAGATCGGTCCAGACTTATTTCCACTTTGGTGATCTTACTTTTCGTCTTGCACCAACTGTAGGCTAGACTTAATAATTCCAATATAATGACATTCCCATGAGCCTCAGCTGCATGCTAATAAATTATAATATTGTACCTTCTGATCTATGACAAATGCTTTGCTGTCCTCAAGGCAATATATGTGCACTTTATTCAGTTAGTCAATATGCAAAAAGCAATCTGCACAGCAAAAGATGACTTCATGCAAAATGCATTGAAAAAACTAACATCTCAGGTTCTGGCTTTCATTAGACACTGAGATTTAAGGGCTGATCTCTGACCTGTAGTATTACATTTTATTAATTTGTAATGTCTTTCTACGTTACTATAGTCACCCTGTTTATGTATTATTCAATTAACTCCCTGTACGTGGTAGATCACACTACTTTAATATAATACAGGCTTGAACCATCCTACATACGTATACCTGCTAGGACTTTATGTCCTCAAAATGTCGGCCTGACTGTTCACAAAATAAATGAAATATCAGTAGGTAGTAGGGCCGTCTCTTACCAAGCCACCTTCTTAGGAATCGTCTTCCTAATCAAACCTGAGAGGCTTCCTCAGTCAATCAATCAATCAAAAGTTAACTCAAAACACATCTGTTCACATCAGCCTTCAACCTCATTTAGTCTCCCCTAAAAAATATCAGATATGGTTTCTGTACATGTATGTATATTTTGTGAACGTGTGTTTCTGTTTATCTCACTTTTATATGTTTTTTTTTTTTGTTTTGCTAATGTTGCTCATTGCTGTGTGATATGGGCTATAATACAGTAAAAACACAATGAGAGCTGAATGCTTCTTCCCAGTATTACAGGGTGTATGTATGGAAAGAAGAAAGAAAGAAAGGCGGGTCAATAGAGGGTGGGAAAACACATAGAGGCAATAATGACATTTTAATAGGAAAATAATTAGCGTTGCATCAATAGATGTCGGGAAGATGACTGATGAGGGATGTAGAGTTCACACCTGTATATCTGCTCATGTTCCCTAATGTGCTTTCTTCATAGTTGAGCAGCTTACTGCCATTGATTAATGGCCACTATTAACATTCAGCAAGTGTACAGGTGAGGCTGAATCAATGCAATACTCTATGTATGTTTTAGTGTGTGCATGATGTGCATGCAGCTCTTCTGAGGCACAGGTGAAATAAACGTATCTGTCTGAAGTCAGCAGAAGATCCAGCATGTGTGAGTTTGTAACTATTTGCAAATTGTGTGTGTTTGTGTGGTGCTCTCACCCTCTGCAGACAGCTCTAGTGGGGACTTGAATTCGACTGAGGAGGGCCTCATCAGCCTCATCAGAGTCTGGATCAGCTGCAGGGAAACAGGAGAGACAGAGAGGAAGCGTTACAGACGGGGAACACTTCATTCCAAATGCCATCAGGCATCCTGAAATGAAACCAAACAGACCAGTGGTGGTGCAGAGGTATGGCTATATGCAGAGGGCAGGACGGGGCCCTGCAGCACTTTGTTCATGCAGCCCTGCAGCTGAGTGGATGTGAAAAGGTCAATGTGCCACTTACTCTGCAATAGCTGAATATAAGTGAAAGGCACTTATGGTAATGTTTTCTGTCCATATAGACGCATCTGAGAGTAAATCTATAGTGAGGTAAAGGCCTGGCAAAGCAGGGTCACATACATGCAACACCTAAACTCACTCTCCCTGCCTTTAAAAGCTGATATAGACTTTTGTCTTCTAAATTAATGAGGTAATTCATGACTCATATCTTTATATGAGAAAATATAACTTAGACGTAATGAACTTAATAGAACGTTTTGGGCATCATCTGGCAAAAAATCCATTATAACCTTTTTCTGCTCCTCCTCTGACGGGAGACTTCATTTCAGAGAGCGAGTGTTCCTATTGGCTGTGCTCCGGCTGGTGGGCGGGGCTTGGTATTTCCTCAACTGATCTCAATATGGCTGCTGGGTCACAAACTTTCTCATTTTACAGCTAATCAGTAACTAAAAATGTTTCTGAGAACATCTGAGGAGAGAAATGACATTACGGCAGCAGCATATCGATTCAAATTTGATCAGCGCCGCCTAGATTGACTGTTCGAGTTCAGAGTGACTGACTCGTGACTCTCATCGACGGCAGCAGACTCCAGATCAGCTCTGATTGTTTTTTTTTTTTCCTCCAGTCTGTGAAATCTTGCAGATGCCATTAGGCCACCAGAGGACACCGAATCACATAATATTTCACAGATTACTTGTCTCATGCTCTACTGTCAGGATAAAGTGACCATTTTATAAAAATATCTTTTTTTTTTTAATTATATTTGCTCCAATTATACCCACTGCAGATTTAAGGAATAGCTAGTATTAGGTGCCTCCTCCAACCAGTGAAGTTGCAGCCTGACCAAAATGTCATCAAGTCATCATTTCATCCTTTTAGACATTTGCATGAAATTGTCACAATTAGCATATGAATTCCTGAGTTGCAGCCAAAAAGGTCTTTTCTTCGGTCACAGTGACTTTTGAGAGGCCTGTGTTTGTTTGACCTGTCTACTTCCCCTCCCATCTATCCATCTGTGGGCTTTCTCACTTCTTCTACTCGTTATTATTTCATGCAACTTACAATAATGGTCGCTCGATATACTACGTCACATGTTTTGCAAAAATGTTGACATTCAGCGTATCCGTGGAAGCATTAATTACTGGAGACTGGGCTGAGTGGTCGAACCTGTGTCACTGCCAGTCTGCAGATGATTCGTTACCCATCTTGAGAAGCTCATAATGGGTGTGATGGAGCTTCTCTAGGCTGCATTTGAAATGTGCAATTTTTTAAAGTCTTGTTTTAGGGTTTTGGGATGACTCTGTAGCATCTGTCCATGGACTACAGATAAATATAGCCTCTTGGCTAGCTCATTTCTAGCAGTGTTTATTAATGTGCACTGTCTCTTAAATTAGGTGGTTAAATTGGTTAAATTAACCAATAAATAAAATAAGAAATGTGGATTTGATAAACGGCTGCCCCTGAAATGAGACACAGCATCCCAAATCAGCAACCTCACTACTTACGTAACAAAAATCCAAGATGAACACGACAGCCATACCATGTATTTATCTGGAAGCCTGTCAGACTTGATGACCCTCTCTCCACACCTTTACTGGCTCCTCCTCCTCCTCCTCCTCCTTCCTCTTGCTCCACATCATCATACCTGTCCCTGTCTCGCTCCCTGGGGTCTGGTCCAGTGCCAGCTGGTGTGCCATTACACATGGAGCCTTGCAGCCACATGACATTTACAGGTTTCATCTCCAGAAGGACATGCAGTGCATCCGTCAGTTCAAAGAGGAAGGATTTTTTATGCTTTTTGGTTTTCTTCCTTTATTGAAAATCTAAGATTTCTCAGAGTTTCAAAATAAAAATATATATTTTATGGCCAGTTCAAAAGAGGGGAAGGGACCTTGCAACAGAAAAGTAACAAAATGAAACAAAACAACTGCATAATTCATAATTTTCTCTCCATTAAGGAGGCATTCAGTCTCTAAAGTTAACTCCACGTATTGCGATCCCATACCTCAGATGACAGATCAGATATTTTTATACATGACAGAAAATGTAGGAAACTAACTGGTCAAATAAATGTATTTTGTTATCTTGGTTATCAAAACTTTCAACATTGAAGTTATTCCGAGTTAAATTGTGGGTATAAGCTTGAAGATTTCATGGCCCGTGTCCTTGAACATTGAAAACATAGTGGCGGTTTAACGGTTTAACGGAGGTTGTATCCCAGACTATATCTTGTCTTGTCATCATTGTGAGGTTGCCAGGCAACCAGCCTGTCTGTATAAGTTTGTATCTCTTGAAATATGGAGGATGAAATGTATTCAAGCCATGAACAAACATGTGCCAAGAAAAAAAAAAAAAAACATCTGTGAGAGACAAACAGATCTGTCTTATTGTAAACTGCTGATAATATTACAGCTCTGACGGAGGACCAGGTACACAACAGGCAGACAAATGGTCTATTGATAATAATGAGGGTACTGAAGACAGAGCTGCAGCTCAGTTACTTGTTCTGGTGTGTAACTGTGACATTTCCCTGAGGCCTTACAGTGGCAGGCCATCAATAGAGCATGACTTTTCAAAGCTGAGGTCAGAGCTGCAAATGCTAACACAAGTAAAAATGTTACGACTACAGCAGTGAATCTGGTCTCATTAAGTGTTATTATTAAACTGAGTGAGTTCCTACAGAGAAACCTACAAAGCCCGTCTGGCGACAGTGAAAAAAAAATAATATTTTGTGGCCGTGAGCTCATTAAGTTGTGTCCACATTTTAATAAGTGATTTAAAAGATCATTTTGCACAGCCACAGGTTGATAGTCATCTCCATGGAGATGGCTGTGGTTCGTTAACTAACTAGCAGGAGTATCATCAGTAGCTTTACGGCTTGCAAACATGGACAGGTTGGAAGTGACTTTGTTTTATTTTAATCTACAAACAAATTACAATGACATACTTCAGTCAGTTAGGCATGGAATAATTCTTTGCGAGAGAAAGCCGTGCTCAAAATGCATGAGCTCAAACACAAACAATATACTGACCTTAGGGAAGTTATAGATTTCAGCTGGAAGGACCAGGAAGACCAAATGGTTACAACAAATACTTGAAATGGCATTCATGCCAAAAAGGAGGATGTTCTGTGGACCCTAACGCCTCAGTATTCTGCATGTCTACCTGTATATCACATCAATGATTTCATAGAGGGTTTTTTTCTAGCAACATCATATGGTTGAAAGCTGAACACACAAGCAGTAGCCCAGTGAATGAATTTAATTATCTCGCTCTCATCTCATACTGCACAGGTGTCAGAGGAAAGAAGGGGAGGGGTGTTAACTGGAATAATTGGCTGTGGCTCAGAGGGGAGAGCAGGTTGTCCACCAATTGGAAGGTCAGCGGTTCGATCCCCGCGACACTTGAGCAAGACACTTAACACCAAATTGCTTGAAGGCTGAGCCATTGGTGTGTGAATGAGTATTTAGATTAGATTAGATCCTGATGGGTAAATTGTGTGAATGCTGACGTAGTGTAAAGCACTTTGAGTGGTCAGAAGACTAGAAAAACGCTGTATAATGTCCATTTACCAAATCCCACACTTGCTTGGAACTTGGTTTCTCAGTTATACGGTGCATGTATGGGGTCTATAGCATGGTGTAGCCACCAGGTAGTTTATATTTAGGTCAGTAAAAAAAGAATTCAATTTATTAACAAAAAACAAATATACTAAATATACTATGCTAAAAAGTAAACGATACTAGTTTTGTTTCCATGACGACGACATGATATTGACAATGCAAAAGACAAACAAAAACTGGGACTAAAATGTTTACATACGGTATCTTTGATGGAAAAAAGAGCTGGAGCTTGGCCCAATGACAAGGTGACAACAGGATAAATGACCACAACAGTGGAGGACCAATCCACATTAAATACTGTTATTATGTCATTGTAACATTCAGTTACACTCAGTCATTATAAGATAAGAGAGATAAGATGAACCTATATTAATCCCCGGAGGGAAATTCAATTTGTTGTTAACTTATACACAGTACACACAGACCTGAAACACACACATGCACAAACAGGACCAATATACCTGCATTAATGGAGAGATGTCAGAGTGAGGGGGCTGCTCCTGACAAGCGCCCCGAGCAGTTGGGGGTTTGGTGCCTTGCTCAGGGGCACCTCGGCAGTGCCCAAGAGGTAAACTGGCACCTCTCCAGCTACCAGTTCACACTCAGTTCTTGGTCCATGTTGGGACCCTCCGATTCCCAAGCCAACTCCCTACAGACTGAGCTACTGCCGCCCCCATTACAGGGTCAAACTGTGTTCTTACTGCCACAGCCAATCCCAGGTCTCACTTTCCCTTCAATAAAAAGGGATTTCCATCAGTTCCAAACAGTGAGGTGAACAGATTTCCGGGGAAAAAGAGCACTGTTATCAGATCAGCACTCAGAGTCTCAACTCAGAGTTGAGGAATCAGGATTGGTATCAGGAGACAAAAAGTTGGATTAGTGCAGCCCAACTTTTGACGTCAGGACTGACACTGTGTCCACACAGGAGGTGTAGCATGAAGGCTGGTAGCAGGGTTGGGTATTGGTACTCGATACCTTTAAGGTATCAACCAAAATAACCCAGTACCAAGTCAAAACGTCTCCAGTCAGCTACCTGTAATCTGTCCTTTTTGTGCCCAGATCTAGAAATAAATGACTATGGTGAGCGTTGCGCTTCACGCCACCGTCGGTCAGGGGACAATATTATTAGCATTAACCGCTGTGCAGTGCCGTAGTGATTAGCCAGTGGGACACACACAGCTTCACATTGAAATGAAGTACTCTGTTGGTATTGGTATCACTTTAAGGTTCCTATATGTTCTTTATGTACATGAGAACATTTTTGATAGCGCTGTAAGGAGTGATGCTGGGAGGAACGAGCATCATCTGACGGTCTATTAATAGAGGCTCTCCAGCTGAGCTAGCAGGAGTGTAAACAGGCAGCAGCCTCCCTGTTCATCCCCTGTGTGACTTTAACTGAATCACTGTGGAGAAGATGCCAAATGTCACAGTGCACTGCTAGGACTTCTGTCTACCGAGGACTTAGATGCCCAAGGCACAAGCAAACAATGACTGTTAGATATTTGCTCAAAAGCAGCCTTTATTTCGCTCAACTGCAGATGGTGCCAGGTTTATTTGAAGGAGGCTTATATCAGAAACACACCTCTATTTCTAGTATATAGTATATTTAGTCATATTTTAGCATGAAATTGTTTTCTGCTCTGCTCCTGTTTGCCCTGTTCAATTTTTTTGCAACATTATGCTATTTGTTGCAAATAGGGGGCGGCAGTAGCTCAGTCTGTAAGGACTTGGGTTAGGACGCGGAGGTCACGGGTTCAAGTCCCCCATGGACCAAGACCAACTGGTTGCTGGAGAGGTGCCATCTTGGGCACTGCCGAGGTGCCCCTGAGCAAGGCACCAAACCCCCAACTGCTCTGGGCGCTTGTCAGGAGCAGCCCCCTCACTCTGACATCTCTCCATTGATGCATGTATATGTACTGTGTGAACAACAGAGTGTAAAACTGAATTTCCCCACTGTGGGACTAATAAAGGAATATCTTTCTTTCTTTCTTCTTTCTTTCTATTTATACATAGTCAATATTCCCTGTATCCATTTCAAATTAAAAGTCCCGTAGTAGGCCTGGGTGATAAGGCCAAAAAATAAAATACACTTTAAAACACTTTAATCAGCAGGTGGCCAGAAACACACAGGAACTTGGCCTGCGTCTGAGGAGTTGTAGCATTTACTCATTGACAAATAAACTGCACACACACTGCACTGCTACGCTCACAGCTATAACATTACAGATAACTGAGAGCTCTCGCTCTTAACCACACATTTGCACACAACCTAGGCACTGAGTTATTCCTTCCTTATTACTTGCTACATGTATAACACATTTTAGTTTAAAAACATCTTAATTTATTTTATTTTTTCAGTTTCCCAATGTGTCGGCCCAGCGAGGAGTCAACTCTCTGTAGGTCCAGCAGAAACCCAGCTATGAACTACCGGAGCTCAGGGAAGTAGTGGCAGTAATTTCCATTTTAAAACATTGTCCTATCATAATAAATTAACTGATAAAATCTATTTATTTCCCAGCTCTATGCTGTAGTGTTTAATATACTGCATAATAGGATATAAATATGAATATAATCCTCTGTTACTAACATACTATATGTGGCTCATCACTCCCTCAGACAACATCTGTTTCATGGTTTTTCTCTGTTT
Organism: Pterois miles; assembly: GCA_947000775.1. NCBI lineage: Eukaryota > Metazoa > Chordata > Actinopteri > Perciformes > Scorpaenidae > Pterois > Pterois miles. The sequence continues at coordinate 2,378,171 of CAMQGK010000058.1, read as the reverse complement.
GACTGCCCTCACAGCTTCATACTGCACACTTCACCTTAAAGCGTTGAGGTCAAGAGGTACACAAGCATGCAATATGCATTAACTGGCCTTTACCCTGCACCTATCTCTGATATTTCAGGACTATAACTCATTTCAAATTCAGATGTTTTTGTAAAGTATGCAGAAGAAGCTCTACATGAGCTCTTACCACCAAAGTGCAGAACAATGGCTGCTACAGCAGTAAGCAATCATAAGACGCAGTAGTACAGGGGTTCTAGATGGGGCCGCATGAGAAAGTATGAATATTTTAGTGCACGGTCATGTTCATGTGCATATGCTGTATGAGAGTGTGCCTGTATATAGCGAGTGTGTATCAGTCTCTGTGGGGGTGGAGGGGTCGTGGCAGGGCTACTGGAGGAGCTATGAGTGTGTGAGTAAACGTGTGAGCGTGTAATTGCAGCGAGGGTGAGAGTGTGTAGCTTAATTGAGTGGGTGTCAAAGAGTCTATTTTCCCTGTCATTCCAAAGTGTGTGTCCTCTTCCCGCCTGCGCTATGTGGCAGCTTGACAGCAGCATCAGAGCTGCAGCCAGACAGCACAAGGTAGTGGTAAAGTCATAATTCATACACTGGTCCCTATGGGGAATACAAAAATCACTCTCTTGTACTTGTACAAAAACTGCTTCCACTTCATTATTTTACTATGCATACGCAAAAAGTGCATTTACCTCATTTGATTCAAAGGTAACAGATTGTCTGATTGATGACTGATGATTTATCTGCAAGATGCTATAGACAGCATATGACTGTGTGTGTGTGTGTGTGTGTGTGTCTGTGTGCACATTTGAGATTAGGAGTCAGTGTGCTGCATGTAGACATCATTTAAAGTGTACTGATGTACTAAATAGTGGAGAGTGGGAGTCTTATTTGTTAGGTTTGTTATGACTACAAAGACATCTACCTTTTCTCCATTAGCGCTCCCCAGCACATAGCAGCCCATGATGTGGATGAGGTTGGGCTTCGGGTTCAGCTTACTCATCAGCCTGCTGAGCCGCCGCCAGAACCTGGATGCACAGGAAAGACGAGAAGTTATGAAAATCAACAACAAATAGAAGAAATCACCGGAAGAACAGAGAAAAAAGAGTCAGTAAGGAGGTTAGGGTCAAAACTGAATGAGGATTTGATGAGGAACCACATTATAGTCACAAGTCTGAACACAAGCTGGAGGCACTTTATTGCTCAGAGACTTCCATCACATGCTGTTTTAAGATAAGATACGATAAGATATTCCTTTATTAGTCCCACAGTGGGGAAATTCACACCTACCACCTCCTCTCATTCAAATGTAAAATGTTTGCATTTAAAGGAAAAGCTCCATGTTTTTAAACATCAACCCAAGGAATGTTAACCTAGAGGTTTGACCAAGTCACTGTTTTGCAAGTCTTTTCTCTGAATCCAGAGTCCTAAACTTTGTCTTTTGAGTCCTAAACAAGTCAAACTGCACTTGTCACTATTTGCTTCTCCGTCTGTAATTTTCAACCCAGACATTTTTTATACTGTAATTCATTTTTTGTTGACCGCTGCATGCTTTTTGTACACAAACAAAGTTATATTTGGTACCATTTTTTCCAACTGGCGCTCAGCAACGTAACGTTAGTTCTTCATGGTTAATTTTCTTTTTTAAGCTACGGCTGAATGACGAAAGGCCTCCAGTATTTTCAAGTCAAAATGTTCAAGTCTAAGTGAAGTCACGAGTCATTGGTGCTGAAGTCCAAGTCGAGTTGCAAGTCTTTGTTTTGTCACCTAATTATCCAAACCCACACTATCTATAGTATATAAAACATGTGACTAATGACTAACCAGATATCATCACCTCCTCGCAGTCACCACTCATTTATGAAAATTAGGACTGACTAATCTGCTGAAACAACTTTGTCTGCATGAATAGTCCTTCTTTGCTCCATCTAATCATAAGGATAGTTATAACACAAATCTTACTGGATCATGTCCTCTTCCTTCTCCACCTTTGCAAAGGTGGCGACCTTATTCTTCAGCAGGTACAGATGTCCTGGACCTCCCTGGGGAAAGGTGTATGTGTTATGATAGATTACACTTTGAAATGGTCTCAATAACTGATATCTGGTTTACATTGTCTGTAATACAAAACACATTTGACCAGATATAAAATTTAAAGAATGACACCTCTACAGAAGATCCAAAACGTCAGCATTAGTAGTAAAAGACAACCAAAAACTAATGTAATGTTTGATGAAACTTTCACAACTAACAGCAACAAAATGATAATAATAAAACATAATAAGAAAAGTATTGACTAGGGCCTCTTGTTTCAGCAGTAGCATGTCTCTGCTCATGAACATCAAGTGTCCATCAGCAGTTTCCCTTCCAGCATAATGTGACTGTACTGATCAGGAAGAAGCCAATAGTGAAGCCCAAACATCTGGATGGCCCCCTGGTGGCTGGCTGCCCCATTAATGAGACATGGGCCAAACGAAAAATCAAAGTACACATCAAATAAATGTTTTCTGTGATTTTAGGTAGTTGTTATCACACTGATTAAAGTGTTTACTTTGGAATAATCCTCCAATCAGCTCAAGGTTGAATTGGGAAAACAGCAAACAGCAAAGAATGAGGGGCAGTTACAGAAAAACATGATAGCCTGTTTGATATTGATTATGCATTTCATCAGAGCAGCAGGAGGTGTGTTACATATTCAATGGGACTGTGAATGAGGGCAGCATGGAGGAAACACTATCAACAAGTACAAAAGCAAAATTTCAGACCCTCTAACATTCCTTTCCCTCCGGCAAATTATATCCATCAGTTATTATCCATAGTTTTAATGTGACATATAGTATTGCACTGTGTTCTGTTGTAGCTATTCAGCATTGAATTTAAAGTGATGTTTAGTAAATTATGGAGTCACACTGTTCAATTTAAAACAGATATTTAAATTATTCTGAAATAAACAATGAATAAATCAATGAAACTCATTTCTAAGTCATAAAGGTGTTATTACTAACATTATTATGTAGACAAATAATTGAAGAAAAATGCATCCACAGGGATTTTAGAAAGGTGCAGAATAAAAGTATGGCTTTTCCTAACATTATGATTATGAAATTATAATAAAAAATAATCATTTGAAAAGTTTTGACAGGTCCAAAATGAATGTTCTGATATCTGATGTTTGGTTCCCACTTCCAACAAGGCTAAAGGAAAGAGAAAGTGACTTTAGGAAATAAAGACGGTCCTAAACTGAACACAGTCCACATTATATGTCTGTACAACCTATCCAGAGGCTCTCTGTAATCAAATCATACTCACATCACCATAATCCTAATAAGCTTACGCTGTGAAACAACAGGCTTAAGTCTAAAACTGTGTGTTTGGCCTGTAGTTATAATAAAGGCTTAAACTTAAGCTGCCAGAAGCAAATATTTCTAACAACATATGATATAAAACTTCGTTTGTGAGGCAAAAAGATGAACACTGATATCTTTAGCAGCTGATATCAGTTCATCCTTCAAATCCATAACTACTACTTAGAGAACTAAGTTGACTTATTGCAAGCCAGCCCTGATTTAAAGGCCAACGTGGCATCATTGCCAACATTTCCGTTTCTCCTGTCACTCACCTGGCAGAAAATGAGCATGTTCCAGATCTTACAGCCTTTTCTGTAGGCAGTCAGCTTCTTCTCTATCTCCTCTGGGTGAGCGACACACAGAGAGAGAGGTGTCACTTTTCCCACTCAGCCGTAATGGTGAGACAAATAAATTGGCCGTCTCTCGAGACACATAGACACGAGTACAAAAACAATGAGTCATCTCTGCTCTCCAGCAAGCTGAAACTTATTCCGCCCTCATCTTTTCCATATTTATACTGGGAGAGTAATTTTCACTTGAGAGCTAACGTTTAAAAAAACTCACACATGTCACACTCACCGAGGATGTCATCAAACGTGGCATGTTCATGGTCCTTTAAACGGAAGATTAAAACAGACTTATTATATACATATATATGTGTCTATGGTTACACAGTGAGGCAAAGCTGAAGAATATCATACTCTATCTGACTGTATTTTTTTTACAAAAATTTAGTTTTTGTTTCATTGTAACCTGTAGAGGACTAAATGAATTAATACAGCACAACATGCCTTAAACCTAAATACAAAGGTGGTTGTTGATGGCTGCTACTCACATAAAGAATGGGGATGATGGAGGGGTCGTCCCTACGAATGATGTTGGGAACATATTCAGCCTTTGGGACCTTGGAGGAAATTAGCTGTAAAAAATAGGAAACATACAGAGAAACATTAACTTGGCTGCATGACGGATAGATTTTGTTTAACTCCAAAGTCAAACTGTAAGTTGATTGCCGTGATCCTAACCATGATTTTAGGTGGGATGAAGTCGTCTCCTTCACAGGCCGCTCTCTCCACCTCCCTCTCCTCCTCCCAGTCGGTGTCCTCATCCAGCCCTTCATCTAGTGTCCCTGAAGAGGTCTGAAGCTCACCACCTGGCTCACACACATAGGAACAAAGGGCGAGATGAAAGGACGACACACAAACCAGATTAGAGACGACCGTGCTCCATTTAGAAGCGCTGCACCTGTTATTTCATTTTTCCAGCACAGAGGGGAGGAACACAAGAGTTAAAATCAGACGGCAGACGAGAGAAAACGACACAGTAACACTCTCCTTATGCATCCAGCCAGCTACAACACACAGCAACAGGCAGATGGACAGCTGGTTGAAAGATGAGGAAGGCTGTGTGGATGGATGGCAACAGCCGAGTACAGACACAAAGAACAAGAGTGGGGATGTTCAGATAAACTGTAGACACAATGGCAAGAGCTATTAAGAGTGCATGGCTGTGGTCAGTTAGTCCTTTTTGCTTTGGAAGGTTCCAAACTGAGTGAAATGTCCCATAAGTGTCTTAGTGACAGCCACGATAGCGCTGGTTGAATTCTCTGATTGCTAAAGAAAGGTGCTTCAGTGCTTCCTTTATTATCTCTGTTAGCAAAGGATGCATCCTTTACCAAAGAAAAGGAGATAAAGGCGTCCCACAGTTCCTTGTGGCAGCAGCAACATTTAAAGTAACGTACAATTCAGCCGTCACCATTGCTGTTTAATAGCACATTATGTAGAAATCGCACAGCATTTAGTTTGTCACTGTACTCATTTTCTATATGTTGCTGTTCAATTGCTCATTAATACAAATAGCTAATCAGCCAATCACATGGCTGCAACTCAATTTAGGCATGTAGGTGTGGTCAAGACAACTTGCTGAAGTTCAAACCGAGCATCAGAATGGGGAAGAAAGGTGATTTAAGTGACTTTGAACGTGACGTGGTTGTTGGTGCCAGACGGGCTGGTATTTCACACTGCTGATCTACTGGGATTTTCACCCACAACCATCTCTAGGGTTTACAGAGAATGGTCCGACAAAGAGAAAATATCCAGTGAGCAGCGGTTGTGTGGATGAAAAGGCCTTGTTCATAAGATAAGATAAGATAAGATAAGATGAACCTTTATTGATCCCCGGAGGGAAATTCGGTAAATATGATATGAGAGGTCAGAGGAGAATGAGCATACTGGTTGGAGATGATAGAAAGCCAACAGTAACTCAAATAACCATCGTTACAACCGAGGAACGCAGAACACCATCTCTGAACGCAGAACATGTGGAACCTTGAAGAAGATGGACTACAGCAGCAGAAGACCACACGGTACCACTGCTGTCAGCTAAGAACAGGAAACTGAGACTACACCAAAAATGGACAACAGTAGACTGGAAAAACATCATCTGGTCTGAGTCTCGATTTCAGCTGCGACATTCAGATGGCAGAAATGGTCAGAATGTAAATATGAAAGCATTCATCCATCCTGCCTGGACCATCTTCTGATGGCTACTTCCAGCAGGATGATGCACCAGGTCACAGAGCTCAGATCATCTCAGACTGGTTTCTTGAACCTGACAACGAGTTCACTGTACTCCACTGGCCTCCACAGTCACCAGATCTCAGTCCAATAGAGCACCTCTGGAACTGCTGATGATATCATGTCAATATGGACCAAAATCTCTGAGGAATGTTTCCAACACCTTGTTGAAAGTATGACACCAAGAATTAAGGCAGTTCTGAAGGCAAAGAGGTCCAACCTTTTACTAGCAAGGTGTACCTAATTATGTGGCCGCTGTACATGTATAACGTGTAAACGTAGCTTTAAAGAAACACCCGTAGTCAGGTGGAAGTGCAATGGGTTTCTCTGAGCACCATGCTGTCTTTACTTAAATCCCCCTGATTCGCCTTCATATCTTTGCTTGACCTTGTGATGTTTTTGAGGTCAAGGAAAGCAGTTAGGAAAAGACACAGGACTTCAGTTTTTGACTATCTGACCACAACCCATGTCAGTCGTGTTTATGCATCTTTCTGGACAAATGTACATCCATGTGTCTTTATATTGTCTGTAACATCGACGTGTCTGCAAGCACACTCATGTGTTGTGTGTATAAGTAGTTGTATCCTCTCCCTCATGCAAAGGGTCTGCATATGTTTCTATGTAAATGTTTGAGCATGAGTTTTCATGTTGTGTGTTAACAAAAATGCCTCTAAAGTCATGTGCTTCTGTGTGTGTGTGTGTGTGTTTATGTGTCTGTACGTACTATGTAGAGTAAATATTGTATATTATATATTGTATCATAAAGTATTTTGTTCACGTGCGTGAGAGATGAAGAGAGCGTCGACTCACTGTCTCTGGAGTCATGCAGTGAATCAGGCTTGACGGGGGTGGGGTCACTCCACGAGCGGCTGAAGCTCTTGGCTCGGCGGTCGGCAAAGGCTGATGGTTAGGGCGGGAAAAGAGTCACTCTCACTCTCTCACACACACACAAACACACACACTTTCCAAAAGATCACCAACCCCAGAAATCACGGGTTGCATCTTCTTGACCCAGTGTGTGTGACGAACAGTCCCTCTTAACTGGCCTTAGTCCTTTATGTTTACATAAGTCTGTGTAATTAAATCATATTCCATTGGTTTTCATTGAAAATATATTGTGTTGAAATGACCATATTAGTTTGTCATTTTAGTAAAATAGAGGTGTACTCCAGGGTGTGACATCACTGTCACTGGTTACTGTGCAACAGAGCACAAAAACTTTGGTAAGAAAATCGTGAAATACCCATAGTTATATAAATAACAGTCCAAAACCCAAATGTATATGACTTACTATTGCATGAGACAAAGAAATCAGCAAATTATCACAGTTACAAATGTGGAACCAGCAGATGTTTGACATTTTTAATAAGAAAATGGCTGAAGTGAATAATCAATGACAAAACTGACAGAACATTTTGACCGAATTGAAAGAAAATTGTTTTTGCATTTATTTATTGCATTTATTGCAATAAAGGAATATCTTATCTTATCTTAACTTATACAGTATTATGAATATCAATATATCTCAAGATGATAACATTCTTATTAATATTATTGACAGAACTGATCACTTGATTGATTGATTTTGGGTCTATGTCACCACATAAAGACACTAATATATATAATTTGTCATCAGATTTCAAATTATATTGATGGCATAAGTTTTTGTTTGTAGAAATCTGAGCCAATCACGGTGAAACTTTTACCTTTCGGCTACCTGTGATGTTCTTTTCCTACAAGCTTGGGCTAAAGGAAAACTGACACATTTTCTTGCTGAATCCTTTTCTCAGCTTTAAACTCCGTCCCTCACCCAGTCATTTATCTGTCAAGACATCCGTCCTTTTACCCCAATGAGAACAAATTCTGAGGGACTGTCAGCTAATCTTGATTTGTGTAGTACTCAGACTGGTGCAACATAATGAAAAAAGATTTACTCCGTAAATTTCATTCAAAATCAAATCAAACATGTCTGTAACCTTGTTTCCATCAATGTATTTTTAAGTTTTTTTTTAAGTGCCTTTTGAAGTATCACATTAGAAAAACTGTATGGAAACGGCAAAATTCAATTAAACCTCAGCTGTACAAAAGTTTTTACGCTCACTTGAGGTGGTTTTTACCTTGTTGAAAGAGTTGATGTGCTAAACGGGATATGAAAACACGTGCCGAATAAGTTCGGGCATCGCAAACATTTAACTCACGTGACTGAGCTGCTGCTGTTGTTGCTGTCTTTTCGGATATATATTTACTGTATATTGTACTGAAACATGGCCAATACTAGCTGACATGAAAATTTAAAAAAGAATCAATTAAAATTTTTTGCCCAATTGAAACAAATTCCTGAAGACCTCCCTCCATGTTTCTCTTGTAGGTGGTGAGATGGTCAAGGAAACCTGCTTTGTTTCCTATTTGCAACCTCGACATCTTCGTCCACTCTGTTTAAAGCCATGTGTACAGCGTAGCCAACTTCGGTTGAAACTTTTATTTTTTTACATCATTTCAACAGTCTGCTTAAAATTTGCTTGACAGCTGAATGGAAACATGATTAGAGACACAGCACACAAATTAATGTATGGACCTGCCAAGTTTTCTCAGTTAATCAGTGTCAGATGCGAAGAGTCTGAACTTTTCAGTACACCATCAACATGATGTAAATGTTAGTGAGTGCAAAGTCACAGTAACAGACACACACTGACACACACACATACACACACCACTCCGAACACATCAGTGCAGACTGACCAAATCACCACCAACAGGGATTTTAAGGAATAAGGTGTTGATGGCATGTCTGATTCATAAACGTACTCTAACACAATATTCCTATAATTATGCACAGTGCTGCTGCTCCATGCATGAAGCACAAATAAATTCTGATGTCATGGTACACACTGTAGGGCGTGAATGCATGAAAACATACCGACATACATCAGCATACACACGTGCATACAGATACACGGATAGACTTACTCTGGACCTTTATCCTGCGGCTGCCCACCATCCTAAGGTGTTTGCGGAAGTTTCTACCATTTTAGGAAAGAGAAGAAGGACACACGGACATCAGGAATGAGGAGTAGAGCAGAGAATGAAAAAATCAATCCAACTAACAGACACAGATGGATAGAAAACACAGTCACAGATGGTACCGAACTCAGCTCTGAGTCTCCGGTAGGTCGCTCTGTCTTACGCACATGCTAATGTGTTAGCATACATTATGCTAAAGAATAGGTTTACCTCTTGGTACCTCATATCAAACCATCCATTTTTCTGAAAACTAAATATACCTGCAATACACTAATCATCTGGCTGGAAAAATATTTGATCTGCTGCACAATCAAAAAGATTATCCCAACTCTATTTACTAATCCAAACAATGGTGTTAGCTGGAAATGGCGTATATCCTTGCTTAAAGGACCAATATGTAATATATTTGCTTTTAACCACTTATTTTGGCCCATTGCCACATATGAAACAAATTAGTACACAATCACAACCCTGTGCTGCCATGGAAGAAAGTAAATAAACTGGATCAACAGAGATAACGTTAAGGTTAGATTCTACCCGACCTGAACGGCCTCGGCACATCTCTCTGTGGTCGTATGCGGCTGGTTATCAAGGCAGCGAGTATTTGAGAGACACAGCAGTCAAGTGATTCTGACTACTGCTGCTGGCCAGAGGCATGTTGCTAACACATGCTAACTGCTATCAGTCACACTGTGGTGCAGACGGCCACGGCTCCAGTGTTTTGAATTGAAGTGTAGTAAATGCTTGCTGTCAGACCTACATATTGCTCCTTTAATTTGTATAACAAGAGCAAAAATTGTAAATATTTATTATCATTTACATTTGTCTACATCGATGCAACTTTCTATTTGCTTTGCGGTTATATGCCTCTGCCAACCAATCAAGTTGCAATTTCCATCCATGTCTGTCCAAACTGTCATCTCTTCATCATTCGACATCATTACACATTTGTGTGAAATTGTCATAATCGGCATATCATTCGATAAAACGTGTTTTGTGAGGTCACAGCGACCTTTGACTGAGACAGTTCATTCTTCAACTTTGATCTTTAAAGTCACATTTGAAGAAATTTGCGTACCAGCGGTAATGGATCATCAGAATGGCCGTAGGGACACGGTGACCTTTCATCACCAAAGTCTGATCAGTTCATCTCTGAGTCCAAGTGGACATTTGTGCAGGCCAGGCGCTCCAGAGATATCACGTTATAAATACCTTCATCCAGATGAGTTAGAATTTATTTTTTTACTCTATAACTAATAACAATAACTGATGATAACTAAATGTATTTTTTAAAATAATGTCTAATGACTATACATACAATGTGCTAACATGTTAACATTCAAAGAGGACAGAACTGTCCATCTGGTAGTGAGGTGGTTTTGGTTATACATCAGGAGGGGACGTAGCTCAGTGGTAGAGCGAGAACCCTGGGTTCAATTCCCGTCATTTCCACTTCCTTGGGGGCGGCAGTAGCTCGTAGGGACTTGGTTTAGGAAGCGGAGGGTCACCATGGACCAAGACCAACTGGTTGCTGGAGAGGTGCCAGTTTACCTCTTGGGCACTGCCGAGGTGCCCCTGAGCAAGGCACCAAACCCCCAACTGCTCTGGGCGCTTGTCAGGAGCAGCCCCCTCACTCTGACATCTCTCCATTAATGCATGTATGTGTACTGTGTGAAATTAACAACAGGGTGTAAAAACTGAATTTCCCTACGGGGATTAATAAAGGTTCATCTTATCTTATCAGGCCAAACTCCCAGGAAGCCAGTGTAGTGCTTTACATCGTGGGTGTTTGAGTTACTCAGACATGTCATATCACACTTTTTGAAAACCCTGCAAACATACAAGCAGTTTTCAACATCATTTAAAAGACTATTGAGTATCTAATGCCATTTCCAGCATCGGCACTAAATCTGACTGAATTCTTTTAGTTTAATTTAGTTTTAGTTGACTCTTTTCCTTCTTCAGCTTCCCTTTCTCTCCCTGCCTGGCACTACTTTAACACAGGGGAATGCCCCTGATCACAAAAAAATGGATTTCCATTCGTACAACTGCAGAAAAAGAGTAGGACAGAGAGAGAATGAGAAAAGAGAAACAGGAGAGGAAGCAGAATAGAGAAACAGCACTAAGTGGTAGCAAGTGGAACAATGTGTAGCAGCGTTTTATTATTCATCAAGGCTTGTCAGATGCTTCAGTATAGTGAAAGTGAGACTCACTGTCACTTATCTCTGAATAATTATCTGCCACTTTTCATACACTACATATCGTTATTTATCTGTGCATTGTAGATATCTGTTGATTGATACTTTCATGGTTTATATATAGCTTTATATATATATATATATATAGTTTTAGAGTTTATAGTTGTATAGTCTTTTTCACTCTTTCCTGATCTTTTATGTATTTATTACTCTTTAAGTGAAGCTACACAGACTGCCTCAGCTGCCTCAGTATTGCTATATATACTGTATTTGTCATGGAAAACCTGCTTTACAAACTGGGACAATGTTAGTTTACCTGACACGGAGGGTCTAACAAAGAGATGCTATTGAGGTGTATTATGTTACAGGTGTCAACTGTTTGGCCCTTGCTAGTCCTCAAACTTTGTTGAACCACAGAAGTACACCTTCAATTAGAGCTGAGCTATACAGCGTATTGAATTCATTGAATTCATTAGGGTTCAAGCCCCGAAGAGGCAGAACCCTTCTATGTTTGTGCTGATTCGTTATTCTTTGTCTTATGCTGCCGTTCAACTTGCCGTGAGCTGGAATGAGGTAGAAACATGAAACTTGACCCAATAACTGGAAATGATGTGCAAATGCTTCTCAAGGACCACAATCGGTCACCTGATGGCACTGTAATTAAATCCCAAAAGGAAAGGCCACACCCCTCACACCTTAAGTCAGGTTGACTTGATTGATTGGACACACACGCCCAGCTCTACGTGCGCTACACGTGTGTTTTTTGAAAAACACATTTTAGCTATTTCCTCCTAAACGTAGGTCTGATTATGTGGATCATTAGAGGGTTTATATGTGGAGACTCCTGACTTCCTTGATACCAACGTCACCTTCACTCCACAGGGTTAATATGATCTGTGAAAGATTTCACTTCCTGTGTTTTGATGGCGACCCGTGTGTCGTCCACTATGGGTGAAACTGGTACAGTTATGTTTCTGCCTATAAAACCCCACAGAGTTTGATTTTAGTCGAACCTGACAGAGAACCAGTGAGTAACAGTGGGGCGGCAGTAGCTCAGTCCGTAAGGACTTGGGTTAGGATGTGGAGGACCCGGGTTCAAATCCCCCATGGACCAAGACCAACTGGTTGCTGGAGAGGTGCCAGTTTACCTCTTGGGCACTGCCGAGGTGCCCCTGAGCAAGGCACCAAACCCCCAACTGCTCTGGGCGCTTGTCAGGAGCTGCCCCATCACTCTGACATCTCTCCATTGACATGTATATGTACTGTGTGAACTGTACTGTGTGAACAACAGAGTGTAAAACTGAATTTCCCCACTGTGGGACTAATAAAGGAATATCTTTCTTTCTTTCTTTCTATCTTTCTTTCTTTCTTTCTAACTGTTACCAGCTGGTGATATAGCAGGTCAGAGATGTCCTCAGGTGCCTCGCCATGCAGGAGGGATGTACCAGTATCACATATCAGACTGATACTGACTCAAATAGCTGGATCGGGTATCTGTAACAATGGAGCTGATCTATTCAATTCAGTTCTAGGTTTATATACTTAAATGGCAGAAACATGTAGGATAAGCATTGACGAAGATTTCTAAGACTGGACTGTACAGGTGAAGAAAGGGACTTAATACACTGAGCAGCCTTGGAAGCTACACTGCCTGAAGCAGTGATGAGGATCAGTCTTATCTGTGTTTAGCATGGATGTATAAAGAGAAGTGGGTCCAGCGTTGGCGGCGGGGCCCTGTTCATTCCTATGAAAGTTCTCAGTGGAGCATGAAGCCAAAATGTCTTGAGTACCCAGATCTTGCAGTAATGTCTGCTGGGTCACATGGCTCAGTTATGGGATCACAGACGTCATGCGGTCATCACAGCTTGCTAACTCCGCCTCCCAGCCCTCACTCCAGTCGCCGCCTGGATCTCATTCACATGAACGGTGGAAGGACAGTAACTGGATTTGGCTAATAATGTGTTTTACAACTTTTAGGACTCAATGATTTAAATAAGGGCTATTCAAATGTTCATACTAGGAAGTTGATTCACCTCAAATTAAATTATCCGCTGAGTTACAGTCTCGGGTAAAAAGTATTTTTGGGCCCAGTGGCATCATGTGATAGACACAGAAGTTGTAGTATCGCCATTTGGCCACTACCAAAATTGGCATCAACTTCATGGGGGGGTTTATGTTTAGCTGAAAAAAGTTGTTACCCATCGATTCCTTAATGGCAGTCAGACAATTTGTTTGTCAGTCTCATCGGACTTATAAGACAGCTGGAAATCCTCACTGTAACAGGAATATGAGATAACTTTACCTTTTCTGATACTATAGTAGTATAACACTTTCAGATATTTAAAGACGGACACAGAAAAACTTGTATCTCAGAGATATGAGGAGAACCAGTCCAGGGCTCTCCCAGAGACGCCCACCCACTGCCTAAGCCTTTCAGCCAGGATGCTGTGATCTACAGTATAAAAGGCTATGCTAAGATCCAGCACCACCAAACAGAGCGTTCACCCACATCAGAGGACATCATTATGTCACTGGAGACTCTGTGAGGAGCCGCTTCACTGGACTGCTTCTGACGGAAACCAGATTGGACTTTATCTTGTTATGTGCCTTCAAACACTGAGCTGTTTGGTAACAACTGTCTCTAAAATGTTGAGAAAAAAGGCAGCTTAGATATGGTCCTGTAGTTTTTGGGAAGGGATGATCGAGGCTGAACAACTGCATGTTTAAAACAAAGCTGGGACACCAGATTTCAATGACCCAAGTACATTTTTTAAACATGTCAGGAAGATGACAAACAGCAAGATGAGTGAAACTCATATTAAACCTGAAACTGAATTTTGGTGCTCTTTTAGTTGAAACATCATGTCTGTGTGGGTTATATTTTGAATATGCCAAACAATGATAGCCTTGAAAGTGGTTCAGGATTTTTCATATTTTTTGTCATGACTGTTTTGAACATAAAGGCTTAAAAAGGTTTAATATTTAAATTTAAATATTTAAATTGTGTTTTAGTCTTGCTGCATTTTAGAGGAGAACTCTATCTTTAATGGATCTCTGGTAGTTGATGGACAGACAAGGACGACAATCTTGCCAATCCAAACAATTTAAGTCATTTATCAGGTCAAATTACAAAACATTTGAAATGCCAATTTGATGTAGCAGAAGATCTCTTTCCTGGTTATGACGATGATACTGGACCAATTATACATGAGGTGTTGAGTTTACAGGCTGGATGGAGCTCTGTGGTGAAACAAAGCTGTGTGAAACTGCGATGAGGTTCGTGGTGGCTGATATGGCTGGTCCACAAATCCCACAGCTTATTATTTTTAATAAGACCCACCTGTAGTCAGTTATTGCTACCATTTCCCATACAGTCACTGTTGTTTGTGCCACTCTGCAACACCAAATGACATCATTGTCAAACTAAAGGCCGCAGTCTCATGAAATTCAGTGACTCATTGATAAAAAGCCAATATTGAGCTGATATTTTATAAGTAACCCGAACCAAACAGCTTCACCAGAGTATCAGAGCAAAATGCAAAGCACACACCCTCCCACGTGAACTCTCTTTTTTTGGAAACTTAAGCTATTTTGTATGGAGAGAGCGGTTCGGAGGCATTTCAAAAAACAATGTTGACATGTCAGTGTTGATTGCAGGAGTTGTGAAGGCAGAGCCTAAAATAGAGGGATGAGTCAGAGGAGAGGGGGATCCATCAGTCAGCCAGCATTGTATTTTCACACTGAGTGACAACCGCTTTTAAAATCACTAACACCCGCACATCAAGACTACCGAGTCCAATTGATGCCAGTGTGTGTGCATGAAACTGTGTGTCTGCCACTGGCTCACCCAGTCCCCTCCATCCGGCTGGGACTTTTTAAAACGCTTTCTTGATTATTCAAACATGAATGATTCAATTTGGGAAACTAACTGAGACGCACCTTCCTATTAACTTAAAGTATGTGACACAGCCCTGTACACAGAAACACACACACAGATGGTAACAACTGGCATGTCTAAGCCTTGCTGGATGTGAAGTTGATTGCCAAATATTGATTGATTCGTTCACTTTGAGTGCTAGCAGAGCAGTGAGCTACGGCCCTGTATTGATAGATCCTGTTTTTACACTTCAGTGTTCAGTGAATAACAACTTGTAGCCAGGTGATGATGCACACACACACACACACACACACACACACACACTCACAAACAACAGAGCTCTCTGAAGAGGACTGTGATGGCCCATAACAACTGATGAGGACCAGAGTGCAGGGAATGTTTTCTGTTCACCAGCATGTGGTCACAGTTGAACAGAGCGACACTGTTAGAGCTGACAGAAGACTTGGAGAAAGAAATCTGCCTTTAACATGGCATCATTTCTCTTACTTTTAATCATATTTCACTTACACAAGTCTTTCTCTTGGTTGCTGTAGGCCATGGTTGTTTCTGTATCCCATTGTTAGCTATAAGCAGGTGGTCAGCACCATCTAGCTAGCGTTGATTTTAGCAAAAACTTAATGAACACCTGCTTTGAATGTTATCAGCAGGTTGAATGGGCATCATCAGCGGTCATCAGCTTCAGGTATGGGCTAGAAGGTTCACATGGTTGATCACCGATATGACTACAAGAAGACAACGCTGACCTCTTGTGACCGTAATAATTATGACGGGATCGAAAGTCAGGTGACGCAGTATAAAGAGGGACGAAGTCTGTGAAGGCAGGTTAGGGTGGATGGATGGGTCAAACAAACACAGGACTTTCCATATCGAGGCCGTTACAGACTTTGAATGCTGACAGATTACAATGATTAAAATTATAATGGTGATTATTGTTATTATTAGCGGTATTCATTTTTACTGGTAGGATTACCTGATAGAAGTTTGAAATTAGTCAGATTGTCCAAAACCTAATAAAACTGCCTGGAAAATGTTTCACTTGTATTCACAAACATTCACAACCTCATCTCTACATACTGTACTCACCTGCCTGTTGCTGCTCTAATGTTTCACATTAAAAGTCCACCGGCAACAGGAGGGATTATTAGCTGCTGGGATGCTTTTATAGTGAAAAATCTGTGCTGTAAGTGTTGAATTTCACTGACAGCAGCTTAACAGGGATCGAACAAAAAACAGTAGTGGGCCTTGTATTCTCAACACTTAAATAAAAGAGACAAATAGATGAGGTGAAACGTGAGCCAAGTGCTCCATCAAGAAGAAAAAGACTTAAGGTCTGATGTGAGACTCATCGAGGGGGGTGTTTCTTTGCTACGCCATACAGGCGAACTGTAACTGGGCCGGTTTAGCACCACACAGGACAGGACAGGACAGCCAGGACACAGTACCTCTCCATCATGGTGGCTGCTTCCTGCTCTCTTTTCCGCCTCTTTCTCTCAGCAATGCCACGGAAAGCCCTGCCAGGATGTCAAAGCGTTAAGTGGATTTTTGGGGAAATAAAATGTAGTTGTAGCTGCGCCTGACCTATCACCAAAGAAGTTTTGTCGGAACCCAAACTGACCCAAGGGGTAAATAACCTTCACAGAACTTTTCTGATTGAGCTCAGAAATCATTTATACCGTAGTCCTTACACTTTTGATTTTGAGCTGCATCTTTTTTAACTCAGGCCTGACTGACATGCCACAGAGTTGAGAGAAATTGATCAGATTTCAGCCCTTTGAGTCTAGTTGGGTTCGGGCATAAATATCTAAAACGTTCCAGTTAGGGTGGCTGGGGCAACAATAAAGGGGTTCAGGGTGTCCATATGGGTTAGTGAGGGGGGGAGGGGGGGGGGCTAGCTTTGCTAAGTGGTTAGAGTTAGCAGCACATGGATGCTTTATCCACAAGGACATGTGGATGTCAAGAAGTACACACACACACACACACACACACACACACACACACACACACACACACACACACTAGGACCACAATGCAAGATAGGAATCTACAAGAAGACACACTGAGGAGGACTGACCAGGAAACCAATCCAACCATCCAATGTGAGTTAACTATATTATTAGTCACCAGTATTAGCCAGCGAGTCCCTAGCACTACTAACAGACTGTCATCTTTGAGTTTTAACATTATTTTTAAAGCATTATTTCTGTGTGTGCCTGTCTTGGTGTCCATTATCTCTCGTTCTGCCAGCGTGGGATTGCCTTTCCCACAGGAGACAGTTCTGGCTCTGACAGGACGTCAGACATAATGAGAATCATCTGTGACAACGTATGTCAGAAATGGAGTCATGTCCTGCAGCTCGGTTTTGACTGACAGACAGACAGACACATGATGAGCTGTGGAATGACAAACAATGGGCTGAAGTCACTGGAGTCTGTACAGGGCTTATTATCCAAAAGCCTTTATAGCTCTCCTGTCTGCACTGCTATTACATCCTTTTCACTTCCTGTTACTTCTCCCTGAACGAGATGAACACGCAGGAAGTTACTCTTTCCTCAGCCTGTGACTCCGTCCACCATCTGCCATCACCAGCAAGCCCCCTTCCTCCTTCTTACCATAAAGTAATTCAGCAGATTTCCCGCCAAATTCAACCAAGTGGTTGAATAATAACCCTGTTTGTTTATGGTGGTTATATGTCCCAGATTTCATATGGGAATGCTTTTATGGCATTAACTTGCAATGTGTTCAATGGGTTTTGAAGTACTTCCATTTTCTACACACAACCATGTAATAACTTTAGATTAAATCATGAAATTCACCAAAAAGAAAGCTATACTAGCATGTACAGCATCGCCTATAAAATAAACTGGTTTTATCTGGTGGTCTGTATCATATTAAAGGTGCAATGTGTGATGTCTGACTACAGAGAAATAGGGAGCAGCATTTCACCTCTAATATGAGATTCAATCTAAACAACACAACATACACAAAATCCCACTAAACTGCTGAAACTCAGAGCCGGTCAAAATAACACAGCTGTTAAAATCTCCACATAGCACCAACCTGTAGTTTACGTTAGCCATCTGTGTTTACTGTGACACTAACAAGGGCTGTATGGGCCGTGTACCCTTTGAATGTTTGGATTAAATCCAAAATGACAGAAAATTATTTGTAATTTTTGTCTCGTCCCTGCCGATTGGAGACTCTTTCACCAGCCGGGAGTCGAAGCAGGCTGGCTGGCAACGCAGAGTTTGCTGATCCAGTTGGGATTCAGGATCAGACCCCCAGTGCTGGGTGTGCACAGATGAAGTCAAGCTAACTGCTGACTGAAGGTCCGTCTCCTGGAGCTGCTGTCTCAACTCCCAATGGCGGCGAAGACGAAACAAAAATACAAGTCCTTTTCTCGTTTCTGCCACTTTGAATTTAGTCCAGTAATCAAACTATCAAAACGTACACAGACCCTGTACCTTCAACGTGACTGACCAGCCCTCGGGGCAGCTCGACCTCTTCATCCTCTCATGTTGGACAGACTGTGACTCACTATCACCTCTAGAGGAAGAAATGGTATTACAAGACAGGACAGGCCGGGGCTAGCTGGTTAGCATGCTCATTTAACTTGATATCTCTGCAACCCAGTACACAGACATCAACACTGTAACCGCTTCACATCCTGTTGATAATGTTTATTCATTTTTTTAATGTTTTAAATTAAAATTCTGGCTGTAATTTGTAGCTCTTACAATTTGAAATTTACCTCGTTTTAAAATAATCGCTTGTTCAGACCTATTTATTGCTAATCTGATTCTGTTTGTGTTTATTTTGACGGACTCCTCTCTTTTATAATACTAATCATAGCACTAATGTCAGATACCGGTATATGAATACATATTATTACATGTCCTATTCATCAGCTTGCTCTGTGTCTATCTTTAGACTTAACTACATTGAAAATGACTGCTTGCAACAATGCTTTGCTTGCATGTGTAAGTCATCACTGTTTTTCAGGGTAAATTATGAGAGACACTTCAATTAAGCAACTGTCACTATCTAGATGAGGTATAACACTTCAGTACTTGAACTTGAAAACGTATTATTCCTGTGCAATCAGTGAATTCAGTAGTGCTGATTCTGATTTCATTCCTATGGTGCTGTACCTTCGCTGCACTTGGGTTGACTGCTGACTGAATCTATGACTTCAAACACCCAGCCCAGCACACACTGAGGTTGAGGTAAAGGACACAGCAGACTGAACTGGACAAAGCCACATGAGAAGGGTTCAAGACATGTTACAGGACCTAACTGAAAGAGTGAGGAAAATGAAGAGCAACAAGGAAGAAGAGTGGGGGCAGTTGAAAGAGTTACTCACGATATTCTACAGTCGTGGTTTGGAAAGCCGCCACATAGAGAGGAGAGGAAGAAGAGAGGAAAAAAATGAAAGAGAAGTCAGCAACAGGGCCAGTCAAATGTTCCACTCACACACATCTATATGAGACTTTTATGTTGCACTTCTCACTTTTTACAGAGCAAAAAAAGAAAAAAAAAAAAAAACTCACCTCGAGTGGGAGAGTCCATATAAACTCAAAATATCAGCGAGCAAGGACACAATGCTTGTCATATGATGATGAGGACTGACAGATGATGATACAGCTCATACCTACCTGAACCGATCAGAATGTCTCCCTAGAAGACTTTATTAGAGATTAAGGACTGACAATGGACAGTTTGGACGGTTCTACTGCAAATGTGTAATTAATTAAAGTCCAACAAACCCAGCATACCAGAGGTGAAATAATTATTTTTTAATCAAAGGCCCGTGTCAGGCCCATATGTCAGTCTGACCCAATAGGGACATGGGCAGATGGGAACAAATGGAAAAAGGAGGAGAGACGCTGACATATGGGGAGAGGAGAGGGAGCGTGGGAGAGACGAGGAAAAGATCACGGTGGGTGAGCTTTGTCTGTTCGAGGTTTATAATTATAAGATCAGGGTGATAGGTGATAATTAACTAGTCATGATGAGTGTGTGTGTGTGTGTGTGTGTGTGTGTGTGTGTGTGTGTGTGAGGATTCTCAAGTTGGATCTATAAATGGTCAAAAGTAAAGAACTGATCACACGGCACAATTTTGTGGATAGAGAAGAAAGAATAAAGACATTTCCTTCACAGTTTAGTGGTATTTTCTTGTACATGTAATACGCTTTGTACTTCTTGTTAATATAATCCTATAATCTTATTTCTTTATATTATGTATATATACCATTTGTTAGGCTCAGGGAGGCAAGTGTGTCGTCTATCACTCACAAGGCTGGCGGTTTGATCCTTCTGTCTGCATTTCACAATACAAGTATCCTTGAGTGAGACACCAAGTTGGTCCCTGGTGCTTTACAGCAGTCCATTGCTCTTAATGCTTATGACGGGTTAAATGCAGAGGTCAAATTTCACGTATCTACCTGTATTTACGTGACGTCTGAAATAAAGTTTAAGTTGTTATTTTGAAAAATGGACAAAGGCCCTGTTCAGACCTGGTATTAACGTGTCCTCAGTGATCCGATCACAAGTGGACAACTCTAAGTACAGGTGTGAACGCACTCAAGATGCACTGAGGACGCATTGAGAGCTGATCTTTCAGACCACATTCAGAGGTGGTCTGGGCCACATTAAGGACCGCCTACTCTACTGACGTCCCACTGGGATCTGTAAGGTCTCACTGCAATCTTTAGGTGAATAGACAGGAAGACATGAGCGCTTGTCTGCTTCTCAATTTTAATTAATTAAAATATATCTTATCTATAGGCTAGATAATTTACAGTCACACTAGATATGTAAAGTAAGTTATTATCATACTGTCGGAGATGTGTCAGTGTTTTTGCTCCAGTGTTTTGCATAGAGCTGGCCCACTGGCTGGCCCACTGACTCGCCCACTGGCTGGCCCACTGGCTGGCCCACTGGCTGGCCCACTGGCTCGCCCACTGGCTGGCCCACTGGCTGGCCCACTGGCTCGCCCACTGGCTGGCCCACTGGCTCGCCCGGTCACTTGCCCAGTTCCTTGCCTGGTCTGTACCACTGCTGCCTGGCAAGTGCGATGCTGGTGACTTGGAGCTCCCCAGGGACCGCCAGCACTATTATATATATTTTGATATTAATAAAATGTACCCCAATTCACAACTATGTAGGATATTACTACTGACATTCAGGTAATATTACATCACAACATGTTTACTACATATTTATGTGCAAATAGAGCAGGGAAGTGAGATCGGATCACAAGCTGCATCACTCAGAACTTGTGTTTGGATTACTGAGGATGCATGTAAATGAACTGAACTGAACAGGGCCACAGTCACACACCTGTTGCTAACTTCACCAAGTCTGCTGCTTGCTCTCCCCGTCAGTTTCATCTGGGAAGTCTGAATACTTTTGAATGCATTTACAATAAATGTGAATAAGGCTATATAATACAATTAGTATATATATGTATGCATGCACAATTTTATCATTAACTGATGACTATTGAGATGCGAGTGACAGCTGGCTTTACCGCAGAGCGATGGGCAAATTTATGACTTTAAAGGTTCTCTGTTTGATATGATGATGATATGATATTCATACCTCATCAACAACTACTGTAAAGATGCAGAGGAGTAATGTCTACCTCAGCAGACAATGAAGTCTCTGTGTATGTTGTAATCAGAGCTTCTCTGTGCTTTGTTGACACAGCCGGGCTGACCGTACATGTATTTTGCTGCATGTTAGTTCCTGTGTGCTTCCCACTGACTAGCTCACGTCCACTGCTCTGCACTGCTCTCATACCGCAGGTACAGCTGATAACGCCGTCCCGACCAACGGCGCCGTCGTGGAAGTGTAGCGCCCCCCGGTTCCCGCTCAGGTTAACACTGTTAGCTCTGCCACTGCTGCCGTTGTTTGCCCCGTTAGTGTCGATACCACTGCTGGTCAATCAATTAGCCTTGTGAGAATACTTAATCAAATGAAACCTTTACTTTTCGAGTGGTTAAAAAATTATTTCAGTATGAGCAGCCAATGATTTCTATAGCTCAGCGATGAAGATAAAAGGTGAAAAACAGAACTGGACTAATAACAAGTTATGCTGGCTTCATACTGGTGAAACAAACAAGTGATAAATGTGTGAATGCTCATTAAGATTTTGTAGTAGGACACTACATTTGAGCAGCATGTCTTGGAAGGAAAAGGCTGAGCCATATCCTGCCAACACGGTGGTGGAGCAGTACGACACTGAGATGTACAGAGTGGGAGGGAAGGCGGATTTCCATGCCATACTCACGCCTGCATGGTGGTGGTGGCTGTCTGAAAGCTGAACATATTCTCTTTGGGGAACCAGCTATTAGGATTGTCCTCTGCAAGCACAGAAAACAAAAGCAAGGCGTGGTATCAGCGAGCTGAGTGTTCAAACACCGGCCTTACAATTAGCAGAGGAGGCTCATGATGACAAGCGACTGTGAAACGAAACATCTGAGGGTGAATGAGTGAAATAAACCTCATTTTAATGTTTTATTCACTTAACATTTAGAGTAGGTATTAGGGATGTTACAATTAACCATTTAACTGTTGACCAACATTAAGAAAAAAAAAAATAAATGGCTAAAAAGCTGAGCAAACCACAGAGGAGCGGCTTGTCACTTAAAGAAGAATAGCTGGTCCACCTTAACAGTCCATCTTAAGAGATTTTGAGCTGGTGCTGATACAGAAAGGTGACTTGGGTGTGAGTGTGAGTTTGTTCACCAACAAATAAACTCTAGACACATTGCACTGCAACGTTCACAGCTATAACGGCAGCAGTAACCCCACACTCACCGCCGCCACACATGCATGATCAGCTAGATGCTCGCTAACTTTACACCAAGCTGACAGACCGTATGTGTGTGACAACTCACTATTGTTACGCCGGGCAGACACCCTCTAGACAACCTCACAGCTAAACTAAATAATGTGGTGGAGACATTCTGGGACAATGCACACAGCACCATGGCTGCTACAGTCACTCTCCCAGTCAGGTTAAGTGGGGACTCAGTTGTCTGTTGTGTTCATATACTGGAGCTGCTGATAAATGATGGATTTAACAATATTAACCCAACCGTTTGTTCATTGGCTTATCGTTGCAACCGGATGGCTTGTTCGGCACTATAACTCGCACCACTTCGTGCAACACACTAATATTGTCAGTTAATGGTTAATAATCAGTTAATGAGGGTTAGTTATCGGTTAGCACAAAAGTTCAAAATTAACATCCCTAGTAGGTTCTGTAACTATTTTTTACACCTGTTACTTTACAAATTCGATGTATAGTCTTTCTTTACCCCTGTCATCAGTCGACACTCTGTCCTCGCTGTACATCCTCTCCAGTTTCTTGCGGGGCTTCCCTCCATCCTGCGGTGAGGTATCAAGGTCCAGGGAGCGCTGGCTTTGACACGGAGCACGAATGCAGGCCACACAGTCTGGGGTATAGTCATCCCGAGACCCCCCTCTCCTCATCCCCCAGTCCCGGATGTTGTTGGCGCTCCCCGAGCTCTGCAGGGGCTGCGATGACGACGGCGGGCCACTGTGATGTTGGTGGGCATGATGATGATTGCTGCGGTGATGGCTACTACGGTGATGGCTACCACGAGCGACTGTGGCTGACGGCTGGCTGGTGCAGGACGGGTTGCGGCTGGCGGAGGCAGGGGCCTGGGACAGAGGCTGCTCCCTGGAGCCCTTCAGCACCTCCAGCTCCAGGCTCTCCTCGCTGCCACGGCCCCCCAGGGTCATCCCTCCTTCCCTGGTGATTGTGTAAACCCTGGCAGGTTTCACCACCACGTTCTGCTCTGGGCCTCTGGCACCTGGTGGGTCCTCTGTGGAGAGGCTGCGCTCAACAGAGAGGCGACGTTTGGAGGGGCACAAAGGTGCTTGAGCCTGTAGGGTGTTGACTTGAGGCTGAGATTGTGTATGAGGACTGGGTTTGGATTGGCTGGACTGGTTGGGTTTAGCTATGGGTAAGCAGTGGATGTGTGGTGTCAGATTGTTGTTATGCAAGCGGCTGACGTCTGGAGAGTCGCAGTCCTGGCTGGGGAAGGTGTCAGACAATAGATGATCTGCAGATAGAGGGAAAGAAAAAGTTTGATGATGGAGAGAAGTAACAAGAAAGCAACCACAGTGACAGATAAATTATGTTTGTAATTTACACAGATAAACACCTACAAGGTAAATGAGGACAGATCATTGTGATTTGAGATTTACAGCTTTGGCAGCAGAGTGGTAAACATCTGTGAGCCAGCAAAGCTTTCAGGAGGATGAGAAGAGAAAGCAGAGAGGTGGCTGAGTGATAACAAAGAGCTGGTGAGGAATGATGAAAGATTTGGAAATGGACGAGCTGGTACTGTACATAAGGAGCTTTGGCAGAGACAACAGTAGGGTCATGGAGGATAGATGCTCCTTCTCACAGACTGCTGTAGGCTTGTAGCTAAGTGTGTTTTCATGCTATCTGTGCTGTGGATAAACAAGTATGGGGCATGCTTGTTGCAGAGTGAAACTGATATAAACTGAGCAGAAAGCTCTGTTCAGATCACATACCACTATCTATCTCTCTGCCTCTGTGCCAGCGACAGCCATGGCCGGAGGAATTATGATTTGTGCTTACATACACATGGACGTCCATCAGCCCGGTCCATTTTTGTGATACCAGGAATGCATTGAGTCCACTTGGATCCAAGAATGAACTAAGTAGATTTTGGTAGTCAAAGGACAAAGGTCAAGGTCACTTTGACCCCACAAAACAAGTTTTTGGACATAACTGAATAATTCATATGCTAATTAGGATAATTTCACATCTGCAAGGTGATAACTGGTTGCAGGTTTATTATTTTGGGTTCCTTTTTAAAGGAACAGTGTGTGTGTATATATATATTAAGGGTGGGAACAGTTCTGGTAAAAAACGTTTGGTTCGTTAGTCACAGTTCGGTTTATGTATGTACCATTCGGTTCATTTGAAATAGAATACAAGGTTGATTGTGAATTTTTTTTCAACCCGTTTATTGTCACTTTAGAAATCAAGGCCTATGGAAAGAGGCTGGGACACGGTGGACAGGAATATGAGGTGTAACACAGACGTAGTGTAACTGAAGCTGAGGTTGTGCGTTGTGATTGGCTCAATTTTGGCGAGGGCGGACCAGATTTTACTGCATGTCTCTCAACCACCGCCATGATGTTCACACTATCAACAGTATTAGCACGCCACCGCATGTTAGCTCACCAGCTAACAGCAAATAGTAAACAGGTGTAAGTAAATGACTGTAGTTCCTTCTAGTCAGCAGTGATCGGTGGTTGTGTTCAGGAGTTTATTGTGAAGGGAGGAACAGCAGCAGTGAAGAGATGATGATCTGTTATTGACAAGCGTCTGAACTACAGAGCCTCCATGTTATTAATATATTATCCTCATAAAGTACAGGAGCAACATAACCCTCGACTACACAAGCTGAAACTAAAGCTGCCAGTAGACTCTGTAGTCTGACTGTTTAGGTTAGTTTGTCATGTATCTTAGTAGTAAACTAAAGCTGGCAGTAGGCTCTGTAGTCTGACTGTTTAGGTTAGTTTGTCATGTATCTTAGTAGTAAACTAAAGCTGGCAGTAGACTCTGTAGTCTGACTGTTTAGGTTAGTTTGTCATGTATCTCAGTAGTAAACTAAAGCTGGCAGTAGACTCTGTAGTCTGACTGTTTAGGTTAGTTTGTCATGTATCTTAGTAGTAAACTAAAGCTGGCAGTAGACTCTGTAGTCTGACTGTTTAGGTTAGTTTGTCATGTATCTTAGTAGTAAACTAAAGCTGGCAGTAGGCTCTGTAGTCTGACTGTTAGGTTAGTTTGTCATGTATCTTAGTAGTAAACTAAAGCTGGCAGTAGGCTCTGTAGTCTGTTAGGTTAGTTTGTCATGTATCTTAGTAGTAAACTAAAGCTGGCAGTAGACTCTGTAGTCTGACTGTTAGGTTAGTTTGTCATGTATCTTAGTAGTAAACTAAAGCTGGCAGTAGACTCTGTAGTCTGACTGTTTAGGTTAGTTTGTCATGTATCTTAGTAGTAAACTAAAGCTGGCAGTAGGCTCTGTAGTCTGACTGTTAGGTTAGTTTGTCATGTATCTTAGTAGTAAACTAAAGCTGGCAGTAGGCTCTGTAGTCTGTTAGGTTAGTTTGTCATGTATCTTAGTAGTAAACTAAAGCTGGCAGTAGGCTCTGTAGTCTGACTGTTAGGTTAGTTTGTCATGTATCTTAGTAGTAAACTAAAGCTGGCAGTAGGCTCTGTAGTCTGACTGGGTTAGTTTGTCATGTATCTCAGTAGTAAACTCATCAGCTGGCTGAGACAAAGCAGCTCCTCCTCTCTACCAGCAGGACCTGTAGTGGTTCACATCAGCAGAAAGATGAGGACAGGAGGACAGAGGACAGGAGGACGGAGGACAGGAGGACGGAGGACAGGAGGAAGGACTGATGCTGACTGATGTTTGTGTTCTTCAGTCTTTATAAACTTCACTCAGGAATCTGATTGATTTTATTGATCTGTCAGATTGTCTCCAGTCAGATATTAATGAGTTTCTATGGTGACTCTGCTGTTGTCAACATTACTGTTGCTGCTCTAGAAACAACATGTGTCATAGTTGGATTTAAATATTAAATTCTGATCTGGTTCTGACTTTAAACCAACCAGGCTGACATCAGTAGAGCTAATATGAACACTTCAATATGAATTTATCATAAGTCATGTCATCATCTCAGTATTGATCAGTGTTGTTGCTCATGGCAGATTTTCCTCATATGGTGCTGCCTAGTTTATGTTACTGTAGTTTAAAAAGCTCTAGTGCTGCTGACCTGATGCTGACCTTTATGTTGATGATTAGTTTTTATTTATTAATTCTTTTTAAATAACTCAGTGTCACTTTTCTTTTAGATCAGAAGTCCAGCCATCAGATGAGACAATGAAGAAGAGTTTTGTTCCTGATGTTAGTCTGCTGTTGAGAAGACAAACAGTTGTTCACTTAATTTACTATACTACTATAACACTATAGCATTCAGTATATTTGAAATTTTCTGTCCAGCTTAGCGTGCTTTGTCGATAATATACAGGATACTACGGCATCAAGCTGGAGAAATAGGCAGAAAAGTGCTACTACAATGTGGCTGTAGTGGCTGGTGGTTTTGGTGTCCCTTGCTGATGTTCAGTTTTGGGTGTTTCACCTACCTGCTCCGTTGCGGCTCTCTGGATTGGTATTGGACAGATATTCTCCAAATGCTCTGGCTGCTCTGTAGAGACAGAACGAGTGCAGCAGTTAACCCTGAGCCCTGCTGCACCACTGCTCGTCAATAAACAATACAAGTGTCTCACAAAGAGTCAAGATTCTCTCCACACGAACAGTCTGTCCCAGCTTTTTTATCTGCGAGGCCTCTTCATGGGTGGCTGTCATTACATGCTGCAAGTCAAAAGATTACACCACCACAGCAAACTGTGTCCTAAGCTCATACTCTGTAACAGAGTGTTCTTATAGAGTGACTGGAGCACTGGGAAACAGCTTGGAAGCCACAGCTTGTCTCCTGCTGATAGGCCCCATAGGAGACTGTGACATTGCATGTGCAGCCATAAAGCCAGGAAATAAATGTAGGCGTGAATACATGATATATTGGCTGGAACTGGCGGGCTGTGTATAAAATTTATGTAGCAGACTCTCTAGTGTATGTATACTGTATATGATATGAACTACATCTTGTATACATAATGTTAAACATTATACTACACATGCTCCTCAACTAACTCTCTCCTCACGCTGCTGTCAGGCTTTAGCCAGATATCACCAGATTTCTAAAACATCAAAATGAACCTTTATAAACTAAATTACAGTTTAGATTAGACCTAGATTTAGAGATTTAGTGGAAGTTTTGTCCAAAGCAACCTATGCAACCATGAGTACATTCATTTTCAAAGTTGGTGGACACAAAATGTAATGTCCTGTACTCTGCACTGGTCTAGGACCAGCCCTGTATCCCGTAGTGCTAAAGCCTTCCCAGGGAGTTGTGTGTAAAAGGGGCAACAGCCTCAAATAACTGTGATTAGCCTTCTAAAACCACAAGTAGGCCTGTCATGACAACCGCTTTTCTTGGAAATAATTACAATAAACAATATTGTCATCTTAGGACCATTTGGTACCACAGATAAAATGTTAATATAATCGCATAATAATTCTATAAAAAGTGCACCCTTTCAAAGATCCATGAACTTTTAATACTTAAGAATATTCAGACATTGGAATGTGAAAAAATATCAAAATATCCTGAATAAGAAAAACATAAGTAATATAAAACCACACAACCAAATCAATAAATAAAATGGACCAAAAACAATTGGCCCAACATGTATTGACACTTTTTGTTTCCACTGTCTTTAAACGAAGTCGACATACCGACTCTTCGTTTACGGGTTCTCCTCTCACTCAACCCAAAATGTTCCCACACCAGAGCTCCGAAACAGAAAGCAGACGAGAGGACAGAGGCAGTGTGGCCAGAAATGACAGCAAGACGGTGTAGTTTTTTTCTGTTCATTCGGCTCTGTAAAAAAAAAAAACATTTAGACGCTGCGGCCGAGTCTTATGTCCAGGCCACACTGCATGCATGAGCAGCCTGTGTGCAATGTGGAACCTCTTGGTTTTTACTTTGGAGTCCATGTTAACAGGTTAGAGCAGCCACACATGAGCAGCTCGGCTGCACGTTAGTGGACATTTGAGGGCTTATGGTTTCCACATGCTGTGTGGCTCACAGCAAAGATATAACGGTTATTCAAGTGTTCATACTGGGAAGTTGAGTCACTGAAAAAAAAAATATCCGCTGAGTTACTGATGCCTCTTTCCCAGTGTAAGTCAGAAGTTGTTGCACCCTTTGGCCACTACCAAAATTGGCATCGACGACCGGCGCTCTTCCTGGCGGCTTGAGAAGAACATGTCAGTGTGCTGAGCTGTGCTGTAAAGCTTTGAATAGCTTCAAATATTCCTCACTGAAGCTCTGAAGCCCAGAGAATGGTATTTGGGACAGCGCTAGTTTGTAGACTAACAGGGCAAAACAATTTTATCCTCTTTTGAAAATGACTCACAACAGATGCAGTATCATTATGCAGTAGTTTATACAGTATTCCCTTAATAATAATACCCAGACTCTTCATTGTTCAGTGTAACTGGCACAAGATCAGTCCAATCAGCTGTCGTGTGTAATATTTTGTTTTGTAGTCACGTACAGATGTCTCCTGTTAAAACACCCACATACTAATAACACACACACCATAAAAGATGTAGGCCACAGACACACACACACACACACTTATAGAGAAACAGCAAGGCTTATAATCACTGTCCTCCCACTCACTCCGACCTGGCATTCCTGCCATCTGCACACACAGATACACAGACAGACTCCAGAGTGTGGAGCAGCATGCAGAAAAAATAGGCTACACACACCTACACACACATAGACACACATATACACACGCACACAACACGTTTTCTATATGCACACCGGGCTGAATCTCAGGGGGGCTGCGGTGAAATGGAATTGCTGTGTTGATGCTGTAGCCTCTATGCCTGCCTGCTACGACACTCTAAGTAATTAAATATTAGGCGGCACGTGCAGCAGCAGCGGTGCTTCCCTTGAAAACTCCCCTCCCCACATGGATGATGGGAGAGGAGGAGGAGGAGAAGGGAGGGCACGAAGAAGTAAACACAATCATTTCTGATCTATCGGCTTGACTTTCAGTAATTCCACATGCTATCCTGAGAGAAAAAGGAATGTCAAAACATGTCACGGTTTGCAGAGGAGAAGCTCCTGCAGCATCCTGAGCAAACACGACTGAACCTATAGAGCAAACGGAAAATGTCTCATCATGCAATTTTACTGCACTGCTGCTTATGGAAAAAGTCTCATCTTGCGATTTCACTGTACATGGTGTCACAGCGACAGTCAGCACGGTCAAAACGGCTGTTAGTCAAAGACGTAAAGTTCACCCAAGTTGATCTCAATGTGAAAATCTGTGAGAATTTCCTTCGTCCCTAAAAGGAAATCCACTAATGGCAGAGATCCCATTAGAATTAACTGGACTGCAATACTGTTGTGACTGGGCCGCATTAACTGTTAATGAATCTTCAGTTGTTGCCACAGCAGGTTTATCATCGGTCTGATATCTGCCCCTTATTAGTGTTATCAACCAACAGCAAAGGATGCTCCGGTCCACATTACAAAGTGTCCTTGGGTAACACACTGAACTCCAAACTGCTCCTGAAAGCTGCGCCACCAGTGTCTGAATGAGTATTTAAATTAGATCCTGATGGGCAGGTTGGCACCCTGCATGGCAGCCTCCGCCACCGGTGTGGGTGAATGTGTGTGTGAATGGGTATATAATATATGAATGGTAATATGTAATGTAAAGCGCTTTGAATGGTTGGAAGACTAAAAAGTTGATATGTAAATACATAGAAATGCATTTAAATACAATGCATAAAGTCCATTTACCATTTACATAATGTACACACACACACACACACACATTAATTCTCCCTCCGGCTCTTGAGGAGTTTCTTCACATCCACAGCGAAGGCTCGACATGCACCTCAGGCCAAAGTGGTTGTATCTGATAAGCTTTAGCACAAACCATATAACAGTAACGTGTGTTGGAGAGTTTTAAGACATGAATTATACATCACAGTTGAACTCTGCTGAGCTCCGTCTGCCGGTGCTGCATCTCGCCATG
This sequence comes from Pterois miles, assembly GCA_947000775.1. NCBI lineage: Eukaryota > Metazoa > Chordata > Actinopteri > Perciformes > Scorpaenidae > Pterois > Pterois miles. Next base: position 2,347,353 of record CAMQGK010000058.1, on the reverse strand, counting down.
GCCCCGACGCAGCCAAGTTTAATCGTACTGCATGTTTTCAGCCATGTGACATGAGGAGGGGGAGGAGAGAGGAGAAGAAACACGGTGGCATGAGGGAGATGACTTTATAAAACCGAAACAGAAAGTAAGGAGGGAGCGGGAAGTGGGATGAAGAAGGGAGGCATAATAAGTAAGGAAAGTGTATTAAAGAAGGAGTGGAGGGGCAGAGCAAAGACTTATGATCCAGAAACTAGATGATGTCCTATGCCAGGCTTCTCCTCCTTCCTTCTCTCTGTGTGTGGAGGAGTGGGATGACTGTATACATGAGGCACACAGGGATGATGGAGGGTGTAGGTGCCTGGGGACATATTCACATCTAATGGCACAGTGGTGCTGGAGGAACCTCAGTCATACAGACACCAGAATAAAAGCGTCCTCTGCTTGTTTGACTAAGTGCTTTTGCTTTTGTCCATGTGTCCTGTGGATTTACTGTGAGACGGCTTTTGTGCAGACAGTACATGACATGTACAGTATTCTGTGAATACACGGTTGCCTCATGTATGCTTGTATATGTGTGTTGTGGGGGCATTTTGACGATTGGACCATACGTAAAGAAGTGTTTGTGCAACATCTACACTGCAAGGTCTTTTATGGTTAAAGTCCTACAGCGAAATATTATGCTCATGTATTACTGATGCTTACTGTACTCTCTTGTGACTTCTTCAAAAGAATACACCCACGAAAAGACCATTTGTATATAAATTACTCACTATGTGTTACCTTGAATTCTTGAAGGCCTCCATGGTGAACGGGCAATCAAAAAAAAAACAAAACAACAAAAAAAAAAAACAGCACTTGTGCAACCATGAGACAGTAGTGATGAAGTGTTTTAAACAGTACAGTTCTGGCAAAAATGCATGCATGCCTTTGCCAAGTAGCGAGTATACGACTAGATAAACTTGGATGAACTAGATGAACTTGGATTATACTGTCCAAGTTTTTGTGTGAGAGCTCAAAACTCTCACACAAAACTCACTCAAATATTTGCTTTGATTAAGAAATTTGTGGTTTTAATAGTTTAAATTATACATTATAAGTTGTGTAGAGGTAGTGTTAATGTTAAACAGGTCATAATTTCCTTTTATCTATTTTAAATTACCATGAAAACATCTGCTTCAAACAGCTGTATTAATTTGATTTTCTCGCCAAAACCTGCATTTTACAAGATTACATTTGAACACATCATGATAACATTATAGTTTACCTTTTCCCAATATTCATTTTTACTGAACAGAGCTTGAACATATCACAATATTAATGTTAGTTGTTAGTTGTGTAATTTAGCCAAGCAGCACTGTGCTGCCCACCGGCGTGTTTTGCTTCGTTTTAGCAGTACGTCGCACGCCTGAGCTCCTCCAGTGAATGAGGTGAGACAGGACTGCTAAGCGAAGAGCTAAGCTACTGAGAAGCATTTGATTCTCATTTGATACCACCACACTACTGAGAAATGTAGTTAAACTACTAGTACCACTGCTGCCCAATACTGACGCTGTACAACGACTTTGGGAAGATTGAAATAAGTTATCGGGACAGTGGTGGAAAACCGATATGGCTCTTCGATGATCAGCAATCTGCAACTGCAACTTGACCTGGCTATGTGTGACGCACTGTGGTTCATGCACATACATTTCAAGGAACGAGGATCAGGGCCTTTCGCCGACACAACTCCCTTTAAATACACAATGACTTATAAGACATTACTCAGTAGGTGAATATAAACCGAAATGTGTCAAATTATAGGTTTTTCAGACTGTTTTTCGGTAGCTGCATTCATCAATCATACCAGAGTTTAATGGCACTGATGGACCGATATCCAATAAAAAGACAATATCAGCAGTGTACTGCAGCGACTGATAACGCAGCTGTTTTTCTTAAAGCAAGGCTGTGGCATCACGTCGGCTGTGACTGTATGTTTCACTGTGACATGACTTTAAGATGAGCGCAGCCTCCACAACCAGCTCCAGCTGATGGAGGAGGTTTGTTCCGACCCTGCTGTGCCCTCCATGTTCCCTCCGCTCTCTGGGTGGTGATCACACCATAATTAGTCAGATCAATGGGAGGACTGCCGGCCATCTTACTGCTCACCTATCTGCTTCTATCATTAACAGGGAATCATTATATCCTCCATAGTTATTGCCCTGTGGACTGTTGAACAGAAGTAAATGTAGAGAGGAAAAGATAAAGCAGTAAAACAGAGTGCGAGTGAAGAAGAAAAGGAATCAGAGGACACAACATAAAATAAAGGATTAAAACAGGGAGAGGGTGAGTGTATATATGAAGAACCAAAACCAAAATTAAAGACATCTGTGTATATGAAAAACATGGCACTGAATCATATGTTAGATATCACTTAGCGATATATCTTACATGGAACATATCATGCTTGTGCCAATCCCACCAACCTACTAATCCACAGACTGTGAAATAAGACAACCCAGTCCGTGTTTTGTGGTCTGCCTAGAGAACAAAAACCTCGGAAACCATCGGCTATCGGTCTGATGACAATAAGCCTCTGGGGTCAGTTGGCCATATTTCTGGGGCTCTGGTGTAGTCAGTGGACATTAGGCCAAGACTTAAATCCTCATTGATATGAATGCAGAATCTGTTAAGAAGATCAGAAAACATGTGATTCAACAAGCCGTTCACATTTGACTACCCCTCCTGTGGCTCATTAGACTATAAACCAACATTAAGTCAATCAGAGCAGAAACAGAGGGACAGGGACAGAGAGTGAATCCAGACAGTTGAAAAATGATGTAAACTAGAAACCCAAAATACAAGCAGACCCTGAAAATGAGCATGATATGTCCCCTTTAAGATGCATAATTGGCTAATAATATTCTTCCTCTGGTTATTGAGGTTGTTAGACCAAAAAAAAATCCATGAGGAGAATAACCGCGTTAGCCCGGCGTTTAGGGAGAGGTGGAAAGTGCGTCTCATATCTTTTTGTATCAGATATACTACGATGACTTAAAGGACATGAAAGGCTCAATAAAAGCATTCAATACTGATGATAAAAAATATAAATGCTTCCACAGTTTTAGTGTGTTAAACTCAAAACCTGCAAAAGAAGAGACAATTGACTGATCTTAACTGCTTTCACAGCTTATATACTGTATCACCCTACAGCTATCTACTGTTCTTTGTCTTCAAATGAAATTCACAATGCATCTATTACTGCATTCATTTCTTATTCTTCAACTGGCCTTTCAGACGCTTTCACCACTAAAGCCACTCCCACTCATCATCAGAGCTAAAGCCACTCGCTGTGCTGGCTGTGCCTTTGTTTTCCTGTGGCGAGAGCGGTGGCGCTAGGCAGAAGTGCAACCCTTGGCTCGGCGCACATCTGAAAAGTTCAGATCATTTCAGCTTTGACCTTGGATGCCTCTGACCTTTCAGAGTGTAACTGACATAGTCCCTTTTTGATGACGTATACCTACGCTTTGCTTTGCCTCTGCACGCTACCTGTACTATCCTCTGCACCCTACGTCACATTGAGCAAGGCATAAATTTCATCTGAAGACAGCTCAAGTCTTCCAAGTAACACCATCTATCTGATCACTACCTATCTCTCTGCACAACACGCCCTGGGAAGGTTGGCTAGTCAAAGGCTGATGACTTCATTAAGAGACACTTGCTCCAATACACTCCACTGATGACAAAGGCCATGAGTCAGGCAATTACCCACGCCTCCTAAGAGACTGTAAGTGGGTTCATCAATAGTTGCTGGAGGGCAGACACATAACACAAGACATATGTTTTTATTAAAGAGGCACTGTGTACGAGCTTTATTGCCAGTATTAGCAGTAAATGACCATAATATACATTTCTCTAGAGGTCGGGCAGGTTATCAGTTTGTAGCCTTGCTAAAACTTTCCATCCCATTCTCCCCAACCTCATCATCAACTATAGTTTCAAGATGCTCTCTCTCTCTCTCTCTTTCTCTCTCTCTCTCACACACACACACACACACACACACACACACACTGTTAATATTGGTATTTTCAAATTCATTGTGGTGAAGAGAATTGAATAAACCTGTATCATCTTCACACTAAATGTTTGTTTGACCTCTGCTCTGACCTCTGATTACTCCATTAGAATGTGACTATAATTAACAGTGTCAGCAGGAGGTTTGGATCCATTAGCTCAGGGAGACAGAGTGTGTAGGGCAAGCTTCATTGACGTGGCATTGTCTTCTGGTCTCATTGAAGGTCAGCAGATGACTTAATGACACTTTACAAAGCATCTCTGATGTTTTCTGATATTTTAATAAAGGGATGAAATGGCCAAAAGAATCATTGTCAAGTTGTGCGATTTGAACTTTTTATGAAGAGTACACTACACTAAGCACACCAGAGAAAAATAAGCGAAGCACTCAGCCCTGAGAACACTGTCAAGTATGATGGAGGTATCGTGCTCTGAGGCTCATTTGCTGTGGTGCATCGCAGAAAGTGGATGTAATAATGAAAAAGGAAGACAACCTCAGACTTCTTCAGGACAACATGAAACCGTCAGTTGGACAGTTAAATACTGGATTGCATGTGGGTGTTTAAACAGGACGATGACCCTAAACACACATTAAAAGTGGTGTTAGGGTGGCTAAATTGAGATTGAATTAAGCTTGTGGAATGGCCCAATGGGGCTGCGTAGCTGCAGACCAGGCAGGGTGCCCACACTGATCCGGGTCCACCACTGTAAGCGGCTACAATGAGCATGTGAGCATCAGAACTGGACTACGGAGCAACAGAAGATGGTAGCCTGGTTTGATGAATCACATCTTCTTTTATGTGGATGGTCGGTGTGGGTGCGATGCTTACCTGGGCAAAAGAAACCATATCCCTTATCAGTGGATGGAAACTTCTGACCCCGACTGTAAATAGTGAACATGTTCCACCTCCTCACTTGGTATGAGACCTTAGGCATCCCTCTCTCTCATCTTTTAGGTTTCTCTTCACTGCATCAGATAATAAAGATGTGCTGTAATAAAGCCAACTTGCCAAAACATCATTAAGGATACTAAATATCATCTATGACCACTGTCGGCTTAAAAATCTTGTCATATTTGGTCTTGAAAGCCTCAGTCATGGTTTTCCATAATTGTGATTGTGACAGTTTTATGTTCTAGAGAGGGGACCCAGATGTTTTATAGCTAATAGCCACACTGGACCGTGGCTGGAGCTAATCTGTGCAGTGATGAGGACAGAGTCCTGGTGCTGGTCTCACAGTCTTGTGGGAAAGAGGCCATGAAATCACATTTTCACTGAAGTGGAATCTATTAACGCCTGAAAACTGTTGTGCTGTGCAATTTCTTTGGAAAGTGACTCAAACATTCCTGAAATATTAAAAGTGACGGTAGCTCTGAAGTGCTCGTAATCTTTGCTATCATGTGTTTTCTTTTGCGTGTGCTGTTATAAAAAGACTTGTCATAAACAGGACAGGGAGGCAGTTTGGACCATCACTAAATGCTTCAGGCACTGTGCATAAAAGAAAACTCATTTTCCCTCAACTTCCTTTAAAAACGGAGACATTACGCACACAATGAAGTGCATGATAAAAGACTTTCATCAACCTTTTTATCCATTACACAATTCTCTTGGTGGATTAAAACAGAAGCAGTGTCAAGGCTGTTCATACATTACAGGGCTCCAGAGTGTGAAAAATCTGTCAAGTGCGACTAAACATTTTGATTGGTCACACCGGTGCACCTGACATTTAGCAGGTCTGTATATGTGCGTGTACGTGTGAAACCGCGCTGTATTCCTCCTCGAGCGACATCACAACCATAAAACATACCGGTAATTAAACATGAAAAACTATTGATTGCAAATTTGTCAAGAAAAATGTTGGAGTGTCTGTTACAGCTGTCCCCAAACCCATATCATTAAGTCCACCACCTGCCTCCCTGGTCCCCGGAGGTCGACTCATCCAACTCGGAAACTGTTAATCTGCACCTTTATTCCTGTTAACAGGAATTTACGTAAGGTGTTCAGAAATTACCCATGTGTGTATGGGAACTGAAAAATAGGTTATGCTTAAAATGTGTTATTGCAGTGCCAAAAGACATGGAGAAAAATAGTGGGTGCACTCATGTGCTGGTGCAGCCCAGTGCAGCCAATGTAAAAAGTTAGTCAGGAGCCCTGCATTAGCATTACAATGGACCAAAATGAAAAACACACAATCTATTTCAAATCAGCCCATTTTAAAATGCAAATTTATTTTGGCCTCGGCCATATTTCTCATCCCATTTCGATGCACTGAATGCTTCCCCTCATTCTACTGATCAACCTCAGCTCTGCCAGCAAATACATCATGTAAAATAGCTGGACAGCCCGACTGTACTGAAAATAACGAATGCCATGTTGAAGTTCAGGTTAATGGCAATAATCAGCCAGAGAATAATAACACACAACAGCAAGGTTGGCCTCCTTCACACCAGATTTCTGACCAGTTTCCAAATGCTAACACAACATCACATGTTGCCGACATTCCTCAACTGCATTGTCTCGATAAATACCCTGAAATCTTGCAATGTCTTGTCAGTAAACTCACAGTACAGTCATGTTTGCCAAAGAAAAGCAAGAGTGAGAGAAATCCTGGAACAAGGCTAACACGCCGACTGACCAGTGACCAAACTAACACCTCGTTTTCATCTCAACAAGCAAGATTAAATCATTTGAATTTAGTTCTGAGTTCATATTTTATGTTTCATGGACATTACAATTTGAGAAGTAAATATATGATTTCATGATTTCATCAAGCTGAAATTCAGAGGAAAAGTTCACGTTTTGATCAACACCAGGAAAAAAGTGTATTGTTTTTCACACTGCGTCTGATGTCGTCACTTAAGGGAGTGTTGGTATTGAGTATGAGCAGTTGTCCTGTTGAAGGTTTAGTTTGCGTTTCACAGTTTTGCATCATTATTGTCTCTTTATCTGTCTCTTCACTGTGGTACAAGACCAAAAACATTGTGTGGAGCTGGTTCTATGTATTTCCTACCTCATCAGGAACCAAAGCAGGATCCACTTTTTGAGTTTTTAAAATTGTTCTAGCTCCTTTTGTCAGATCACGGACATGAAAATAAATCATTTCCTCAGACACTAATTCACTTTGGATGCAAACCTAAAATCTGATTTTAGAGGTTTTAAGACATCAGCATGCTTTAACTAAAGCACTCGCTGGCCCAAACCTGACCAATGCATTCAATGCATATCTTACAAAGTGCTTTGTATTTTCAAGTGAACGAAGTGAAACTCTTAAAGGACAGTTGTGTGAGGTCGGCCTCAGGGTCAAAAGGAGAGCGCTGGGAGAAGAGGATCCCATTAATTACACCAACCTTCAGTACAATCCCACCTCTGCCATTCATATTCACACCTACCCAAAAACGAAGATGTGGGATTGGGTTAGAGAGGTGAAAGCTCATTCACTGCACGACTGATAAACTCAGATCATCGGCAGGTTTAAGACACCACTAATCCTGACTCTGCTCAGAGGGAGCACCTGAGATTTAGAGGAGGTGCTTGTGTTCGTTGAGAGTCATTAATCTCCTTGTCTCCTGGAGTGTTCGCTCACAGTCGCTGATAGAGCTCGAAACACGTACGAGCACACAGTCGCCTTGGCAGTGGTCCGCATGCGTGTCTGGGGTGCTGCTGGCGGCGATCGGCGCAATTTATGGGGAGTTAAGCGCGAGGTGTGACAAAAGCGAGCGAGGCGGAGAGCGAGGTGATAAACAGATAAACAGCAAAAGGAAGACAGAGACGAATAGAGCTGGAGAATGGGAGTGTGGGGTGACTGTGTAAGTAGCCTACATGGAAAGGTCATAGCTTGTGTGCTTGAGAATATGCATTTGTTTCACTGCAGAGCAGCTGTGCACAGGATCAGCATGTAGGTGTCTACACACACGACGGAGAGCAGGAGGGTTTCAGTCGTCTGCTTTCTGGCTTCTGAGGTCAGCAAGTGGGCGACACAGACCACATCTCCTTCCACAGAACATTAGTCATCCCGAGTACACACTGATCCGACACCCGCGACACAGAGACCTTTCATGGCATGAGTCATACATTCAGAGTTAAATGTCATTAGAATTAGTCAAAGTCCAGTGAGTCTAGCTGCAAGTTTGTAGATGACCATGTCACTAAAAGAACAGAAATACAGGCTCTGGCTGCATATAGACTACCTACCGTACAGCATGCACAAAGCTTTTCCTCAAGTCGTAGTCATATACAGAGTTCAGAGCATTTTAAATGTATAGGCCTAGCCATTTTGTACAGGTGTATATACAATAACTGAGCAAGACTCATTTAAATATCAAATATAAATAAGGAATGTAAAACATTTAACACAAGCTTGATTTTTTTTTTAAATGGTGTGTAGTCAAAAACTAATAGATTGTGTCAAACAGCCAGAAACCAGTGGTACTTAATTATGTTTTACTAAGGCTGTAATGATTATTTCCACTGTGGATTAATCTGCAGATAATGACTCATTAACACTAAAATGTCTGAAAATATCATAAAAATGTCCATACATACGTATTAATCACAAAAGGAAAGTGTAGAGCTTATGAGGTCTGCTGTGAGACAAATGAAAGGTGAAGCTACATGAAGGGAGATTCATGAGACAAGAAGCGCTGGAGAAAGTTGAGACGGGGCTGTGTAACCAGACCAAACTGTTTTCACACCACGTGGGAATCATATCACAATCTGTTCATTATGAAGTGGAAGCTAATTGTAACTTCACTGGCGGGCAACTTTCACAGTGGATTGTAATTGATCTGAAATCATCTTGACATATGGACTGTGGTAGTTTTGGAGGCAGCGGGCTCCTCTCCGCCCTCCGTGCGCCTTCAGAGCGCTCCCCCCCGGCTACCAGACTCCGAAACACTCACCTGACTTTTGCGGCCACGGAAGATATCGCATCACTCCTCAGATTCTTCCTTTTGGACACCGCAGCTCCCATGCTGAAGTGGAAACGACCCAGGAGACAAAACGCAGACCATTCCACAGACTGACAGGCGACCGAAACACACAAGAGAGGAGAAACACCGCGAGGGAAAATAATAAGAAGAATAATAATAAAACATCCGTCGGTTATCCAACGAGTGACGACTATAATTAGTTCATGTGCATAATTAGGCTATCATTTCTTTGGAAAAAAACTGAATGTTCCAGACGGAGACAGGCTGAGCGCAGCGGCGCTGCTGGAGGATGGACGGAGTGTGGTGCGCTCTTCTCTCCTCCTCTCTCCTCCTCTCCTCTCCTCTCCTCCTCTCCCCTCCTCTCCTCTCCTCATCCAACTGAAGCCTCCAGGAAGGAAACTGAGACCATAAAAGGAAGACGTACCTCCTGCACGGCCTGGGCGTTATCAGGGGATGATAAATAGCAGGCTCATTCTAGGTGTATATTGGATGGGAGGAGGTGTGGACACTTGAGTCCAGAAGTAATTTTACAGTTTATCATCACGTATCAAGCAGAACCAACAAAGCTGTGTCCTTCCAGTGGGCTCTGTGCACCTGATAAATAAACTAACAGATAATATTTCAGCGTCAGCGTGTTTTTCTGTAATTATCTTTATAGGCTCTTTATATGAAGTAGATGGAGATCACTGATGTCACTAGGACCACACGTCTCTACTTATGTTTATGACAATTCATCAAATAGTTGCTGAGAAATTTCGGTTTGACCAAAATGGTGGACCAACCGACTGACCGGTCAATCCCACATCCAATGGGAAGGCGAATAAATAGCGTGACATTTCCGCATGTCGTGATAACGCATTTTGGGCAGTTACTTAGCGGTTTAGGAAAAACATTATGGTTGGGCTTAAACTGAGTAAACTAACTAGAATAAATACATAAACAACGTAACATACAGAAAATACGTCACAAACATCATTAACGTAATTTCAAAATAAGTTTGGGACATGAACACCGATGTCCTGGCTGAAAGTCCTTTGTTTGTTGGACCCATCCGTCCAACCTCAGCAGTCCCTCACTGTTTATTCTGTCACCAGCAGAGTCACTGGGTGTTTTTAAACTTCAGAGTAGAGGATTGTGATGTTAATTGCAACTTCAGCCACGTCTGCTATACGTTAATGTGGACACATGGTCAGCTCTGCTCGCTAAAGGCAGCAGCTTTGACCGTTATATTAATATTCCACCAGGCTCCACCAGGCGCCACCAGGCTCCACCAGGCGCCACCAGGCTCCACCAGGCGCCACCAGGCTCCACCAGGCGCCACCAGGCTCCACCAGGCGCCACCAGGCTCCACCAGGCGCCACGTTCCAACTGCGCCGCGGCTGTCGGAGCGTTTGCAGCCATTTTAGACAATGCTTGTGATTCCACCATGTAGCGTGTTTCAGGCACATCAGCTCCGCTGAGTAATATGCATCTAGTCTATATCTGACTGGGACGCAGGGCGTTGAACAGAGCAGATCGAGTCAGGCAGGAAGTGGAACACCAAGAGCATCTGGTCAGTCTTCAGAATAAACACCCTTTGCAGAGTCCAGGAGTGCGCTCCTCCTCTGAAACGCTCCCGGTGTGGTATGATGCAGGGCGGGGATTGAACCAAATGGTGTCGTAGCCACACCCTGTGGATCAGGGTGTCAGAGAGACACTGTCCTTCAGTGTTGATAGGCTGTTACTCATGACATGTAACCAATCAGACACAGGGGGCATCAGAGACATTGTAATTATTTATTTTAGCAGATATCAGATAACAAAACTGTGATTTTGATAATCATAAAAATGCTGAAAATCCAACACATTCTCATCTCAGCTCGTCACATGTTAACACTTGTTCATTGTTGATGTCAGATCCTTCGCCATCACTTCTTCGCTCACAGTCAGCTCTAAAGTGTTAATGCTTAATGTGGTGAATTAAACACACTTGGTTGCAGCTCACCTGGTAGAGCAGGTGCCTCGTAACAAGTCCTTAATCCAGCCTGGGACCCTTTGCTGCATCTCAAGTCTCTCTCCCCCTTTCACTCTGGGCCATTAATAGAAAAGAGAAAATGCTCCATAATAATAATAATAATAATAATAATAATAATAATAATAATAATAATAATAATAATAATAATAATAAAACACTTAGGCAACAAACTTTACTGTACATTGTAGTTGATTGAAAGCCCAGTGCGTTGCATACCAGGCTAAACGGTTCCCTGTGCGATGGGATCGAACACAGACAGCTGTGACAACGTGATCGTATTTATGACCTGGGAAAGCGAACGGGCTGGAAAATCACAGCCGATGATGCCAGGCTGTAAATGGTGTAATATGTTAAAAATATTGAACAAACATAACGTTTTTTTTTAAAAATACTATTCCTGTCTATATAATATTCTGTAGTGAAAGAAGTATTTGGATGTGAGGGTCAGCTGTCACTCAGCAGGCTGGTTGCTTCATCATCTGTGAGGAGAGGCAGCTGTGGAGCTGATTGACCCTGATGAGGATCAGCTGGTTGAGGTCTATATCTACGCTGGTTTCAGGGCTCAGATGCTGACTCATTGTCTCAGTGTCAGAGGTAGAGAAAGTGCTGTCCTGTTTGTGCTCTAGCTGTATAGGGGGGTGTGAATCTGCAGAAGGACCATATGAACCTATCTGTGAGGTTTGCTCACCGTTTAGGTCCTTCTCAGAGTCTCTTTGGGTGGGTCAGGTCTGGGTGGTCTACCTTAGCTGGTTTCCTTTTTTCCTTGTTCTCATCAGCTGCTCGGCAGCAGTGATTTAGTTTCAGTCTTTTCATGATATATTCAGTGTAGGGAGCCATCTTTTTAGGGTTTTCTTATTCAGTGTTCCACCTCGCTTTCAATTGTTTGCAATTTTTGTGGTTATCCTTTGGGATTAACGTTCCCCTGACACTGAATGCTTTACTTAAGCAAAAGTACCAGGATGTAAAAATACTATGTTACAACTGAAAGTCCTAAATTCAGAAAAATACTGCAGTATTATCTGTATTTAAGTACTTAAAGTATCAAAAGTAAAAGTACTCATTGATGTAGTGGAGCAGAAGTATATAGCAGCATAAAATGCAAATTTTTAGCCTCAAAATACCCCTAGTGTGATTTAGTCTCTACTTCTACACCTTCTCGTAACGGATGATATCAGCAGCACAGACTCTGCCTTTGCTAAAGATTTCGCCAACTATGTGGTTCATTCGAATAAAATATCAGAATATCACATCAGATTGCCTGAGGAGTCCTTTGTAACAAATCTGTAAACAAAGGCGGGATCATTTGACTTTCATTTCCAATCCCATCAAGGTGTCTATTGATCTGAGAATCATGCAGAATATTTTTCACTCTCGGGGGAGGGGGGACACACAATCAATATTCAATTGAAGTAAAAAAAAAAGAGTAAGCAACTCCTCCCTTTAGCCACAATATAACCAAACCTCATTATGAACAGGCTACATTTTCTTCGCAGTGCTCATCACATTTTTCCTAACTTCAATATCAAGGAAACCCCCAGAATGTCACTGCTAATCAGGTGCATCATGGGCACAGCGGACTTGGACAAAAACTGGTACGGTCAAGTCAGTATAAGACAAATGACTGGCAGAAGCTTCTGAAAAATAAACCCAAAAAGTGTATATACTAGGCTGATAATTGATCAAAATAATCATGATTAATGAAGTGATTGTCCGTAAATGCATTGTTTTATCTGTTAAAATGAACCTTAAAGGGGGGATCTGACAAGTATTTAATACTGATATCAACGTGGTGTGTTACATGCTCCCCCTGCTGACCATGCTGATCGTGCCGATCGCGACGGCTCACTCGTGGTCTGTTTCCTCTCCCGGTGGGGCAGCTCTGGTGACTGGGAACCATTAAAGAGGGGGAGGGGATCTGTGCTCACTCTCTCTTCCCTCTCTGGCTTGGCAGCAGCAGCAGTGGCAATGTGACCGGTGTAGTTTGTTGTTTTCTGGTTCTTTGTCTTTTCTGGTGGGTCCGGTGGTCTAGTTTTCAGTTTGTTTCTGTTTGTTAGGGTCTATTTTGGGGATCTGTTGTGTAGGGGTAGAGGGAGGCACCTGGGTCCACCAGCCGGGGCTGGGCTGAGGTGGCCTCCCCTCTAACCTCCCCTGCCAGCTCACCAGTTTAGTTAATATTGGGTAAACCTTGATTTTTTTTACTCAATTAGCTTTTGTGTTAATTCACATTTCACATTGTTTCAGAAAATAAAAACATGTTTTTTGCAACTCGTGAGTCGTGGTTATGTTCGACTTCGTTGTTAACCGTTTCCCGTAGTAACAATGGGAGTGGACAAATGCCGCTTTATGCAAATGTATGTGTATTAATGGAAATCAATGAACAGCATAAAACAATGACAGAGACTAGAAATCCTCCAAGGTTCTGACTTTAGCATAAAAAACATGCTTATCATAACATGGAAAACTCAAAGCCCAACAGGCAACAACAGCTGTCAGTGTGTCAGAGTGCTGACTTGACTAGGACTTGATCCAGACTGGGTGGGATTAGCATAAAGTGGGCATGTCTGTAAAGCGAAGACTGGTGGGGACCCAGTGAACCATTTACATTCACACATCTGGAGGTCAGAGGTGAACGGACCCCTTTGAAAATGGCCATGCTGGTGTTATTTAGCCTCCTTCATGACAAACTAATACATGGTTGGTACAGATTGTCTTGGTTCATATGATGCCTGTATCATCTCTTTTTATTAGTGGTATTAAAACAAATTTGCATTAATGCGTTAACATTAACTGGTATCTGGAAACCAGGGTGGCAGTCACTTCAAATATATAAATTAGCATGATTTTATAATTCACCCACTAACTCCTCAAAACCTCGACTGATTTCATTAGCAGCAGAAGGCTGCAGTGATGTGTGATACGAATAGAGCAGTGCCACGCTATCTGTCCATCCTCACAAATAAGATCCGTCTCACCGGATCAGACCTCCCAGACTTTGTACCTGCTCACATACAGGAGATGGGGTGGATGGTGAGGAAGCGTTCAGCAGCCGATGGTGAAAATTCAATTCACCTTATTCACCTAAATTTTCATCTTCAGATATTTCCATTAAGACTCACACCTCTGTAATGTATATCGAACAAGCCTTCCAATGACAGAACAGGTAGTTTGTAGTGGCAGTATGAGCTTTTTCTGATCTGGCCAGGTTTGGTTTGATTCAGGCACAAAAACTGCATCAGGATCAGGAAAGATCGTAGTGTGGGTTTAAAAAGCCACTTGAGGTCATAGTTACAAGAAACCAATGTGGACCAATTATGGACTCCACCGTGTGGGCTGACAGAACACAAAGCAAGATTATTATGCCTATACCTCCTTTTTCAACACTGCATTACCTTGTCTTTATTGGTTAGAATAAACCTTTTGCCTCTATCTGGTCAGTCCAATGTCAGCATCTATCCCATAATGCTTTGAGACGTGAGTCACTCGCCTCATATGAAGATAATGAATAGGTCCACATTTCTTTGTCACACCGAGTTTGTGTGGGGCCATGACTAAGTCAAGCTACTTCTATCTTTTCATTTGACACACAATCTGTAGTTTACACAGTGATAAAAGGTCCTTGTCACATTCATTTAGGCATTTGGAAAAAAAATGTTTTTCTCATGAGGATGATTTCATGAACAGCATGACTTTATAAAAATCATGTTGTATAAAGGCTATCAGATACTCTTTGGGTTTTGACCACCTTCACAGGTTGCAGCACACAGATTTAACTGCCAGCTTTCATTTGAATAATAAATCACTGAAGTTGTAGATTTCAGCTTTCTTCAGATTCCCAGTCACAGCTGAGGAGGTTAGACAGCAGCTGGCGTATCTTAGTCACCAATGCTGCTGCCAGAAAGCAAATCAGACATAAATCCAGACCACAATGTCGACTGGAGAAAGACTCTTCACCTCTATACATGTAAATACTGCCTGATGAGCACACAGTCTATGAGTCTATGACTTTGAAGTTATGGTGTTGCTTGTGCTGGCTTGGTGAGAAAGTATGACAGGAATATCAGTGTTTTTATCCCAGTGAGCCCATAGTAGCACACAGAACCAGACAAATGTGGCACAACAGCCAACCTGACCTCGATGCAGCAGGGTCACCTCAGCTCCTCACAGCATGGATGCATGCAGAGACCACAACCCTTAATCCCCCATCTACCTCTCAGTCTCCCTGCTCCCCCCGTTTGTTATCTCACCCTCCTCCTCTTTGCTCTTCCCTTGCTCTGCCTTTCTTCTTCCTCCTCCTCCTCCTCTTCCTCCTCCTCCAGCACGTGAGGCCAGTTGGACAACGGTGAGCAGAGCACGTTAACAAATTGACTGTATGAATGTTTAAGCAGCCATCTGTTTTTGTTTTTTTTTTTTTGCTGCTAGTCTGCAGCTCCCACGCCCATCCACAGTCCACAGTGACAGTACTACACCACCCAGACACACACACAGGGATTTGCATGCATGCTTCCACACACAGACTCTACTATGCTGCTACAAGAGTGGGATGCAAGCAGGGGAAACCGTAGAGACAGTGAAGGATTTAGCTTGTGTGGCTGTAGCTGCAGCTGAAAGCCTACACACTGCAGAAACAGCTGCACCTAACGCAGCACTATACGCCGACAAGATCTACCGTATCTGTAATCTGAGGCACATGACTGCACAAAACATGTCCAACGCATGCAATCAAAACTGACAAAAAATCTGATCCTGTAAAATCTCTGTTATTGACGTTGAGGATGCCAAACGTGATTTAGCAGTGGAGAGCACTTTTCAGTGGTTGATAAATGATAGCGTAATACTGCTTATCAGCTGTTACTGATGTAGTCCATACCACCCACGCACAGGTGGAGTAATGAGGAGAGGGAACTGAAGCAAACAGACTGGCACAGGAGACAACTTAAATGGAGCAGCGCATCTATCCGGGGATGAAGAGGAGAGAAAACAGCAGCAGAAGCAGTCCACTGCCTGAGGTTGAACCTCCCAGGAAGTTTACATACTTTAAACCTCAATGTGCAGACCTTCACAGACTATGTGACTGGGAGAGGTTGCTGTGGGCTGCAAACAGCCCAGAGAAAATCCTGGGGGGCTGCAGTGTCTTCATGTGGCCTCTGTTTGCCACATCTGGGCTATGAACCTTTATGAATTTACTCACACTAAAATAAATCCATGAGCTGGTTTACTCAGAGACCGTGTGGCAATAAATGATGAGCTGCTGCTTCATTTGGAGATATTAGTGTGTTTGTCTTGAAACACAATTTTCCACAACAATTAATTTACAAATTAAATGTTTTAGAAGCTGAATGCATTTCCTGGTCCTTGTTCAGAGTAAATGTTTACGGTTTATTTGTGTAATATGCGTCAGTAACATTCTGCATTAACCATTATGTATAAAAGTGAAATTAATTCATATATACATACAACAGGATAAAGTCAATCCCTGCATGCATAGGACAGTAGAGGTTGAAAATCAGTCACAGGCTGATCAGGAAGAAGCCTGAGAACCAGTTCCCAACCGCATAAAACAGAAATATTTACCCAGAGAAACAAATCTCAAGTTCTTTCACAATGAAGGAGGAGGTGCAGCACAAAGGTCTGCTTTGATGCAGGTAAACTGGTGGACAGGTGTTTAATTATTACAAAAGGAGACCAGGCAGCCCAAAAAAAGCTTAATATTCTCGTCAGAAAAGTTAAGACAGCAAAGACGTTTCACGAGGGCCTAAAGACGAGAGTTTCTGGTCTGCATTTAGGAAGGATCAGAACACCCTGAATGAACTTCCCCACCTTAAGCGCTGAAGAAAGGGCGTCATCACGTCATCATGTCTTATCACACTCCAACTGGCCAAGAAGGTAAATGCACCAAGCTGCTCTTGATTCTTAATCAGGACCCGGTCCACACACCCTGCACAGCAGATGATCTGAATTATCCTCTACTCAGGGGGAACTGGGACATTCAGCTAAATGAATCAGAATCAGGGAAACAGCAAGAACCAGAGAATGAGGGACAGCTATAATAAGACCATAGTATGTGTGGACATTAACAGGCACTGTAATGGCACCATCAGCACAACGATAGCACAGTTTAGGTGACATTCACATGTTCTCCCCATGTCAGAGTGGAGTTTTCTCCGGGTTCTCTGGTTTCCTCCCACAGTCCAAAGACATACATATTGTTGACTCTAAATGTCCCGTAGTGTGAATGTGAGTGTGAACGGTTGTCTGTCTCTATGTGTCAGTCCTCTGATAGTCAAGGGTGTGGACAGGTGACCTCCACCCAATGTCAGCCCCCCCACGACCCTGAACAGGATGAGCGGTTACAGCTAATGGAGGGATGGATGTTACATTCATGGGTTCATGTCATGAGTCATATCAGCTGGGCATGGTAAAATATGCCGTATTCCATCCATTAACCGATTAGAGTCCCAGATTGAGTTTACAGGTTTCGTCATTCACTCAGACTACAGCCATGCTAGCAGCTCTGGGAGGCTACTCACAGGAGGCACTGTGGTGCTTTGAGCTAACTGTTACAGTAACGTCACCATGCTAAAATGCTGATATCATGTTTACCATATTCAGAACTTTAGTTTAGCATGTTAGCATGTTTAATATTTGGTAATTAGCAATAAACAGGAGGTGCAGCTGAGGCTGATGGGATGTCGTTAGTTTTGCAGGTATTTGGTCATAAACCAAAGTACTGGACAAATAAAGATTTGATGGTATTAGATAAAGTTTCTTGGTGACTTTACAGCATGTTAATAATTCATTAGCAGGACGACTAATGTCTAGTCTAACATCATTCTTCAACATTGTCTCCATATATATTTTTATACTTCTTGATATTGAAGTTTTGGTGGAAAATTATATTTTGATGACAGCATCATAGTTTAGATTCTGTTGATAAGGAATGAGCTGGCCAGCTCACAGACCAGCAGTATCGAGCAAAATTTCTGCATATTTCGAGTTAACAAGCTCATTTGTTTCAAAATCAGTTTTGTCCACTTTGGGGCAGCGGAACAGGCTTTAAACACATCACCTGATTCATCATCACCTTATTAAGTTAATATGGTGAGCATGTTAGCAAGTAGCTGCTTATTTACACATCCAGCAGACACAGAACATTAGCATTCATTTGGACTCATGTGTCTGGACACCTGATGAATGTAATGTGGTGAATAGTCACTCCTGTAGCTCCCTCTGCTAACTCCTGAATGAATAACCTTTAGCCAATCAGATGCTGTTATGAGGGTATTCATGTTTTAACAACAGAATCCGTTTCATGGTGAACAGGAAGTAAATCGTGTCTTCACAATAGCAACGGTAATCATTCAGGCAGACAGTCTGTAGGTTTTATTGATATCGACTCAACCCCAGAGTGAATAGCAGCATTCTGCTTAAGTTATTAATAAGCTATAGACACATTATGTTCAATAGTCCACCTTCCCTTCCCTTCTCTGTCACTCTCTCTCGCAAACAAACACATACCGCAGCATTCAGCCTTCATCTCATCCATTAAGTTGGCGATTTGTGGGTTGTGTTGGGTTTGAGGTTTGCTTCCGAGTCAAACAAGACAACTTGCTCTGCTGGTGGTAATTAACCGCAAAACAAGTCAAGAAGAAAACATGATGAAGCCTATCTGCTCCTGGGTCACAGTGAATGTGGGGGGAGATGAGGAGACACCAGCTGTATTATTGTCTGACAGCATGAGGCCCAACAGATTAGGAAGATGTTTTGAAACAGTATTGTTGTCATTTTATTTGGGGGGTGGGATAGGGTGGAAAATGATCTTCCTCCCAAGGGGGATTAGAAAAGTCCCGCCCCTCCCGGTGGACGCCATGGGACCTCATTTAAGAAAAAATATGCATAGTAATTAACAATGAGAGACAAATCATTTTCTCATCCCATCTGAGTTGCTCCGTGAATCACACATATGATGTCTGTCAATTTAAAAGATAATTTTGCCAGAAAGTCCAGAAAGTTGCAGTTTGTTGTAGGTTTGTTGTGGTACATTTAGTTTAGTGTGAAGCCGCTCGGTGAGCTACATCACCAACACTAGCTAGTAGCTATGTTCAACGCGTAGATGAAACGTGATGTGTTTTATCAGCGACTCCTGGTCTTTTTATCAGCCAAGAGGAGAAATAATGATCGCGACCCATAGCTTCAGACAGAGACGTCACTTTTAGGAGTGTAATCTCTCTAATGACGTATTTTCAGTCTGATACTTCAACGGTTTAACAACAAACTGTGACTTTCTTGACTTTATGTTAAATTGACAAACATCACATTTTTTTGTCTCGCCATTGACTACCATATATTTTCTGAAAGAAGGTCCCATGCTGGTCCACTGGAAGGGACGGGACCTCGCCTCTCTATATCTGGTATCGGTATCAAACCTCAAAAACTTGTGTCATATCGTCAGATTTCTGACAATGACAATAGCTTGAAACAAGCTACAGAAGTGTCATCAAGCTGTTGGTAGAATGACTGCAAAGCCTCCATCACCAGCAGTCATATGTAAATAAAATCCAATACCACTAACACAAATGCCTCTGCTAATTTTAAAGGAGCAATACACCGTATCTGGTTTCACTTTTCACAGAAACAATAAACACTAAATATGCAACATGGTGAAAGTAGCTAATCTGGGTTATTTAAATAGCAGTGGGGTGGCCATCCTGTAGTCAAACTTCACCTTGCACCACATGTGTGAAGTTGACCTCAAACAGCCAATGTACCAACTGTTAGCTGTAAGCTAGCTGACCTGTTGTCATAATACTAGAATCGGTCCCAGTTTCTCCAGCGTTTCCCTGTGTTTCCCGTCTGTTTCCTGTATTGTCTGTCTCTCTGTGTGCAGGTGGCCGTTGTTTTCTGCCTCCTCCTCGGGGCGTATGGGGCTGGTGCAGCTGACGGAGATATCCAATCATTCACAACCACTGCAGTACATTAACCCTCGGAATCGTTCAGTCACCCTCCTTGGTAGCACACGTCTCAGGCCGATTTACCTTTTGTTACTTGCTCTTTCAAGTTTGACCTCTTGAACTCATCCTGTTTTCCTGTGTCCAGCTCTGCAAGTCTGCCAGCCGCTCCCACTCCACTCATCTGCCTGCTCTCACTCCGTCACCATTCCCTAGCTACCACACCACGTCGTGTTCAGCTCTGGAGGATTGTGGATCTCGCTCCTCGTCTCCTGTCTGTTCTCCGCCCATTCCTCCCGAACCAGGAGCCCCTCAGTCCACGAGCCCACAAATTAGCATTCATTGTTACAGTAAATTCCCTTTTAACTGATTCTGTGCTTCTGTGTGTTGCTTTTGGGTCCACTTGTTTCCTTATCATAACACCAGCATCTTCAACCTGCACCCCCCGAGTAAATTTGTGTCTTTTCATAGACTTTGTGTGCAACCCTCCACCTCTAAAATTTGATTCACCTTCTGTGTGAACATTCAGTAAGTTGTGAACTCTCAAGCTGGAATAACAGGATGGTTTTCTTCTTTTCATTCTGCCCACATTGTGTGAGCATACTGGAACATAAGTATTGGGAACAACAAGTGCCATGCAGGCCATAAAAACATGGATTAACCTGGGCAAAATAATAATATACATGGAAATGGGTGTGTGTAGCACAGGGGAGTGAGTAATGACATGCTTATGCTCTGTGGCCATGAACAACTCACTCCCATGATAAAACAGGTTTATAGCTGTGATAGGCCATGCTGCTGTGGAAGGTATATATGGGGTTGTAAAATGCAGTGCTCACGAGGGAGAGGACAGTAATGAAAAGCACTCCTGAATGTATAGGCTGGGTACATGGTAAATCAGAGAAGAACACACTGGAATAAGCTCGGGGAAGCATTCCACCCTGCAAAAACATGACATGTAGTCATTTAACCAAGGATTGGGGCACCTCTTAAAATAAATCCACCTGTTTCTAAAGTAGATCAACTGCATCAGTTTTATTAAGTGTTGTTAGTGGTGTGACCTTCCCTTTTCCTCTTGCCGTTAAGATGCTGACATTAGTTTCTGTTCAATTCTGAACACAACCTGAGCTGCATTCATCGTAAAAACATGACTTTTTAAAAGCTGACATTTTAACAGTTAATAAGAAGAAGAAGGTAACTCTTGCCTCCTCGTGTCTGCTCATAGATGGATGGATCCACAGAGGGAGGGATGGATGCATGTTCCTGCTTTGACATTTGGTTCCATGCTGTAGTTTCACATTTAACAGCTCCCATATACAACCGCACCAGCTCCACCGAGGGTTAAATATACAGTTATCATTATGCATTTTATGTTTAATCTTTTTGGATCCATGTTGCCTCACCTTCTACATTGACTTACAGTATGCATTTCCCACAATGCCTTGTGGGAGTCTTTAGAGAGCAGGGTAATGCATACACACAAATACTATGTATGCACTATATCTCACATAAACTGGTATTTATAAAAGAAGAACAGGTGGTGAGAATTTGTGCACCTAACACATACTTCAGACCAGCGTACACATGGTTTTATCAGACAGCTGTGAGTGATATGATAAAGTGGAATAGAGACTTAACCATATGGTAAAAGTGTCTGTTTATGTTGTTTACCAATTTCACTGATTGTCAAAATTGTACAATAGAATTTGAACAGGCAGAAACCCTGATATGAAAGCAGATGTTTCTATGCCCATTTATGGCTAACTGTGGGAGTGGAAATGAGGCTTGTGCACATACACCCATTGCATCCACAATAATTGAGATTTATAAAACAGAATCAGACGTATGTGCAGCTTCATAAATCTGTGTGTACACACAGCTTTAATTGTGAATCTACAGGTTTATGCATCTGGCCCCAGGGGTGTAGTTGTTGTATCCTACCATGTAGTAGGGAACAGTAACAATGGCGCTGACATTACAAGGAACACACTGAGCTGAGCTGTAGCAGCACTAGAAATTTCTCAACCTGATTTGGCCTTTAATATGTTACCTGTTTGATACTCCAGCTGAGTATCTCAACCATAATACAGCACTGTGTCAGAACCATGCCTGTGACCAGAATTTAAAATTTCCAAATCTGAAGAAATTTTCAAAATCAGTCAAACTACATATTCAATATTAATAAAAGTTGCACAGAACTATAATGTCATACAGTGGCAGCTGGTGACTTGAGAAATGGAGGACAGGAGGAAAACCAACCCATGGCGTCATATCATTTTATTAAGTTATGTATGGACTCAGTGCTGCAGCATTCATATTTATGTCATATGCGGCGGAAATTATCATTATTACTACATTGCCTTGGTTAGTTATCTCCACTTTATTATGTAAAACAAATTAAGCAGTAAAACAGTGGCTTAGAAGATTTCTTAAAAACACTCAGTGCAGCCTCAGGAGTGAGTGTAATGTGTCACTGGAAGCCTGTCTGTTACTGCGCGTATAGTAGTCCGTTGAAAAAATACAATACACAGCAAATAGTTGAACTATTTCAATCAGAAGATGTGGACACGGCAGAAATGTACATTGAACCGAAGACAAAGTTGCAGAAACCAAAAGGGGCACTGAAAAAAACATCTTTACAAATGCATTACATTTGCCGTGTACTGTCAGCCTCAAAATAATTGGACTCATACAAATGTGCAAATATGATGCATACATTAAATCACCTTTAATCAACTTCATATGAAATGTATTGCATCACTGGGTATAATGTAGGTGGGTGCCTCAGTCATTCTATGACTTCAGCTGCCCTTCACTTGTAATGGAAGGCTTTAAAACATTTATTATGAAGTATGACTCTGCATTTGAGGCAGAACACTATTGCTCACTTAAAGCAGTGATCGCAGGCCTTCGGTCTGACTTCAGGCTCAGTTGGGATAATGTCAGAAATGCTAATCATTTGAGAATCTCTCTTAAAGGTTCAGTGTGTAGGATTTGGCAGCGTCTAGTTATGTGGTTGCATATTGCATCCAAATGAGCATCACATCAGTGAGCTCTCCCTTTTCATGACCTCAGTAACGTGAGCCACCAAGTGCAAAACTGTGGTAATGGCGTTGCCATGCCCAGACGCCATACATACCATAATAACACTAACTTAAGGAGCAAGGGAAGATGGCGGCTGGTCATACCACACAGTTTTGCACTCTGCGGCTCCCATTACTGCAGTTTCACAAGCATGTTGGAGAACTACCGTGGCCTTCGGGTAAGGTAAAAATGTTACTCATGCTCTCAAAATTGCATACTATACTTGTGGTACAACCTCATACTATACTAGTAGTACGCACTGATTTGGCCAAAATGTAGTATGCAGAATGCGAACAAAAGCAAAATCTACAGGATGCCAAAAATATCAGATAACTAAATATGAAAAATCTCCAGTGGGCATCAGTCTACCAGGGTTAGGAACCAGTCTACCTCACCTATTGTATCCCCCAAAACAAAGCACTGGAACGGCACAGGTTACGGTTGCAACAGCAGACAAAAACAGCTCATTTTTTTACATTTTTCGTAGCTATTTCATCACCTGTGTAGATTTTTCATTTTGGCAGAGTAGTGAGAGAACATGAGAGAGCAGAGAGAGAGAGCTGCCGTTGAGACCTGCGGAGGCAACATGACCCTTTTAACATCACTGTAATATTTGCTAGGAGGTCAGTACGCAGTATTTTATAAAGTAAACAAAAAAAATAAAGATGTTTTTTTCAGTAATGTTGCAATAGTGGAATGACATTTTTTTTTTTTGTCCAGTGCCTTAAGAGCTGGTTTAAAGGCTAAAGCCTGGACTAGTATACTGCAGAATGCATCCCTTTAACTGTGTCATACTGCATACTGCATTCATCAGCAGTATATCAGCAGTAGTAGTAGGTGGTTTCAAATACAGCCTCTGTCTTTAGCCAGTGTTTGGTTTATGGTTCATGGATACTGTAGAAACAGGGCGGAGCAACATGGAGGACTCGCTCGACGTAAACACGATTCTTACACGTTTCAGGTGATTATACACAAATGAAAACATAGTTATGAATATTATATTCCATTTGTGCTAATAGAGCCCCTGAAATGTTACTTACCCTTCCTTTAAGTCGTACTACATTTTTTCAATCCAGTGGCCGGGTTCAAAGGGGACACCTTCCAGTCACCAGTGATTACTACCCATTAGATCCCACTCCAGCATTTCCTCAGGCCACACCATTCATCATGAGAAAAAGCAGAAAGCGTCTCCTCGTCATGCTGAAGGATCCATGTTATCACTGCCCTGCTGGCGTTTCAGCTGCACATTAAAGGTTCTTTTATGTTCCCGCTCATTACGATTTTGACCTTGCTCAAGGACACACTGTCCTATCCAATCTCCATAAGTCTGCTTGGACGTCAACATTATGAGCAGCCATTTAAATACAACCCCCCCTTCCCCTTCCTTATCAAGCCCCTCCTTCTCCACCACCACCTCCTCTACCAGTCGAGCCAACACCTCCTGGTGATGGATTGGGCCCCATTGACTTCACGCTCCCAACACTCATATTTGTTACTATTTAACTGTCACGACGAGCAATGTGATTGGAGGGCAGGATAGCGAGATGGGGAGTTGAATGAGGAGGGCGGCGGGGGGATGGAGAGAGAGGTGAGTGTGGAAGAACAACATGTGCACAGACTGATAGAGCTGAGATGCAGGATGCTGCCCTGCCATTGGGTGCCGATCATATTGAGTGTAGTCTGGATAATTGGGAGACTTCTGGCAGGCCTGGAAGTCAGTGAGCCATCAACGTCAATGCACCAATCAAATCCACCGCTCACTCTCTCTCTCTTACCCATTAGTTCTTAGTCTAAAGAAAAAGATATCCTCACACACACAGCTCCTCACTCTCCCTCTCTCTCCAGGCTGGTTTGTGACTGGTAGACTGGATGTGTTTGAGTTTTTACAAGGTCAGATCGGCAACACTCCGATGGTCCGGCCGATGGTGCCTCTGAGACGGCAGCCTGTTGCAGCAGCTTGTCTAACTTTCTGTGTATCTGTATTCTAATTGCCTTGTTTTTACTTTATTTTTAGCTTATCTTAATAACTACATCATTAAAGATAGGTAATCGTGCAGTTGAATCATTTTCTACTGGTTCTCCTCATATATACGGTATATATTTTTTTAATATAGTTTTTTCCGGGAAGTCACATCATCAACACCAGGGCAGTTGTTTCCCTCTGCAGCCAGCCTCTGCTTCAGGAGCTCCTCTGTGCAGTGAAGACCACAGACTATATGGCTATACTATAGCATATATTATATTATCCATCCATCCATCTATCTGCAGCTGCTTATTCTATTAGGGGTCACGGGAGGCTGGAACCGATCCCAGCTGGCATTGGGCGAATGCCAGGTTCACCCTGGACAGATCGGCAATCCATCACAGGGTACACAGAGACAGACAACCTTTCACGCTCACATTCACACTTACAGGTAATTTAGAGTCATCAGTTTGGACTGTGGGAGGAAGCCGGAGAACCCGGAGAAAACCCACGCTAACACAGGGAGAACATGCAAACTCTACACAGAAGAAACTGTGACCTTCTTGCTGTGAGGCAACAATGCTAACCACTGCACCACCATGCAGACCCTATATTATATTATATTATATTATATTATCACCTTTTCCCATTACACTATATCTCTTATCCCATATTATATCAAAATGCTATATACTTATTATTATTTATTACCAATCATGACAGAGATGCTGGTATTGCTTTACCTTTGTAAGTGTGCGTTTGTGTCATTAAACCTACTGTCACAGGAACTACCACAGAATCGGCTCTGAGTACTTTGCCAGCCCAGGTGTTTATATCTCTGTCTGTAGACAGGATTTGTCACTGTAATAGTGCCACAACCGTGTGTGATGCGGTCACTAAATTTTTTTTCGTAGCCATTTATGCATGGCTGTAATCAATCTATCAGTAAACAGAGCAGAAACCAAACAAGTGGTCCCGGCCAGTCCATGGCAGAAAAATGGAGAGGTCTTCAGGAATTTGTTTGTTTGGCAAGTTTTAATAGTATCTGAAAGTACCTGAAAAATTGCATGATGGGAATCACAACTAGTGATTGGTTGTTGCTTTAGGAATGACGTGATTCCTTGTTGTAGTCTTTTGGTTGCAAAGAGTTGCTGTACAAATGAGAACCCATTGAATTTTCTGGACTTACTTAACTTACTTAATGTTTTAATAAATAAATTCTACACCTACATGTTGAAAAACTAAATAAAATGTTTTGCATTGGTGATGCTATTTTTCTCTTTCAGAGTGATTTTACTGTTATAATTCTACAGTGATCTTTCTGACTTGTGGCTATTTCTTGCAGTGTTCCTGCAGTTATTCTCCCTTTTTGACTGATGATTGCCAAAAGAATTAGGCAGGCCTCCTATTAGCAAGTGTTGAGTCTCTTCCTGCTTGCCCCAAAAGACACACACTAGATCATCTTGACCTAAATATCCCAGCATACTGTAGCTGCCAGCCAACGGAGGCAATAGAACGAATGTGTGTCCTGTCTGGGTTTCATCAAGAAAGATGAGATGAGATTTATTCTTGAATTTCATGCTCAGAATCAGAACTGGTCCGTTGTGGTTACGACTGGTGAATGAAGGTCAGTGGTTGGGGGGTTAGAGTACTCAGATTACTGTTTTAGCTTAGTGAGTAACACAATGTGTTAGTTTGTAATTCAGGTAATCAGTTCTTCAGATATAAGCAAACCGAACATCACAGTAAAATGCTAATTGTGCCTGGAGAAGAAGCATCTAGTCCCGTCAGTCTAACTCAAAAAAGGGCTCAACCCAGAGGAACTGCAATTTTAACATTTCTTAACTTTTATAGGTCGTATATCCTCCGGCATCATAAATTGAAGGTATACCTTCATGGATTCACTACATAATTCTTATGTTGGACACGTACCAGAGTGGTTATTAACTATTGCTTGCTGTTCAGTCTTGTGATAATGGTATTTGTCATGATTTAGCTACAGGAATCTCTTTGCCCTTCATTGATTCAAAAGGGAAACTCCTACCTTGGATCCCCTAATGCGTGTATACTGTATATCATCAATCTGATGTTGAATGCATGCCAGGAATGATATTGGTGCTGCAATTTATGCTTTTAATGGTGTGTCATTGAGCTGGCTCCTAAAGTCTCTGTATTTCACAGGGTGGATTTAAGCAACCTCCAAAGAACTGGACTGAAGTTGTTCATGTCAGCTGTTTGTTGTTTGTGAATAGAATAAAGCTTGATTAATACTGTGTAGTCTTTTCCAAAAGGTCCCGATATCTAATCTATCTATATCTTATATATAAAGACAACACAGGCCATTTGTCATCCAGACTCGGGGTCGACAGCCATGCTAGCAGCTCAGTGAGGCCACCGACAGTACTTCAGCGGAGAGAGTCAGCAGCTTCAGGTGTCTCTGGGTTCACATCAGTGAGGACCTGGACTCATCACATAGACCCCATCACAAAGACAGTCAGACAGCGGCTCTTCTTCCTCCACAGGCTGAGGAGATTAAACACGACTCAGGGTAGAGAGGCAGTCTCTCCCCCTCCAGACCACCATGGCACCTTATTCAAAGGCGAGAGAGGAATATTTTTGATCCCATCTGGATTGTGGCATGAATCATATGTCGTTTAAAAGATAATTTTCCAGTAGAGATAGTCAGAATGATTATTATTATTTTTTTTTATACCATGTTTACTACTGATAACGGTTGTCACAGAAGCACAGCGCCCACCCTACGCCCTGCTGTCACCACTGCTGCCATTGTTACTAATTCATGATTGGTGCACAAAAGTTCCTGACATCATCTTTTTACCAACTGAGCCCCGCCCACTTCAACACAGCGAGAAAAGCACAGACAAAAACACAAATGTCTCATGTGAATAAACCAATACTGTGTGTTCATGTAGAAACCCATCGCTCACAGTATGAAGCTGACTGAAAAACTAGGTTTTCAGGGCAGAGAGCCGGAGAGCGGCTCAGACTCGGTTGTACTGAATCCAAAGCAACGAGCTAAAAGTGGCTTCAAAGCTCTGTAGCGCTGCAGAGTTGGCTGGTTGCTTTCCGTCACTACAGGTGAGCCCTTTTCTTACTACGCAACAATTTCATTTAGCAGATGCTTTTATCCAAAGCGACGTACATTTGAGAGTTTGAGCAACACAAGCAAGGATCTAGACAGGAGGGAACAATGTGGGTAACAAAAGCCAGCAGGCAGTGCACAGAGGTAATGCACAAAGTTTCTTTTGTCATCATCATCAACGTCATCAATATCATCATCATCATCATCATCATCATGAATGTCCTACTCATGACATGACCCATCATAACACCCCTGCACACTTTGGTATATGTACAACATTCCTGTAGCAGTTTCTATTACTGAGCATCTTAAATCAAAACATAATTCATCCCAACAGCTGCCTGCAGTCGTTCATCACGCACTGCCTCAAACTGTCTTTCATCCTGAAGGCTTTCTGAGAAATTTGGCGACAATATTGAACATGTGAGTGGAGGTGTTCCATCATAATTAGCTGGACTGCTGCACGACTCAGATTATCCGCATGGAAGACTATAGGTGTCGTTCACGTGTTTGTGCTGTTTTTAGATGTCTGACGAGTGGGTGACGCACATTGAAAGACACCCCACCTCCACCCCTCAAACTCCTCAACTCGGCCTGCGAGCATCACTGAACTAAACCAGGCAGATCTGTGCAGATGCTGCTCTACGTGTCAATAACTGATGTGCTTCAGATCTTTTCCTTCACTGACAGTGTTAACAGAAGAGAGACAACAGAAGGTCTACCTGCGCTGCCAAGAGCTGTGAATACAAATGCAGTATGTTCTGAGCACTATGAATGAAGAGTACTAAGCAGCACTTTACCCAGTAGTTTATTCTGTCCTTGGTGGGAATATATCCAACATGATTTACACCGATTGGTGAATTGTGGACACTGACTAAACTCTTCAGTTAAACAAAAATGTAAAATCAAATTAGAAAAGGAAATACAGCTGGAATTTATCTGTGTCCAGATTTCTTTTTATGTATCTTGTTTGGTTGTAAGGCCTCCTGAGACAACAGAAAAGCCCAAATAAAGACACGAAAAGAGCAAGAGAAGGAAATCAAAAAGATCAAAACATTTTATAAAATCCAAGGCAATAATAACTGTTTTTAATTATTCTTAGATGAGCGTGGAGAAGCCTCTCAAATCTTTACACCCCACTGATTCCTTTAATTCTGGAAACTCAACTTATTATTATAATGTTGATAATATTATAAACTCTTTATACAGCCAATGCCAACATTAACCTAGCCATAATTCATCTGTAATTGGAGGGATTATTCATGTGAAACAACTCGTATGTCTTGCATCATTATGTCCTGTGGACATAAAGATATATGATATAAATGATATAGTTTGTGACAAATTTGTTCAGATGACAGATGAATATTTGATCTGACTCAGCTTCACAGTCAAGATCACCACATCAGAGACTGCAACACCCAAAAGAAATCCTCCTCAGCGGTTTACTTGTCTTTGTCTCTCTCCACCTGTCAGTCAAGGCTAAACTGCCCCTGGGTCTAGAGAGGGAGTTGGCCAATTACTATGGAAATGCTGCCAAATTACCATACGTTCCCATCAGTGCCGTCTAGCTGGAACCTGCACCAATAACACACCTTAATATTCCAGTGCTGCCTGCACTAGATTATTTTCTACTCCTTTAATATCTTTTAGCTTCATGGCTGAACTGAATGCTCCCTTTGGATTCATATAAAGATCTGTTGACTCAAATCAGATTAGTTGTACAGTTTTATAAATAGGACTTAAGTTCTCTGAAGCTAAAATTAATGTCATTATTTGAACTGGTGTAAATCAATATCGTAGGCATTTAAGTTTATTTATAGTCTAAAGATTTTTTTGTGTGTTTACAACTACATGCACCCTCATAGGTTGGTGTGCATGACGCATAGTGAGGAGAGTACAGGTTACAGCAGATACCTTCACTGACCTCAGCAGATAAATGAAATCTGCAAGGATTCATACCACTCATGTCTGTACGCTAAATATGAAACTAAAACCAGCAGGAGATTATCTTTTAGCATTAGGACTGGAAGTAAGGGAGCAGTTAGACTCCATCCAAAGACGTTCATCCAATCACCTGTCAAGTTCCTTTGGGGACTGATTATCATTTGATAATACACTAAACAGTTTTTGAGATATTTCAATCAGGACCAAAGTAGTGAACTGACTGACCAACACACACACACACACACACACACATTTTCATCCCGAGATTCATCAGCTAGCATGGCTTCAATGATATATTCTTACACAATGTCACATCTATCAAAGCGTTATTTCTTTCCATACATTTGTGCATCAAATTACCCAGCTAAAAAGAGGAAGCTTGGTTTTTACATGGCAAATACACACTATGGAAAATTAGCACTAGGCCTACCGACACTTGTAAATAACCGTGCAGAGCAGAGCAGCTCATGCAGAGCAGCATCTTCTGATGTGAAAGCAGCAAGAAAAGATGGCAACTGAACTTGGTATACAGCAATGACTGGAGTCGGCAAGAGAGGTGGCCAAGATGACAGAAAAAAAGTCTCAAGCAGACTCGATTACTGCAGCCAGAGATGTAATATGACAACAAAACACCCTCTAGTTCTAGTGTTTTTCTAATGACGATTCATTAAGGCAGGACGTGATGGTGTTGGAGGACTGACGGGTCACTTGGCACATTGATCCAGTTTGCTGTTGAGAAACGTGCCTTGTCTGCACATGTCTGATGTCTTAGGGGAGCAGTAGGCAGAGTGGCAGCACACACAGCACATAACCATGTGCAGAAGCCAGAGGGATTCGCAACTTCAGCTGTGCAGTGACCTACTTACCTGTGTGACCCGCTTTGCTTTACGGGAAAAATGGATCACACAGAGGCTCTTAGAAACCTGGAGGAAAAGAGGAGTGCTAAGATGGATATGAAAAACACCAGATGAAAAGTCATTAACAGACAGAAGTAGGTCACTAACACATTAAATTAATTCCTCCAAGCGTATGTTTATGGGCATACTGTAGCTGCGCCGAAGTATCTGGCTTTCACCTTTCTTTGTTTGTGGTTAAAAGTGAGTGTGGTTGTACTGGGCAGCTGTTCACAGCGAATGTGTGAAACTGTGTTTGACTTTATCGAATTTATATGAAAAATTTTACATATGAACATTATTTTACGGGAAACAAGCAAATTTGCTGCCACTGCA
Source organism: Pterois miles (assembly GCA_947000775.1). Lineage (NCBI taxonomy): Eukaryota > Metazoa > Chordata > Actinopteri > Perciformes > Scorpaenidae > Pterois > Pterois miles. The sequence continues at coordinate 2,316,112 of CAMQGK010000058.1, read as the reverse complement.
GTAAATGATTTTCAGTTGTTAAGGTCATCTTCAAGGGCTGCAGTGGTTAGCACTCTCGCCTCACAGCTAGAGGGTCGTAGGTTCGAATCCGGCTTGGGACTCTTCTGTGTGGAGATATCATGTTCTCCCTGTGTAAGCGTGGGTTTTCTCCGGGTACTCCGGTTTCCTCCCACAGTCCAAAGACATGCTGTTTAGGTTAACTGATGACTCTAAATTGCCCAACTAGGAATGGTTGTCTGTCTATATGTTGTCTGTCTCAATGTGTCCTGCGATGGACTGGCGACCTGTCCAGGGTGAACCCCGCCTTCGCCCAATGCCAGCTGGGATCGGCTCCAACCCCCCCGAGACCCCTAACGGGATAAGCGGTTGACGATGGATGGATGGATGGATGGTCATCTTCAAAGTTAGATCCGGACATTTATGCCACTAGTTAGCAAACCTTGCTACATTAATCGTGTCATACTGCTAACCATTTCCTCTATTTTAAGCTACATTGTGATGCGTGATGAGAGTATACTAGGTAGACAGCAGCAGCCAGCAGTGTACAGGCTGGGAGGATCGAAGGTAATTTAAAATGTAAAACACGAGGCTTATGTATATAGTGTTACAGCTAACTAATACTGCTAGCTCACCTAGCACCACCAAGCTAGTGAACATTACAGCTCGACAAGGAGGATGTAATTAATGTATTATTGCTCTATTATATTATTATTAGTAGTAGTAGTAGTAGTACATGTTGTGCTGTCACAAGCACGAGGAAAATGATGTATTCTTGATTTTCAGTTGAATTGTCTTGTTTATTAACAATGGTTAAGTTACTGACAACATTTTTATGTAGATGAATAATAAAAAATACATCCACAGAGCCGAATGCTGAATAAAAGCATTGCTTTTCCTTAAAAAAGTGTATTATGACTGTGAATTAAGCATTTTAAAGGAATGTCTTGTTTATCTCTGGGGAATAAGCACCCAGACCATCAGCACCCGAGCTGCTGGTCCAGTCCTACAGTGCAATAATCCAGTCTGTTGTCTGCACATCCATCACTGTGTGGTTTGGGTCAGCCAACAACTACAGGCCTACAGCGAACAGGACCGCAGAGAAAATCACTGGTGCCAGCCTGTCCTCCATCCAGGACTTCTACACCTCCAGAGTCAGGAATCGGACAGGAAGCATCACTGCAGACCCTTCACACACTGGACACAACCGGTTCCAGCTCCTCCGGGAGGCGCTACAGAGCTACAGAGCCCTGAACGCCAACACGACCAGACACAGCAACAGTTCTTCCCTCAGGCCGTCACTCTGAACGCCTAATCAGCGCTATACTGTTAATAACACCAGTTATAACTGCTGTCTTTTAAAGCACACTGTAGCACCTTTAGAGTGCAGTTTACTGACAACAAGCTCGTCTTCAGACTTAATAAATCTGCAGAAACGCCATCTTTAAAGCGGGAGCTGTCTGGTCACATTCCAGTCACATGATACCACCAGTGACCCAAGTATCCCACAAATAATCAAAAGTAATGTTACATATATATAATATAAACACCTACTGTATTCCTTTCACTACTTATGTACATAACAGTTCTGTCTATTAAAGCTTAGCTGTGTTGTCCTCGTCCTTAGCTGCTGTTTTCTGTTTCTGTGTAAGTACGCTAAGAGAGATGGATAAAAGCCGGGATACTTGGCAAATAAAACTGATTCTGATTCTGACGTTTTGTTCCCTCTTCTAACAAGGCTGGTCAGCCAATAGAAGAACGGCGTTGGTACCGCATGGTGTCTGTGGGTAGTTAGCGATCACGTTGCCAGTTAGTGTGGCTCAAACAGCTAAATGTCTGACAGTAAGCGCCAGCTTCAGTCTGGTACCGATCCCAGTGCACAGTGATGAAATGAGGCTGCCTCTGTCATGCCTGGCAGCTCCGACACTGGTTCATATTTACTGTGGCAACATGTGACACCTGACGCTACCACATATTAGCTGACTCAGCTTAATCATCTGAACAGCAATAACCCATAACATTACAATTCAGTTTTTGGACAAAACCAACAACTACACAATGTATAGTGGTAAAAAAAAAAAGGAAAACATTTCATTACACTTCTGTCATCTGTCTTTTATGTGGCTTTTCCACATGCCTGTTCATCTCGTCCCACTTCCTACTGGCAACAGCAGCTCTTGTCTCTACAAAGTACACATTGCAAAAAGTGTCCAGACGTTTCTTTAGAAATTAATTGCAAACTGCCATGTCTTGAATAAAAGCTATCTTTGTGTATGTAGCAAACTGTGTAAGTATGATGTAGGATTTACACTGACGATACAATATACACATCATCAGTTTATATGCAGATGTTGTGTATTATGTCCCCAGACAAGATCTGTTAGCATATAAAATGCTGTTCAGAGCTAGACGGGCTTGCTCCATACCAGACTCACTTCCATCTCACCCTGAATCCAACCTTCCCCCAGCTGGATCAACTTTGGTCCAGGCTCAACCAGTGAATCTGTTCTCTTTGAATGAGTTACACAATGTCTCCACCTGGTGGCTCAATATCTGCTCCGCCGTTTTCACGTACAGTTTATTCATGGAGGGGTATTAACTCTATAGCCTACATTAAAGACATATCAAGACTCTAAAGCCCCAAATAATTCACATTAATTCAGTATAAAAGTCTAAAGAAAATACTGCCACATTTGTTTAGTCGAGAACAGAAACTTAATGCCAGAGAGAGAGAGAGAGAGAGAGAGAGAGAGAGAGAAGACATGTTGAGCTCCTATCAGTGATTTCATTAGATCACTCACTGACGTACGTCTGTATTTACATAGATATCATTAGCTGTTCAACAACCATGTTTTAACCACACATTAAATCATTCACACACTGAAGCTCATACACAACTCATTCAATTAGTTGTTGGTTGTTTGCTGGGATGCTTTCCTCTCGATCCGTTTGGACCCTAGGATGGGTATAAGACCTGGTCTTAAATTGGTACTGGTTCCGGTGATGAGTTGGCTTATAATGACATATTTGTAAAGGCCTTAATATGATTAAAATGAACTACGTAGGTTGTACAACGTGTCTGTATGTTGTCTGTTCCATAGTGATATAAACCGGTGAACACAGCCTCCCCGATCCCATGATGAGCCAGTAAAGTATACAACTACATGGTGATTCACATTACTTTCTGTAACCAGTTTAAACACTTGAAACACTTGAAAAAAAAATACAACTCACAAGATCAATATTACACCGTCAGCCTAACAAGACAGCGTGCATACAACTGGGCTGATTTCAGCTGCCTCAGATGAACAGCAGCAAATTTAGTGCAGGGCCCCCAGACTTTATTTACATAAAAACTTCAGATGCATTTTTAATGAATAATGCAAGAGTGATATATTCTTCCTTCAATCTTGCTCTAGTTATTTTGTTTATATGGTTTTGCTCTTTTCAGTTGTGTATTGCTGTCAGTTTTAATGCAGTCTTATTTCACTTTAGTTTACTTGTAGTGGAGCAGCAATAAAACTTCAATACATTTATTCTCATTATCTCTGCCAAAAATTAAAGTAACGGTAATTTCTTTAAAACATAATGTCCATCTTATCAGTATGTGTATGTACATGTATGTATGTATGTATGTGTGCATGTGTATATATATATATATATATATATCACCCATAAATCCATGAATCAGAATCAACCTCAAAGCTAATAATTTAAAATGGAAACAACATAAAATTTGAAAACAACCAAAGGAGTAACCAAGACCAACCAAGAGTAAGACCTCCTTACAAAGAGAGGATCTCACATCAGGGTGACCTGTGCTTCAACGTGGACTTGAACCCGACTCAGAGCGACCAAAGACTGAACACAGAGAAGACATCAGACAAACAGCTGGATTTAAATCAGCATGTGGTTTATTAAGCAGAGTAAAAGGTACTTGAGTTTAACTGTCCTGCTTTCCAGTTGCTCAAAATAAAAGCACATAATCAACAAAAGATTGAACAAGACTGAAAACTCAAAATGTATTAGTGGGTTTGATAATGATAAAAGGCAAAAATAATATAGGAATGATTTTTTTAAGGTTCCAATAGTCCATGTTGGATTTGTCTAACTCTAGCTACTCTTTGTGGATTAGCAAAGCGGTTACATAATCATGTCATAACTTATCTACCAACTACATGTCTCCTGTGTTTTCCATATCACATCAATGCTCTGTCGCCTCACAGGACATTGTCAGTAGTGATAATAAGCTGCCATCGGCTCGTCCCTGGTGAGAGACAGACCATTTTCTCCTGCTGGCTCCCTTTTTGTTGGCAGCAGTGTCAACCTTTTGTGCATTTGAAACAGATGGTACGATTAAAACAAAAGTTGAGACAGGGAAAAGCAACCGGTTGCCGAAAGTCACTGTAAATTGCAGATCCAGTTTTACTGGCCCTTTTCACTGGTAACCCAGTCCACGTCGACTGAAGTGGCAAAACAGAGGGACGGTGATAGACAGACAAATAAACTGTAAGCAAAGAAGACAAGAAAAGAGTAGTTTAACGACAACGAAACTGTTTTCCAAGCACACAAAACATGTAATAAAAGTTAATAAAACCAACGAACATTGTTGACCAGCAAAACATGCTAATGCTGGAACAGAGGCCACTCTGCAGATGTGACATGTTATAGAGCAGCCCCTCTGTACGCGACCAGAGTGGTGAAACAACTGAGTTGCTGCACAAAGCATGCTGGGATACCCGCGATGCACACCAAGCTGGCGGTGCTACCTGAGGGAGTGACAATTTCAGACATTCAAATCAAGCTGGTGACTTTCTTAACAGCCGGCCAGGTAATGCTGAAGCGAGACTGGAGATAATTGTATCGTATTTGACAGTTAATCTACATTAAAAAGTTGCTTTGTCTCAGTGAATGCTGTAGTTACAATAATATCGTTTGGCTGAGTTCAGAGCAGCATTAACTGCATTTCATCCACAATCCACGTCTTGAGCAGTACTCACTTCTACATTTGTTGGCAGCTTTATTTCCCTCATTAATTTATGTCACAATCATCGGTTTTGAGAGTTAAGTGAACTGGTCGCACACAGTGAGGCTGCACCATTATGGTACAGCATCCATTATTTCCAGGCTTCGCATTCACTGTATATGTGCAATGCATTCTGGTAGTGCAGCGTTTCGAGACGAACCGTCACATTGGCTGCTCCTCATTTGCATAAAGTTGTTGTCTAGGCTACTTTATGCAAATGAGAAAGACCCGGGCAGCTTGCCGCCTCAGATTAAAGTCTATCATTTACAATTTTAAAAAACTTGGACATTCTCTGAGTTTGAAGAGGTAAATTTATGAGAAAAAATGAAAATTCTCTCAGATTATAGTAATAACATGTAAGAAAAAAACTCACAGTAAAAATCCTTGATTGTGTTTCTATGTAGGGACAGACGTGCTCAACACAAATCATTGTCAGGAATTCATGTTATTATTATTATTATTATTGTTATTATTTTTAGCAACCCAAAAATCAATGAATAAAGACATCCCTCACAATTTGGTGGTATTTCCTTTTAATTTTATAAGAGGCATGGATACTGTATGTACTTTGTATAAACCATTTGTAAACACCTTATTTTGAAAAACCGTGTATCCTTACACGCTCCCTGTCAGCGCCATCTGGGGGTCGTGACTAGAAGGTAAGATGTAAACTCTTTCTCAAGGTTAGTTGGGCATCGACCTTTAATGGTTAAGGTTAAGGTCGTCGGGCAGCGAGTCTAGGAGAGTAAATTTCCTGTACATTATTTTTGTTGTAGGTTTACCGCTTTAATCTCAGAGATAATTTTTTACAACAACTTTATTTTAGCTAGACTGAGTTTTTTCTTTGAATATTACCCTTCACCTCCTACCAGATTAGATTGGCAGTGTAGATGGGAACATGACTCTAAATGAATGCTAATGTTTTAACTGTCTGCTAACATGTGCGCCATAGCAACAGTGATGGATGGCTCAGAGATTAGCTAGCCATTAATGTACAGAGCTCATGGCTTCCAATATGGCGGCCATTGTTACTACTGAGCCAAGGGCTGAATTATCCTTGTAAGCCTTATAATGAGGACAATAAGAAGACTGACTCTACTGTACCTGTATGATAAACATCGTGACAACACCTGCACCTGTGCTAAGATAGTTTCTGGAAAACCAGTTCCTCAGTTTCACGAGACAACCCTGAAAGACAAAATTTGCATGTTTATCTGTTATTTATACAGAGTAAATTGGCTGAGCATATAGTACATGCCCATTTACATCTACGCACTGTTTACAGGTATACCAAGAAATAACAGACAGAGTCGTAAAGAGAGGAGAATAATGCTCAATCAGCAGGAAGAAGGACAATTATTGGGATGTCATGAAGTTACAGAGGAGAAAGGTTGTTTTGATTGCAGACACTTTACCAGGTAATATACAGTACAGTGGTCAACACTGTAATAATCCCCAGTAATGAACTCAAGAGCAAGTTTAAGCTATTTTTGAAAGACAAACCCAGAATGTGCCTGTGAGCATATGTTATTATATATACAGTGATAATGCAGTAGAAGTTACCTCTTGCCAGTTGGGTTGGGAGGAGTTGTTACAGGGGTCCTCGGTACAACAGGAGACTGGGACGTTACCCTTCCAGTCCTCCACGCCATGAACTCCACAGCACCTAAACTGTACCAAAAAACCCTTCTTCAGTGGAGTGAATATCAGCTGAGCAGAGGAAATGAAAGACTAATACTTTAAACTACAGTACATGTGGGTGTGTATAATCAGCTATGAAATCTATTCATATAACGATCACTGGGCTGTTCAGTCTAAGTTGATAAAGCAGAGCAGCAGATCATTTACCAGGTGCTGGACAGCATCAAGGTCATCTTTAAGGGTTGTGCTGACTTCTGGACTGGTCTGCCTGTAGATCTCCAAGCTTTGCATCAGGTCTTTCTCAAAATATGTGTCAATCTGCACAATAGACAGGCCAGTTACATTATCTGTAATCTACTGCCTCCTACTGCACATTAAAGACAACAGCCTCTAGTTTCATGGCAGCATGTGCTGACAGACCAGCGGTGGTCTGTGCAAAGCGAGCGGTAAAACAGATTGAAAGAGTGCACGAGTTGTTGCTCCACCAGCTGTCAGCTACTGATATTGAGAAACTCCTCACAGTTTGACAGACTATTTGGAGAATTTCAGTTTTCTGTCAAACAAGCTGTTTGAGGTGAAGATGTTTCAAAGGGATGCCATATCAATCAAATCAGTACTTACATATATACGTCTATAAATGTATTGTTGTATGGGCTGTACACAAACTCTCCCACCTCTCTGCTGTAGACCAGGAACACACAGGCCATGGCCAGCTCCACCAGCATCAGGATGAAGAGCAGGACGAAAAACTGCAGAACAGAGCAAATCAGATCCAAACTTCAGCGAGTTTGGATTAGTGTTGGTACCAGTATTGGAAACGCTTTTGAAACAGCTTCAAATGCAGGATCGGTTATTGGCGAGTACGTGAGTCAAAGCCCTGATCCGATATCACTTTATCATATCATTTATCAGCCCATTTACACTACACAGGAACAACAACGCGTCACTCACCACCATAGACTGTAATTAAGGTGTGGATGTAGTCACCAGGACGTCTGGTTGGTTTGTAGACTAGGTTTTGAAGCCTAGAGTTCGGCATTTTGGCTGTCGCCATCTTGGTGTTTTGGTGGGTGGAGCTAAGTACAACCGAATACTGAATGAGACATTTTTAGGTGACAAAAATGTTACAGTTAACTTTGATGAACTAAAACACCCTGAAAGGGTTAAAGTACTAAGATGCAAACACGAACAACGGCGTGGTAGTAACTGTCAATCACAAGGTAGCCACGCATTGAAGCATCCCCTCTATACCCCGTCTATCTGACTCTAAACCATAATTTACTAAGTGAACATCATGCTGTCGCTGGTGCAGTGGTTAGCGCTGGGACTCTTCTGTGTAGAGTTTGCATGTTTACCCTGTGTCAGCGTGGGTTTTCTCCGGGTACTCCGGCTTCCTCCCACAGTCCAAAGACATGCTGTTTAGGTTAATTGATGACTCTAAAATTGATAACTCCAGTCTGTGGATGTGAATGGTTGTCTGTCTCTATGTGCCCTGTGATGGACTGGAGACCTGTCCAGGGTGAACCCCGCCTTCGCCCAAAGCCAGCTGGGATCGGCTCCAGCCCCCCATGACCCCTAACGGGATAAGCGGTTGACGATGGATGGACATCAAGCTGTATTGAAGAAGACTTGAAATTGATTGAGACGCAGTACTAATCAGGCAGGTGTAACATTAGCCAGAGTTAGCAAACGGTCAGCAATATCTTACAATGGAAAATTTGTCAAACTAGATAATAAAGAAAGTATGATGGTATTCATTCATTCTCTGTTTGTATTTATTCATGTTTCACAAAGGTCCTAACCTGAGCCATATACATGTTTGTTTTTAACCTGCTGGTGTCGGATCCGTATTCGATATCGGCCGATACATGAGTTCAGGTATTGGGAAGGAAAAAAATCGTATCGGTATGTATATGCAATATATCGGATAATGTTTCTAGAGTAGTTAAGTCACTTTCATAAACTACAGCTGTCCCATTTAACCCTGTAAATGTTGCCTCATACTCACACTGATGAGCATGCAGCGGTTCTCCTTCAAGCCTCCTAACACTCCCAGGTAACACACACAGGTAACGATGGTGCCGGTGACCACCAGGGTGTTGGCTGGGTAGATGGGCCAGAAGGTGGTGACGAGGGAGGCGAACTTGGAGTGCATCATCTGGAACTCTCCAAACGCCACCACAAACGCACCGCACAGCTCCAACACACACAGAAGAGACAAAAAGACACCTCAGCCTATTATCCTGGAGAGTGTGTACGTAGGTTTGACTGTGCAACACGAACATACTGGAATAGACGAGAACTGTGCACTGAAAACCAGCATAATGAACAACGAAACCCTCAAACCTCCTCCACGCAGAGAGACAATCTCTTTTAGTCTAATAGACAGACACTCGATCAATTTTACACAAAGTCAGGATATAATAAATTACTAAACAACAAGCCCGGTCACACGAAAAGGTGTGAACACGACATACTTTTGGCATGTCGAGTTCACGCCATGGTCTAGTAGGCAGGTCAGATTCAGACAGTTTTATTTATTTAGGTCTATTCCTTGCTTTGGTGTGATATGGGGCTGAAATATAATATAATATAGAATATATAGTAATAGAAGACATATTCGTTTTAATTATTGCCTGACCAATTTTAGGTCACACACAGTTTTCCTTTTTCTGCTGTGTCAACAGTATACTGTATGTGTACAGTAACTTCCCCAGAATCTTTACACACAAAAATCCTCTGGACTACTGATCCATTTTCACTGGTGGAAAGTACTCAGTACTGTACTTACTGAAGTTTTGTGGTTCTTATGTTCATTTTCTGCTACTTTCTATTTGTACTCCGCTACATTTCAGGGGAATATTGTATTTGTTCCTCAAGTACTTTTATTTTACAGCAAAAGTTACTAAATACTTTTCAGATTAATGCTCTACCTGCAAACATATGATAAGCCTCTAAAATGCATAAACAATAAAAATGCTTTTGGCTTGTGACCCTTTAAAGAAATAGTGTTTATGTGAGACCTCTTGTCACCTCTCAGATGTCTGAGTTGTTAGCGCGGCTCACGTTTTCATTTAGATAAAGACGTAAAATTGCACATTATTTTCTTTTTTCTGCCCTATTAATGATAACACGTCCGCCTGGATTTTTTTCTCGTGATCCTTTGGAGGGGCCTAAACCTCAGGTTGGGAACCAATAAACTATTTAAAGGGGAACTACGCCTGTTAGAGAGAAAAGAAGGAAAGCTCATGTTAACAAATACTGACTGAACTTTCTTAAGCACAGAAATAACATATCAGTCCCCTTTAACGGGACAAAGTTAAAACTGCAGCAGCTCCAACAGCAGAATGCTGCGTAACACATTGATCCAGGAGTATTAATAATATCATATATTGCATTCAAACCAGCAAAGAATAGTCATATTATTACCAATCAGTAACAAAGTGAATGTAAGTTTAAAAGAGGTATTACACACTCACAACACAGCCCAATATTTGGTTTGACAGCGTGACGGCTGCAGTGAACCTACCCAGCACAGGAAGTTGAGAGTTACCACCATAGTCTTCAAGCAGTTTACACAGGAGCGATTCATCCTTCCTGATAGTCTTCCTCAGTAAGAGCTGTAAGAGTTGACAAGTTGGTGTTTATTAAAACACAAGTTACATACAGAATGACATATTTTGGATCAAGTGGAAGGCAGTTATCCTGTGAGACTGAAGGAAACCAAGTGATGCTGCTGCTCCTCATGGTGGCCCAGTGTTTACAGGACACCACTGTTTGATATGGCAACACTGAGCCATGAGGCACAATGGACACCTGTGACCTATTCAGGCTCAGGTTAATCATTATTACCTGCTCTTATCTCCAGATTAACCATTCGTTGTAAGTTTCTACCTACATGTCTGAGAATGTTTGTTAAAGCAGGTTAGTGCCTGTTTTTCCTCTCTGCTGACACTTTGCTACAACCACCACAGTTTTCTTTGAACGCTAGCGATATTGTGTCGGTCTATCCCTTTATAACTGATTTTTCTTTGTTTTTGGATGTTGTTCTTCACAAATACAGCTACTGTTCTATAAGCATTTATAAACTGAGTGTAATTACTGGGATTAACTCATCAACCATAATCAAAGTGATTCAGTATCTGAGGGCTTACCTGAACTTCACTGTGTCCAGTAATTTCCCAGTGGAAGATGCAGTGAGCAGTATTCTGATGCTGTTCCTAACATTCCCTGTTTTGACTGATGACAGACAGGCATGAGCAGGAAGAGAAAGAAGGAGGAGGAGGAGGAGGAGGAAGAGGAGGAGGAGGAGGAGGAAGAGGAGGAGGAAGAGAAAGAAGGAGGAGGAAGAGGAGGAAGAGGAGGAGGAGGAAGAGGAGGAAGAGGAGGAGGAGGAAGAGGAGGAGGAGGAGGAGGAGGAGGAAGAGAAAGAAGGAGGAGGAAGAGGAGGAAGAGGAGGAGGAGGAAGAGGAGGAAGAGGAGGAGGAGGAAGAGGAGGAAGAGGAGGAGGAGGAAGAGGAGGAGGAGGAGGAGGAGGAGGAAGAGGAGGAGGAGGAAAGACACCTGAGGCTTCTGTCTACCAACTGGCGGTTAGAAATATCTACATGATGGACAGTGAAGAGGAGGGGCGTCCTCATCCAGCAGTAACAGTGAAGAAGAGCTGCTGAGAGACGTCAGGTTCGTCATGAGTGGAGCTTTTATAAAAAGTCAGTGTCAGCAACGAATATTATAGTTTATATGCCGTCTTGACTTCCTTGGGTCAAATACAACAAAGCACTGTTTGGGGGACATACCGTCGGACAAAGTGAAACCACAGACTGACATTTACTCATCAACATTATGACAGTTTCTGTTATAGCTTTCATCATCTGTCATTTCCACCTTGTTGGATACAAATGTTGTCGGTGGAGCTCTCACACTCACTCTTTCACTCTTCACTCTTTCAGTCTTCACTCTTTCCTTCCTCCACATCTTTGCAGCTCTCTCCTCTGGAGTCAGATCAGCAGCAACACTGACACGTGTTGAGTCCTCGCACAGACATACATGTATATGAGGACACATATCCCAGTTGTTCATATCAATAACTCTATAGTTCACTTTGCATCACAACTGTTTTCTCTTCATATTCACTGCTTATTTATTTATTTCCTTTGATCTCATATTTTTCTCTTCAGATTCGTTGATTTTTTAACATCGACGTCTCACTGTTAAAATTAAATAAATGAATACTGTCGTGGATGGTTACTGGTTAACAGTGGCTGAATGAAGCCGAGGCTGCTCTCCTGGAGTCATTTACAGTGACTCTACCAAACGGCGTCGGCACGCCTGTTGACTTAGAACCACTCCAGGAGACCAGACTGATGATCCGGACTGAGAGAAAGTCAATGGGCAAAGCAGTGATCAAAGCAAGACGGGGCTACTTTAAACAATCTAAAATATAAAACATGTTCTGGTTTGTTTAACATTTTTTGTTTACCACATAATTCCAGATATGTTCTTAATAATAATAATAATAATAATAATAATAACCATTGTGCATATACAGTATAATATTGTGAAACAGGCCAATCTGCCTAAACGACTGAGTAGTACAATTTTCAGGTGCTTGTACTATTAGTATTATAGTATTTCTATTTTCCTTCACTGCATCTCATCAAAGAAATACTTTTAATAATTATTATTAAGCATAAAAAGGAGTTAAAATGAGCATCTTTACCAGCAGAAACACTGACGTGATGAACGCATCAATAATTATTATTATATATTACACATATATATTTCACACACATACATATATACAGTATATACGTATATGAAAGAAAGAAAGAAAGAAAGATATTCCTTTATTAGTCCCACAGTGGGGAAATTCAGTTTTACACTCTGTTGTTCACACAGTACAGTTCACACAGTACATATACATGTCAATGGAGAGATGTCAGAGTGAGGGGGCTGCTCCTGACAAGCGCCCAGAGCAGTTGGGGGTTTGGTGCCTTGCTCAGGGGCACCTCGGCAGTGCCCAAGAGGTAAACTGGCACCTCTCCAGCAACCAGTTGGTCTTGGTCCATGGGGGATTTGAACCCGGCTCCTCCACATCCTAACCCAAGTCCTTACGGACTGAGCTACTGCCACCCCCGTATACATGTATATGTGTGTATATACAGTAAATGTATGTGTATATGTGTGTGTGTATATATATATATATATATATATATATATATATATATATATATATATATATATATATATATATATATATATATATATATATATATATATATATATATATATATATAGAATTAACACATGGAAATATATACGTAACAAAAAAGTGTGAAACAACTGAAAATATGTCTGATATTGTAGTTTCTTCAAAGTAGCCTCCTTTTGCTCTGATTACTGCTCCACACTCTGCATTCTCTTGATGAGCTTCAAGAGGTCGTCACCTGAAATGGTCTCCACTTCACAGGTGAGCCCTGTCCGGTTTAATCAGCCCTGTCAGGTTTAATCAGGGGATTTCTGGCCTTATAAATGGGGTTGGGACCATCAGAAGTCAGGTGGATACACAGCTGATAGTCCTGCTGAATAGACTGTTAGAATTTGGATTATGGCAGAAAAAAGCAGCTAAGTAAAGAAAAACGAGTGGCCATCATTACTTTAAGAAATGAAGGTCAGTCAGTCCCAAAAATTGGGAAAACTTTGAAAGTGTCCCCAAGTGCAGTCGCAAAAACCATCAAGCGCTACAAAGAAACCGGCTCACATGAGGACCGCCCCAGGAAAGGAAGACCAAGAGTCACCTATGCTGAGGAGGATCAGTTCATCCGAGTCACCGGCCTCAGAAATGGCAGGTTAACAGCAGCTCAGACTAGAGACCAGGTCAATGCCACACAGAGTTCTAGCAGCAGACACATCTCTAGAACAACTGTTAAGAGGAGACTGTGTGAATCAGGCCTTCATGGTAGAATAGCTGCTAGGAAACCACTGCTAAGGACAGGCAACAAGCAGAGACTTGTTTGGGCTAAAGACCACCAGGAATGGACATTAGACCAGTGGAAATCTGGGCTTTGGTCTGATGAGATCTGAGATCTTTGGTTCCAACCACCGTGTCTTTGTGGAACCAGAAAAGGTGAACGGATGGACTCTACATGCCTGGTTCCCACCGTGAAGCATGGAGGAGGAGGTGTGATGGTGTGGGGGGGCTTTGCTGGTGACACTGTTGGGGATTTATTCAAACTGAAGGCCTACTGAACCAGCATGGCTACCACAGCATCTAGCAGCAGCATGCTATTCCATCCAGTCTGCGTTTAGTTGGACCATCATTTATTTCTCAACAGGACAATGACCCCAAACACACCTCCAGGCTGTGTGAGGGCTATTTGACCAAGAAGGAGAGTGATGGGGTGCTGGACCAGATGACCTGGCCTCCACAGTCACCGGACCTGAACCCAATCCAGATGGTTTGGGGTGAGCTGGACCGCAGAGTGAAGGCAAAAGGGCCAACAGGTGCTAAGCATCTCTGGGAAGTCCTTCAAGACTGTTGGAGACCATTTCAGGTGACGACCTCTTGAAGCTCATCAAGAGGATGCAGAGTGTGTGGAGCAGTAATCAGAGCAAAAGGAGGCTACTTTGAAGAAACTACAATATCAGACATATTTTCAGCTGTTTCACACATTTTTAAGTATATATTTCCACATGTGTTAATTCATAGTTTTGATGCCTTCAGTGTGAATCTACAATTTTCGTAGTCATGAAAATAAAGAAAACTCTTTGAATGAGAGGGTGTGTCCAAACTTTTGGTCTGTACTGTATATACACACACACACACACACACACACACACACACACACACACACACACACACACACACACACACACACACACACACACACACACACACACACACACACACACACAGAGACGATCCCAGCTGGCATCGGGCGATGGCGGGGTTCACACACTGTTCACCCTGGTCAGGTCACCAGACTATCACAGGGACAGACAACCATTCACACCTATGGGTAGTGGAGAGGCATCAGTTAACCTGCATGTCTTTGGACTGTTGGAGGCAGCTGGAGAACGCGGAGAAACCCCACACTAACACAGAAGGAGGGATTCAAACCTGCGACCCTCTTGGTGCCAGGTCACAGTGCTGACCACTGAACCACTGGGACAAAAAAAATGACACTGCCACATGAGAGAAACTACAACAGAAACTTTACTAGAAAAAATTAGACACAGGAGCACGACCACATTACGCTCTTCATTCACAGTTTTTTCAGATAAGGGTTTTAATAAGAAAATTTAAAGCAGAATTGTCTTTACCTCATAATTTAAAAAATGAACTGAGCAGCGATGACGAGTGGATGGGTGATTACAACAAACAGCTTGACATACAGTACAAAAAAAGCACCGAGACAGACAATGAGAGGACAAGAGATTTACCAGTAACCCTCTGAGAAGGACAGTACTAGAGTCTGTCTACCAAACTTCACGAAGCAGGCTTTGCTGGTGCAGCTCCAACTCTAGGCATGCCCATAAAAATGATCTCTGCACGACGACATATAAAACTCTACTAAAAGAAAATCTAACACACAGACCAAAGATGGGGTTCTGCAGTTTGAGCTGTTGTATTGGACTACATTTTAACATTTCATTGTTTAAAATGCCTCAAAAATGTAATTTTGCAGAGTGAAAACCAATTTCTGTGGAATTCCCCTTTAGTGACAACAAGCTCCAATTTTAAATGAGACCTGACAGCAGGAAAACACAGGACGTGACGATAACATGAATGATTTCTGAATTTATTTTCACCATCCTGCTATTGTTCAGGCTGGCTCACTGTTGTGGCTTACTGGACCACTTTAGAGCCATCTTTAATGTTATTATTAACACCTTTCCTACTGCGACAAGTCCAAATGTCTGCTGTGAAACAGGCCTATTTGAACAGACCCTTGTGTCCAGTGTATCCGGTGGTGTGTCACCTCTCCATCACACTTCAACACTTCAGCCGTCCACCCTAAATGTGTCAGAAACAAAGCGTCTTTTTTCCCATATTATCAGTTGTTTATGTAATTGAGTCCGTCCAGCGCAACGTGTCACCTCACTAATCTTGGACCCAGCTGTGAAAGTAGTGGTGTCACCTGTTTCACTCTTTGAATCTTTTAGGTTTTGGTGGATCGTTTAGATGGAATAACTGAACATTTTCATGCAGGCTGCCATTTTGTTCCTGTTTGAAAGGACAAACAGAAGACCAGGGACCAATCAGGTGCATTCAACGATAGGGTACATCGTTGAGTGGCATGTCCTCGCCGAACCTGGTGGACATGTACCGCTGGATTTAACATTACAGACATGACCACTGACTATGAAACCAGAAATTCACAGACTAACCACACACGCTCCAGACATGTAGTCTACTCAGTTTGACTGAGTCTTGTTTCTGCAATAAGGA